>JAUIRK010000945.1:827500-2072764 GCA_030549495.1 Nectonema munidae | reverse complement strand
AATCCAATGGGGTCCAAAACCTTAAAAATACAATATCAATTGGAAGACTTTGGTCTCTTTCAATTCCAAGCATGTATAAGTTTATATTGAATATATTTCAAATTTTTTGATGCGCCAATAAAATTAAGATGTAACTTTTTGCAAAGTAAATAAGTTGAACATGGTTGATAAAACAATTAATTTTAAGTTTAGTATAGAAGTTTAAAATCTCTTTTTATGACTTTGATTGGTTTTAATCAAAAAATATGATCACCATTGAACTCCAAATATGAGAATTGGATAAGTTATGTTGAATTTTTTTGCAAAAACACATGAAATCTCACAACAACGGTGGAATTTCTAGGGTTAGCTATAGCTATACAAACTAGCTATATAGGTTTATTTATATACAGTAGTAGCAGTATATGTTAACCGTTTGGTGTGTTATATGGTGTGATGATGAGTTCTTAGGCTTTAGCATGGTTGTATCTTTCTGTGCTTTATGATGATATCACATCTGGTTGGTCAAATTTATTTCATCGATAAATTCACGCATTTTCATTGGCTCTTTCATTGCGATAACAAACGTTTGCCAAGCTAGTTCACATTACAGTGATTATTTCAAAGCGTCGTCACTTTCTCGCCACTATCTTACTTAGTTTACCACTTTCTCACGTTTAAAATACATAAAGAGAGAATACAAACCAAAATACTAAACACAATTCAATAAATAATTTTAACATTTACAAAATATTACGACAAACTACTTCAACAATGGAGCAGGTCTTAATGTTCTCCACCAACTTTATATTTTCTAATATATCTTGGCTTGCTGGAAAATTTTCAAGTAACATCATATCATCACAAAGTCAAAATGCATTAAATTCAAGTATCAAAAAAGATTCTGTTAAAAGTGAAAATACCAAGAGATTAAAAGAAGGTTCACAAAAGGACACAGTTTGTACAGTTTCAGAGTCGATAAAATACGAAGATTCTCGTTATTTGTACGTAAAAAAAGCACTGAAACCCAAAACAACATCGGTTTACGAAGAATATGTAATTCAAAAATATTTGGCTAAGGGAATAATTGGAAAGGTTTATCAGTGCTTAAACATCAATACTTTGAAAAAGCACGCTCTCAAAGTGATACCGTACAATCAAGAGTCAGAAGTTCTCGTCGAAGGGGTTATTCAAGGGGTCAATTATCTGAAGATGCTGAATTCGAAATTCACGGTAGAAATCAATGACGTCTATCTGGATAAAGAATTCCTCTACATCGTTCAAGAATTTTTGCCGGGAGATACGCTGGGCATAAAATGCTTGAAGAAAGGGGTCAGCGTGGAAGAAGCAAAGAGTTACAGCGCCCAATTACTTTTGGCGATAGCTTATTTACGTAGTAATTATATCACAAACAACTATTTACACAACAGCAACATCATGTTCGATGAAGAGGGGAACTTGAAAATCATTGATTTTATATTTTCTCGGAAAGAAATGGCCAAAGAAATGGGATATAGAGGAAAGAGTGATTGGATGTATTTCAGAAGAAATTTGCGTATGTTGGAAAAAGCGTGCAACTTTGAAGCGTGCGGAAAGAACGCGTCTCATGAACGTCGCGCATTTGACAATTTTATAGAAATGGGTGCAAGTTATTTAGAAAGGAGAAATTTTGCGATTGAAGATTTACTGAAGAAAGATCCTTGGGTTGAAGGCCACATAACTAATAGTGGAAAGGACTTTGTTAAGCCCCAATTTATCGAAAAAGGAACTTCATGTTGTGAAAAATTTTTAGATAGTCCGATGAAAAGTTCAAGTGAAGAAAAACGATCTATTTACTCAAATTCATCCAATCAAGGAAAATACAAAGTATATTTCAGTTGAATTTTAAAAATGTTTTAACCAACCTATCTCAAAAAGTCTCAAATTCTTTAAAATAGTTAACACAAAAAATATTTATTATTCCCATTTTGATTTTCAGTGTAATTGATGTATGTGAAAGTTGTTCATTTAAATTTATAATAAAAAAGTTAAATTTTGAATAAAAAAATTAATAAAAAAGGTAAAAATCGAAAAAAATGTAGTAAAAAAATAGTTTCGCAAGTTATAAAGTATTAAAGTTATCAATCATAGTGAAAATGTGTAAAAATGTTATCGATTGAAATTATAACCGGGCAACAATGAGTGTGAGTTTCTGGCTCACATGATACCCCCGCCGGCGAGCGGTCAATACCTTTTAGGGGGGACTCGGAATCCAGATTTAAAAATTAGCAGAATGTTTGAAGGTAAATGCGATTCCTTACTTAATATTTATATTCATTATATACGTTCCATTTTTTAAATTTATTTTAAGGAAATCTATATTTTTTTAAAATTCAAATAATGATAATAATCTTAAATTTATTTGTTTTGTCTATTTGATCAAATTTTGAATAATAGTTGATCACATGCTAAACCGCATAATGAAGAAATTTATTTTTATTATTTTTTAAAAAAAATCCGTTTTTTGTTTGAATTATCATGCCTAGATCTAGTTGATTTTGGAGAAAATACATTCAGAGCATTTATTCTTCTGTCTCTCAATGTCTACAGCCTTCTCAGGTGCAGAGATATTGGAAGTAAGTTAAGCATATACAGAATCCTTTTTAATTCCAAATCATTTCTCGAATTTCATTGACTTATTATGAAGGCATTCTTTTAATTCAGAAGAGTTTCATTCTTTGTAAGCGGACTTTTGCATATCTGATTTATCTCAGTTCTTCTACTGCATATGGTGTGCAGATTAAATGCCAAATAAAAAATAACTGATAAAAAACGGTCAAAAGGTCTAATACCGATTTACAAAAAATAGACGACAACTTGAAGCGTTCTGCATAGTAAAACAGGAAAAGAGTAAAAAATACATCCAATTAGTTAATCAATAAGTTAGAAAGCTAGCTTAAATAATAATAGCTTATATTAATATTAAGAAAATTAATATTTTTTTTATTTTTTTGTCAACATTTTGACACACATTACGCATTCTTTGTATTTTTCAGGTCGAGAAATTTATCCATGTGAAGTTGGCTGCATTGCTCACTCCATTTTTATTTCTTCCATCTTGATTCTTCTTCGTCAACTCTTGAAGTGGCAATCTTTATATACTTTCTTATCATGTTGATTTTGATGATGATGATTATGCTATTATTTCCAATATCACCAGAATGATCGACTCTTTTAGGCCAAAATGTCTTTAGTTTTCTCTTTTGTCTAATCTAAAGGCTTCTTCTGATATCACCTCTCTTTCTATGCATTTCAAGAAAGTTACATAAAAGACATTTTTTACATATCTCTCTCCCTTTCCTTTGCACCAACTTTTGGGCATTAACCAAATTTCCTTTTTTGGACATTGATCGAGTCTTTGGCAAACTTGGAAGTTGAGTCTCATCTTTTTTGACTTTTTTTATCATGTTTCTTTCTTATATCTCCCCCAAATCTCAACTACAAGTACTGCCTAAATTTTAGTGTATACACTGTGTAAGTGAAGAAACAAAACTTTTTCGATTTATGGAGTCTCTCTTCCCTAAAAGATCTGAGTAGGCCTTTTAGTGATCTTAAATTAAACTGCCTGTTTATCATTTTTTTTCTGTATAATCGCAATAGCTCGGTAGCTCACGTTCTTTGTATATGATTTTCACATATGGTATTTTATTTGAGTACCAAGGGCGAAACGTATGTCAGAATTTTGGAAGTCAAGTTACTTTGGAATTTAAATATTTGCCATTTTCCAACGTGCTACTTTTATTTTAGTTTCCCCATGAGGAGTGCATTCTTTCTGAAGTATGTTATCGATACCCTTCATCAATTCAAGTCAAAAGTTAAGTGAAATCGGAAAATTTAAATATACGCATTCTTATACACGTGTAATGGAAAAAAGATAAATGCTTCTGAAGTCTGAAATGAAAGTTCATAATTCTACAGAGCTTACACTTGGAATTTTTCTTTGAAGTTGTAGAAAGTTCTGGAAATTACATTCAACGATTTGCTTTTGAAACTTTCGGAGAATTTTTGTTCTAACACCATTGACGGACTTTGTGCTTTTTTTGCCAATGTTAAAAATTCCTTTGACTTAGAATTTTATACATTAATTTTAAAAATATAATGTTATCTCAACCTTAAAAAATGATATGGCATTTTCACTTCAAATTCGTCCTTTTTCACTTTAAGTCATCCTTTTTCGTTTTAAGTTTGTCTTTTTCATTTAAGATTATCTCCTCTTATTTTATATGCAAATTTATTTTATAATCAAAAAGTTTGTGGGAAAATTAAGTATAAAACTATTGTATGAAAAGCCGATAAAATTTTAGAATAAAATAGATGGCGTTAAATTGAAAATATTCATCATAGAACATTTTTATAGACTTTTTTTTCTAAAGAAAAAAACTTTTTTATTCCTATAGAAATTCGTGGAATCGTTCCAAAAAAAATCCGAGAAGTAAATTGAAAAATTTAAAAATGGCCTCTCGAGGCCCTATAAGGCCATTGAAGTAGTGAAAATATTTTGGCCATGCGAACCTTCGCAGGACACACGAAATTGTACTTACACGGGGACACACTGATGGAGAAAAAAGCCTATAGCTCCATTATGTTATTTCTTGCAAAAATAGCTAGATAAACCACTTGTAAATAATTTATCCTGACTTTTTCAAAGTGAAAAAACCAAAATATAGCATTTTAAACTTTCGGTTGATAATTTAGGATTTGGGATGCAGGGTTAAGATTTTGACACGCTTAAGTTCGAATGATCCATTTATTGGAATCATCAATCACATTTTATTCAACACTATGTTTTCTCCCACTTGATATATTATGTTCATTCTTCATAGGCTTTTGTTATTTTATATATGTGTATTTCACTATTGGTTATAATCGATTTACTTATCTTGTATTCGTTTCATCGCGCCTCTTTGCCTGAAATACTGTGATCATATGTTACGACATTACGTACATATTGTTTACATTTTATTGGAATCGACGACTTTCATCTTATCTATGAAATACTTTTATAATATACATTTCTCACTCGCTTCGAGTTCATTCTTCTCCGTTTATTGATCATTTTGCGCCACCATAAACGTGCTGATTACGCAATGTTTGCATTTTTCTAACGGGAAAAATCTCTTTGCTACTTCTCTTTTCTACTTCTACTATTCAGTGTTCAGCATAACTAATTCTCTTCATTTGCTCTGTCTTTACTTTTCAAATATTTTTTGTTTTCCTTCTATTCTAATGGAATATTCATCGTCTACTCTCACGTCTAGCTCCTCCGAAGAAAGTGAAGTCTATACATCCACTTCTGAATCAAATGCTTCTGATATTTTTCAAAGTGAAGATTACCCAACAGAGGAAAAACTATAGAAAAGAACTGCTCAATGACTTTCTGTTTTATTTAGGTTAGATTCTCTAATTAGATTCTAACCATTAGAATCACCAGTGGCAAGATTTAAAAGTTTGTCACGAAAAATTTGCTGTAAGCGATAGATATACTTGCTTACTTTGCATGTCTACTTTTAAGTAAAACTGTTTATTCAAGCAGTTGTTCCCTTTCAGTTTATATACCAGAAAGGCACCCCAGGAAAAACTTCAAAGCGGTTTATGTTCTGTCATCGCAGCATAATAGAGATGTTTTTATCACAGCACATAAAAAACGCCGAAAGCTTGATTTTGTATAATAAACACAAAAGCGGGTTGATTGTTTTAATGGAATGTCAAGGGACTTCACTAGTTATAAAGGAGATGGACAGTCGCGGTATTTTCAAATCATCTGGATACAGGTGCCTATAATTCATGGGTTGTTTATAAGCACAACTGTCCTTGCGATGCTGTACCTATACAGAAAGGAGGTAGAAAAGTTTTTTTTTAATTTTATCACAAAAGCTTTGTTTTAATTCTATGAGCATTCGCACTAACATTAGTCAGATATCTAAATCTAGGCTTATCAAAAGTCTTCCTTTTTACTATGGGTTTGCTTCAGAATTGCCAGCATCTGAGAGCAGTTCTTCAAGAGGATACTTCTCAATTTTTGGAATGTAGACCTAGAACAAGAGGCACTAGGAAGTGTTCTAAATGTAGGAAATTTATGTTTGTCGACAGAACTTTGTGAGATCGAGTTCTCCTTAATTTCCACGGGAACGCGGGACTGATCTTGGTTCGGGACAACGGCAGCTATTTGCGTTTGATAACCCACTTTGTTGGCGATCGGAGAAATGAACTGGGGATGTTGTTGCACTTGTTGGAGGTACCGGCTTTGCCTGTGCTGTGTTTGAGGGTTTTGGGGTTGGGTTTGCGGTAAAGAAGGGTTCAGGTCTTTTTTTGTGAATTTAGAATTGAAAATGTTGGGAGTTTGTTGTTGGATCAACGGATCTTGAGAGTAAGGAATGGATATTTGGGGATCGTAGCCTGGATAATATGGGAGCACTTGGGGCTTATTTTCATCCAACTCGCTTCCAATCATAAAGCGCGCTTGTTGTGCATCTACCTGATTGCCCAAGTACTGACTTTGTCCTGTGATGTAGTTTGAATCGGGATAAAGATCCACTGGAGAGCAAAAATGTAAAATTCTAAACAAGTCAAATTCAACATATCCTCACACACAAGATACTTTGTTGCATATAAAAAATATTTCGGCATTTCCATTGCTGACCAGGACAAATCTTGGGCACCACATGTGATTTGCGGATCTTGCAAGTCACTTTTGGAAGGCTGGTAAAGAGGAATGAGAAAATGTATGCCGTTTGCTGTTCCAAGAGTATGGAGGGAACCTACCAATCATTTCAATGATATCTATTTTTGTATGGTTGATCTTAATTTGTATAAAAAGCCCACAGACAAGAAAAAACTTGTTTATCCAAACATTCCTTCTTCTTTGGCTCCTGTTTTACATAGTATAGAGCTACCAATTCCATCTTTACCACAAACTTCTGTAACTGATGAAGATGTCAATAGTGAAGAGCCTTGGATACCAACACAAATAAAATTCATTGAAAGTCAACATCACTTTACTAACCAAGACGAACTCGATGACTTAGTGAAGGATTTGAATTTGACTAAATCATCTCTAAAGCTTTTAGCTTCCCGACTGAAGGAATGGAATTTGTTATCTCCAGGAGTGAAAATTGCAAAGTATAGGCATAGACACAAAGACTTTTCACGTTTTTATTCTATGTCTAATACTCTGTGTTTTTGTTCAAATATTTCAGGTTTGTTTGAAGAAATTGGAGTATCTCATCTTTCCAACCAATGGCGTTTATTTATTGATTCGTCCTTAAAAAGTTTGAAAGCAGTTTTGCTTCATAACGGTAACAAATATCCCTCAAAACCTATCGGTCATTCCTCACAACTTAAAGAAAGTTATGAAAATTTGAAAATTTTACTTGAATTGATAAAATATGATAAGTATAATTGGGATATTTGCGAAGATTTCAAAATAATTGGTTTGCTTTTGGGAATGCAGGGCGGATATACAAAGTATCCTTGCTTCCTTTGTTTATGGAACAGTAGGGACAAAGAAAAACCTTACACAGAAAATGTCTGGCCAAAAAGAACATATTTCAAAATTGGGTGTCATAACGTCAAGTTTACTCCACTGGTACAGAAAGAAAAAGTCCTTTTACCACCGCTCCATATCAAACTTGGCCTTGCTAAACAATTCATATTTTCAAAACCTAAATGTAAAAAATGGATTCAAAAATGAAAACAGCATGGTTGATTTGGTATAAAACATATATTTCATGTAAAATTGAGAGAATATATTTGGAGATAGCTTTTAGAAGTAAACCGCAAATTTTGACTGATATTTTAAAATCTCTAAATTTGAAAAATGAGTTCAGAAATGAAAACAGCATGGTTGATTTGGTATAAAACATATATTTCATCGTAAAATTTTAATGAATGTTTTTGGAGACAATTTATTAAAGTAAACCGCAAATTTGATTAACACTTATAGTTATTTCCAGATCCTAAACGTAAAAAATTAGTCCAGAAATGAAACCAGCATGGCCGATTTAGTATAACACATATATTTCATGTAAAATGTGAAGGAATGTTTTTGGAGACAATTTTCAGAAGTAAACCGCAAATTTGATTAATACTTATGGGTATTTTCAAATCCTAAATGTAAAAAAAGAGTCCTGAAATGAAAACAGCATGACCGATTTAGTATAAAAACATATATTTTATGTAAAATTTGAAGGTATATTTTATTAGATATATTTTTGATCTCAAAATTTTAATTGACATTTTCTAAAAATTAGCCATGATTATTGAAAAAATTAAATATATAAAGTGTTATGCGTTCCAAACTGTATATAAATATGAATTTTTAAGGTATTATATAATATAGATCCTAAGTTATAAGGTTAAGTACAGATAATGTCAAAATTTTGCTGAAAAATTTTAATTTTTTATTTTGATTGACAGTTTTGGACATGAAGGGGTCATTCAACTACCATGAAAATGGTCTCAAAAGATGCAGCTAGCGATTTTAGGAAAAGTCACAAAATTTGAAGGGATATGATTCAGCCAATTTTCTACAATTAATTTTTTAGTGAAGGGGGGGGGGGGGGGGGGGGGGGGTTTACCCCCCCCCCCCCCCAGCACTAATAGGGTCAAGTTTTTTGAAAACTAATTTGACTACTGCATACTCTATGGGTGGCATGGCAGGTTGGTTGAGATGATGGACTCAGCACGGAAGCCTCTGGATTCGATTCCTCATCCATACGAATTTGTTCATAGTTTGACATAAGCGGTACATCAGTGCCTTGTCAATGAAAATACACCCGCTGTACCTTACCTTTTACTCAAAATTGAAAAATTTGCTACATAATTAACATAAGAGAGAAAGGAAAGAAAATAAACTAATAAAGCAATTTTCACTATTTTAAAATGGAACCGTCTGTTCTCAGAATAATTTCAAAATAATAGGAGGCATAAAGAATGTGGGTTTAATATTTGATATTTTCAAGTTTTTATAACCAGCAAAAGCCAACGTTTAAGTAGCTAGCCCTTATAATTAAAAAATTATTTAAATAACGGTCGACAGACATTTCGCCCCATAGACAATTTTCCCCCTGACAAATTGTCTCATAGGCTATTAGTTTCATCCATCTTTGCTTATTATATGTGTAAAATTATTTAAAAATGTTATATTCTTGTTTATTTTATCTCTATTAAATTATTTCAAATTATTCATTTTATCTCTTAATTTTTTAGAATTGTCCATGAGACAAAATGTCTTATGAAAATAACGGGGCGAATTGTCCATGAAACAAAATGTCTTATGAAAATAATGGGGCGAATTGTCCATGAAACAAAATGTCTTATGAAAATAATGGGGCGAATTGTCCATGGGACGAACTGTCCTATGAAAATAATAGGGTGAATTGTCCATGGGACGAACTGTCTTATGAAAATAATGTGGCGAAATGTCCGAGGACCAAACTAACATAAATCAAAGTATACGAGAAAAGAAAATCATTGCGTTTCTTTGAATATTTAAGTTTTTAAATGTTACAAAATGTAGCAAACGTAGTGACAAAGATTGTGACTTTTGTTGAAAAAAAATTCTTAGCGCGAGTCTAACAATATTCATTGATATAAAATTGTATAGGCTGTTTCCATTGCCCCGAGGTTGTGAGATTATGCCTTATTTTTTTTAGAGTCCAAAAAAGAAAAATGTCGAAAAAAAATTGTTAAGGTGGTGCAATGAACAAAAATATGTTAAGATAACTTTTTAGTTCGCAAAATAGATGGCGTTAATTAAAAATTTATTTTTTGCTATTATTTATTATTTATTATTTTGAGTACAACAAATATAAACTTAAAAAAAAATATTAAAAAAATAAATTATATATATATCTTTAAAATATTTATTATAAAATAAATAATTAAACTTACTTGTATTTCTAACCATTGTAAAACAAATAAAAAAATTTAATATAAATTAATGTGTGATGTATCCGCAACAACTTAATTAATTAATTAATTAAAAATGAAACAAGGGCCAATTGGTGTTTAGTGGGATGGAAAGTCCAGTTAGACTTGGACTCAGCATTCCGGGCGGGCCACGATATCCGAAAGGATGGGTGCGAACGTCACAAAACAACTTAATTAATTATCCGCAGTTTTTTGTTTGTTATTATGAATACAAGGTTTTCTTGCAAAGATTTTCCTTTTCTGGGAAGTACTCCTGGACTTACTCATTTAACTATAACTGGTTGTAGACTTCCAACCTTTAAACAAGTTTTGCTGTGCTATCTTAGCTTTATGAAAAAGTTTAGAGAAGAGGAATCTGCTAAAAACACAAAAATAAGTGTTCTTAGTTCAAAAAAAGTCGTTGAGGAAGTCGAGAAGCACTATCAGAAAGCGAATATACCAACAATAGCTAAAAACAAAATATATCAGAAAATTTTATTGTTTGTATCAGAATATAATAACATAACATAATATAACATAAGTTTATTAAGCATTATAAAAGGCTTACGCCTATGAAAATGCATCTGCAAATTCAATTATATATATTTATACATTTCATTGCCAAGAAATTTGTCTAATTTTTTCTTAAACATGTCAATTGAGCTTGATGAAATAACTTTGATAGGTAAACTATTCCATCTTTTGAGTCCTCTCAATGCAAAATAATTTCGTCTGAATTTGGTTGAAAGTTCTGTATTCAGTTTGTACTGGTGAGATCTAGATATTCTTGTCGAAAATTCAGGTAAAACATTTCTATTGATATCCATATTATCATTTATTATATTAAATATAGTTATCATTTCATTGCGAATCGTTCTGTAGTACAATGTAGGTAAGTTTAGGATTTTTAATCTTTCTTCATAGCTGAGCTTTTTCATACCTTTCAAATATTTGGTGAACACCTTTTGCACTTTCTCAATTTTCCTCATGTTAAATAAACAGGAATTCCCAAAAATTATATTTCCATACTCGAGGATTGGCCTTACCAATGATTTAAATAAGTGAACAGCTACATCTTTGTTAGAGAAGACAAAAGTGTTTTTGAGCATATGCAAGATAGAGTAAGCTTTTTTGACACTAACAGACACGTGTTCTTTGAAACTAAGTTTAGAGTCAATAACAATCCCCAAATCGATTTGCTTTAAAACTTTTTTGAGCGGCTTCCCACCTAAGAAGAAGACACTATTATCAGGCTGTCCAATTTGAAGATGATAGCACTTATCAATGTTTAATTTCATGTCCCATTCAACTGTCCATTGATATATTGAAAACAAATCTTGCTGCAGCCAATGGTTAGAGAATTCGTTGGAAGAAGCGTATATCTTTATGTCGTCAGCAAATAACTTGATACTAGATTTAAGTCTATCAGATATATGATTGACAAACAGATTGAAAAACATTGGTCCAAGTATTGATCCTTGCGGAACACCACTTGGAATCTTGTTGATTTTGGACCGGAATCCATTTACTTGTATAAGAGATTTACTTCCACATACATAATCTTCAATCCAATTCAGAAAATTTCCAGAAAGACCAAAAGACTGCAACTTTAAAAGGAGCCTCTTATGAGGAAGTGTATCAAAGTTCAAAGTCCAAATAAATAACATTTACTGTTTTATCATTATTCATTTCAAGTGTGACTTCATTCATAAACTCAATCAAATTAGTAATTGTAGACTTTTTTCGGCGAAAGCCATGTTGAAAATTGGACAATAAACCATTTAATTCAAGATGAGCATAAATTTTATCATTAATTATAGATTCAAGGACTTTAAACATTGCACACTTAACTGATATTGGTCTGTAACTTGAGACATGGTTTTTGCATCATTTTTTAAAAATAGGTGTAACACAACTTAATTTCCATGCATCAGGGAGCTGTGATTCTTCAAGAGATTTATTGAAAATTATAGTCAAAGGAACAGCAAGAAAATCAGCTAAGTTTTTGAAAAACAATGGAGGTATATTATCATTTCCAGGACTTTTAGATGCGTCTAAGTTAACGAGTAAGAATAAGAATTTAGAAATTATGTAAAAAAAATCAAAAAACACTTCAAATCCTGAATCTACCTTAATTCCAATAAACCTTGAACGAACAGATGAATAAAAAATTCCAATCAATTTATTAACAGAAACGAACATACAAAAAAAGTGAACTGCAAAATAGCAGTATATTGAATTACCAAAAGTTCCATTTGAATGAAGGGATTAAAAGTAGATTTAACATATTCTTCAGAACGTTTTTATGATTTGATAAATTCAGAAAGTATCCTAATTAAAACTTATTTAGGATACATTATTTTTTAAATTTTTCTTTTTTCTAGAATTAGAACTTACAAGGAGTTGAAGAAGAAAATCACCTCAGATGTGAAAAGTTATATGAAAAGGTACGTGAAAAAAGCATCAAGAAAGAATGAAATACGTTGAAAAAAGTTAAAGATGAAAATGGAGCTGGAAAAGGACCTGAATCAAGAATTGCAGAGATTCCACTTGTTCAAGAAGTTTGAAAAGGTTTTCGACATCAAAGATAAAGATGAGTAAATTCAGTCATCATCTCCAATCACATCCATAGGGCAAAGTCTCAAGAGATTGACTATATTTAAAGCATTCGCAATCAGTACTAGAAAATCAATAAAAAACAAAAATGTTTCTAATCTTGTATTTTTTGTTTTCCACTCATTTTTTGCGTCTTCGATCAACTATAGTGATTTGTGACACAAAAGGAAGTATGAATTGTTTGAATCCTTCAAAAAGGTTTTAGAAAAATAGGGAAAAAAGTTGTTATGTCAACTAAATCGATTTTCGTATGAAACGAAATCCAATGGGGTCCAAAACCTTAAAAAACAATATCAATTGGAAGACTTTGGTCTCTTTCAATTCCAAGCATGTATAAGTTTATATTGAATATATTTCAAATTTTTTGATGCGCCAATAAAATTTAGATGTAACTTTTTGCAAAGTAAATAAGTTGAACATGGTTGATAAAACAATTAATTTTAAGTTTAGTATAGAAGTTTAAAATCTCTTTTTATGACTTTGATTGGTTTTAATCAAAAAATATCATCACCATTGAACTCCCAATATGAGAATTGGATAAGTTATGTTGAATTTTTTTGCAAAAACACATGAAATCTCACAACAACGGTGGAATTTCTAGGGTTAGCTATAGCTATACAAACTAGCTATATAGGTTTATTTATATACAGTAGTAGCAGTATATGTTAACCGTTTGATGTGTTATATGGTGTGATGATGAGTTCTTAGGCTTTAGCATGGTTGTATCTTTCTGTGCTTTATGATGATATCACATCTGGTTGGTCAAATTTATTTCATCGATAAATTCACGCATTTTCATTGGCTCTTTCATTGCGATAACAAACGTTTGCCAAGCTAGTTCACATTACAGTGATTATTTCAAAGCGTCGTCACTTTCTCGCCACTATCTTACTTAGTTTACCACTTTCTCACGTTTAAATACATAAAGAGAGAATACAAACCAAAATTCTAAACACAATTCAATAAATAATTTTAACATTTACAAAATATTACGACAAACTACTTCAACAATGGAGCAGGTCTTAATGTTCTCCACCAACTTTATATTTTCTAATATATCTTGGCTTGCTGGAAAATTTTCAAGTAACATCATATCATCACAAAGTCAAAATGCATTAAATTCAAGTATCAAAAAAGATTCTGTTAAAAGTGAAAATGCCAAGAGATTAAAAGAAGGTTCACAAAAGGACACAGTTTGTACAGTTTCAGAGTCCATAAAATTCGAAGATTCTCGTTATTTGTACGTAAAAAAAGCACTGAAACCCAAAACAACATCGGTTTACGAAGAATATGTAATTCAAAAATATTTGGCTAAGGGAATAATTGGAAAGGTTTATCAGTGCTTAAACATCAATACTTTGAAAAAGCACACTCTCAAAGTGATACCGTACAATCAAGAGTCAGAAGTTCTCGTCGAAGGGGTTATTCAAGGGGTCAATTATCTGAAGATGTTGAATTCGAAATTCACGGTAGAAATCAATGACGTCTATCTGGATAAAGAATTCCTCTACATCGTTCAAGAATTTTTGCCGGGAGATACGCTGGGCATAAAATGCTTGAAGAAAGGGGTCAGCGTGGAAGAAGCAAAGAGTTACAGCGCCCAATTACTTTTGGCGATAGCTTATTTACGTAGTAATTATATCACAAACAACTATTTACACAATAGCAACATCATGTTCGATGGAGAGGGGAACTTGAAAATCATTGATTTTATATTTTCTCGGAAAGAAATGGCCCAAGAAATGGGATATAGAGGAAAGAGTGATTGGATGTATTTCAGAAGAAATTTGCGTATGTTGGAAAAAGCGTGCAACTTTGAAGCGTGCGGAAAGAACGCGTCTCATGAACGTCGCGCATTTGACAATTTTATAGAAATGGGTGCAAGTTATTTAGAAAGGAGAAATTTTGCCATTGAAGATTTACTGAAGAAAGATCCTTGGGTTGAAGGCCACATAACCAATAGTGGAAAGGACTTTGTTAAGCCCCAATTTATCGAAAAAGGCACTTCATGTTGTGAAAAATTTTTAGATAGTCCGATGAAAAGTTCAAGAGAAGAAAAACTATCTATTTACTCAAATTCATCCAATCAAGGAAAATACAAAGTATATTTCAGTTGAATTTTAAAAATGTTTTAACCAACCTATCTCAAAAAGTCTCAAATTCTTTAAAATAGTTAACACAAAAAATATTTATTATTCCCATTTTGATTTTCAGTGTAATTAATGTATGTGAAAGTTGTTCATTTAAATTTATAATAAAAAAGTTAAATTTTGAATAAAAAAATTAATAAAAAAGGTAAAAATCGAAAAAAATGTAATAAAAAAATAGTTTCGCAAGTTATAAAGTATTAAAGTTATCAATCATAGTGAAAATGTGTAAAAATGTTATCGATGAAAGTATAACCGGGCAACAATGAGTGTGAGTTTCTGGCTCACATGATACCCCCGCCGGCGAGCGGTCAATACCTTTTAGGGGGGACTCGGAATCCAGATTTAAAAATTAGCAGAATGTTTGAAGGTAAATGCGATTCCTTACTTAATATTTATATTCATTATATACGTTCCATTTTTTAAATTTATTTTAAGGAAATCTATATTTTTTTAAAATTCTAATAATGATAATAATCTTAAATTTATTTGTTTTGTCTATTTGATCAAATTTTGAATAATAGTTGATCACATGCTAAACCGCATAATGAAGAAATTTATTTTTATTATTTTTTAAAAAAAATCCGTATTTTGTTTGAATTATCATGCCTAGATCTAGTTGATTTTGGAGAAAATACATTCAGAGCATTTATTCTTCTGTCTCTCAATGTCTACAGCCTTCTCAGGTGCAGAGATATTGGAAGTAAGTTAAGCATATACAGAATCCTTTTTAATTCCAAATCATTTCTCGAATTTCATTGACTTATTATGAAGGCATTCTTTTAATTCAGAAGAGTTTCATTCTTTGTAGGCGGACTTTTGCATATGTGAATTATCTCAGTTCTTCTACTTCATATGGTGTGCAGATTAAATGTCAAAAGAAAAATAACTGATAAAAAACGGTCAAAAGGTTTAATACCGATTTACAAAAAATAGACGACAACTTGAAGCGTTCTGCATAGTAAAACAGGAAAAGAATAAAAAATACATCCAATTAGTTAATCAATAAGTTAGAAAGCTAGCTGAGTTTAAAGAATTTTTTTAAATATTTTTGTCAACATTTTGACACACTTTACGCATTCTTTGTATTTTTCACGTCGAGAAATTTATCCATGTGAGGTTGGCTGCATTGCTCACTCCATTTTTATTTCTTCCATCTTGATTCTTCTTCGTCAACTCTTGAAGTGGCAATCTTTATATACTTTCTTATCATCTTGATTTTGATGATGATGATTATGCTATTATTTCCAATATCACCAGAATGATCGACTCTTTTAGGCCAAAATGTCTTTAGTTTTCTCTTTTGTCTAATCTAAAGGCTTCTTCTGATATCACCTCTCTTTCTATGCATTTCAAGAAAGTTACATAAAAGAATTTTTTACATATCTCTCTCCCTTTCCTTTGCACCAACTTTTGGGCATTAACCAAATTTCCTTTTTTGGACATTGATCGAGTCTTTGGCAAACTTGGAAGTTGAGTCTCATCTTTTTTGACTTTTTTTATCATGTTTCTTTCTTATATCTCCCCCCAAATCGCATCGACAAGTACTGCCTAAATTTTAGTGTATACACTGTGTAAGTGAAGAAACAAAACTTTTTCGATTTATGGAGTCTCTCTTCCCTAAAAGATCTGAGTAGGCCTTTTAGTGATCTTAAATTAAACTGCCTGTTTATCATTTTTTTTTCTGTATAATCGCAATAGCTCGGTAGCTCACGTTCTTTGTATATGATTTTCACATATGGTATTTTATTTGAGTACCAAGGGCGAAACGTATGTCAGAATTTTGGAAGTGAAGTTACTTTTTAATTTAAATTTTGCCATTTCCAACGTGCTACTTTTATTTTAGTTTTCCCATGAGGAGTGCATTCTTTCTGAAGTATGTTATCGATGCCCTTCATCAATTCAAGTCAAAAGTTAAGTGAAATCGGAAAATTTAAATATACGCATTCTTATACACGTGTAATGGAAAAAAGATAAATGCTTCTGAAGTCTGAAATGAAAGTTCATAATTCTACAGAGCTTACACTTGGAATTTTTCTTTGAAGTTGTAGAAAGTTCTGGAAATTACATTCAACGATTTGCTTTGGAAACTTTCGGCAAATTTTTGTTCTAACACCATTGACAGACTTCGTGCCTTTTTTGCCAATGTTAAAAATTGCTTTGACTTAGAATTTTATACATTAAATTTAAAAATATAATGTTATCTCAATCTTAAAAAATAATATGGCATTTTCACTTCAAATTCGTCCTTTTTCACATTAAGTCATCCTTTTTCGTTTTAAGTTTGTATTTTTCATTTTAAGTTATCTCCTCTTATTTTATATGCAAATTTATTTTATAATCAAAAAGTTTATGAGAAAATTTAGTATAAAACTATGGATGAAAAGCCGATAAAATGTTAGAATAAAATAGATGGCGTTAAATTGAAAAATTCATCATAGGACATTTTTATAGACTTTTTTTTCTAAAGAAAAAAACTTTTTTATTCCTATAGAAATTCGTTGATTCGTTCCCAAAAAAATCTGAGAAGAAATGTCGAAAATTTAAAAATGGCCTCTCGAGGCTCTATACGGCCATTGAAGTAGTGAAAATATTTTGGCCATGCGAGGGTTAAAGGACGCGGCCAAATAAGCGTATTATTTATTACATTACATGTGTTTCTTTTTTAAGAGCTTTGGACAGGTGCACTTTTTCATATAAAATTTTGACAATTTTTATAGTAAAAATTTGGCTTAGTGAAATATTGACTTATTTCAGGAATTCCGATCGATCTCAATAAAAAGTGTAAATAGATTTTTAGTTTTTTCAAAATTTTGCCAATAAAACTAAAATCTGAAAAACTGGAATTAAGCCACTTTGTAAATGAATGCATTTTTTATTTTGCCAATTTCAACGTATATGCATAAAGTAATGTCATGTGTTTTGTAAATCATAATTTGTATTTATTTTGTTGACCGTTTGGGTGGTTTCACCATCATGAAAACATATTTTATTTTATCAATATTTTGTTTTGATTTATTTCACATTCATTTAGAAATATTTTAAATTTAAAAAGTGAGGAAGTATTAGATTTTATGATATTAGTAGAGTAAAGTTTTCAAAGTTCACCTGCAGTGTGAAAAAGGTTGGAAACATCTGATCTAGTGAAAAAATGCTTTGTTTTTAAAATTTTTTTTTTGAAAAAATGAAATTTTTGAAAGTTCTGAGATTTCTGTTTATTTCGTTCTTTTAAATTGAATTTAATAAAAGATAAATTTTGTATTTTATTTTATTTTTCTCATTTTAAATATTTGAAACGTTGTAATCCCCCCCCCCCCCCCCCTCTTTATTTTCAATTTCTTTGAAAAAAATGAGATTTTCAAAAAGTTAGATGAGTTTTACTCTGGAAAGAGTCCTGTTTACAAGAAATGAATGAGGGTTAAAAATTCAATTTTTGGAATATTTTAATATTATTCCACACCAGCGCAATTAACTCGGTAAAGAGAAAAATTAATTTGTTGAAAATAGAGGTCTGCAGTATCCATAGAAGTAAAGGTAAAGGTACCTTGGATTCATCAAGAAAGCACAATTACGCCGTTTGGTATCGAACTATGAAGGAAAGTTGACATGACGCGGGATTGAACCCAAGACCTTGAGTTATCAAAATTCAGAATCTAACCAACCTTACTCACCCCCTGCTGAATAATCATGAAATTAGATATGATTTTATTGAATAATCAAATAATTCTTATTTGAGGAGAATAAGAAAGAAGAAAGTATAACTTTATTGAGAATGTTTACAGAATGGCTGGTGCTGATTCAAGAAGTATCGAAAAAATATGAAGACTTCACTGCTCGTGCTCGCCTTCCTTGCTTATGCTTCGTTTGCCTACGACCAACTTTCCGGAAATACCGATCGTATCGCCTCGCTCATTTTTAGAGGGATCGCGTTGCGTCGTTTGAACGTAGTCTTTCACATCTTCGATGTCAAAGTCGAAAATGTTTGGATTCAACTGCTTGCTGATCTTCTCAAACACGCTGCTGGCATCACTGCTCTCGCGTTCTAAGAGGTCAAGGAGAATTTCAGAAATTTTTTCATTTATATATCTCTTTATATTCTTCATTAACAAGGGCATTAGCATGTATTTTTGAAAGTCCTTGCCATTATCACCACAATCCTCTCTTTGAGTGCCTGAAGAAGAAAAGGGTGATTTAAAAGTTTATCCAGAAGTTATATTTATAATTTTCTAGGTAAGCTTTTTTATTACCCATCCCTATTTTTTTGACAAAGATTCCGTTTTTATCATATCTTATATAATACCAATTAAACAAAATCCTTAATTCTTTTTGTATTATATAAAATTAAGAAATGGATCACGAATGTGACAAGTTTTATTCTACAAGTTTAAAATGTTTTGTAGCAAAAAGTTGCTCTATCAAATAAATGGGATCAAAAACATATTTAACATAAAAAACCTGAAATATTCACATTTCAAAATCTAGCTCTAATACGATTAGTATAGATAGGTATATATCGCTTAATGTTCAATTTTCTTCCATAAATGCTTTATGAAGGAAGTCGTTTTGATGAAAATTCTATGTATCGTTGTGAAAAAATTCTTATCAAAAAAAATTTTAAATCGCAATTTTTTACAACCTTTAACAATTAAAAGAAAACCAAACACATTTTTGACTATCACTGATAATGTAAACAATGCTGTTATATTTTGTTTTTGTTAAAATTGTGCTATTGGAAAAGGGTTCATAATTAAACATTAGATCCGTTCTTTAAAAACAGTTTTTAATTTTGGATGATTGTTAAAAAAAAAGAAAATATCTCACGTCTTTTTTCTTTCTTGATAACTTTAGCTTTTTCCAACGCTGCCTCTTTTTCTTCCACGCTTTTTTGTTTGAGCACGTTTTTGCCTTCCTTACTTTTGCTTCTAGTGGCTTCTGACGAGCGAATGCACTTATTTCCTTTGCACTTCAGCGTGTATTCTGTTTCGCTTAAACAAAGCATGTCAAAATTAGAAACATTTTGATTAACAGCTTCATACACCTAAATATATTTTTAATGGCTAACTCATGATCTTAACATTAATTCTAACAAAATTTGCTTCTTTTATTCTAATATTTCAAGTTGTGCAATTTTCTTTCAGTAGTTTAAAAGTTTATCTAGTGACATATTAAATTGTACAATTTTACAGTAAATTTTGTTCAATCTGAATACATCATCCTTCGATATATTGAAGGCTTTTTAATACAAATTGAATTTTTCTTCCTATAATTCATATTTTTATAATAATCTTTCCACGAAAAGGGATTTGCTTTTAGAAAGAAAAATTTCATTCCTTTTGGAACTTCGCTAAAGATGAAACTTCGCTTTAAACACCCTAATCGTGGTGCATTTAAAACTTATACATCCTCCTTTCACGATCATGCCCCACTCTAGTTAGCTCTTTCATTATCATAATCATTAAGTATTTTTCCCTCGACCCACGGTCAATATATGTCATGGTTAAGAATGATTTTTTTTGGAAAAAAACACTTTTTCATATATGCACAAATTTTTTTTCAATTACATGAAAAATATGTGGAAAGCATCATATTTATGAAAAATAACACTTTGATACCATAATCGATCCGAATTTGCAGAGTTTAACAAAAAGTGCACGATACCTTGACGTCATCGAATAGCGATTTTGTGTACAGATTTTCTGATACATACGATCTTTACGCTTATTATACAATTCTGCGATTCTATTTCATCTTTTTTTCGATTTTACATTTTTCAATTCTATGTTATCTCTTACGACTCTATTTTTCAATTTGAATTTACGTTATTTTATTTATAATAGAATCAGAGAAAGATAAACGACCAACATATGTTAAAATGGAATCGAAAAAAAGGAAAAACAAACAAAATCGAGAAATTAAAAATTCTCTTTCAAGAGCAGTCGTTGACGCGCCACCTTGAAGCCCAATGCTGCTGACTTATAACCTATCAAAGTAAATATGTGTTACTTTGGAACGATTTCTATTTGCAAGGATCTAAACTGCGACAAAGAAGGAGCGCTCTGCGTGGGAGAAAATAAGGATGTGTCGACAGAACTTTGTGAGATCGAGTTCTCCTTAATTTCCACGGGAACGCGGGACTGATCTTGGTTCGGGACAACGGCAGCTATTTGCGTTTGATAACCCACTTTGTTGGCGATCGGAGAAATGAACTGGGGATGTTGTTGCACTTGTTGGAGGTACCGGCTTTGCCTGTGCTGTGTTTGAGGGTTTTGGGGTTGGGTTTGCGGTAAAGAAGGATTCAAGTCTTTTTGTGAATATAGAATTGAAAATGTTGGGAGTTTGTTGTTGGATCAACGGATCTTGAGAGTAAGGAATGGATATTTGGGGATCGTAGCCTGGATAATATGGAAGCACTTGGGGCTTATTTTCATCCAACTCGCTTCCAATCATAAAGCGCGCTTGTTGTGTATCTACCTGATTGCCCAAGTACTGACTTTGTCCTGTGATGTAGTTTGAATCGGGATAAAGATCCACTGGAGAGCAGGAAATGTAGTTAAACTTAAAAGAAACATTTGATCCAATAATAATTGAAACAAATATAAGTAAAAAGTGTTCAATAAAATCATGCCACTTTTTCTACAAAAAATGCTAACTGTGTGATACATTGTGTATATAACAAAGTTGTATACAATACGGCAAAATTTAATCAATGCTTAAAAAAACTTTAAATCCTGAGACACCACTGTGATCTTTTTCAAACAAATAATAAAACTAAAAAAAAAGGTAGGCCTAAGGTTGGGTTTAAAGTCTTTATTTTTTAGGATTTTTGCATTCATTTGTTCATTTGAAAAAAGTTAATAGTTTGAGTAATTAAGATTAACCCAAAAATTTCGGAAATATTTAACTTTTTAAAGTATAAAATTGTCTTAAAAAATTGTTTTAAAAATGAAAAAACATTTTATAATGGAAATTTTAGGTGTTAAAAAAATAAATAATAATCAATAACACAATGTAACAAAAATATGTTTCATTCAATTTTTTATGTCTTTTATATGACACAATGTAACAAAAATTTGTTTCATTCAATTTTTTATGTCTTTTATAGCAAGAATGATGGTAAGTTCATTGCAATTAATTATTTTATTTCATCTTCAATATTTTTTACATGATTCTGTACTTTGTGTTTTGCAGCTTTTTAGTTAATATAATTAGAGTTTTTTAAACTATTAAAAGTTTTTTTTACTTGCGCATTTTTGTTTTTTTGAAACATTTAAGATTGAAAAATGTCCAAAAGAACATGTAAAATATGCGAGTATATTAATTCTAAACAAGTCAAATTCAACATATACTCAAACACAAGATACTTTGTTGCATATAAAAAATATTTCGGCATTTCCATTGGTGACCAGGACAAATCTTGGGCACCACATGTGATTTGCGCATCTTGCAAGTCACTTTTGGATGGCTGGTAAAGAGGAATGAGAAAGTGTATGCCGTTTGCTGTTCCAAGAGTATGGAGGGAACCTACCAATCATTTCAATGATTTCTATTTTTGTATGGTTGATCTTAATTTGTATAAAAAGCCCACAGACAAGAAAAAACTTGTTTATCCAAACATTCCTTCTTCTTTGGCTCCTGTTTTACATAGTATAGAGCTACCAATTCCATCTTTACCACAAACTTCTATAACTGATGAAGAGGATGATGATGACGTCAATAGTGAAGAGCCTTGGATACCAACACAAATAAAATTCATTGAAAGTCAACATCACTTTACTAACCAAGACGAACTCGATGACTTAGTGAAGGATTTGAATTTGACTAAATCATCTCTAAAGCTTTTAGCTTCCCGACTGAAGGAATGGAATTTGTTATCTCCAGGAGTGAAAATTGCAAAGTATAGGCATAGACACAAAGACTTTTCACGTTTTTATTCTATGTCTAATACTCTGTGTTTTTGTTCAAATATTTCACGTTTGTTTGAAGAAATTGGAGTATCTCATCTTTCCAACCAATGGCGTTTATTTATTGATTCGTCGTTAAAAAGTTTGAAAGCAGTTTTGCTTCATAACGGTAACAAATATCCCTCAAAACCTATCGGTCATTCCTCACAACTTAAAGAAAGTTATGAAAATTTGTAATTTTTACTTGAATTGATAAAATATGAAAAGTATAATTGGGATATTTGCGAAGATTTCAAAATAATTGGTTTGCTTTTGAGAATGCAGGGCGGATATACAAAGTATCCCTGCTTCCTTTGTTTATGGAACAGTAGGGACAAAGAAAAACATTACACAGAAAATGTCTGGCCAAAAAGAACATATTTCAAAATTGGGTGTCATAACGTCAAGTTTACTCCTCTGGTACAGAAAGAAAAACTCCTTTTACCACCATTCCATATCAAACTTGGCCTGGCTAAACAATTCATCACGGCTTTGTCTTATGCGGTCAGGTGATATGTGAGTTTACATATACGATAAACATATATGTAAAAATGAAAGAGCATATATAACAAAATGTATGTATATAATATATATATACAGTGGCGTAGCTAGATATGGGCACGATGGGTCGTGCCTCCGAATGTTCCTTGTGGTGCCCCTCCCATGTACCTTATGGGATGTCATACATACATATTTATAATTCCCTTTATATATAGTTGATTTTCTCACAATATATCATGTGCCACACAACATCGGTAGAAGACTTTAATAATAAAGATATAACTATCTCCATGCTTTTTCTGCTAGTTGTATTAGTACAATGATGTCTGGGGTACAGAGTCAATGAAGCTATCAAAAAAGTAACTTTTCAAATGCCTTTTATTCAATGTCTATTGATGTGAATTCAGATGAGATTCAACAAAAGTGAAAATTTTTTTGCAAAAATTTCACATTTTTTCGTAAAGAAGGCAGGAAAACTTATGTATGCTGTATATGGATGGTGAGCCAGCTATGCTGGGATTGAAGTTGGTATTTCAGTCGAAAGTTTCACTATATGATCCCCAGATATGCTGTAGTCAGTAAGATCCCTGCTTTCCTCCAAGAATTAGTTGATTCTGTAATGAAAATTATGAATTTTTGAAAACTACCGCACTTAACATTTGGTAATTTAAAGAACGATATAAAGATATGTTGGTTATCGTAATCTCGAGATGAAAAAAGTAGTTTCATGGATGCGCAAAAATAGTAAGATCTTGAATCTAACTTTGAAAGTGAAGAATGAATTAAAAAAAAAATTTTTAACTACAGAACTGCCATTGGGAAGCCCATCTTTGAAAGAAGCCTATGTTTGAAATTTTTTTGTGGATTGATTGATAAGACTTACGTTCATCTAGACTGAACATCTTTAGATTTCCAGAGCTATCAGAAGAACAGAGATTTTGGAAAATAATAAATTGTGTGCTTAACTTCATGCACCTAGCATTCAAGGTGAAATACAAGATGAATTTCTAGATTCAATTCTTCACCATGTTCTATATTGCATGAAATAAACCTATTTTGATATTATCATTTAAAATTGTGGTTTTTTGGAAAACAAACTCGAATCAATGCTTTGATTTCGTTTACGAATCAAGAAATAAAGAGATTCGTGAAAACAGTCAAGTTATATCTTTCTTTCTTTTTCCTTCATAACAGAATAATCGTAGAATCCTTTAAATAAATACTTTAAAATGTTTACTTCGTCTCCAAATGCTTACAATTTTTACATATTTAAACCTAATTATTACATCCAAGCTCGTTTAAAGAAAGGCTTCATATTATTTTTAATTTAATTTATTATTTAGTTTATTAAATTTAAATATTTTTAATACTTAAATAAATCCAAACCAAAGTCCTAAATTATAGATTTGTACGAGTGCTAACGTCTCGATTTATTGCTTCAAGGAGAATTGTTTAATTTCAGAGGTCGATGAACTTTTAGAACCCGTTTACGCCACTCCTTTTGATTTAGAATAAAAAAATTCTAGATTCTTTGAAGCCAAAATGTTTGGTGAATGAATATGGAAAATACTGTTTTAAGTATACAGTGGAACCCCGGTTAACGACCACCCCGATGTTAAGACCACCCCGCAAATCCGACCACTTTTTCATGGACCGGTTTAAAAATGTATTTAAATTTTCAGTTCATCTTGTTCAAGTTTTAATCTGGTTTATGTTTTATATTACCACGTGTTTAAGATATCTTTTTCATACATAAACTTTTTCTTCTAACATAGTTAGTCAATTTATTATTCTTATTTTTTAAATGATATTAAAACTTTCCTTAGGTTAGCTAGGTTCATCATAATTTTTTTTAAATTTATTAAGATTTTTGCAATTTTGTAATTGAAACTTTCTAAATTCAAATTTTTTAGCTCTTGTTTTTTAGTTAAATCAATACTAGTACATTGTCATTTATTCTTATATTTTTTTCCTCTTTAAATTTTTTTCCTTTCTTTATATTGAATTTGAATATCTTATTTAGATTTATTAGATAGAGAGAAAAATTTTTAGCTCTTGTTTTTTAGTTAAATCAATACTAGTACATTGTCATTTATTCTTATATTTTTTTTTTCTTTAAATTTTTTTCCTTTCTTTAATATTGAATTTGAATATCTTATTTAGATTTATTAAATAGAGAGAAAAATTTTTAGCTCTTGTTTTTTAGTTAAATCAATACTAGTACATTGTCATTTATTCTTATATTTTTTTTCTCTTTAAATTTTTTTCCTTTCTTTAATATTGAATTTGAATATCTTATTTAGATTTAAGCATAAATGTGTGAAAAAAAGTTAAAAAGAAATGAGCTAAGTTTGGGAGAAAAAATTGAATTGTTGAAAGATTCGACTGGCAGAAGTCAAGGGCAGTTGGCAGAAAAATTCAATGTAAGCAAAACCCAAGTCCAATCTATTTTGAAGCGTAAAAATATAATCATGAGTTCGAATACATCAATGAAGAGGAAAAGAGTTTCAACATCCTCGAACTTTGAAGATATAGATGAGCTAGCTTGGCAATGGTTCCAGAAAGCCAGAAGTATACATGTGCCTATATCTGGACCAATGATACAAGAACAGGCACTTATTTTTGCTGAAAAACTGGGTAAACATGATTTTAAAGCATCACAGGGTTGGTTGAATAGATTTAAAAACAGGCATTCAATAAAATTTGGAGCAATTTGTGGCGAAAAAGGATCTGTAGATTTGGAATCCGTAGAAGAATGGAAGGTGAAAGTTGTAGAATTGATTAAAAATTATAAATATGAGGATATCTATAATATGGATGAGGCGGGCTTATTTTACAGATGCTTACCTAATAAAACTTTGAAAGTGAAAGGGGAGCAGTGTATAGGTGGAAAAAAATCGAAGAATAGAATCACAGTCTCTCAGTTGAAAAACCACTCATCATTGGACACAACAAAAAGCCTCGCTGTTTTAAAAATGTTAATGCTGACAAGCTCAACTTTAAATGGTCATACAACAAAAAAGCTTGGATGACTTCAAGCGTTTTCAGCGAATGGTTGAAAACCTTTAATGATAAACTTCGACGTCAAAAACGTTTCTCTTTTTAGATAATGCACCATCTCACACCAAAATTGAAATGACGAACATCAAATTAGTTTTCTTGCCAGTCAACACCACTTCTGTTCTTCAACCACTCGATCAAGGAATAATCCAGTTTATCAAAACAACATATCGAAAACAACTTTTACGGCACATTTTGTTGAAGATCGATTCTGCGGAAGATGCTTCGAACATGAGTAAGTTGGTTAATGTGCTACAAGCTTGTAACTGGATTACACATGCAGTTTCAAAATGTAAACAGTCTACTGTTCAAAAATGTTTTCAAAAGAGTGGATTTCATTTTGATGAAATAACCAGTGAAGAAGAAACTGAAAACTATCATTCACTGAATGGACTGATAGACGAAGTGACAAGTAGGTAAAATATAACTAACAAAATAACAGCTGATCTGTATAGCTCAATAGATGAAGATGTAGAGACGTCAGAAAAGCTCTCTGAGGGTTGGGAAGAAAGAAAATGAAAGTGATGATGAAGATAAGGAGGAAGAAACGGTTCAGTCTGGCATTAGCTCAAATGAAGCGTTACATATGATTGAGAAAGTAAAAGAGTATTGCCTCGAAAAGGACATGAGTGATGTCTGGATGCACCTATCAAAAGCAGAATCCTTACTTCAGCAACAATTATTCTTTTGTGAAAACCGGAAAAAACAAGTATTACGATTGATTCTTTTTTTAAATCAAAATAAAGCTTTAATGTGTTTTCTTTGTTTTTTATGATTCACGTCTGTTAACTAAAAAATTCACAATTAGGACCACCCCGATAATACGACCAATAAAGTTTAGTCCCAAAGATGGTCTTAATAACGGAGTTATACTGTATATATCTTTTGAAGTTCAAAATTACAAGAGTGAAAAGCAAAATTAAAATAAGAATGAGAAACTCAATATGAAAAAAGAGCGTTATAATTAGGGCACGTGTAAGGTTGGTTAGATACTTGGTTTCGATAACTCAAGGTCTTGGGTTCGATCCCGCAACAAGCCTACTTTCTTCATATTTCGATACAAGTTGAGCAATTGTGCCGTATCGATGAAAACACCACACGGTACCTTTGCCTTTTACCTTTATATTTTATTAGCTCCAACTTTTAGGACGTAGACTTAACATAACCACTAATAAGTTATCTGATTGATTATTGGATATTTACTTTGTAGTAAGTTTAGAAATTTGTTAACTAGTATATATATCCTATTTTTGCTTCTCCTTCACATTTTTGCAATCCAAACACACTTTTTTGCAATTAAAAAAATTTTTTATATTTTTTTATAATAGATTTTTATTAAAGTAAAAAAATATTCAATGAGATGAAAATTTTTTAATTTTTTTCATATTGTTGCTTCTATTCATTATTTACCTAATAATCACATGAAAACAAAATGAAATCCTTTTAAACTTTCTTTGGCTTAATGAACTTCAAACATTGTTTAAAAATTAAAAAAAATGCAATCTCAAACAAATTCAGTATAAATGAATATGGAGATAATCATTTGTGTGACTTCACGAGTTCTTGATACCCTAATTATCATCAATTCTTTCATAAGAATTTAGAAATTATGTAAAAAAATCAAAAAACACTTCAAATCCTGAATCTACCTTAATTCCAATAAACCTTGAACGAACAGATGAATAAAAAATTCCAATCAATTTATTAACAGAAACGAACATACAAAAAAAGTGAACTGCAAAATAGCAGTATATTGAATTACCAAAAGTTCCATTTGAATGAAGGAATTAAAAGTAGAGTTAACATATTCTTCAGAACGTTTTTATCATTTGACAAATTCAGAAAGCATCCTAATTAAAACTCATTTAGGATACATTATTTTTAAAATTTTTCTTTTTTCTAGAATTAGAACTTACAAGGAGTTGAAGAAGAAAATCACATCAGATGTGAAAAGTTATATGAAAAGGTACGTGAAAAAAAGCATCAAGAAGAGAATGAAATACGTTGAAAAAAAGTTAAAGATGAAAATGGAGCTGGAAAAGGATCTGAATCAAGAATTGCAGAGATTCCACTTGTTCAAGAAGTTTGAAAAGGTTTTCGACATCAAAGATAAAGATGAGTAAATTCAGTCATCATCTCCAATCACATCCATAGGGCAAAGTCTCAAGAGATTGACTATATTTAAAGCATTCTCAATCAGTACTAGAAAATCAATAAAAAACAAAAATGTTTCTAATCTTGTATTTTTTGTTTTCCACTTATTTTTTGCGTCTTCGATCAACTATAGTGTTTTGTGACACAAAAGGAAGTATGAATTGTTTGAATCTATCAAAAATGTTTTAGAAAAATAGGGAAAAAAGTTGTTATGTCAAAACTACTCTGTCGAAATTGTGGGTTTGAAAATGATAATAAAACATCTCTTTTATAAATATAATTTGCAAGTTCCATGCTATAAGGAATCTATTGTAAATGCTTTAGCCTAATATTGGTCGACAGGCTGATGTTCTCGTGCTTTTAAGCTTTGATGATAATAGAGAGATTGGGTTCAAAATAGAGGATTAGTTTTATCTTCTCTGATGCTACATCTTCCTTTTTATCTTCTTCAAGAATTGAATCATTAGTCTTTTTACAGGGTGTAAAAACATAATGATAGGAAGTTGAGATTGCTCTTTTTTAGTTTGTAAAACAGAAAAAAAATTGTAAATTTGGCGAATTGGTAAATTTTCCGCAAGTAGCTATATCTCTGAAAATACCGCGAATGCTGAACCGCGAAGAAGCGGGGGCTGACTATATCTTCTTCCCATCATCGCAGGTTCGATTCCCGTGATATTTATCTAGTTATGGAGCAATGTTCTTCGCTTTCTTGAATAAAAACTTATTGGGCTATCTTTTATAGCATACTTTTTCGTAATGTAGCTGATTTAAAATACTATATTAAATTTTCACTTTGAAATATCTGTAATCTGGTAAGACCACGGGAGATAACAAAAAGAAACAACGAAATGTATAGAAAGTATATGTAACATACAAAGTATAAGAGTTGGGCTTTTAAAAATGGCATTATCTAACCCTAACCCTGTTTATATAAATTTTGTTCAAATATGTAATGTAACATCTTAAATTTCAATATGAGTAATAGATGAATGAATCGATGCGTGTTTAGCATTGGTATTGATTATATTATAATTGATACATCATCGATGCATTCATAAATCTTTGCTTTTTGCATTGCTGACAGTAAAGGCGGAATTGGCACATAGATTCTAAAACCACTTCATTATGGAAAATATTACAGCTTGCATTCATTATCTTTATTGTAAAACTATTTTATTACAAATAAAAAGTTGGTTTATTGATTAGTTGGTAATTTGATCAGAAAAAATCATCAGAACTTTTCATTTGCCATAGAAAGTCAAAATCAATTATTGTAGAGAAAAAATATTTTGAAAAATATGAAACAGTGTTTTTTATTTTATTGCAAAAAAGAAACAAAGGTAAACTACGGTTCAATTGCATACATCATCAAAACAGTCGTTACACAAAACTCTTGTGTTCATCACAACAGTTCAAGAGGCAGATGTTAAACCTTTGGAAGACTCTCTTTTTGCCTTCTTTGGGACACGGAGCTCTTTTCCATACAGTTTATGAATTCCATAAGATTTCAGAATTAATCTAACCTCAGAAGGTATGTTTCTATTTTAAACATATATTTTCATAGAAACCTCTGCCATTTGAAAACACATATGTGAAATACACTTCTCCTTCCACCGTATTTTCTATAAAATTTCCTACTATTTGAAGTTGAGGGTTGTTTTTTCATAATAAAATGTAAGTGTTCAGCCCTGCTATGTCAAAGTAGTTCGACCAAACCACCATAAGCCATCGTCTAGATGTTCTATAGGGAGTATACTTTCTTAGCATTTGGTTAGCTTTATCAACCTCTGATTTTACGCTATTATAGGTATGTATCAATAGATTCAGGTAATCGTTTAGGTCCTATTAGTTCCATCTATCTAAAATGTTGGTTACTCATCATTAAAACTGCTTTGGAATACCTTTTGCATGCTTTCTAGGGATATATGCCACTAAAGATGAGCAAATTGAAAGGAGAGTCCTGGATTCCAACTCTTGTAGGTTCAAAGTTCTCAAATGTTTTTTCTTAAAAATGTATGGAACACATCTTTTATTGTTATTCAATGGACCTAAAATGGGGAATTTTTCTGCTTGGTCCATTCACATAACTTATGAGTTATGATCCATAAAAAACCTATCAGCGCAAATCCCAATACCAAAAGGTAACTCTGCTTTCTTAATTGCTAACTTTCTTATGTATATCTCGGGCACTAACACATAAAAAATCTACAATCGTTTATGTGATACATTTTTATACCTCATTTTCCTGGGTTGGTGTTTTAAAATTTTTAATTGGGCAACCTCACCTGAATCTAACCAACTATTCATCAATAACAGTTACAAAATCCAATGGGGTCCAAAACCTTAAAAAAACAATATCAATTGGAAGACTTTGGTCTCTTTCAATTCCAAGCATGTATAAGTTTATATTGAATATATTTCAAATTTTTTGATGCGCCAATAAAATTAAGATGTAACTTTTTGCAAAGTAAATAAGTTGAACATGGTTGATAAAACAATTAATTTTAAGTTTAGTATAGAAGTTTAAAATCTCTTTTTATGACTTTGATTGGTTTTAATCAAAAAATATGATCACCATTGAACTCCAAATATGAGAATTGGATAAGTTATGTTGAATTTTTTTGCAAAAACACATGAAATCTCACAACAACGGTGGAATTTCTAGGGTTAGCTATAGCTATACAAACTAGCTATATAGGTTTATTTATATACAGTAGTAGCAGTATATGTTAACCGTTTGGTGTGTTATATGGTGTGATGATGAGTTCTTAGGCTTTAGCATGGTTGTATCTTTCTGTGCTTTATGATGATATCACATCTGGTTGGTCAAATTTATTTCATCGATAAATTCACGCATTTTCATTGGCTCTTTCATTGCGATAACAAACGTTTGCCAAGCTAGTTCACATTACAGTGATTATTTCAAAGCGTCGTCACTTTCTCGCCACTATCTTACTTAGTTTACCACTTTCTCACGTTTAAAATACATAAAGAGAGAATACAAACCAAAATACTAAACACAATTCAATAAATAATTTTAACATTTACAAAATATTACGACAAACTACTTCAACAATGGAGCAGGTCTTAATGTTCTCCACCAACTTTATATTTTCTAATATATCTTGGCTTGCTGGAAAATTTTCAAGTAACATCATATCATCACAAAGTCAAAATGCATTAAATTCAAGTATCAAAAAAGATTCTGTTAAAAGTGAAAATACCAAGAGATTAAAAGAAGGTTCACAAAAGGACACAGTTTGTACAGTTTCAGAGTCGATAAAATACGAAGATTCTCGTTATTTGTACGTAAAAAAAGCACTGAAACCCAAAACAACATCGGTTTACGAAGAATATGTAATTCAAAAATATTTGGCTAAGGGAATAATTGGAAAGGTTTATCAGTGCTTAAACATCAATACTTTGAAAAAGCACGCTCTCAAAGTGATACCGTACAATCAAGAGTCAGAAGTTCTCGTCGAAGGGGTTATTCAAGGGGTCAATTATCTGAAGATGCTGAATTCGAAATTCACGGTAGAAATCAATGACGTCTATCTGGATAAAGAATTCCTCTACATCGTTCAAGAATTTTTGCCGGGAGATACGCTGGGCATAAAATGCTTGAAGAAAGGGGTCAGCGTGGAAGAAGCAAAGAGTTACAGCGCCCAATTACTTTTGGCGATAGCTTATTTACGTAGTAATTATATCACAAACAACTATTTACACAATAGCAACATCATGTTCGATGAAGAGGGGAACTTGAAAATCATTGATTTTATATTTTCTCGGAAAGAAATGGCCCAAGAAATGGGATATAGAGGAAAGAGTGATTGGATGTATTTCAGAAGAAATTTGCGTATGTTGGAAAAAGCGTGCAACTTTGAAGAGTGCGGAAAAAACGCGTCTCATGAACGTCGCGCATTTGACAATTTTATAGAAATGGGTGCAAGTTATTTAGAAAGGAGAAATTTTGCCATTGAAGATTTACTGAAGAAAGATCCTTGGGTTGAAGGCCACATAACCAATAGTGGAAAGGACTTTGTTAAGCCCCAATTTATCGAAAAAGGCACTTCATGTTGTGAAAAATTTTTAGATAGTCCGATGAAAAGTTCAAGTGAAGAAAAACGATCTATTTACTCAAATTCATCCAATCAAGGAAAATACAAAGTATATTTCAGTTGAATTTTAAAAATGTTTTAACCAACCTATCTCAAAAAGTCTCAAATTCTTTAAAATAGTTAACAAAAAATATTTATTATTCCCATTTTGATTTTCAGTGTAATTGAGGTATGTGAAAGTTGTTCATTTAAATTTATAATAAAAAAGTTAAATTTTGAATAAAAAAATTAATAAAAAAGGTAAAAATCGAAAAAAATGTAGTAAAAAAATAGTTTCGCAAGTTATAAAGTATTAAAGTTATCAATCATAGTGAAAATGTGTAAAAATGTTATCGATGAAATTATAACCGGGCAACAATGAGTGTGAGTTTCTGGCTCACATGATACCCCCGCCGGCGAGCGGTCAATACCTTTTAGGGGGGACTCGGAATCCAGATTTAAAAAATTAGCAGAATGTTTGAAGGTAAATGCGATTCCTTACTTAATATTTATATTCATTATATACGTTCCATTTTTTAAATTTATTTTAAGTAAATCTATATTTTTTTAAATTTCAAATAATGATAATAATCTTAAATTTATTTGTTTTGTCTATTTGATCAAATTTTGAATAATAGTTGATCACATGCTAAACCGCATAATGAAGAAATTTATTTTTATTATTTTTTAAAAAAAACCGTTATTTGTTGGAATTATCATGTCTAGATCTAGTTGATTTTGGAGAAAATACATTCAGAGCATTTATTCTTCTGTCCCTCAATGGCTACAGCCTTCTCAGATGCAGAGATATTGGAAGTAAGTTAAGCATATACAGAATCCTTTTTAATTCCAAATCATTTCTCGAATTACATTGACTTATTATGAAGGCATTCTTTTAATTCAGAAGAGTTTCATTCTTTGTAAGCGGACTTTTGCATATCTGATTTATCTCAGTTCTTCTACTGCATATGGTGTGCAGATTAAATGCCAAATAAAAAATAACTGATAAAAAACGGTCAAAAGGTCTAATACCGATTTACAAAAAATAGACGACAACTTGAAGCGTTCTGCATAGTAAAACAGTAAAAGAGTAAAAAATACATCCAATTAGTTAATCAATAAGTTAGAAAGCTAGCTTAAATAATAATAGCTTATATTAATATTAAGAAAATTAATATTTTTTTTATTTTTTTTGTCAACATTTTGACACACATTACGCATTCTTTGTATTTTTCAGGTCGAGAAATTTATCCATGTGAAGTTGGCTGCATTGCTCACTCCATTTTTATTTCTTCCATCTTGATTCTTCTTCGTCAACTCTTGAAGTGGCAATCTTTATATACTTTCTTATCATGTTGATGTTAATGATGATGATTATGCTATTATTTCCATTATCACCAGAATGATCGACTCTTTTAGGCCAAAATGTCTTTAGTTTTCTCTTTTGTCTAATCTAAAGGCTTCTTCTGATATCACCTCTCTTTCTATTCATTGCAAGAAAGTTACATAAAAGAAATTTTTTACATATCTCTCTCCCTTTCCTTTGCGCCAACTTTTGGGCATTAACCAAATTTTCTTTGTTTGGACATTGATCGAGTCTTTGGCAAACTTGGAAGTTGAGTCTCATTCTTTTTTGACTTTTTTATCATCTTTCTTTCTTATATCTCCCCCAAATCTCAACTACAAGTACTGCCTAAATTTTAGTGTATACACGTGTAAGTGAAGAAACAAAACTTTTTCGATTTATGGAGTCTGTCTGTCCTAAAAGATCTACGTAGGACTTTTAGTGATCTTAAATTAAACTGCATGTTTATAATTTTTTTTCTGTATAATCGCAATAGCTTGGTAGCTCACGTTCTTTGTATATGATTTTCACATATGGTATTTTATTTGAGTACGAAGGGTGAAACGTATGTCAGAATTTTGGAAGTCAAGTTACTTTGGAATTTAAATATTTGCCATTTTCCAACGTGCTACTTTTATTTTAGTTTTCCCATGAGGAGTGCATTCTTTCTGAAGTATGTTATCGATAACCTTCATCAATTCAAGTCAAAAGTTAAGTGAAATCGGAAAATTTAAATATACGCATTCTTATACACGTGTAATGGAAAAAAGATAAATGCTTCTGAAGTCTGAAATGAAAGTTCATAATTCTACAGAGCTTACACTTGGAATTTTTCTTTGAAGTTGTAGAAAGTTCTGGAAATTACATTCAACGATTTGCTTTTGAAACTTTCGGAGAATTTTTGTTCTAACACCATTGACGGATTTTGTGCTTTTTTTGCCAATGTTAAAAATTCCTTTGACTTAGAATTTTATACATTAATTTTAAAAATATAATGTTATCTCAACCTTAAAAAATTTTCACTAATGGCATTTTCACTTCAAATTCGTCCTTTTTCACTTTATGTCATCCTTTTTCGTTTTAAGTTTGTCTTTTTATTTAAGGTTATCTCCTCTTATTTTATATGCAAATTTATTTTATAATCAAAAAGTTTGTGAGAAAATTAAGTATAAAACTATTGTATGAAAAGCCGATAAAATTTTAGAATAAAATAGATGGCGTTAAATTAAAAATATTTATCATAGAACATTTTTATAGACTTTTTTTTCTAAAAAAAAAAACTTTTTTATTCCTATAGAAATTTGTTGAATCGTTCCAAAAAAAATCCGAGAAGTAAATTCGAAAAATTTAAAAATAGCCTCTCGAGGCCCTATACGGCCATTGAAGTAGTGAAAATATTTTGGCCATGCGAACCTTCGCAGGACACACGAAATTGTACTTACACGGGGACACACTGATGGAGAAAAAAGCCTATAGCTCCATTATGTTATTTCTTGCAAAAATAGCTAGATAAACCACTTGTAAATAATTTATCCTGACTTTTTCAAAGTGAAAAAACCAAAATATAGCATTTTAAACTTTCGGTTGATAATTTAGGATTTGGGATGCAGGGTTAAGATTTTGACACGCTTAAGTTCGAATGATCCATTTATTGGAATCATCAATCACATTTTATTCAACACTATGTTTTCTCCCACTTGATATATTATGTTCATTCTTCATAGGCTTTTGTTATTTTATATATGTGTATTTCACTATGGTTATAATCGATTTACTTATCTTGTATTCGTTTCATCGCGCCTCTTTGCCTGAAATACTGTGATCATATGTTACGACTTTACGTACATATTGTTTACATTTTATTAGAATCGACTTTCATCTTATCTTTGAAATACTTTTATAATATACATTTCTCACTCGCTTCGAGTTCATTCTTCTCCGTTTATTGATCATTTTGCGCCACCATAAACGTGCTGATTACGCAATGTTTGCATTTTTCTAACGGAAAAAATCTCTTTGCTACTTCTCTTTTCTACTTCTACTATTCAGTGTTCAGAATAACTAATTCTCTTCATTTGCTCTGTCTTTACTTTTCAAACATTTTTTGTTTTCCTTCTATTCTAATGGAATTTTCATCGTCTACTCTCACGTCTAGCTCCTCCGAAGAAAGTGAAGTCTATACATCCACTTTTGAATCAAATGCTTCTGATATTTTTCAAGGTGAAGATTACCCAACAGAGGAAAAACTATAGAAAAGAACTGCTCAATGACTTTCTGTTTTATTTAGCTCAGATTCTCTAATTAGATTCTAACCGTTAGAATCACCAAAGTGGCCAGATTTAAAAGTTTGTCACGAAAAATTTGCTGTAAGCGATATACTTGCTTACTTTGCATGTCTACTTTTAAGTAAAACTGTTTATTCAAGCAGTTGTTCCCTTTCAGTTTATATACCAGAAAGGCACGCCAGGAAAAACTTCAAAGCGGTTTATGTTCTGTCATCGCAGCATAATAGAGATGTTTTTATCACAGCACATAAAAAACGCCGAAAGCTTGATTTTGTATAATAAACACAAAAGCGGGTTGATTGTTTTAATGGAATGTCAAGGGACTTCACTAGTTATAAAGGAGATGGACAGTCGCGGTATTTTCAAATCATCTGGATACAGGTGCCTACAATTCATGGGTTATTTATAAGCACAACTGTCCTTGCGATGCTGTAGCTATACAGAAAGGAGGTAGAAAAGTTTTTTTTAATTTTATCACAAAAGCTTTGTTTTAATTCTATGAGCATTCGCACTAACATTAGTCAGATATCTAAATCTAGGCTTATCAAAAGTCTTCTTTTTTACTATGGGTTTGCTTCAGAATGGCCAGCATCTGAGAGCAGTTCTTCAAGAGGATACTTCTCAATTTTTGGAATGTCGACCTAGAACAAGAGGCACTAGGAAGTGTTCTAAATGTAGGAAATTTATGTTTGTCGACAGAACTTTGTGAGATCCAGTTCTCCTTAATTTCCACGGGAAAGCGGGACTGATCTTGGTTTGGGACAACGGCAGCTATTTGCGTTTGATAACCCACTTTGTTGGCGATCGGAGAAATGAACTGGGGATGTTGTTGCACTTGTTGGAGGTACCGGCTTTGCCTGTGCTGTGTTTGAGGGTTTTGGGGTTGGGTTTGCGGTAAAGAAGGGTTCAGGTCTTTTTTTGTGAATTTAGAATTGAAAATGTTGGGAGTTTGTTGTTGGATCAACGGATCTTGAGAGTAAGGAATGGATATTTGGGGATCGTAGCCTGGATAATATGGGAGCACTTGGGGCTTATTTTCATCCAACTCGCTTCCAATCATAAAGCGCGCTTGTTGTGCATCTACCTGATTGCCCAAGTACTGACTTTGTCCTGTGATGTAGTTTGAATCGGGATAAAGATCCACTGGAGAGCAAAAATGTAAATTCTAAACAAGTCAAATTCAACATATCCTCACACACAAGATACTTTGTTGCATATAAAAAATATTTCGGCATTTCCATTGCTGACCAGGACAAATCTTGGGCACCGCATGTGATTTGCGAATCTTGCAAGTCACTTTTGGAAGGCTGGTAAAGAGGAATGAGAAAATGTATGCCGTTTGCTGTTCCAAGAGTATGGAGGGAACCTACCAATCATTTCAATGATTGCTATTTTTGTATGGTTGATATTAATTGGTATAAAAATCCCACAGACAAGAAAAAACTTGTTTATCCAAACATTCCTTCTTCTTTGGCTCCTGTTTTACATAGTATAGAGCTACCAATTCCATCTTTACCACAAACTTCTGTAACTGATGAAGATGTCAATAGTGAAGAGCCTTGGATACCAACACAAATAAAATTCATTGAAAGTCAACATCTCTTTCCTAACCAGGATGAACTCGATGACTTAGTGAAGGATTTGAATATGACTAAATCATCTCTAAAGCTTTTAGCTTCCCGACTGAAGGAATGGAATTTGTTATCTCCAGGAGTGAAAATTGAAAAGTATAGGCATAGACACAAAGACTTTTCACGTTTTTATTCTATGCCTAATACTCTGTGTTTTTGTTCAAATATTTCAGGTTTGTTTGAAGAAATTGGAGTATCTCATCTTTCCAACCAATGGCGTTTATTTATTGATTCGTCCTTAAAAAGTTTGAAAGCAGTTTTGCTTCATAACGGTAACAAATATCCCTCAAAACCTATCGGTCATTCCTCACAACTTAAAGAAAGTTATGAAAATTTGAAAATTTTACTTGAATTGATAAAATATGAAAAGTATAATTAGGATATTTGCGAAGATTTCAAAATAATTGGTTTGCTTTTGGGAATGCAGGGCGGATATACAAAGTATCCTTGCTTCCTTTGTTTATGGAACAGTAGGGACAAAGAAAAACCTTACACAGAAAATGTCTGGCAAAAAGAACATATTTCAAAATTGGGTGTCATAACGTCAAGTTTACTCCACTGGTACAGAAAGAAAAAGTCCTTTTACCACCGCTCCATATCAAACTTGGCCTTGCTAAACAATTCATATTTTCAAAACCTAAATGTAAAAAATGGATTCAAAAATGAAAACACCATGATGGATTTGGTATAAAAACAAATATTTCATGTAAAATTGAGAGAATATATTTGGAGATAGCTTTTAGAAGTAAATCGCAAATTTTGACTGATATTTTAAAATCTCTAAATTTGAAAAATGAGTTCAGAAATGAAAACAGCATGGTTGATTTGGTATAAAACATATATTTCATCGTAAAATTTTAATGAATGTTTTTGGAGACAATTTTTAGAAGTAAACCGCAAATTTGATTAACACTTATAGGTATTTCCAGATGCTAAACGTAAAAAAATTAGTCCAGAAATGAAACCAGCATGGCTGATTTAGTATAACACATATATTTCATGTAAAATGTGAAGGAATGTTTTTGGAGACAATTTTCAGAAGTAAACCGCAAATTTGATTAATACTTATGGGTATTTTCAAATCCTAAATGTAAAAAAAGAGTCCAGAAATGAAAACAGCATGACCGATTTAGTATAAAAACATATATTTTATGTAAAATTTGAAGGTATATTTTATTAGATATATTTTTGATCTCAAAATTTAATTGACATTTTCTAAAAATTAGCCATGATTATTGAAAAAATTAAATATATAAAGTGTTATGCGTTCCAAACTGTATATAAATATGAATTTTTAAGGTATTATATAATATAGATCCTAAGTTATAAGGTTAAGTACAGATAATGTCAAAATTTTGCTGAAAAATTTTAATTTTTTATTTTGATTGACAGTTTTGGACATGAAGGGGTCATTCAACTACCATGAAAATGGTCTCAAAAGATGCAGCTAGCGATTTTAGGAAAAGTCACAAAATTTGAAGGGATATGATTTAGCCAATTTTCTACAATTAATTATTTTTTAGTGAAGGGGGGGGGGGGGGGGGGGCCCCCCCCCCCCAGCACTAATAGGGTCAAGTTTTTTGAAAACTAATTTGACTACTGCATACTCTATGGGTGGCATGGCAGGTTGGTTGAGATGATGGACTCAGCACGGAAGCCTCTGGATTCGATTCCTCATCCATACGAATTTGTTCATAGTTTGACATAAGCGGTACATCAGTGCCTTGTCAATGAAAATACACCCGCTGTACCTTACCTTTTACTCAAAATTGAAAAATTTGCTACATAATTAACATAAGAGAGAAAGGAAAGAAAATAAACTAATAAAGCAATTTTCACTATTTTAAAATGGAACCGTCTGTTCTCAGAATAATTTCAAAATAATAGGAGGCATAAAGAATGTGGGTTTAATATTTGATATTTTCAAGTTTTTATAACCAGCAAAAGCCAACGTTTAAGTAGCTAGCCCTTATAATTAAAAAATTATTTAAATAACGGTCGACAGACATTTCGCCCCATAGACAATTTTCCCCCTGACAAATTGTCTCATAGGCTATTAGTTTCATCCATCTTTGCTTATTATATGTGTAAAATTATTTAAAAATGTTATATTCTTGTTTATTTTATCTCTATTAAATTATTTCAAATTATTCATTTTATCTCTTAATTTTTTAGAATTGTCCATGAGACAAAATGTCTTATGAAAATAACGGGGCGAATTGTCCATGAAACAAAATGTCTTATGAAAATAATGGGGCGAATTGTCCATGAAACAAAATGTCTTATAAAAATAATGGGGCGAATTGTCCATGGGACGAACTGTCCTATGAAAATAATAGGGTGAATTGTCCATGGGACGAACTGTCTTATGAAAATAATGGGGCGAAATGTCCGAGGACCAAACTAACATAAATCAAAGTATACGAGAAAAGAAAATCATTGCGTTTCTTTGAATATTTAAGTTTTTAAATGTTACAAAATGTAGCAAACGTAGTGACAAAGATTGTGACTTTTGTTGAAAAAAAATTCTTAGCGCGAGTCTAACAATATTCATTGATATAAAATTGTATAGGCTGTTTCCATTGCCCCGAGGTTGTGAGATTATGCCTTATTTTTTTTAGAGTCCAAAAAAGAAAAATGTCGAAAAAAAATTGTTAAGGTGGTGCAATGAACAAAAATGTTAAGATAACTTTTTAGTTCGCAAAATAGATGGCGTTAATTAAAAATTTATTTTTTGCTATTATTTATTATTTTGAGTACAGCAAATATAAACTTAAAAAAAATATTAAAAAAATAAATTATATATATATCTTTAAAATATTTATTATAAAATAAATAATTAAACTTACTTATATTTCTAACCATTGTAAAACAAATAAAAAAATTTAATATAAATTAATGTGTGATGTATCCGCAACAACTTAATTAATTAATTAATTAAAAATGAAACAAGGGCCGATTGGTGTTTAGTGGGATGGAAAGTCCAGTTAGACTTGGACTCAGCATTCCGGGCGGGCCACGATATCCGAAAGGATGGGTGCGAACGTCACAAAACAACTTAATTAATTATCCGCAGTTTTTTGTTTGTTATTATGAATACAAGGTTTTCTTGCAAAGATTTTCCTTTTCTGGGAAGTACTCCTGGACTTACTCATTTAACTATAACTGGTTGTAGACTTCCAACCTTTAAACAAGTTTTGCTGTGCTATCTTAGCTTTATGAAAAAGTTTAGAGAAGAGGAATCTGCTAAAAACACAAAAATAAGTGTTTTTAGTTCAAAAAAAGTCGTTGAGGAAGTCGAGAAGCACTATCAGAAAGCGAATATACCAACAATCGCTAAAAACAAAATATATCAGAAAATTTTATTGTTTGTATCAGAATATAATAACATAACATAATATAACATAAGTTTATTAAGCATTATAAAAGGCTTACGCCTATGAAAATGCATCTGCAAATTCAATTATATATATTTATACATTTCATTGCCAAGAAATTTGTCTAATTTTTTCTTAAACATGTCAATTGAGCTTGATGAAATAACTTTGATAGGTAAACTATTCCATCTTTTGAGTCCTCTCAATGCAAAATAATTTCGTCTGAATTTGGTTGAAAGTTCTGTATTCAGTTTGTACTGGTGAGATCTAGATATTCTTGTCGAAAATTCAGGTAAAACATTTCTATTGATATCCATATTATCATTTATTATATTAAATATAGTTATCATTTCATTGCGAATCGTTCTGTAGTACAATGTAGGTAAGTTTAGGATTTTTAATCTTTCTTCATAGCTGAGCTTTTTCATACCTTTCAAATATTTGGTGAACACCCTTTGCACTTTCTCAATTTTCCTCATGTTAAATAAACAGGAATTCCCAAAAATTATATTTCCATACTCGAGGATTGGCCTTACCAATGATTTAAATAAGTGAACAGCTACATCTTTGTTAGAGAAGACAAAAGTGTTTTTGAGCATATGCAAGATAGAGTAAGCTTTTTTGACACTAACAGACACGTGTTCTTTGAAACTAAGTTTAGAGTCAATAACAATCCCCAAATCGATTTGCTTTAAAACTTTTTTGAGCGGCTTCCCACCTAAGAAGAAGACACTATTATCAGGCCGTCCAATTTGAAGATGATAGCACTTATCAATGTTTAATTTCTTTCATGTCCCATTCAACTGTCCATTGATATATTGAAAACAAATCTTGCTGCAGCCAATGGTTAGAGAATTCGTTGGAAGAAGCGTATATCTTTATGTCGTCAGAAAATAACTTGATACTAGATTTAAGTCTATCAGATATATCATTGACAAACAGATTGAAAAATATTAGTCCAAATATTGATCCTTGAGGAACACCACTTGGAATCTTGTTGATTTTGGACCGGAATCCATTTACTTATATAAGAGATTTACTTCCACATACATAATTTTCAATCCAATTCAGAAAATTTCCAGAAAGACCAAAAGACTGCAACTTTAAAAGGAGCCACTTATGAGGAAGTGTATCAAAGTTCAAAGTCCAAATAAATAACATTTACTGTCTTATCATTATTCATTTCAAGTGTGACTTGATTCATAAACTCAATCAAATTAGTAATTGTAGACTTTTTTTCGGCGAAAGCCATGTTGAAAATTGGACAATAAACCATTTAATTCAAGATGAGCATAAATTTTATCATTAATTATAGATTCAAGGACTTTAAACATTGCACACTTAACTGATATTGGTCTGTAACTTGAGACATGGTTTTTGCATCCTTTTTTAAAAATAGGTGTAACACAACTTAATTTCCATGCATCAGAGAGCTGTGGTTCTTCAAGAGATTTATTGAAAATTATAGTCAAAGGAACAGCAAGAAAATCAGCTAAGTTTTTGAAAAACAATGGAGGTATATTATCATTTCCAGGACTTTTAGATGCGTCTAAGTTAACGAGTAAGAATAAGAATTTAGAAATTATGTAAAAAAATCAAAAAACACTTCAAATCCTGAATCTACCTTAATTCCAATAAACCTTGAACGAACAGATGAATAAAAAATTCCAATCAATTTATTAACAGAAACGAACATACAAAAAAAGTGAACTGCAAAATAGCAGTATATTGAATTACCAAAAGTTCCATTTGAATGAAGGAATTAAAAGTAGAGTTAACATATTCTTCAGAACGTTTTTATGATTTGATAAATTCAGAAAGTATCCTAATTAAAACTTATTTAGGATACATTATTTTTAAAATTTTTCTTTTTTCTAGAATTAGAACTTACAAGGAGTTGAAGAAGAAAATCACCTCAGATGTGAAAAGTTATATGAAAAGGTACGTGAAAAAAAGCATCAAGAAGAGAATGAAATACGTTGAAAAAAAGTTAAAGATGAAAATGGAGCTGGAAAAGGACCTAAATCAAGAATTGCAGAGATTCCACTTGTTCAAGAAGTTTGAAAAGGTTTTCGACATCAAAGATAAAGATGAGTAAATTCAGTCATCATCTCCAATCACATCCATAGGGCAAAGTCTCAAGAGATTGACTATATTTAAAGCATTCGCAATCAGTACTAGAAAATCAATAAAAAACAAAAATGTTTCTAATCTTGCATTTTTTGTTTTCCACTCATTTTTTGCGTCTTCGATCAACTATAGTGATTTGTGACACAAAAGGAAGTATGAATTGTTTGAATCCTTCAAAAAGGTTTTAGAAAAATAGGGAAAAAAGTTGTTATGTCAACTAAATCGATTTTAGTATGAAATGAAATCCAATGGGGTCCAAAACCTTAAAAAACAATATCAATTGGAAGACTTTGGTCTCTTTCAATTCCAAGCATGTATAAGTTTATATTGAATATATTTCAAATTTTTTGATGCGCCAATAAAATTTAGATGTAACTTTTTGCAAAGTAAATAAGTTGAACATGGTTGATAAAACAATTAATTTTAAGTTTAGTATAGAAGTTTAAAATCTCTTTTTATGACTTTGATTGGTTTTAATCAAAAAATGTGATCACCATTGAACTCCAAATATGAGAATTGGATAAGTTATGTTGAATTTTTTGCAAAAACACATGAAATCTCACAACAATGGTGGAATTTTTAGGGTTAGCTATAGCTATACAAACTAGCTATATAGGTTTATTTATATACAGTAGTAGCAGTATATGTTAAGCGTTTGGTGTGTTATATGGTGTGATGAGTTCTTAGGCTTTAGCATGGTTGTATCTTTCTGTGCTTTATGATGATATCACATCTGGTTGGTCAAATTTATTTCATCGATAAATTCACGCATTTTCATTGGCTCTTTCATTGCGATAACAAACGTTTGCCAAGCTAGTTCACATTACAGTGATTATTTCAAAGCGTCGTCACTTTCTCGCCACTATCTTACTTAGTTTACCACTTTCTCACGTTTAAATACATAAAGAGAGAATACAAACCAAAATTCTAAACACAATTCAATAAATAATTTTAACATTTACAAAATATTACGACAAACTACTTCAACAATGGAGCAGGTCTTAATGTTCTCCACCAACTTTATATTTTCTAATATATCTTGGCTTGCAGGAAAATTTTCAAGTAACATCATATCATCACAAAGTCAAAATGCATTAAATTCAAGTATCAAAAAAGATTCTGTTAAAAGTGAAAATGCCAAGAGATTAAAAGAATGTTCACAAAAGGACACAGTTTGTACAGTTTCAGAGTCCATAAAATTCGAAGATTCTCGTTATTTGTACGTAAAAAAAGCACTGAAACCCAAAACAACATCGGTTTACGAAGAATATGTAATTCAAAAATATTTGGCTAAGGGAATAATTGGAAAGGTTTATCAGTGCTTAAACATCAATACTTTGAAAAAGCACACTCTCAAAGTGATACCGTACAATCAAGAGTCAGAAGTTCTCGTCGAAGGGGTTATTCAAGGGGTCAATTATCTGAAGATGTTGAATTCGAAATTCACGGTGGAAATCAATGACGTGTATCTGGATAAAGAATTCCTCTACATCGTTCAAGAATTTTTGCCGGGAGATACGCTGGGCATAAAATGCCTGAAGAAAGGGGTCAGCGTGGAAGAAGCAAAGAGTTACAGCGCCCAATTACTTTTGGCGATAACTTATTTACGTAGTAATTATATCACAAACAACTATTTACACAATAGCAACATCATGTTCGATGAAGAGGGGAACTTGAAAATCATTGATTTTATATTTTCTCGGAAAGAAATGGCCCAAGAAATGGGATATAGAGGAAAGAGTGATTGGATGTATTTCAGAAGAAATTTGCGTATGTTGGAAAAAGCGTGCAACTTTGAAGCGTGCGGAAAGAACGCGTCTCATGAACGTCGCGCATTTGACAATTTTATAGAAATGGGTGCAAGTTATTTAGAAAGGAGAAATTTTGCCATTGAAGATTTACTGAAGAAAGATCCTTGGGTTGAAGGCCACATAACCAATAGTGGAAAGGACTTTGTTAAGCCCCAATTTATCGAAAAAGGCACTTCATGTTGTGAAAAATTTTTAGATAGTCCGATGAAAAGTTCAAGTCAAGAAAAACGATCTATTTACTCAAATTCATCCAATCAAGGAAAATACAAAGTATATTTCAGTTGAATTTTAAAAATGTTTTAACCAACCTATCTCAAAAAGTCTCAAATTCTTTAAAATAGTTAACACAAAAAATATTTATTATTCCCATTTTGATTTTCAGTGTAATTGAGGTATGTGAAAGTTGTTCATTTAAATTTATAATAAAAAAGTTAAATTTTGAATAAAAAAATTAATAAAAAAGGTAAAAATCGAAAAAAATGTAATAAAAAAATAGTTTCGCAAGTTATAAAGTAATAAAGTTATCAATCATAGTGAAAATGTGTAAAAATGTTATCGATGAAATTATAACCGGGCAACAATGAGTGTGAGTTTCTGGCTCACATGATACCCCCGCCGGTGAGCGGTCAATACCTTTTAGGGGGGACTCGGAATCCAGATTTAAAAAATTAGCAGAATTTTGGAGGTAAATGCGATTCCTTACTTAATATTTATATTCATTATATACGTTCCATTTTTTAAATTTATTTTAAGGAAATCTATATTTTTTTAAAATTCAAATAATGATAATAATCTTAAATTTATTTGTTTTGTCTATTTGATCAAATTTTGAATAATAGTTGATCACATGGTAAACCGCATAATGAAGAAATTTATTTTTATTATTTTTTAAAAAAAATCCGTATTTTGTTTGAATTATCATGCCTAGATCTAGTTGATTTTGGAGAAAATACATTCAGAGCATTTATTCTTCTGTCTCTCAATGGCTACAGCCTTCTCAGGTGCAGAGATATTGGAAGTAAGTTAAGCATATACAGAATCCTTTTTAATTCCAAATCATTTCTCGAATTTCATTGACTTATTATGAAGGCATTCTTTTAATTCAGAAGAGTTTCATTCTTTGTAAGCGGACTTTTGCATATCTGATTTATCTCAGTTCTTCTACTGCATATGGTGTGCAGATTAAATGCCAAATAAAAAATAACTGATAAAAAACGGTCAAAAGGTCTAATACCGATTTACAAAAAATAGACGACAACTTGAAGCGTTCTGCATAGTAAAACAGGAAAAGAGTAAAAAATACATCCAATTAGTTAATCAATAAGTTAGAAAGCTAGCTGAGTTTAAAGAATTTTTTTTAATATTTTTTTTATTTTTTTGTCGACATTTTGACACACTTTACGCATTCTTTGTATTTTTCAGGTCGAGAAATTTATCCATGTGAGGTTGGCTGCATTGCTCACTCCATTTTTATTTCTTCCATCTTGATTCTTCTTCGTCAACTCTTGAAGTGGCAATCTTTATATACTTTCTTATCATGTTGATGTTAATGATGATGATTATGCTATTGTTTCCATTATCACCAGAATGATAGACTCTTTTAGGCCAAAATGTCTTTAGTTTTCTCTTTTGTCTAATCTAAAGGCTTCTTCTGATATCCGCTTTCTTTCTATGCATTTCAAGAAAGTTACATAAAAGACATTTTTTACATATCTCTCTCCCTTTCCTTTGCACCAACTTTTGGGCATTAACCAAATTTCGTTTTTTTGGACATTGATCGAGTCTTTGGCAAACTTGGAAGTTGAGTCTCATCTTTTTAGACTTTTTTATCATCTTTCTTTCTTATATCTCCCCCAAATCTCAACTACAAGTACTGCCTAAATTTTAGTGTATACACGTGTAAGTGAAGAAACAAAACTTTTTCGATTTATGGTGTCTTTCTTCCCTAAAAGATCTGAGTAGGCCTTTTAGTGATCTTAAATTAAACTGCCTGTTTAACATTTTTTTTCTGTATAATCGCAATAGCTTGGTAGCTCACGTTCTTTGTATATAATTTTCACATATGGTATTTTATTTGAGTACGAAGGGTAAAACGTATGTCAGAATTTTGGAAGTCAAGTTACTTTGGAATTTAAATTTTGCCATTTCCAACGTGCTACTTTTATTTTAGTTTCCCCATGAGGAGTGCATTCTTTCTGAAGTATGTTATCGATACCCTTCATCAATTTAACTCAAAAGTTAAGTGAAATCGGAAAATTTAAATATACGCATTCTTATACACGTGTAATGGAAAAAAGATAAATGCTTCTGAAGTCTGAAATGAAAGTTCATAATTCTACAGAGCTTCAGGTCTACACTTGGAATTTTTCTTTGAAGTTGTAGAAAGTTCTGGAAATTACATTCAACGATTTGCTTTTGAAACTTTCGGAGAATTTTTGTTCTAACACCATTGACGGACTTTGTGCTTTTTTTGCCAATGTTAAAAATTCCTTTGACTTAGAATTTTATACATTAATTTTAAAAATATAATGTTATCTCAACCTTAAAAAATTTTCACTAATGGCATTTTCACTTCAAATTCGTCCTTTTTCACTTTAAGTCATCCTTTTTCGTTTTAAGTTTGTCTTTTTCATTTAAGGTTATCTCCTCTTATTTTATATCAATCACTAAACAGGAAATTCGATGAACTTGTCACGTTTGTTAGACGATTCTCTTGCACATATAAACAAAATCAAGTCCAAGTTATATGTGACGCGGGCAAATGAAAACATTCTTTATAATATTGTTCCTTATAATTGTATAAGTTACTTTAATGATCTAAGTTCACATAGTGCTTTATGTTTCTTCATAGAGAAAAGTCTTCGTTTCAGAATATTAAGAAAGTTTGTATCTCCTAACAGCTTTGAACATTTTCTTTGAGAAATTCAGAATGTGTATGATAAACGAGTACTTATATATAATATATATCGGAGACCAACACTTCTTCCTTGTATAATAGATAAGTTTTATGAATACTTCAATTCTATCCCATCCGTATCTGCTTATTCTTCCTTGAATATTTTTGCTGGCGATTTTAATATTCACATTTCAAAATCTAGCTCTAATACGATTAGTTTTTTGTGATGTTTTGACAAAAGGATTCAAATTTTGTATAAACTCTCCAACACGTCCTTCCTCCAATACTATCATGGACTATTTTCTGATCACTTTCCTATCTGTCTCTCGATTGATTGATTTGAAAATAAAACATTCTATGGATGATAAATCAACTTTTGATTGTACCAGTATCATAAAGATTATCTGTTGTGGAAAAGTTTGAGTTTAGTCCTGAAATACTTTTTAATAAAGTTACTCTTTTATTTTCTTCTTTAGTTCATGATTCACAAAGAGGATTCGTGTGCAATAACAAATCAAGGTATAAAGTAAAGTTGGAACCGTGGGTGAAAGCAGACGTACTCAAGCTTATTAAAAATCGAGATTATTATGGAAAAAAATGAAAAGTTCGAAAAACAATTATTCTTTATTGAAAGACAACTTCATTAGACTTCGAAACTTTATAAAAAAAGAAGATTATCTATTTTAAAAAAAGTACTATAAAGCCTATTTTAATCTCAAAAGAAGTTCAAAAGAAATTTGGTCACAGATCAATACGTTCATTAAACCAAATGAGGAAAATATTGTTATACTAGAGATTGATGGAGGACAATTCGTTTTTGATAAAGACACTATTGTTAATAAATTCAATGATTCCTTTGTTTTGCCCATCATATATTTTCAATTCAACGGGAAAACAAAACGATGAAAACATTTATTTAGATTTTACAGATCAAAATGATGTTTTAGTTGCGGTACAGGATTGTGAATTGTAAATGACAACAGATACTTACGGTATTAACCTTCACCATATAAAGTTAGTGTTAGATAGTTTCTCTTCTGTTTTATCAAAATGCTTCAACATTTGCATTCAATATTCTGTCTTTCCATCTGTTCTAAAATTGAACAAAGTTTTTGCTATTCCCAAAAAAGCTAATAGTTATACTTTATCAAACTTCAGACCGATCTCAATAATCCCAGTTTTAATTTTCGAGAAGATTATCTAATTCCAAATTTAAAGTTTTTTATCAAAAAGTAACATATATTTCGGCAAACAATTTGCGTTTAGACAGAATTTTTCTACTGAACTTCTTCATAGTTTTTTGATCAATAAAATCATATCTCACTTAGAAAAAAAAAGATGCTGAATTAATCTTTTTGGATTCTAGAATGAAGAAGTAAGTTGAAAATATGGCGTTTGATTCAATTTCTCACGAACTTTTATGGTCAAAACTTCTCAGTTATGGGTTCTCGCAAAGCACCTGTAGTTTCATAGCTTCTTACTTGAAAAACCGAAGACCTTTTGTTTCTTTAAAAGATGTGAACTCTGTCATCAGATGTTTAACACGAGGTGTACCTCAACGATCAATTCTTGGGTCTCTGTTCTTTGTATTAAACATTAATGATTTGCAAAAATACTCTGACTTTTCCAACTTTTTAATGTATGCTGATGGTGTCACCTTGTTTTTGATTGCGATGCTTTGAAATTTGACACTTATGTGGCCAATCTTTAGAAAGTGTTTGAATGGTTTGAAAATAATGCCTTGGCCAGTAATGTAAGCAAAACTAAAGCAATAGTAATGTCAACAGGTAATAAAGTTAATATTATTTTATTTGAAAAATGTAGGATAAGCGCTATAGACAGTTTTAATCTGCTTGGTTTATTTATTGATTCAAAACTTCATTTTAAAGATCTTTTTAATCACTTAAATATATGGACACTCAAATATAGAACTCTTGGAAACTTTGAATCGCAAAGCACATAAACTCTTTGCAACTTGAACAAGTTTTCTCATTCAGACCATTTATTTCTGAATTTTGGATTACTTAAAATCAAAGACCGTTATAATCTGAAACTGGATACCTTGTTACTCGATTGTCTAAACCAATGTTCTCATAATCTCTTCCAAAATATAATAAAGTACGATCAAAGGAATGCTTACGCCTTCCGAACACCTTCAAGACGTACCAAACCTTTTTATAGACTCAAACTCTCCCACCAGTCAGCGATGTACAAAGTACCAACATTTTACGCAATTTATCGTCACCTTATTGGAGAAAGTTGCTCCTCAGTTGCAAAATTTAGAAAGTTATTCAAAAAGAAAGTCATCTCTGATTATTATCCCGAAACGATCAATAGCCAAATAAAAATGGTTTTCCCTGTAAATTTAGAATACTTGCTTGTTTTCTTTTATAAAGTTACATTTCCTTATAGCGCTTTTCATAAACCTTTGGAAGCTGCCTTGCTCGATGTATCATTGTGTGTTGAATAGATTATGCTGTGTAGATATATATTTTTGTTTCCCGAAAAATATTTTAAATAAAGTCCTCCTTCTTCTTCATATAGATGACTAAATCAAAAAATAAATGTTTCTTTACTTTTGTAAACATTGTATGTTTATTAGATGTTTGTGTTTAGCACTGAGTAAAAATTTACAAACTTTTTGCTTCAGAGATCAAGTTTGTAACTTAAAATTCAGTTAAGAAAAAACGAAATGTTATAAAATTCTAGTTTTTCTAAAAGTGATAACGGACCTTAGGATTTTCTGTAGACTTTTAGTTTTGGACCTAGACATTAGTGTTCCTCTTTCTTTTAAACTAAGTTTTATTTATCTTATCTTCTCTATGAAATTGCATGTGGTATATATCGCTTAATGATCAAATTTTTCTTCCATAAATGCTTTATGAAGGAAGTCGTTTTGATGCAAATTCTATGGATAGTTGTGGAAAAAATTCTTATCTAAAAAAAATTAAAACGCGCAATTTATTACAACCTTTAACAATTAAAAGAAAAACAAATATATTATATATGTTAATTTATATATGTGATTCTTATCGTTCTCATATGTGATACTGATTTTATTTATTATGAAAATAAAGACGCATTCAATGAGTGCACTGTTTGCGACAAATATGAATGTAACGAAATATGATCGTATGAATGACATGCAAACTTACGAGTATTAAATAAATATCAATATTGGTATATTGTTCGAAGCAAACGCCAGTATTTTGTACAAACACTCCTAATATCAAGCTTTTCCAGTTCTTCAAATGATGAAAGTTCTTATCTTCCAACAGTTCCAGTTGTACTTACTCGTCGAGCGCTACTGAAGATAATAATATTTCTGACTCTCTTATCGCCCCAGATGGAACTGAGTATTTTTGGACACCTAGAAGACTCAACCAAGGTCGACCCAGAAGACAAAACATTAGATATAACATCATGCATCCTTTGGGTCCTAAAAAAGGGACTGAATGTTTGAGAAAATCCGTTGAAATATTTCAACTTTTTTTTACAAAAGAAATTATCCAATACATTTTTGAATGTACGTGTGTTCATTTGAAAGAAAATTACATGTAAGTTATTTCATTTCTATCCAGTTTGGCAATTAAATTGTTTGTTACAGGAGCTCTACCCGAAGTAAGCAAACTTGAATTATTGCTATGAAAAATTTGAAATAAGTGATCTTCTTGCTTACTTGGGATGCATAGCTTTTATGGGACAAGCAAGAAATCAGCGTATTGATTTTAAGTATTTGTTTTCTGAAAAGTTTGGAGAACCTTTTTTAGTTGCCTCAATGACTAGGGACATGTTTGATTTGATAAAAATATTTATACGTTTTGATAAGAGGACAGAAAGGAATTTGAATGATAAAATTTCGCCAATAAGGTTTTTACATGACCATTTCGCCAAAAAAATTTTCAAGTATTATGGTCCCGGCGAATATGTCACAATAGATGAGCAACTCGTAAAGTTTAGGGGTAGATGCTCGTTTAAAATCTATGATAAATCCAAGTCTGGTCACTATGGAATGAAGGTATACCATTGCAACGATGCATCCTCTTTCTATGTACTCAAACCCGAAGTTTATGTTTCAGGACTAAGTGACACCAGTTACTTTAGTAGTAAAAACATAGTACAAAGAATGGTAACTGAGCTCAACCTTCCCCCTGGCACAGATGTAGTTGCAGACAGATTTTTCACGTCCCATGAACTTTGTGTCTGGGCTAACAGTAAAAATGTTACTATGCTAGGGACCGTTAGGTCCAATAGAGTTTTTATGCCACATATTATACGACCAGAGCATTTGAAAGGCTTTAAATTGAATGAATGTGAAAGTAAATTTTTCTATACCTCAGAAGCATCACTGACTGCTTATATACCTCAAAAACATGCAAGGAAAAATTTTAAAGTCGTTTATTGCTTGTCCAGTCAACATTTAGAGGACATAATAACGCTAGGACATCGAAAAAAGCCAGAAACAATTGTTCTTTATAACAAATATAAAAGAGGGGTAGACACAGCAAATAAAATGTTGCGAGAATACACATGTTATAGACAATCCAGAAGATGGCCAATGGTTTTATTTGCTAATTATCTAGATATAAGTATTTTAAATAGTTGGATAATTGCACATAAAAATGATTCTAGCTTGTTTCCTACCATCAAGAAAGGAGGAAGGAAACATTTCATTAGGGATTTGTGTCTAAACCTAGTTGAGGAATCAATGCGCTTTAGATAAAATTTTAGCTCCCTGAGTAGTGTAAGAAGATCACTTTTTCAATTTTTCGGATTTGAAGAAGAAACAAGTAGAAGTATACGGTCTTCTTCTTCCCGAGGATTTTGTTCAGTCCAAAATTGCAAACCTAGGACAAGAGGAACAAGAAGATGTGATATATGTCATCGATTTATATGTAAAAATCATACTAGTTTTTTATGTCCAAGATGTCAATAAATCTCATTTTTCTGTTTTATCTAGAAATAAATTTTGCAAAATTTTTAAATTTTTTATTCCAGTTCAGTTTCTCAAGTTTTTTTATTTTTGGGAAAATGTCTTTACACCCATTTTTACCGTAACGAATTCTGATTACTAAGAAAATAAATCATAGCTTCTGAAAAGTAATTCTCCCAATATGAAAGTCAAATCGTAAACATTTTGTTTAGCATTTTTTATATAACGTAACCTGGAACTCTGTAGAATAAACTATTGTCCCTCTTAAAAAACGAAAATGAAATTTTTGGAACTTTTTCAGCATAAAATTTTTTTTTAGTTTAGATGGCGTTAATTTTCTTGGAATTTTCACCAAGAAATGATATATTTTAACTTTCAAATTCGAAATTCTTTGGTTTTTTCACATGTTTCATAAAGTGAAAACAATTTTTCTTCTGCCTTTTTTTATAAATTTTGGAAAAAAAATAAAGTCATTTTTCACTCTTGAGCATTTTGTACACCTCTATTTAGAAGCACTCCGCTGTAAGAAAAATAACGTTACCTGATAAAGTGAAAATAGGCATACTGAATTGGTAATATATAAATGCAAAAATACATGATATTTACTGGCTGGGTTACATATATTTTTATAGGCCAAAAACAAGGTTGAAAACTTGGATTGGGTAAAAAGCCATACTTCGTCTTTTGAGGGTTAAAAACAGTTAACTTTGGATGATTGTTCAAAAAAAAAGTAAATATCTCACGTCTTTTTTCATTCTTGATAACTTTAGCTTTTTCCAACGCTGCCTCTTTTTCTTCCACGCTTTTCTGTTGAGCACGTTTTTGCCTTCCTTACTTTTGCTTCTAGTGGCTTCTGACGAGCGAATGCACTTATTTTCTTTGCACTTCGGCGTGTATTCTGTTTCGCTTAAATAAAGCATGTCAAAATTAGAAACATTTTGATTGACAGCTTCATACACCTTAATATATTTTTAATGGCTAACTCATAATCTTAACATTCAAAATTTGCTTCTTTTATTCTACAAGCTGTGCAATTTTCTTCCAGGAGTTTAAAAGTGTATCTTGTGACATATTAAATTGTACAAATTTACAGTAAATTTTGTTCAATCTGAATACATCATCCTTCGATATATTGAAGGCTTTTTAATACAAATTGAATTTTTCTTCCTATAATTCATATTTTGATAATAATCTTTCCACAAAAAGGGATTTGCTTTTAGAACGAAAAATTTCATTCCTTTTAAAACTTCGCTAAAGATCAAACTTCGCTTTAAACACCCTAATCTTGGTGCATTTAAAACGTATACATCCTCCTTTCACGATCATGCCCCACTCTAGTTAGCTCTTTCATTATCATAATCATTAAGTATTTTTCCCTCGACCCACGGTCAATATATGTCATGGTTAAGAATGATTTTTTTTTTTGAAAAAAAAACACTTTTTCATATATGCACAAATATTTTCAATTACATGAAAAATATGTGGAAAGCATCATATTTATGAAAAATAACACTTTGATACCATAATGGATCCGAATTTGCAGAGTTTAATAAAAAGTGCACGTTACCTTGACGTCATCGAAAAGCGATTTTGTGTACAGATTTTCTGATACATACGATCTTTACGCTTATTATACAATTCTGCGATTCTATTTCATCTTTTTTTCGATTTTACATATTTCAATTCTGTTATCTCTTACAACTCTATTTTTCAATTTGAATTTACGTTATTTTATTTATAATAGAATCAGAGAAAGATAAACGACCAACATATGTTAAAACGGAATCGAAAAAAAGGAAAAACAAACAAAATCGAGGAATTAAAAAATTCTCTTTCAAGAGCAGTCGTTGACACGCGACCTTGAAGCCCAATGCTGCTGACTTATAACCTATCAAAGTAAATATGTGTTACTTTGGAACGATTTCTATTTGCAAGGATCTAAACTGCGATAAAGAAGGAGCGCTCTGGGTGGGAGAAAATAAGAATGTGTCGACAGAACTTTGTGAGATCGAGTTCTCCTTAATTTCCACGAGAACGCGGGACTGATCTTGGTTCGGGACAACGGCAGCTATTTGCGTTTGATAACCCACTTTGTTGGCGATCGGAGAAATGAACTGGGGATGTTGTTGCACTTGTTGGAGGTACCGGCTTTGCCTGTGCTGTGTTTGAGGGTTTTGGGGTTGGGTTTGTGGTAAAGAAGGATTCAAGTCTTTTTGTGAATATAGAATTGAAAATGTTGGGAGTTTATTGTTGGATCAACGGATCTTGAGAGTAAGGAATGGATATTTGGGGATCGTAGCCTGGATAATATGGAAGCACTTGGGGCTTATTTCATCCAACTCGCTTCCAATCATAAAGCGCGCTTGTTGTGTATCTACCTGATTGCCCAAGTACTGACTTTGTCCTGTGATGTAGTTTGAATCGGGATAAAGATCCACTGGAGAGCAGGAAATGTAGTTAAACTTAAAAGAAACATTTGATCCCATAATAATTGAAAGAAATATAAGTAAAAAGTGTTCAATAAAATCATGCGACTTTTTCTACAAAAAAATGCTAGCTGTGTGATACATTGTGTATATAACAAAGTTGTATACTAGGGGTTCCCAACCTGTTGTACGCGAAAGCCTTCCAAGTGGTACGCGAGATGTTTTTCATAATTCAAAAAAAGTACTTGTTTTCCCAGAAATTCCCACACAGAGAAATGTAGTTTAATGTGAATTTGGCTAAAGTTCATTTTCTTTAGTTTCCCAACTGTAATACATGTAAATATATGCATATGTGTATACTGTGGCATGCACACACATTCTGTTGACGTAGTAGTTACAGTGATTTGATTAATTAACCTACCATATTGGTGATTGTTTATTTTTATCGATTATTATGTAAATTATTATATATATTCAATATATTAAAAAGCAGCTTTTAGTTTTATTTTAGATTATTATAGCGTCAAATCAAGATGCCCAAACGACAGTATAGCGGTCAATATATTAATTTTGGTTCTATGATTGGAGAATAGGGAAGAATCTGTGCCACAGTGTGTATGACGACATTATCAAATTCATCAATGAAGCCTTTTACAAGGCCATCTCCAAACTAATCCACCGGACTAGAAAGAACGCGATTTTAATTTGAGAAAAACGACTAGACAAAACGGGGAAGTAATATGAGCAGTCGGTTGGTATTGTGACAGCGTCCTATGAAATTTCACTTTTTTGGCGAAGAAATAAAAGCCTTGCACAACAAATGGTGAAGCATGGCATCGTTGATGAAGGAGTGTCAAATAAAACGATACAGAGGTGTATTTTTTTCAATTTTGTATTTGTTCAATACCTTTTTTAAAATGGCTGACTTAATTTAAAATTTTTAAATTAATTTTGACTTAATTCAAAAGTACTAAGAATAATATTTTCTTTACAACTTTGTTTTTAAAATTATCTTTGAATTGCTAAAAAGTGAATTAATGAACGAAGAAAGTTGGAAGTGCCAGAGTTGTTATTTGGAGTCCTCTAACCTAGTCAAATGTGACTGCTGCCAGAAATGGGTGTGTTATAAATGTCAAAAGTTCGATACCTCATTATTCAAAATTCTAGACAAATATAATGAACAAGGAATAAAATGGCACTGCAAAGAATGTTGCGATTTGGATTGTAAAAAGAATAATAAAGTTAACTTAATGTATTATGATTTATTGAAAATAATTAATCAATTGAAAGATCAAATTCAAGAGCAAAATAAAACGATATCTTCTTTGAAAGTAAGTTTAGACAATCACATTAGAGACACGGCAATAACCTCTGACTCCCAAAAGAAGATACTTCAAATGGAAAATTCTACGATTTGTCGACTCCAAACATAAATAAAAAATTACAACAAACTTCTCTCACTTATGCTAACGTATTGGAAAAATCTGAGAATAAACATAACACTCTTTATGTTAAATCAGAAACTTTAAAAATTGATGAACTAGCCAAAAAAGCCCCAATCTTACTGGATAATGTTAAAGTTACTTCTAATAAGAAAACTAAAAAAGTATTCAGATTACGATTCCCTGATAATAAGTCTTATGAAAGCTGAAAATTTACTAAAAAAAGATGAAAGTATGAAAACGATCAGAACAAAACTCCTGTTACCCAAAATTTCTTTCATTATTAATCAAGAAGTAGAAAACAGCAAAGTAACAAATATGATAAAGAATAAAAATGAAGAAATAAAGAAAATGGTTGAGGAAGGAAAAGTATTTGACTTACTATTTTCTAAAAATATAAAAAATGGGATGAAAATTATTGTTTTAAAAATTGATCCTGCCATATACTCATTCCTGAAACAAAACAATTTCAGTTTCTTCCTAATGATGCAAGTTATTCGACGCAAACCATTCTTATCTCATCTACAATGTGGAAAATGCCTCTTGTTTGGACATACAACTTCAAACTGTAAAAAAGAAGCCGTATGCCGCTTTTGTTCTTCTTCACATTATTCATATACATGTCAAACCAAAAATAATACAGCAACTCACATATGTTATACGTGTGATAAAAATGGAGAAGTTTCCACTAACCATTCCTCAATGAGTTATAGTTGCCCATATGTTATTAAAGAACTACAACATGTTAAAGACATCACTCAGTTTAATGACTAGCAATGGTAAGAAAATTTGTTATTATGATGATATTTTTGACACAAATATACATAAATCCCAAAATATATTTTTAGACCAAAAAATTACAGGTTTACATGATTTTAATCTAATAAGCTTAAATATTCAGTCTATTCATAGCAAGTTTAATGAATTTGAAATTTTCATAGACAAACTAATCTACTTGTTAAACAAACCCTTAAGTCTCGTATGTTTGCAAGAAACATGGTGCTCTGACAAAAATAACTGTTATGTATTGAAAAACTTTATTAATTTTGAAGTCCCCAGCAAAGCCTCATCACATGGAGGACTTATGTTTTTTGTTAATCAAAATCTTTGTTCCACATTGGGTAGTACTGAATTTTGTAACAATTCATTTGAGTACCAGTCAATAATAATATCTGATAATATGAATAATAAAAAAATAATAGTACACAATATATACAGATTACCTTCACGCTCAAATGGAAAAATTGATGAATTTCTAATGTTTTTTGAAAAACTTTTAACTAATCTAGATAAAAACTCATATAACCTTTTTTGCGGAGATTTCAATTTTGATTTGTTGAAACTTTCTAATTCTCATGTAAATAGATTCTTTAGTCTAATTCTTTCAGGCTATAACTTCACCTACAAGATTGCAATCTAATACTTTAATTGACAATTTCTTCTTCAGTAACAATTACAATAATTTTTCTGCTTTTAATTGCATGACTCATTTTTCAGATCATATACCTATACTTTTATCTATAGATTTTAAACTCCAAAAAGTCGAAACAAAAGCAAATATCAAAAAATTAAATATAAAACTGTTCCAATCCCTAGCTGCCGTAACTGAATGGTTTACAGATACAAAAGAGAATATGAATCCTGAGATTTTATTAAGCAATATAACTAAAAAAATATCTTACTTATTGAAAGATTCAACAAAAACTATAAAATTAAATAAATACATGCATAATTATAAGCCATGGGTAAGTGTAGAAATATTAGAAATGATTAAAAGTCGTGATAAACTATACCAAAAATACAAAAAACAAAAAACTTTAAGTTTGAAAAATCAATTTATAATGTTAAGAAATCAAGTTAAATACAAAATAAGAAAATCCAAAGAAATTTATTTTTCTGAAAACCTAGTAAAATGCAATTCAACCAAAAAGATCTGGAAAAAAATTAATGGAATTATAAAAAAAAAGAGGATAAAAGAAAAATAAGTATAAAAATGAAACAAATATTATTGATGATTCAAAAGTAGCAAATTTATTCAATAAATATTTCACAAATTTGATATAAATGCACAGAAATTTACTCAGGATTCATTCGAGTTGAATCATAGCACTTCGTTTGAAATCTTGTCTATCATTGACGAATTTGAGGACAACACAACTGAAGATATCTACGGAATATCAATGAAACATATAAAATATATAAAATACTCAATATGCGCGCCCTTATCCTATTCTATAAACTTTGCTTTATCAAACAATGATTTTCCAAATATATTAAAACATCACAAAGTACTGCCAATCTATAAAAAAAATGATAAAAATTTGATTGAAAATTACAGACCGATTTCAATAATTCCTACGATATAAAAATTTTCGAAAAGTTTATTTATAAACAATTGAACGAATACATTTCTTCAATCCATTTCATAAACAAACTACAATTCGGGTTCAGAGAAAAATATTCCGCTGAAGCTTATCATTCTTACTTGATTGAAAAAATAATTGAAATCCTAGAAATTAAGGATGATGCTGTAATTTTCTTCTTTGATTTATCAAAGGCTTTTGATAGATTGAGTCACTGTACCTTGATGAAAAACCTTCATGACTGTAAAATTGGCAAAAATACTTTGATGTTTCTTTTCTCATATCTTAAAAATAGAGTACAAACAGTTAAAGTGAATGAAACATTTTCAGAAACTAAACCTATAAAAACTGGAGTTCCACAGGGTTCTATTCTTGCACCTCTTCTTTTCAATATTGCCATCAACCAAATATTTCACATATCACAATTTTTCAATTTCATCCTCTTTGCAGATGATATATGTGCATATTTTCCATTGTCTAAAATAAAAAAGAATGATTCCATTGACTCAATAAAAATAAAATTTGAACTTAGTTTACTTTTCCAATGGTGCACAAGTAATAACCTATTAATCAACAAAAGTAAAATGAAATGTATGATAATTTCAAATAAGTCAAACATAGATCAGAAAAAAACATCAGAACTTTTCATTTGCCATAGAAAGTCAAAATCAATTATTGTAGAGAAAAAATATTTTGAAAAATATGAAACAGTGTTTTAAATTTTATTGCAAAAAATTAAACAAAGGTAAACTACGGTTCAATTGCAAACATCATCAAAACAGTCGTTACACCAAACTTTCTTGTGTTCATCACAACAGTTCAAGAGGCAGATGTTACATCTTTGGAAGACTCTCTTTTTGCCTTCTTTGCAAATTTGACAAGGAGCTCTTTTCATTACAGAACTAATGGGAACACTTTAGGTTTATGATTTCCATAAGATTTCAGAATTAATCTAACCTCAGAAGGTATGTTTCTATTTTAAAAATATATTTTCATAGAAACCTCTGCCATTTGAAAACACATTTGTGAAATACACTTCTCCTTCCACCGTATTTTCTATAAAATTTCCTACTATTTGAAGTTGAGGGTTGTTTTTTCATAATAAAATGTAAGTGTTCAGCCCTGCTATGTCAAAGTAGTTCGACCAAACCAGCATTAGCCATCGTCTAGATGTTCTATAGGAAGTATACTTTCTTAGCATTTGGTTAGCTTTATCAACCCCTGATTTTACGCTATTATAGGTATGTATCAATAGATTCAGGTAATCGTTTAGGTCCTATTAGTTCCATCTATCTAAAATGTTGGTTACTCATCATTAAAACTGCTTTGGAATACCTTTTGCATGCTTTCTAGGGATATATGCTACTAAAGATGAGCAAATTGAAAGGAGAGTCCTGGATTCACACACTTGTAGGTTCAAAGTTCTCAAATGTTTTTTCTTAAAAATGTATGGAACACATCTTTTATTGTTATTCAATGGACCTAAAATGGGGAATTTTTCTGTTTGGTCCATTCACATAACTTATGAGTTATGATCCATAAAAAACCTATCAGCGCAAATGCCAATACCAAAAGGTAACTCTGCTTTCTCAAATTCTTAATTGCTAACTTTCTTATGTATATCTCGGGCACTAACACATAAAAAATCTACAATCGTTTATGTGATACATTTTTATACCTCATTTTCCTGGTTTGGTGGTTCAAAAATTTTAATTGGCAACCTCCCTTGAATCTAACCGACTATTCATCAATAACAGTTACGAAATCCAATGGAGTCCAAAACCTTAAAAAACAATATCAACTGGAAGACTTTGGTCTCTTTCAATTCCAAGCATGTATAAGTTTATATTGAATATATTTCAAATTTTTTGATGCGCCAATAAAATTAAGATGTAACTTTTTGCAAAGTAAATAAGTTGAACATGGTTGATAAAACAATTAATTTTAAGTTTAGTATAGAAGTTTAAAATCTCTTTTTATGACTTTGATTGGTTTTAATCAAAAAATATGATCACCATTGAACTCCAAATATGAGAATTGGATAAGTTATGTTGAATTTTTTGCAAAAACACATGAAATCTCACAACAACGGTGGAATTTTTAGGGTTAGCTATAGCTATACAAACTAGCTATATAGGTTTATTTATATACAGTAGTAGCAGTATATGTTAACCGTTTGGTGTGTTATATGGTGTGATGATGAGTTCTTAGGCTTTAGCATGGTTGTATCTTTCTGTGCTTTATGATGATATCACATCTGATTGGTCAAATTTATTTCATCGATAAATTCACGCATTTTCATTGGCTCTTTCATTGCGATAACAAACGTTTGCCAAGCTAGTTCACATTACAGTGATTATTTCAAAGCGTCGTCACTTTCTCGCCACTATCTTACTTAGTTTACCACTTTCTCACGTTTAAATACATAAAGAGAGAATACAAACCAAAATTCTAAACACAATTCAATAAATAATTTTAACATTTACAAAATATTACGACAAACTACTTCAACAATGGAGCAGGTCTTAATGTTCTCCACCAACTTTATATTTTCTAATATATCTTGGCTTGCTGGAAAATTTTCAAGTAACATCATATCATCACAAAGTCAAAATGCATTAAATTCAAGTATCAAAAAAGATTCTGTTAAAAGTGAAAATGCCAAGAGATTAAAAGAAGGTTCACAAAAGGACACAGTTTGTACAGTTTCAGAGTCGATAAAATACGAAGATTCTCGTTATTTGTACGTAAAAAAAGCACTGAAACCCAAAACAACATCGGTTTACGAAGAATATATAATTCAAAAATATTTGGCTAAGGGAATAATTGGAAAGGTTTATCAGTGCTTAAACATCAATACTTTGAAAAAGCACACTCTCAAAGTGATACCGTACAATCAAGAGTCAGAAGTTCTCGTCGAAGGGGTTATTCAAGGGGTCAATTATCTGAAGATGTTGAATTCGAAATTCACGGTAGAAATCAATGACGTGTATCTGGATAAAGAATTCCTCTACATCGTTCAAGAATTTTTGCCGGGAGATACGCTGGGCATAAAATGCTTGAAGAAAGGGGTCAGCGTGGAAGAAGCAAAGAGTTACAGCGCCCAATTACTTTTGGCGATAGCTTATTTACGTAGTAATTATATCACAAACAACTATTTACACAATAGCAACATCATGTTCGATGAAGAGGGGAACTTGAAAATCATTGATTTTATATTTTCTCGGAAAGAAATGGCCCAAGAAATGGGATATAGAGGAAAGAGTGATTGGATGTATTTCAGAAGAAATTTGCGTATGTTGGAAAAAGCGTGCAACTTTGAAGCGTGCGGAAAGAACGCGTCTCATGAACGTCGCGCATTTGACAATTTTATAGAAATGGGTGCAAGTTATTTAGAAAGGAGAAATTTTGCGATTGAAGATTTACTGAAGAAAGATCCTTGGGTTGAAGGCCACATAACCAATAGTGGAAAGGACTTTGTTAAGCCCCAATTTATCGAAAAAGGCACTTCTGGTTGTGAAAAAAATTTAGATAGTCCGATAAAAAGTTCAAGAGAAGAAAAACGATCTATTTACTCAAATTCATCCAATCAAGGAAAATACAAAGTATATTTCAGTTGAATTTTAAAAATGTTTTAACCAACCTATCTCAAAAAGTCTCAAATTCTTTAAAATAGTTAACACAAAAAATATTTATTATTCCTATTTTGATTTACAGTGTAATTGATGTATGTGAAAGTTGTTCATTTAAATTTATAATAAAAAAGTTAAATTTTGAATAAAAAAATTAATAAAAAAGGTAAAAATCGAAAAAAATGTAATAAAAAAATAGTTTCGCAAGTTATAAAGTATTAAAGTTATCAATCATAGTGAAAATGTGTAAAAATGTTATCGATGAAATTATAACCGGGCAACAATGAGTGTGAGTTTCTGGCTCACATGATACCCCCGCCGGCGAGCGGTCAATACCTTTTAGGGGGGACTCGGAATCCAGATTTAAAAAATTAGCAGAATGTTTGAAGGTAAATGCGATTCCTTACTTAATATTTATATTCATTATATACGTGCCATTTTTCAAATTTATTTTAAGGAAATCTATATTTTTGTAAAATTCAAATAATGATAATAATCTTAAATTTATTTGTTTTGTCTATTTGATCAAATTTTGAATAATAATTGATCACATGCTAAAACGCATAATGAAGAAATTTATTTTTATTATTTTTTAAAAAAAATCCGTTTTTTGTTTGAATTATCATGCCTAGATCTATTTGATTTTGGAGAAAATACATTCAGAGCATTTATTCTTCTGTCTCTCAATGGCTACAGCCTTCTCAGGTACAGAGATATTGGAAGTAAGTTAAGCATATACAGAATACTTTTTAATTCCAAATCTTTTCTCGAGTATACTAATATTATAAAAATATTTTACACATTTTATTAAGGAAGAAATTTGAAAACGTATGTAAAATAAATGATTAAAATTATATTACAAAGTCTTTTCTTCTTTCTTTTTGCTTTGAAAATCGATCAATGACTTCATCAATTTTGATTTCTATTTTAGGGTGGACTCCAACCTTAATTTTTCTTGAATAGATTGCTGGTGGGGGGGGGGGGTATGCATCCCCCTATCCCCCCTCTCGGTCCATTCTTGATAGTGATACTATAATGAAGTATTATAAAAAGAGGTGAATTTTTTAGGTTTATGGTTAGATAATATCATTTTTAAAATATATTTTCAAAAAGTGAAACTTTTCAATTTTGTTGGCTCTGGCGAATTAGTAAAAATTAATATGAGCTTTATTAATTAGAAGGTGGCATGGCAGGTTGGTTGAGATGATGGACTCAGCACGGAAGCTTCTGGCTTCGATTCCTCATCAATACCAATTTGTTCATAGTTTGACATAAGCGGTACATCAGTGCCTTGTCAATGAAAACACACCCACGGTACATTTACCTTTATCTTATTCAAATGCTGTAAAATTTTAATTCATTGCAGGTAATGTCGGAGCCAACAAAATTAAACAGTTTCACTTCTAGAAAATTTATTTTAAAAATGGCATTATCTAACCCTAACCCTGTTTATATAAACTTTATTCAAATATGTAATGTAACATCTTAAATTTCTATATGGTTATTCTATATGGCGTATTCTTAAAAAATATATATTATGTTTTAAATTTTATTTTAATACATATTTTAATTATTTATTTTCAAGCGTTCAGTCTGAGAGGGGGATTCATCGGTGTCTGCATTTATATCAAAAAATATTCTGAGAATTTTATAAGAAATTTAGAGGGGGGGGTGGTAGAAAAAGTATTTGGAAAAGAGGGGGGGGGGGGGGGGAATTCTGTTCCCTCCCCTATTGCTGGTTACGCCACTGTTATATTATGATAATTTTTCAAAGATTTTTCTTCTCTACTCTTTCAAATTAAATGAAGTACTTTTCACATTTTTTTCTTTCAATAAAGAAGCAGTAATTCTCAAAAATATAAATCTTTTGATTCGAAACATAATAAACTTGTTGGCTTTCCTTTCATTTGAGTGAAAAAGTACGTCACTGGTCCATTTTTCCTGGACTAAGCGACATTCATTATCCACCTTTTTTTTGCTGACGACATCTTAGGAATTTGAAATCATAATAATTAATACTAAAAAATAAAATATTTGCCATGTTAATAAAGATGTTTTTTATAGAATAAACGAGTATATTACAACAAATTTTTTATTTATTAGAGTACACGTTAGGGTGTCCCAAGCCACAATGGAAAAAAAAGAGTTACAGATTTTTGATAGCGCACATTCTAGTTTGGTTCTTCCACATGAAATATAAATCCAGACAAAATTTAGATAAAAAATTTTAATTTTAAGTCACTCTGCCACATTGCCTTTCTAAGTTGTAATCAACTTACGACTAAAAGATATGTTTTAGAAAGTCTTTTTTTTTATTTGAAAAAAAAATTTTAACGAATCTTGCATTATGGTAGCAAATGAATTGATAAATCTTTGGAATATAGCAAGTTTAAAGACGTCAGTCTTATGTTACCAAAAAAATACGTTTTATCTATGAAAAACATGAAACATTAATGAAAAATAAAAAGCGTGTATCTGCTTTACAGTCTAAAAAATTTAAAGACTTTGATAAAGAATTGAATAGTTTTGACATCCCACATCTACAATCTAAAATTTTGATTAAAAAAACAAAGAAGATTTAGCTTTTCTTAATGATCCAAGAAAGAGGTAAGAAAAATATGTTTATTGGTGAAGAAGGTAAAAAATTTTCTAAAAATATAAAATCAAGAGAAATTTATATTATAGAAAATGTTTAGAAGAAAAAGAAAGCTTATATGTTGCTTTAGAAAGCACAAATACTTCAATTTCTTTTGACAATGACATAAATGAAGCAGATTATGAGCCATCTTGTGCACCAACTTCATCTTTTAGGAAGACACCGACAAAAAATCTTAAAAACAAAAGGAAATACTAAATAATGAAGAGTTTATAGCCGCTTTGACAGAACATGCACTTCTATTCGAAAAGCCGTGCATATTATTACTCCAGCCTTGTCATCTGCTGGCGTTAATTTAAATCAAATTACTTTTTCAAGTTCTTCCATGAAAAAAAATTCGAAGTTCTTTAGCTCAGACTATCAAAGAAAATTTTTGTCCAAATACTCCTTTAATTATGCATTTTGACATCAAAACACTTAAGACAAACTCTTCAATTAAAAAATCAGAAAGGCTTGCAATTGTCGTATCCGAAAAAAATATTGAAAAAATTCTTGCAGTTCCAGAGTTGTCTCAAGGATCAGGTAAGATAATTGCTGACACAGTTTTGAAAGTAATTAAAGATTGGCCTTCTTGCTTACCATGAATTGCTGGATTGTATTTTGATACAACCGCTGTAAACTCTGGAGTTAATAAAGGAGCTTGTTCACTTTTTCAAAACCAAATTGATCATCATTTGCTTTTTTTTCCCTGCCGACATCAAATTCATGAATTGCTTATATCTGCAGTCTTTGATTCATTTTTTGTTTCAACGGGTTTATTGGAATTTTCGAAAGATTTAAATTAAAATGGTCTTCTATATCAGCGCATTCTTATAAATCTTTTGAAACCCAAGTTGAGCAAGATTCTCTTGATCTTTGTGTTTCGCCGAAAAAAACCAGAAGTTATGGAAATTTTGAAAAATGAAATTTAAAAAAGCAACCTCATGATGATGAATTAGAATTATTAAAACGAAGCCTTGCGTTTCTAGGAGAGATGAATTATAAAATAAAACAACCTGGAGCTTACAACAGAGCTCGCTGGATGGCAAAGTGTATATGCTGTCTTAAAATATTTTTAATTAAAGAATTGTTTGATTTAACACAATATGAAGAAAATAGTCTGAGAAGAATATGCATTTTCGTTGTTTCAGTTTACGTACAAACTTGGTTTAACTCTCCACATGGTGTGAATGCTCCAAATGACCTTAATCTTCTTTGTACACTTGAAGACCATCAGAAAATGGATTATAAAATAGCGACAACTGCCATGAAAAAGTTTAAGAGGCATCTATGTTATCTCAGGGAAAACCTTTCACCTCTAGCTTTTTTTCCACTCTTATCACATCCGAGAAAAAGAAATTGATGTTAAATAATCTTTAACGGTTTGAAGCAAATGAAATTTCATTCAAAAATGTTCAAATTGAAGATCTTTTGAGCAAGCAGTCCATGTCTTTTTTCTCTTCGTTAAAAATTTCTCCCCCATTTTCAGCGTCAAAAGAATTCATCTTTTGGATTGAGTACAAACAGAAAAGCAATAGCTTCTCCAAAAAAAGTATATATTTAATATGTTTTTTATGTTTGTTTATTGTTTATAACAGAAAATTTTGTTTTTTTGCCGAAAATACATTTTTCAAAATTTTTTTTGGCTCGTTCGAGGTGTGAGAAAACTCTTGTTAAAAAGAATGATATTCCGCACAATTTCTGATTATTGATCAGAGAATTGATTTAACATGTGCTTAAAACAAAAATAAAAACTTCACTTTTTTGGGGCACTCTAGTACACATGTTTGTTGTTAAATAATAATCAAGATATTTCACAAAGTTACAAGTTATTATAAAAAAAATAAGTAAAAACAGTTTTCCTGTTTTTTAACAAGATTTGAAGAGATCATTTACCTGCTAAACGCCCTGGATTGGACGATGATATTCCTGATTGTCCGAAAGGAGGCATTTTCTCTGCTCAGTCAGGAAATAAAATGGTTGATCAAGAAGAGGAACTAAAAATGGTATTTTAATTCAAATTTTGTATAGCTTATTGTATTTTTTTTTAGTTTTGTAAAAGCCCTAACCATTTCAGTCATGTCGCTGTAATAAAATTGTTTCGCAATAACATTGTTATTATTACACTACTATTCATTCATTCAATCCCTTTATTTTGATATAGTGATTTATTACAGCTATAAAATCATTTATTTTATGCGTAGAATTATGAGAAGTGTCAAAAGTAATGACGCAATAAATCTGAAAATTTATGGAAGAAGCGTTAAAAACGACTTCCAAATGTCAGAATTCAAATTTTTAAAAATTCTTTTCCCAATCATTACTTGAATCCTCGTCACAAAGCTATTTGTGAGGTAATTTAAAGTTTTTATCTATTTTCTGAGTACTAAAATTAATCTAGAAAATTACTAGATTTGGAAAGAGCTATACTAGTTATAATTATATTATTTGAACTGTAGCACTGAGAATGTTCAAATTTCTTGTACAACCACATTGAAAAGCAGCCATAAAATCTTGAATACACAGAGCCAATCAAAATTAACGAAAGAATCGAACTTGTGCCATGCGATGCCATATGCAAAAAAGAGATTCACCTCGATCAAATTTTATTACGAAGAAAAGGATGAATTTGAATCTAGAGTCTAGACGCACTTGACGACTCCTTATGTGAGAATGATGTTCAAAAATTCTTTCCTGACTTGTCGTGAACTTTGATGGGGGTGACGCAAATATCGCTTTTATACTTTTGTAAACTTTAACAACCAACCATTCATATTTTGAGGCCAACTGAAGTCTTTTTAAGGAGTTTGCCCAGGTGGGTTTTGTTTTTACCATTTCAGTTTCACTTTCTATCACATTTATTAGAATCTTCGAAATGCGCTCTATAATGAAGATGTTAAGTTACTTCAATGATTTTTTTTGCCCATCATAATCTCCATATTTTAATTTGGAACAAATACTTTCTTTGAATACTATGCACATTTAATTAACTGCTTGGTGTTTATTTAAATTTGGTTTGCTTCATTAGGGTGTTTTTAGGGTAAGTGGTGGAAAAAGTTTGCCCAATTTTATATGATAATTTTAGACGAAACTATGCGCTCAACAATTGCGTTTCTTTACTCGGCCCAAGATGGGATCCTTGCTCCATTTTTCACCTTAAATGTGGTTTCTGATTGATTATTGAGCAGTCTTCCATTGAATAAGCTTTCGTGATTACTAGCAGTGTAGGTTATGTTTTGATTAAGCAAAAATTGCTCACGTAGGTGAAATAAACAGACACCCATATATGCAAATGCGTGTATAAATTCTACTATACTTGCTAACAAACAGATATACATATATATATAGTTATTTAAGTATTGTTTGTTTACTCTATCAATCATTGCTACCTTTTTTTACTAATGGAGTCCGCTAGGAAGGCAAACTCAATATCGCATGAACCCATATAATAATAATAATAATAATGATGTCTCTGCTCGTGACGCCCTCAGATACGATTTGTTATTCTAATCCACTGACACACTGACTTCTCCATTTAAAGACGTCGAAAGAGGTGTGTCTGTTGATGCTACAATCTAAAATGGCATAAAATGTTTCCATTTTGCGAGCACTTCTTAGTCTTAGCGATAAAAAAAACTTAACACATTTTCTTGATCCACGCTTACTGCTATGAAATACTCTATCCTTATCTTATTAAAGATTTTCGTAAGTTTTTTTTCCAAACCAAACACTTGCTGTAACATGCTTAAATCACGAAAGGGATTAAGAAAGGAGTGACTAAAAAAACGGCTAAGTTAGAAGTTAACATTATTGCAGCTACCTTGAAATAAACAGAAATTCAATAAAGGCGACAGTCTTGTTAATTTACTATAATTGATGCATTCAAATTTGGATTGATTGAAAATGGGAGATATCCATAGTATATACATGATCATTGAATGGTTCAGAGTACTTACACTAATTTGGCTTATTTTTTCTATTTTCCAAGATATATATATATATACATATATACCTCTGAGGTAGGTTATAAAGTTTTTCTTTTTCGGAATTGAGAGAATGTTTCAATTCTTGAAAAATGAAGCTACTTTTGAATAATCTCTATTCTTTCAAGTGTATAATGAACTTTGATCTCAAAAATATTCTAAAGAAAAAAGGTTTTACAATTGACAATTTTTTAATCCTTTATTTAGAGATTCAAATGTTTGAATAAGTTTAATTAATATGTTGATGAAAAAATATTTTCTTTGTTAAAAAAAGACAATGAATGAATGAATGAATGAAATGATTGCTTCTTTAATTGGAAGTGTTATTCACTTATCTACATTTAATGAATCCACATTAGAGCTTCTGTCTCGAGATTTCATCTCGAGATGAATTTTAGAATTTTTTTATTTCTTGATTCTCGAGAAATTTTTGTCGAGACTCAAGAATTTAAAAAAAAATTTATTACTGAAAACATGTTAAATTTTGAATAAATATTAATAAAAAATAAATAATTATGTGTAATGCACGATCAACATTTGAATATTCAAATTTTGAAGAAAGTTTAGAATGTGCAAAAAATATTTTTGATAAAATTTTTTCTCATTATTCGGAGCATGGGACTGTTATACAAGAAAGCCAAATTCAAGTCGAGAATCTGTTGATGAGTTTGAACAAGAATCTCTAACTCAAAGTTTAAATATAGAAATTAAAGAATTCATCTATAGGATAAAAAAGAAGAAAAAGTTAGTACAATAGAAGAAGAACTACAGATGTTCAAACAAAACAAAAATTTTGATTTATCAGAATCGATGTAATTGTTAAAAAATTCTCTTTTATGCATCCAACCAACTTATTGTCAATGCGGAAGAATTTTATCTCCAAAACGATTGAGTTTGAAAAACGAATCTTTAAATACTCTTGTTTTTTAAAAAAGTCATTTTACTAATAAAACAAAATATTTTTTAACTTCTCGAAACTTTTCTCGAGTCTCGAGAATCATATATTTTTTTTCTCGTTTCTCGAGAAGTAAATTTTATCGAGAAATCAGAAGCTCTAATCCACATCCCATCTAAAGTATATGTGCAACATTTTTAAATACTTAAAAAAAAAAAAAGAAACACTATTTACAAGACAATATAACTTTTGAATAGCACAATTTTTATGTTTGTTAATTAAAAGTTGATAAATTTAAACATTAATCAATTTCCCATTTTTGGTAGTAATATTACTATATAAATATTAAATAAAATAAAGACAATTGCAAAACTTGTATTGAACTATGAAAAAAGTAGCCTTGATTCAGGATCGAACCAAAGAGTTTGAGTTACTAAAGCAGAGTAAGACTACATCATTTCAACCCTATTAGTTTGTCCGCTGAAGTGCTGGGAGGGGGCGTAAAGGTGCCAACCCCCCCCCCCCCTCTATTTTTCTCAGATATTAATAAGTTTTTATAAATATTTTTAATGTTACATATATATTTCAACTATGCTGAATTCAGTGGTGATGACCATTTTTTATCAAAATCAATCAAACCTGTCAAAAAATTGATCTAAATGTGGCAGCTCATCTCAAAAAAGAAACTTTTTATCTAAATAATTATATAAAGTTTTTTACACATGTATACCCATTTTCAAGTAAGCTGAATTCAGTGGTGATATTCATTTTTTATGATAATCAATCAAACCTGTCAAAAATTGATCTAAATGTGACAGCTCATCTCAAAAAGGAACTTTTTATCTAAATAAGTATATAAAGTTTTTTACACACATATACCCATTTTCAATTAGGCTGTGTTTACTGGTTATATTCCTTTTTTTTTATAAAAAATTAGTCAAACCTGACAAAATAATTTAAATATGACAGCCCATGTCAAAATTAAAATTTTGATTCTTTTAAAGTTTTTTTATACATTTCAAGTATGCAGAATTTAATGGTGATGTTCATTTTTCATGAAATCAATAAAACCTGTCAAAAAATCGATTAAACCTGTAAATCAATGTCAAATATATAAACATAAAAATAACTTCTACTTGCAGTATTTCTCTGGTAATTATTTTCTTAATTTATTTAATAAACCAACTTTAGGTGTAATTCACTCAAAATATTTCATTCTACAGTAACTTATGTAACTCGATAGGACCTCCATTTTTTTGGCTACAAATTCGTTATCGGCTCGTAGTCTCTACGTCATATAATTTACAGTATGTAATTTTGGTATTCATTCTATGATGATCCTTTCTTGGTAGCTCTTTTTTCATTAGAAATTTATATTCTTCAATGTGTGTTCGAAAATTTTTTTATAAGGATAAAATTACTTTTTTCCTCTCTCAAAGCATTCTGATTAAAGAATCTTCTTGATGATCTTAGACTTGTTTATCAGTATCGTGTATTTTATTATTAGGCCTGAATATTTGTCAACCAATCTTATTTCAAAGGATTTTTTCTGATGAATCATTCGTGATGTTGATTGTTCAATTACAAAAAGTTGTCAACGTTCTTCATCTAAAAAATTACTTCTTTGACACAAAAGGAAAAAGATGGACAAATTCAATTTAAATTAAAAATATCTTGATAGGGACTAAATTATCACACATTGGCATCTGTGCCATTTCTGATAAATCTGACCTATTCTAAATTTTCAGATTTCCTACCCATCTTTGCAAAATGTTCATTGTAATTCTGGATGATAAGCTATAAATTTAAATATTTTTCATTTGTAAAAGAGGAACTTCTGTTCCACGGTCAAATTTTCTTTGAAGCATCTAATATTATATAATTAAACCACTTCCTAGTTCATTAGAACATGATAGATCTTCCATTTAGTCAAGATACATATTTTTTAATTATTTGTTTTGATCACATGTTCTCTTTTCAATTAGTTTTCAACTTGGTTCCTTCTCTCATACAAATTTTCAAAAGATTTTATGATACGTTTTGTTTTTTTAAATAAATATTTCATACTCAAGATGATTGTAGAAAGTATTATAAGCCAAAATATACAAAAAAAAGTATATTTTTACTATATACCTAATATGCAGCGATTTAATGAAAATTTTTTACACAACTGATTTTCAGGCATACATTACTAATCAATTGCCACTTCGAGATATTTTTTAACCGTATTATCCAAAATCCAGTACAGAAATAAAATAAGCATAGTCGAGTTGGTATAAAACAGATATTTTATTTTTTTGAAAATATTTTTGAAGACAGTATCTAAAAGTAAACCGCAAATCTGATTGAAGCTTTCAGATATTTTAAAACCATAAATGCCAAACCTGAGTCCAAAAATGAAACCAGCATCTTCCATTTGGCATATAGCCAGATATTTTATTTAAATTTCAAAAATATTTCTGTAGACATTAGACGTAAATCGAACATTTGATTGACACTTTCAGACATTTAAAACCTCTAAATGCAAAAAATGATTTCAGAAATAAAAATTATCATGGTCGAATTGGTATAAAAACATATATTTCGTTTAAAACTAGAGAGAATATTTTGGGATATAGTTTTCAAACATAAACCGCAAATTTGATTGACACTAGCAGTAAAACCTCTAAATGCGATAACTGAGTCAAAAAATGAAATCATGATCTATTTGCTATAAAAACATATATTTCATGTAAAATTTAAATCAATATTTTTGGAAACAATTTTTAGAACTAAACGCAAATTTGATATTTATTGGTATTTTCAAATTCAAACTGCAAAAATTGAGTCCATAAATGAAACTAGCATGGTTGATTTGGTATAAAAATATATATTTCATTGTAAAATTTGAAGGAATGTTTTTGGAGACAATTTTCAGAAGTAAACCGCAAATTTGATTAACACTTATAGGTATTTTCAGATCCTAAACGTAAAAAATGAGTCCAGAAATGAAACCAGCATGTCCGATTTAGTATAAAAACATATATTTCATGTAAAATTGAGAGAATATTTTTAGAGATAACTTTTAGAAGTAAACCGCAAATTTGATTGACATTGACAGATATTTTTAAACCTCTAAATGTAAAAAATGAGTTCAGAAATGAAAACAGCATGGTTGATTTAGTATAAAAACATATATTTCATTGTAAAATTTGAATGAATGTTTTTGGAGACCATTTTTAGAAGTAAACCGCAAATTTTATGAACACTTATAGATATTTTCACATCCTAAACGTAAAAAATGAGTCCAGAAATGAAAACAGCATGACCTATTTAGTATAAAAACATATATTTTATGCAAAATTTGAAGGTATATTTTATTAGATATATTTTTGATCAATCAAAATTTTGATTGACATTTTCTAAAAAGTAGCCATGATTATTGAAAAAATTAATAAGATAAAGTGTTATGCGTTCCAAACTGAATATAATTATAAATTTTCAAGGTATTATATAATATAGATCCTAAGTTATAAGGTTTAGTACAGATAATGTCAAAATTTTGTTGAAAATTTTAATTTTTGATTTTGATTGACAGTTTTGGACATGAAAGAGTCATTCAACTACCATAAAAAGGGTTTCAAATGATGCAGCTAGCGATTTTAATAAAAGTCACAAAATTTGAAGAGATATGATTCAGCCAATTTTCTACAATTAATTTTTTAGTGAAAAATGTTGAATTCATTTAATAGTTAATAGGATTAAAATATTAATGAAAATTTAAATATACAAAAAATTAATTTTACAACTTCACTAGTAATATTACCACTTATTTTTTATAAATACATTTATTGGAAATTGGCATTTGGGGGGGGCGGATTTTACTAAACTAGAACTCAAATTTCAAGCATATAAATTTAGGCTTTATCAAAATTTTTAAAACAAAAAGAAGAATGAGAGCATTAAAACGATCCTCATTCATTGAACTGCGAAGTGAATTGATGTGGTAAAACTTGATGTGTTTAATTAATAAATTTACAAAAAAAATTGGATAATATAAAATCAATAAGTGTCACACTTAACTACGATTGAAACATAAAAAACTTTTTAGGGCTTCTCACTTTAGAGAAAGAAAAATAAGAGTTGCAGAAGCCATCATCATAATATTTGAGTTCTACGAAAAGAGTTAGATCAAGGAAAATTTTCAAGCAATTGGCATTGCAATTTTAGGGGGGCGTACGCCGGTTCCGCCCCCTTTAAATCCGCCAGTGTTAGGAGAAGAAAATAAACTATAACGTTTAAAACTAATTAGCAAATTAATTAAAAAACTATGTGTCTAATAAATTATAATACTAACTAATTAATTTTATTATTTATAATATTTTATGCAAATGTAGTATATATACTTATATAATTGTTCGTTTATCGATACTTTTTCCTTTTAGAACAAGTCATTATAGCACTTAGTTCACTCAAACGTTTACTAGAATTATTATAATCACGAAAGTTCATTTCTCATTTATTCCAAAATTAGCGTATTACCATATGCAGTACTGAAAGAAGAATACTTTGCTTTAACCTTCTTATTTTCATCTTTGTATGAAGAAGTCACTCATATATTTCTTCACCAATTGTTATATTTAAAAATTCTCTATATGTAGGAGTTGATTGAGAAATAATTTTTACAATTTTCGAATATTTCCAATATAATTAAAAAAAGTAAAATATATAGTTAACTTTTTAAATATTTTTTATGCTAAATTAAAGCTCGTTTTTATTTGTTTCAATTTTTAATTTTTATAAATCTATTTTTTGATCATTTTACTTTTGAAAAATATTATTAGACTTAACTTTACAGACACAAGTAAGTACTAAAATTATATGGGAAATGGAAAAAATGGATTGAAAAGGTCATTTATAGCCAAATTTTTTATATAGTAATCAATTTAGCAATGTTTACTTCTAAATTATAGCGAAAAATTATAAGAAATGGTAAAAGTGAATTGTCATTGAATTTTCCTTAGATGATTTAATCTGTGACTAACTCTAGCGAATCAAGATTTATATTACAGGCATGTTGAATCTCACATGTTGATAAAAATGTCTCATCCAATATGACAGGAAGCCTTTGTCTGTACACTGAAAATAAAAATATATGCCCTACTTTCCTATTCTTGGTAATTAAAAGCCTAGGCTAGGGGTTAACTATTCTTGATAGTAAATTTGCTTTCAACGGGGTGAAACAGCAGATTCAATGCATCATCATCTTAAGAGATAACTGCTAAGTTTCTCCATATACGATCAACATATTATGCAGATATTGAAGATGTTGCCGACAAAATAGAAAAAAGAAATAAAACCTTTATTAATAAAAATTTAATAAAGCATAGAGTATGCTAAGCCTCAATGAAAGAATATAAAAATAAAAACAAGATGTTATAACATAGAATGTAAAATCTAACAGTAAACGTAATATGGAAAAGCATGATTATAAATAAAGAATAATAATAATTTTTTTTAAATCTTACAATGTTCAAAACATTGGATATTTAAATCTTGAGAGAATTTCAAAATACTTTTATCTATTGATTCTTTGTCATGTATTTTAAGAATGAAAATTTGAATAAAATTAAGGGGTTTTTTCAGGCACAACGGAAAACTTAAATTGAAAACGTAGGCGGAGAAAAAAAAGTTTGCAAAAAATGTAGAAACATAATTACACTTAAAGACTTCGGTTTGATCCACATATAAAATAAATGCCTCCTCTCGACTAGTCTCTAATCTTTGTAATAAGCAATAAATAGACGGCTTTTCAATATTTTTTTCTTCTGAAGAAATGAAGAAATCTTCCATCCTTTCCTTCAGTAAAACTGATATGGTGACTAAAGAAAAACCGATTTTATGGTCTAGGAATAAAAACTCATAACGAATCGTAAATATTGATAAAAAAAAAATTCAGAAATTACATTTTAGATTTGGATCCTCACTATCTCTCATAAAGGCACGTTCTTTTAATTTTTCAAATTTGGCATTTAAATTTAAGAGGAGCGACTTTTTCATGACCACGAAAGAAATACTGAGTATCTTATCTTCAAAGAATTTACGTGGCTCTTTATCTATCACGGAAGGATCAAGTCTAAAGAATCCTTTGCAATCTAGAAAGGAAATTTACCAGTTAAATATTTTTTTCTTCAGGTATATTATGCAACACACAGAATTAGATATTTAAAAATGATTCATTACGCATACTTCATCCGGACTTTTCAGAATTGGATACTCTGTCAAAAAAACTTTGAGACTTGGATTTTTTTCAAGTAAAACATTTCTTCGATTCCCAAATGTTGAATTCATAACCACATCAATCATTTTCAAATCTTTATTTTTTCTTGGAAACTCATTTTTCAAAAATTTTACTTTTTCAATTGGTTCATCTCTGCTAGGTCTTTCCATGTAATAATTTGCGAGTCCCCAAGCGTGAGAAGAATACTTAGAAGGTAGAGAATGGTGTATATTTGATTTCCTCCTTCTTTTAATCACCTCTAGTAAATTTTTTTTACGGAATTTCCTTTCGTTAGCACATTTGTTATGCAATTTCTCCTTCCAATAATCCTTCAAAAAATGTTATGCCATTATCCAAACTTAATATGAACATTTATACAAGCCCGTAACCAGAAATTTTTTTAAGAGGAGATAAATCTAAAAAAAGATTACGATCAGAGTGACTAAATCTCTATATCCTATGTGCGTCCTATTTATCCGTGAATTAGTCATTTGTGTTTGGAGACAATTCATAGGTTCTAGCATTTATCTAAATTGATAATATAATCGTAATTATTTGCCAAATTTTGGAAAATAATTTTTAACATAAAGTGTTGTTATATGAGTATATAAAAAGTAAACCTTACTTTAACAAAGTCAAAACTTAGGCCAGAGTTTTCATATGAGTATGGAAATTCGCTAAGGAAAGCTTCAACAAATTTATTGTAGAAGCGCGCTGAGGGATAACTACTCATTAAAATTTTTAAAAGGTAGAAAACGAAGAAGCGGAAATAATAATAATGATAAACTTACATTCCGCTTTCATGCCCCACAATTTTAAAATAAAAAACCTTGATTAGTCTATTTTTGTCATTTTTGCTGAGAAGCTGTTTAGCATCTAATTTCAGGAGCAATCCTTTTGGAGTGGACTCGCGTGGCAGCTTGAAAGCGTTTTCAAGCATTCTGAGAGATTAAAATATCGATAATAGATATTGATCTAAAAGATTAAAATATCGCAAATCCAATCAGAAAAATTGACCTTCCAGCTTTATCATCAGCCACTAAGTCAGATTTAGAAGAAGTGGAGCCGTTAAGATCTGATAATGACTTTTCCAACCTTGCATCAGATCCATTAACAACATCAATTTCATTTTTGATCATTATTTTCAAGATTTTGAATTCCGAAAGATTCTCCAATGTATCCTCATGAATGTCGATGTAATTATTCACTTCATTATCGTACTACATAAAAAAAACTTTTTTACTTTTTAAATTAAATCTCTTCATTGCAACATTTCTCAGTGTAGACAAAGTGAGTTCATGTAAAAGTACTTTGTGAGAATGACCATTATAGGTAAGAAGAGCGATGTGGACATATTGAAACTATAAAAAGTAAATAAATGAAACTTCTAAATCACATTAATAACACTAGAACGAACAAGCAGTCATTGTGACTGCTTTCGTTCAGTAAAATATATTTTTTCAGAAAAATTTTAAACACTACAAGAAGATATTTTTTTATTTCTGTCTTTTAACGTTTTAATTTATAAATTAAAACTTTTTTCTTGATATTTCCAAAAAAAAAGTTTCTATCTGAAAAAAAAGAATAAATGACCAAGCAGTTATTTTGACTGTTTTCGTTAAGTAATAATTTTTTTTTGAAAAATTTTAAACACTAAAACAAGATTTTGTCTATTTGTGTTAAACGTTTTAATTTATAAATTTAAACTTTTTTTATGATATTTTTATTTTTTTTATTTTTTTTCATTCACATTCAACTCCAATTTTTTTTCTATATATTTTAATAAAAATGGACAAGCTAAATTTAAACTTGAAAGGTTTAGAAAGTAGTTGTGAAAGTGAATTATCATCCACGGAAGAAAATGAAAATATATTTGATGATATAATTTCAAATAGAGGTCAGGTCGTATTGATCCAAGTGATTCATCTTCAGATGAAAGTGTAATGGAACTTGAAGGTGATAATTGTTTGCGAAATACTAGTGAAGTTTTTTTACGGATGCTTATGAATGGTTACAAATAAATGTGAACGAAATGGCAAAGAAAAAATTGATCCAAAATATTGTTCAGAAGCAACAAGGTGCATCCTCATTTGCTAAACGTTTTACATTTAAGGACAGTTTCACATCAAGTTGGGAAATTTTTTTTGACAAGATCACTAAAATTATTTTCAATTGCACTTTAATTCAAGGAAAAAATTTATTTGGTGAGAATTGGGATTTCTCTTTTGAAGATCTTGAAAAGTTTAACGGATTATTTTATGCAAGAGGAATACTCGCTCCTAAGCATGCTTCGATTTCAGACCTATGGTCTAAAAAATGGGGTATTTTCATATTTAAAAATACAATGAGTAGAAAAAAATTAAAGAAATACTTCGAGCTTTAAAGTTTGATATAAGGTCTACACGGATTTCTAGGCTTGTTAACAATAAAAAATTTTTAATATTTTCATTGAAAACTGTAAATGTGTTTATAATCCTTCTCCAAATCTTTGTGTTGATGAAAAGTTGCTTCCTTCAAAAACCAGATGTCCTACACGACAATAGACAAGTTTGGAATTAAATTTTGGTTATTAGTAGATGTGGACTCAAAGTTTGTTTTAAATGCCTTTATTTATACTGGTAAAGATGACGAAAGAAGAAAAGGCGAAACACTTGGTGAAAGAGCTGTTCTTCAACTGATGAAACCTTTTTTTAATCAGGGTTATAACGTTACAACCGATAATTTTTTTACATCAATTAAACTTGCTAAAACTTTGAAAGATCAAAAAACAAGTATCATTGGCACGATAAAGAGTTCAAGAAAAGGAGTACCTCAAGCATGCAAAGACTTAGTTTTTGATAAAACTGCAAGTATTTCCACCATAAAAGTTTTTAAAGAAAAACAAATTCATTGTACATTAACTTCTTTAAAAGTTAAAAAAACAAATGTGTCAACATACTTAGTACTTTGCACGAAAGTGTATCCATCGACTCAAATGATAAGCCTGAAACAATAAACTTTTACAATAATACAAAGTACGGTGTTGACATTTTTGATAAAATGGCGAAACAATACAGTGTTAAAGCTGGGTCTAGGAGATGGCCTGTGCATGTTTTGTGTAATATGCTCGATATAGCTGCAATTAATGCTTCGATGATATATAAAGACGTTCTTAACTCGAAAATAACTTACAAAAAATATGATAAAAGAAAGTGATGAAGAAATAGAAGACAGAAAAGAAACAAAAGAAAGAAAGAAAGCAATGTCAAATAAAATGATGTAAAAATAATAAAACCAAAGATAAATGTATTAGATGCAAAAAATATGTTTGTGGCAAGTGTACTAGAAGTGTAATTAAAAGAAATATATGTAAAAAGTGTCAAAAATTAACTTTTAAACTGTTAAAAATTTGTTATAATTATAAAATATATTTTCTAAAATTATCATATATGTATTTTGATTCAGGAAAAAACTTGGCAATAATCAAGCAGTCAAAAAGACTGCTTGGTTCTTCTAGGTGGGAAAAAAATTTGCTCTTTCTAGTGTAATATATAAATTTGAAGTATCTAGAAATTAGTATCAAGGATTAAAGTATTTTGGGATGGGGGAAAAACAATGAATTTGAAGATCATTAAATCTTAAACCTAAACCCTTGATTATTATTTTAATTAATTAAAAAAATAATTTATACAAGCCACAATTAGGCAGCTTGTATCGAACTATGAATAAAGGAGGATTGATGCGGGATCGAACCCAACACCTTGAACTATTTTGACTTAAGTTATTTCGTTTAATTGATTATAAAAATATTTTATAATTTATGATTGAATTTTATTAATTTTTCTAATCAGAAAGAAAAATACATCAATATTGAGGCACATATGAATAAACCAATATAAAACTGCTACATATACAATTTAGAACAAAGTAAGATTGAGGCAAATGATAATTTACAAAAGTTGGGAAAATTGTCTAATTATTATTGAACTACAAATTTCTCCAGAAAAGATTTAAATAAAATTAAAATATTGAAAGAATAACCAGGTAAAAAAAATAATCGAATCTTTAGATAATTTAAATTATAGGAACCGTTTAAAAAACAGATTGAATTAAGTATGAATTTTGATTTTTATAAAAAAAAATTTTTATTTTAATATCAGAGATGGAATAGTGTTTTAATCGTAGCCTGTTGATTCTATCTTCATAGGTAAAAAAAATAAATATAGCAAATTTTACAAGGATAATTTAAAAATCTATTCATATAATTTTTCTTTGTTAAAGTATAATAGGCAGAGATGTATTAGATGAGAGTAGTATTTTGTGCTTTATTATCTCAAGATTTATATCCCGACAAAAATTCAATAAAGATTTTATAACTATAAAAGTAGTAAAATTCAAATTTACTACTGGATTTTTTTAGTTTATTGAATTTATAGTTTGTAAGTTGGTTTGATTATTTTGAATTGCATCCTTAGTAGCATAACGCACATATACCAGAAGCTGTGCGCAGTTTGATACGTCAGTTGATTCGTCCAGTTGTATTGCAAATCCATATTTTGAGCCCTGTACTTCCATAATGACTGGTTCATTAATAACAATATACATTTCTGTAATACACCTCTGTATCGTTTTATTTGACACTGCTTCATCAACGATGCTATGCTTCACCATTTGTTGTGGAAGGCTTTTATTTCTTCGCCAAAAAAGTGCAATTTCACAGGAGGCTGTAACAATACCAACCGACTGCTGATATTACTTCCTCGTTTTATCTAGTCGTTTTTCTCAAATTAAAATCGCGTTCTTTCTAGTCCGGTGGATTAGTTTGGAGATGGCGTTGTAAAAGGCTTCATTGATGAATTTGATAATGTCTTCATACACACCACACACTGTGACACAGATTCTTCCCTATTCTCCAATCATAGAACCAAAATTAATATATTGACGGCTATACTGTCGTTTGGGCATCTTGATTTGACGCTATAATAATCTAAAATAAAACTAAAAGTTGCTTTTTAATATATTGAATATATATAATAATTTACATAATAATCGATAAAAATAAACAATCACCAATATGGTAGGTTAATTAATCAAATCACTGTAACTACTACGTTAACAGAATGTGTGTGCATGCCACAGTATACACATATGCATATATTTACATGTATTACAGTTGGGAAACTAAAGAAAATGAACTTTAGCCAAATTCACATTAAACTACATTTCTCTGTGTGGGAATTTCTGGGAAAACAAGTACTTTTTTTGAATTATGAAAAACATTTCGGGTACCACTTGGAAGGCTTTCGCGTACCATAGGTTGGGAATACCTAGTATACAACTTTGTTATATACACAATGTATCACACAGCTAGCATTTTTTGTAGAAAAAGTCGCATGATTTTATTGAACACTTTTTACTTATATTTGTTTCAATTATTATTGGATCAAATGTTTCTTTTAAGTTTAACTACATTTCCTGCTCTCCAGTGGATCTTTATCCCGATTCAAACTACATCACAGGACAAAGTCAGTACTTGGGCAATCAGGTAGATACACAACAAGCGCGCTTTATGATTGGAAGCGAGTTGGATGAAAATAAGCCCCAAGTGCTTCCATATTATCCAGGCTACGATCCCCAAATATCCATTCCTTACTCTCAAGATCCGTTAATCCAACAACAAACTCCCAATATTTTCAATTCTATATTCACAAAAAAAGACTTGAATCCTTCTTTACCGCAAACCCAACCCCAAAACCCTCAAACACAGCACAGGCAAAGCCGGTACCTCCAACAAGTGCAACAACATCCCCAGTTCATTTCTCCGATCGCCAACAAAGTGGGTTATCAAACGCAAATAGCTGCCGTTGTCCCAAACCAAGATCAGTCCCGCGTTCCCGTGGAAATTAAGGAGAACTCGATCTCACAAAATTCTGTCGACACATCCTTATTTTCTCCCACCCAGAGCGCTCCTTCTTTATCGCAGTTTAGATCGTTGCAAATAGAAATCGTTCCAAAGTAACACATATTTACTTTAATAGGTTATAAGTCAGCAGTATTGGGCTTCAAGGTGGCGCGTCAACAACTGCGAAGCCATTTTTAAAGGGAATTTTTTTAATTCCTCGATTTTGTTTGTTTTTCCTTTTTTTCGATTCCATTTTAACATATGTTGGTCGTTTATCTTTCTCTGATTCTATTATAAATAAAATAACGTAAATTTAAATTGAAAAATAAAGTTGTAAGAGATAACATAGAATTGAAATATGTAAAATCGAAAAAAAGATGAAATAGAATCGCAGAATTGTATAATAAGCGTAAAGATCGTATGTATCAGAAAATCTGTACACAAAATCGCTATTCGATGACATGAACGTAACGTGCACTTTTTGTTAAACTCTGCAAATTCGGATCCATTATGGTATCAAAGTGTTATTTTTCATAAATATGATGCTTTGCACATATTTTTCATGTAATTGAAAATATTTGTGCCTATATGAAAAAGTGTTTTTTCCAAAAAAAATCATTCTTAACCATGACATATATTGACCGTGGGTCGAGGGAAAAATACTTAATGATTATGATAATGAAAGAGCTAACTAGAGTGGGGCATGATCGTGAAAAGAGGATGTATAAGTTTTAAATGCATCAAGATTAGGGTGTTTAAAGCGAAGTTTCATCTTTAGCGAAGTTCCAAAAGGAATGAAATTTTTCTTTCTAAAAGCAAATCCCTTTTCGTGGAAAGATTATTATTAAAATATGAATTATAGGAAGAAAAATTCAATTTGTATTAAAAAGCCTTCAATATATCGAAGGATGTTATATTCAGCTTGAACAAAATTTACTGTAAAATTGTACAATTTAATATGTCACTAGATAAACTTTTAAACTACTGAAAGAAAATTGCACAACTTGAAATATTAGAATAAAAGAAGCAAATTTTGTTAGAATTAATGTTAAGATTATGAGTTAGCCATTAAAAATATATTTAGGTGTATGAAGCTGTTAATCAAAACGTTTCTAATTTTGACATGCTTTGTTTAAGCGAAACAGAATACACGCTGAAGTGCAAAGGAAATAAGTGCATTCGCTCGTCAGAAGCCACTAGAAGCAAAAGTAAGGAAGGCAAAAACGTGCTCAAACAGAAAAGTGTGGAAGAAAAACAGGCAGCGTTGGAAAAAGCTAAAGTTATCAAGAAAGAAAAAAGACGTGAGATATTTACTTTTTTTTTGAACAATCATCCAAAGTTAACCACTGTTTTTAAAGAACGGATCTAAGGTTTAATTATGAACCCTTTTCCAATAGCACAATTTTAACAAAAACAAAATATAACAGCATTGTTTACATTATCAGTGATAGTCAAAAATGTGTTTGGGTTGTTAAAGGTTGTAAAAAATTGCGATTTAAAATATTTTTTGATAAGAATTTTTTTCACAACGATACATAGAATTTTCATCAAAACGACTTCCTTCATAAAGCATTTATGGAAGAAAATTGAACATTAAGCGATATATACCTATCTATACTAATCGTATTAGAGCTAGATTTTGACATGTGAATATTTCAGGTTTTTTATGTTAAATATGTTTTTGATCCCATTTATTTGATAGAGCAACTTTTTGCTACAAAACATTTTAAACTTGTAGAATAAAACTTGTCACATTCGTGATCCATTTCTTAATTTTATATAATACAAAAAGAATTAAGGATTTTGTTTAATTGGTATTATATAAGATATGATAAAAACAGAATCTTTGTCAAAAAAATAGGGATGGGTAATAAAAAAGCTTACCTAGAACATTACAAATATAACTTCTGGATAAACTTTTAAATCACCCTTTTCTTCTTCAGGCACTCAAAGAGAGGATTGTGGTGATAATGGCAAGGACTTTCAAAAATACATGCTAATGCCCTTGTTAATGAAGAATATAAAGAGATATATAAATGAAAAAATTTCTGAAATTCTCCTTGACCTCTTAGAACGCGAGAGCAGTGATGCCAGCAGCGTGTTTGAGAAGATCAGCAAGCAGTTGAATCCAAACATTTTCGACTTTGACATCGAAGATGTGAAAGACTACGTTCAAACGACGCAACGCGATCCCTCTAAAAATGAGCGAGGCGATACGATCGGTATTTCCGGAAAGTTGGTCGTAGGCAAACGAAGCATAAGCAAGGAAGGCGAGCACGAGCAGTGAAGTCTTCATATTTTTCGATACTTCTTGAATCAGCACCAGCCATTCTGTAAACATTCTCAATAAAGTTATACTTTCTTCTTTCTTATTCTCCTCAATTTCATGATTATTCAGCAGGGGGTGAGTAAGGTTGGTTAGATGCTGGATTTTGATAACTCAAGGTCTTGGGTTCAATCCCGCGTCATGTCAACTTTCCTCATAGTTCGATACCAAACGGCGCAATTATGCTTTCTTGATGAATCCATGGTACATTTACCTTTACTTCTATGGATACTGCAAACCTCTATTTTTAACAAATTAATTTTTCTCTTTACCGAGTTAATTGCGCTGGTGTGGAATAATATTAAAATATTCCAAAAATTGAATTTTTAACCCTCATTCATTTCTTGTAAACAGGACTCTTTCCAGAGTAAAACTCATCTAACTTTTTGAAAATCTCATTTTTTAAAAAGAAATTGAAAATAAAGCGGGGGGGGCGGGGGGGATTACAACGTTTCAAATATTTAAAATGAGAAAAATAAGATAAAATACAAAATTTATCTTTTATTAAATTCAATATAAAAGAACAAAATAAACAGAAATCTCAGAACTTTCAAAAATTTCATTTTTTCAAAAAAAAAATTTAAAAAACAAAGCATTTTTTCACTAGATCAGATGTTTCCAACCTTTTTCACACTGCAGTTGAACTTTGAAAACTTTGTTCTACCTACATCATAAAATCTAATACTTCCTCACTTTTTAAATTTAAATGACTTTACGTCTTTGCCTGAGAATTAAATTTCAAATATTTCTAAATGAATGTGAAATAAATCAAAACAAAATATTGATAAAATAAAATATGTTTTCATGATGGTGAAACCACCCAAACGGTCAACAAAATAAATACAAATTATGATTTACAAAACACATGACATTACTTTATGTATATACGTTGAAATTGGCAAAATAAAAAATGCATTCATTTACAAAGTGGCTTAATTCCAGTTTTTCAGATTTTAGTTTTATTGGCAAAATTTTGAAAAAACTAAAAATCTATTTACACTTTTTATTGAGATCGATTGGGATTCGTGAAATAAGTCAATATTTCACTAAGCCAAATTTTTACTATAAAAATTGTCAAAATTTTATATGAAAAAGTGCACCTGTCCAAAGCTTTTAAAAAAGAAACACATGTAATGTAATAAATAATACGCTTATTTGGCCGCGTCCTTTAACCCTCGCATGACCGAAATATTTCCACTACTTTAAATGGCCGTATAGGGCCTCGAGAGGCCATTTTTAAATTTTCTACATTTCTTCTCAGATTTTTTTGGGAACGAATCAACGAATTTCTATAGAAATAAAAAAGTTTTTTTCTTTAGAAAAAAAAGTCTATAAAAATGTCCTATGATGAATTTTTCAATTTAACGCCATCTATTTTATTCTAACATTTTATCGGCTTTTCATACCATAGTTTTATACTAAATTTTCTCATAAACTTTTTGATTATAAAATAAATTTGCATATAAAATAAAAGGAGATAACTTAAAATGAAAAAGACAAACTTTAAACAAAAAAGGATGACTTAAAGTGAAAAAGGACGAATTTGAAGTGAAAATGCTATATCATTTTTTAAGATTGAGATAACATTATATTTTTTAATTTAATGTATAAAATTCTAAGTCAAGGCAATTTTTAACATTGGCAAAAAAGGCACGAAGTCCGTCAATGGTGTTAGAACAAAAATTTGCCGAAAGTTTCAAAAGCAAATCGTTGAATGTAATTTCCAGAACTTTCTACAACTTCAAAGAAAAATTCCAAGTGTAAGCTCTGTAGAATTATGAACTTTCATTTCAGACTTCAGAAGCATTTATCTTTTTTCCATTACACGTGTATAAGAATGCGTATATTTAAATTTTCCTATTTCACTTAACTTTTGACTTGAATTGATAAAGTGTATCGATAACATACTTCAGAAAGAATGCACTCCTCATGGGAAAACTAAAATAAAAGTAGCACGTTGGAAAATGGCAAATATTTAAATTCCAAAGTAACTTGACTTCCAAAATTCTGACATACGTTTCACCCTTCGTACTCAAATAAAATACCATATGTGAAAATCATATACAAAGAACGTGAGCTACCGAGCTATTGCTAAAAAAAATAAACAGCATTTTTTTAAACTCAGATCTTTTAGGGAAGAGAGACTCCATAAATCGAAAAAGTTTTGTTTCTTCACTTACACAGCGTATACAGTAACATTTAGGCAGTACTTGTAGTTGAGATTTGGGGGAGATATAAGAAAGAAACATGATAAAAATAGTCAAAAAAGATGAGACTCAACTTCCAAGTTTAGCATAGACTCGATCAATGTCCAAACAAAGAAAATTTGGTTAATGCCCAAAAGTTGGCGCAAAGGAAAGGGAGAGAGATATGTAAAAAATTTCTTTTATGTAACTTTCTTGAAATGCATAGAAAGAGAGGGGATATCAGAAGAAGCCATTAGATTAGACAAAAGAGAAAACTAAAGACATTTTGGCCTAAAAGAGTCGATCATTCTGGTGATAATGGAAATAATAGCATAATCATCATCATTAACATCAACATCATAAGATAGTATATAAAGATAGCCACTTCAAGAGTTGACGAAGAAGAATCAAGATGGAAGAAATAAAAATGGAGTGAGCAATGCAGCCAACCTTATATGGATAAATTTCTCGACGTGAAAAATACAAAGAATGCGTAAAGTGTGTCAAAATGTTGACAAAAATATTTAAAAAAATTCTTTAAACTCATCTAGCTTTCTAACTTATTGATTAACTAATTAGATGTATTTTTTACTCTTTTCCTGTTTTACTATGCAGAACGCTTCAAGTTGTCGTCTATTTTTTGTAAATCGGTATTAGACCTTTTGACCGTTTTTTATCAGTTATTTTTTATTTGGCATTTAATCTGCACACCATATGCAGTAGAAGAACTGAGATAAATCAGATATGCAAAAGTCCGCCTACAAAGAATGAAACTCTTCTGAATTAAAAGAATGCCTTCATAATAAGTCAATGTAATTCGAGAAATGATTTGGAATTAAAAAGGATTCTGTATATGCTTAACTTACTTCCAATATCTCTGCATCTGAGAAGGCTGTAGCCATTGAGGGACAGAAGAATAAATGCTCTGAATGTATTTTCTCCAAAATCAACTAGATCTAGACATGATAATTCCAACAAATAACGGTTTTTTTTAAAAAATAATAAAAATAAATTTCTTCATTATGCGGTTTAGCATGTGATCAACTATTATTCAAAATTTGATCAAATAGACAAAACAAATAAATTTAAGATTATTATCATTATTTGAAATTTAAAAAAATATAGATTTCCTTAAAATAAATTTAAAAAATGGCACGTATATAATGAATATAAATATTAAGTAAGGAATCGCATTTACCTTCAAACATTCTGCTATTTTTTTAAATCTGGATTCCGAGTCCCCCCTAAAAGGTATTGACCGCTCGCCGGCGGGGGTATCATGTGAGCCAGAAACTCACACTCATTGTTGCCCGGTTATAATTTCATCGATAACATTTTTACACATTTTCACTATGATTGATAACTTTAATACTTTATAACTTGCGAAACTATTTTTTTATTACATTTTTTTCGATTTTTACCTTTTTTATTAATTTTTTTATTCAAAATTTAACTTTTTTATTATAAATTTAAATGAACAACTTTCACATCCATCAATTACCCTGAATATCAAAATGGGAATAATAAATATTTTTTGTGTTAACTATTTTAAAGAATTTGAGACTTTTTGAGATAGGTTGGTTAAAACATTTTTAAAATTCAACTGAAATATACTTTGTATTTTCCTTGATTGGATGAATTTGAGTAAATAGATCGTTTTTCTTCTCTTGAACTTTTCATCGGACTATCTAAAAATTTTTCACAACATGAAGTGCCTTTTTCGATAAATTGGGGCTTAACAAAGTCCTTTCCACTATTGGTTATGTGGCCTTCAACCCAAGGATCTTTCTTCAGTAAATCTTCAATGGCAAAATTTCTCCTTTCTAAATAACTTGCACCCATTTCTATAAAATTGTCAAATGCGCGACGTTCATGAGACGCGTTTTTTCCGCACTCTTCAAAGTTGCACGCTTTTTCCAACATACGCAAATTTCTTCTGAAATACATCCAATCACTCTTTCCTCTATATCCCATTTCTTGGGCCATTTCTTTCCGAGAAAATATAAAATCAATGATTTTCAAGTTCCCCTCTTCATCGAACATGATGTTGCTATTGTGTAAATAGTTGTTTGTGATATAATTACTACGTAAATAAGCTATCGCCAAAAGTAATTGGGCGCTGTAACTCTTTGCTTCTTCCACGCTGACCCCTTTCTTCAAGCATTTTATGCCCAGCGTATCTCCCGGCAAGAATTCTTGAACGATGTAGAGGAATTCTTTATCCAGATAGACGTCATTGATTTCTACCGTGAATTTCGAATTCAGCATCTTCAGATAATTGACCCCTTGAATAACCCCTTCGACGAGAACTTCTGACTCTTGATTGTACGGTATCACTTTGAGAGTGTGCTTTTTCAAAGTATTGATGTTTAAGCACTGATAAACCTTTCCAATTATTCCCTTAGCCAAATATTTTTGAATTACATATTCTTCGTAAACCGATGTTGTTTTGGGTTTCAGTGCTTTTTTTACGTACAAATAACGAGAATCTTCGAATTTTATGGACTCTGAAACTGTACAAACTGTGTCCTTTTGTGAACCTTCTTTTAATCTCTTGGCATTTTCACTTTTAACAGAATCTTTTTTGATACTTGAATTTAATTCATTTTGATTTTGTGATGGTATGATGTTACTTGAAAATTTTCTAGCAAGCCAAGATATATTAGAAAATATAAAGTTGGTGGAGAACATTAAGACCTGTTCCATTGTTGAAGTAGTTTGTCGTAATATTTTGTAAATGTTAAAATTATTTATTGAATTGTGTTTAGAATTTTGGTTTGTATTCTCTCTTTATGTATTTAAACGTGAGAAAGTGGTAAACTAAGTAAGATAGTGGCGAGAAAGTGACGACGCTTTGAAATAATCACTGTAATGTGAACTAGCTTGGCAAACGTTTGTTATCGCAATGAAAGAGCCAATGAAAATGCGTGAATTTAGCGATGAAATAAATTTGACCAACCAGATGTGATATCATCATAAAGCACAGAAAGATACAACCATGCTAAAGCCTAAGAACTCATCATCACACCATATAACACACCAAACGGTTAACATATACTGCTACTACTGTATATAAATAAACCTATATAGCTAGTTTGTATAGCTATAGCTAACCCTAAAAATTCCACCGTTGTTGTGAGATTTCATGTGTTTTTGCAAAAAATTCAACATAACTTATCCAATTCTCATATTTGGGGTTCAATGGTGATCATATTTTTTGATTAAAACCAATCAAAGTCATAAAAAGAGATTTTAAACTTCTATACTAAACTTAAAATTAATTGTTTTATCAACCATGTTCAACTTATTTACTTTGCAAAAAGTTACATCTTAATTTTATTGGCGCATCAAAAAATTTGAAATATATTCAATATAAACTTATACATGCTTGGAATTGAAAGAGACCAAAGTCTTCCAATTGATATTGTTTTTTAAGGTTTTGGACCCCATTGGATTTCGTAACTGTTATTGATGAATAGTTGGTTAGATTCAGGTGAGGTTGCACAATTAAAATTTTTAAAACACCAACCCAGGAAAATGAGGTATAAAAAGGTATCACATAAACGATTCTAGATTTTTTATGATTTAGTGCATGAGATATACATAAGAAAGTTAGCAATTAAGAATTTGAGAAAACAGAGTTATGTGAATGGACCAAGCAGAAAAATTCCCCATTTTAGGTCCATTGAATAACAATAAAAGATGTGTTCCATACATTTTTAAGAAAAAACATTTGAGAACTTTGAACCTACAAGTGTGTGAATCCAGGACTCTCCTTTCAATTTGCTCATCTTTAGTAGCATATATCCCTAGAAAGCATGCAAAAGGTATTCCAAAGCAGTTTTAATGATGAGTACCCAATATTTTAGAGAGATGGAACTAATAGGACCTAAACGATTACCTGAATCTATTGATACATACATATAATAGCGTAAAATCAAGGGTTGATAAAGCTAACCAAATGCTAAGAAAGTATACTACCTATAGAACATCTAGACGATGGCTTATGGTGGTACTTGGACATAGCAGGGTGAACACTTACATTTTATTAGAAGAAATTTGAACAGCTATCAACTTCAAGTAGTAGGAAATTTTATAGAAAATACAGTGGAAGGAGAAGTGTATTTCACAAATGTGTTTTCAAATAGCAGAGGTTTCTATGAAAATATTTGTTCAAAATAGAAGCATACCTTCTGAGGTTAGATTAATTCTGAAATCTTATGGAAATCATAAAGCTAAAGTGTTCCCATTAGTTCTGTAATGAAAAGAGCTCCTTGTCAAATTTGCAAAGAAGGCAAAAAGAGAGTCTTCCAAAGATGTAACATCTGCCTCTTGAACTGTTGTGATGAACACAAGAAAGTTTTGTGTAAAGACTGTTTTGATGATGTTTGGAATTGAACCGTAGTTTACCTTTGTTTCATTTTTTGCAATAAAATAAAAAACCCTGTTTCATATTTTTCAAAATATTTTTTCTCTACAATAATTGATTTTGACTTTGTATGGCAAATGAAAAGTTCTGATGATTTTTTCTGATCAAATTACCAACTAATCAATAAGCCAACTTTTTATTAGCAATGAAATAATTTTACAAAAAAGATAATGAATGCAAGCTGTAATATTTTCCATAATGAAGTGTTTTTAGCATCTATGTGCCAATTCCACCTTCACTGTCAGCAATGCAAAAAGCAAAGATTTATGAATGCATCGATGATATATCAATTATAATATAATCAATACCAATGTTAAACACGCATCGATTCATTCATCTATTACCCATATAGAAATTTAAGATGTTACATTACATATTTGAACAAAATTTATATAAACAGGGTTAGGGTTAGATAATGCCATTTTTAAAAGCCCAGCTCCTATACTTTGTATGTTACATATACTTTCTATACATTTCGTTGTTTCTTTTTGTTATCTCCCGTGGTCTTACCAGATTACAGATATTTCAAAGTGAAAATTTAATATAGTATTTTAAATCAGCTACATTACGAAAAAGTATGCTATAAAAGATAGCCCAATAAGTTTTTATTCAAGAAAGCGAAGAACATTGCTCCATAACTAGATAAATATCACGGGAATCGAACCTGCGATGATGGGAAGAAGATATAGTCAGCCCCTGCTTCTTCGCGGTTCAGCATTCGCGGTATTTTCAGAGATAAAGCTACTTGCGGAAAATTTACCCATTCGCCAAATTTACAATTTTTTTCTTTTTTACAAACAAAAAAAGAGCAATCTCAACTTCCTATCATTATGTTTTTACACCCTGTAAAAAGACTAATGATTCAATTCTTGACGAAGATAAAAAGGAAGATGTAGCATCAGAGAAGATAAAACTAATCCTCTATTTTGAACCCAATCTCTATTGTCATCAAAGCTTAAAAGCACGAGAACATCAGCCTGCCGACCAATATTAGGCTAAAGCATTTAAAATAGTTTATTTATAGCATGGAACTTGCAAATTATATTTATAAAAGAGATGTTTTATTATCATTTTCAAACCCACAATTTTGACAGGGTAGTTTTGACATAACAACTTTTTTCCCTATTTTTCTAAAACCTTTTTGAAGGATTCAAACAATTCATACTTCCTTTTGTGTCACAAATCACTATAGTTGATCGAAGACGCAAAAAATGAGTGGAAAACAAAAAATGCAAGATTAGAAACATTTTTGTTTTTTATTGATTTTCTAGTACTGATTGCGAATGTTTTAAATATAGTCAATCTTTTGAGACTTTGCCCTATGGATGTGATTGGTGATGATGACTGAATTTACTCATCTTTATCTTTGATGTCGAAAACCTTTTCAAACTTCTTGAACAAGTGGAATCTCTGCAATTCTTGATTCAGATCCTTTTCCAGCTCCATTTTCATCTTTAACTTTTTTTCATCGTATTTCATTCTATTCTTGATGCTTTTTTTCACGTACCTTTTCATATACCTTTTTACATCTGAAGTGATTTTCTTCTTCAACTCCTTGTAAGTGCTTCCATAATCTGGGTTGAATTCTAGAAAAAAGAAAAATTTTAAAAATAATGTATCCTAAATAAACGTAGATAAAATGGCGCTGAGTCTTCATAAATAAAAGTTGTAAAGAAAATAAATTGAAAACGTTGAATAAATCTTTTATTTAACAAAATACTAGCAATAATATTTCGCTCACTATGACCTTCTTCAGATGTATATGACGTAAAATGAAAGCGTGGAGTGTCTTGCTTTCTGAGTGTTGAGAAGGATTATTGGTGCTGATCGTAAAGAGATTACTTTAGGTTAATCACATATATAGTATGTATATTTACTGTGTTATAATGAAGATGTCTTGATAAATTGGTGTGAATGTTCAAGTACATATGTATGAGCAATTTACTCGCCTTTTACGAGATGCAGCTATCACAAGTAAGAAGATAGCAGTAAGAATAGGACTATTGTGATTGGCATAGCTGGCTCACCATCCATATACACTGCAGGAGTGGCCAAACTTTTTTTTATATAAGGGCTACTTTTTTTGTAGAAATTTTTGGCGGTCTACCTTGTAAGTATAAAAAATAATTAATATTCTTAAAACAAACGTAACTTTTGTTGTTTTATATAAGTAAAAAAATTTTTTATTAACTTCAAAATATGCAACTTAAAAATTAAAAAAACTGTTTTTTTAAGATGAAACTTGGCACTGCATATTTTGTGCTAGTTTTTCAAAATTTGAGTCGAAATTTGTCAGGGCGATTCTTAAACATGCCTGGAAATGTTCGTTAGTTAATTGAGATCTATGTTTTGTTTTTATACTATTCATCGAAGAAAAAGCAGATTCACACAAATATGTGGATCCGAAAAACGAATGGAAAGTAGCAAATACCCTCCAAATGTTGGGGCATTTATCTTTAAAATATATTTTATAAAATCTTTGACCCATGCATTGATTTAAGACTTAAGTCACATTTTATATTTATAAGTTCTTCTTCTAATTCAGCCAAATTGCCAATTTGTAGAAAGTCGCCAATTTTTTTAGCTAAAAATTCAATACTCACGTCGTCCTTGAAGGGGTTTAGTAGAAAAGTGGTGATACTTTCAATATTATTAAAACTTTCGAATCTTTTTTCAAATTAATTCATAGTTCTTAGACTAACTACATATCTATCCACATTTAATCTTTTTTCAGCACCTCTTTCGTCATCTAAATTCGGAAAATGTTTTAAGTCGCCACGTTCAATTTGTTTAAGTTGTATATTCAACTTTTCTTTAAATGAATTTACATGACTAACCATTTCAATTATTGATTTATCTTTGCCTTGTAATTGGGTATTTAGTAGGCTTATCTCTCAGTAACGTCGCAAAAAAAGCTAGATCGCAGCGCCATTCTGAATCACTCAATTGAACATATTGAATTTTTTTAGTTTCATGAAAAATGCAAACTTTTGGTAATAGTTCTCTGAAATGAGTCAAAAACTTAGCACGGCTTAGCCATCTAACATCTGTGTGTAAAAGCAATTCATTGTGTTCTTCTCGACACTCTTTTAGCAAAGCACAAAACTCTCGAAAAATTTTGACAAAACTAAAAATCTATTTACACTTTTTATTGAGATCGATCGGGATTCCTGAAATAAGTCAATATTTCACTAAGCCAGATTTTTACTATAAAAATTGTCAAAACTTTATATGAAAAAGTGCACCTGTCCAAAGCTCTTAAAAAAGAAACACGTGTAATGTAATAAAAAATACGCTTATTTGGCCCCTCGCATGGCCGAAATATTTCCACTACCTTAAATGGCAGTATAGAGGCCAGTGAGAGTAGACGATGAAAATTCCATTAGAATAGAAGGAAAACAAAAAATGTTTGAAAAGTAAAGACAGAGCAAATGAAGAGAATTAGTTATGCTGAACACTGAATAGTAGAAGTAGAAAAGAGAAGTAGCAAAGAGATTTTTCCCGTTAGAAAAATGCAAACAATGCGTAATCGGCACGTTTATGGTGGCGCAAAATGATCAATGAACGGAGAAGAATGAACCCGAAGCGAGTGAGAAATGTATATTATAAAAGTATTTCATAGATAAGATGAAAGTCGTCGATTCCAATAAAATGTAAACAATATGTACGTAATGTCGTAACATATGATCACAGTATTTCAGGCAAAGAGGCGCGATGAAACGAATACAAGATAAGTAAATCGATTATAACCAATAGTGAAATACACATATATAAAATAACAAAAGCCTATGAAGAATGAACATAATATATCAAGTGGGAGAAAACATAGTGTTGAATAAAATGTGATTGATGATTCCAATAAATGGATCATTCGAACTTAAGCGTGTCAAAATCTTAACCCTGCATCCCAACTCCTAAATTATCAACCGAAAGTTTAAAATGCTATATTTTGGTTTTTTCACTTTGAAAAAGTCAGGATAAATTATTTACAAGTGGTTTATCTTGCTATTCCATCAGTGTGTTCCCGTGTAAGTACAATTTCGTGTGTCCTGCGAAGGTTCGCATGGCCAAAATATTTTCACTACTTCAATGGCCGTATAGGGCCTCGAGAGGCTATTTTTAAATTTTTCGAATTTACTTCTCGGATTTTTTTTGGAACGATTCAACGAATTTCTATAGGAATAAAAAAGTTTTTTCTTTAGAAAAAAAAGTCTATAAAAATGTTCTATGATGAATATTTTTTATTTAACGCCATCTATTTTATTCTAAAATTTTATCGGCTTTTCATACAATAGTTTTATACTTAATTTTCTCACAAACTTTTTGATTATAAAATAAATTTGCATATAAAATAAGAGGAGATAACCTTAAATGAAAAAGACAAACTTAAAACGAAAAAGGATGACTTAAAGTGAAAAAGGACGAATTTGAAGTGAAAATGCCATTAGTGAAAATTTTTTAAGGTTGAGATAACATTATATTTTTAAAATTAATGTATAAAATTCTAAGTCAAAGGAATTTTTAACATTGGCAAAAAAAGCACAAAGTCCGTCAATGGTGTTAGAACAAAAATTCTCCGAAAGTTTCAAAAGCAAATTGTTGAATGTAATTTCCAGAACTTTCTACAACTTCAAAGAAAAATTCCAAGTGTAAGCTCTGTAGAATTATGAACTTTCATTTCAGACTTCAGAAGCATTTATTTTTTTTCCATTACACGTGTATAAGAATGCGTATATTTAAATTTTCCGATTTCACTTAACTTTTGACTTGAATTGATGAAGGGTATCGATAACATACTTCAGAAAGAATGCACTCCTCATGGGGAAACTAAAATAAAAGTAGCACGTTGGAAAATGGCAAATATTTAAATTCCAAAGTAACTTGACTTCCAAAATTCTGACATACGTTTCACCCTTCGTACTCAAATAAAATACCATATGTGAAAATCATATACAAAGAATGTGAGCTACCGAGCTATTGCAGATCTTTTAGGGAAGAGAGACTCCATAAATCGAAAAAGTTTTGTTTCTTCACTTACACAGCGTATACAGTAACATTTAGGCAGTACTTGTAGTTGAGATTTGGGGGAGATATAAGAAAGAAACATGATAAAAATAGTCAAAAAAGATGAGACTCAACTTCCAAGTTTAGCATAGACTCGATCAATGTCCAAACAAAGAAAATTTGGTTAATGCCCAAAAGTTGGCGCAAAGGAAAGGGAGAGAGATATGTAAAAAATTTCTTTTATGTAACTTTCTTGCAATGAATAGAAAGAGAGGTGATATCAGAAGAAGCCTTTAGATTAGACAAAAGAGAAAACTAAAGACATTTTGGCCTAAAAGAGTCGATCATTCTGGTGATATTGGAAATAATAGCATAATCATCATCATCAAAATCAACATGATAAGAAAGTATATAAAGATAGCCACTTCAAGAGTTGACGAAGAAGAATCAAGATGGAAGAAATAAAAATGGAGTGAGCAATGCAGCCAACCTCACATGGATAAATTTCTCGACGTGAAAAATACAAAGAATGCGTAAAGTGTGTCAAAATGTTGACAAAAATATTTAAAAAAATTCTTTAAACTCAGCTAGCTTTCTAACTTATTGATTAACTAATTGGATGTATTTTTTACTCTTTTCCTCTTTTACTATGCAGAACGCTTCAAGTTGTCGTCTATGTTTTGTAAATCGGTATTAGAACTTTTGACCGTTTTTTATCAGTTATTTTTTATTTGGCATTTAATCTGCACACCATATGAAGTAGAAGAAAATCAGATATGCAAAAGTCCGCCTACAAAGAATGAAACTCTTCGGAATTAAAAGAATGCCTTCATAATAAGTCAATGAAATTCGAGAAAAGATTTGGAATTAAAAAGTATTCTGTATATGCTTAACTTACTTCCAATATCTCTGTACCTGAGAAGGCTGTAGCCATTGAGAGACAGAAGAATAAATGCTCTGAATGTATTTTCTCCAAAATCAACTAGATCTAGGCATGATAATTCAAACAAAAAACGGATTTTTTTTAAAAAATAATAAAAATAAATTTCTTCATTATGCGGTTTAGCATGTGATCAACTATTATTCAAAATTTAATCAAATAGACAAAACAAATAAATTTAAGATTATTATCATTATTTGAATTTTACAAAAATATAGATTTCCTTAAAATAAATTTAAAAAATGGAACGTATATAATGAATATAAATATTAAGTAAGGAATCGATTTGCTGTCAAAAATTCTTTTAATTTTTTAAATCTGGATTCCGAGTCCCCCCTAAAAGGTATTGACCGCTCACCGGCGGGGGTATCATGTGAGCCAGAAACTCACACTCATTGTTGCCCGGTTATAATTTCATCGATAACATTTTTACACATTTTCACTATGATTGATAACTTTAATACTTTATAACTTGCGAAACTATTTTTTTATTACATTTTTTTCGATTTTTACATTTTTTATTAATTTTTTTATTCAAAATTTAACTTTTTTATTAGAAATTTAAATGAACAACTTTCACATACCTCAATTACACTGAAAAACAAAATGGGAATAATAAATATTTTTTGTGTTAACTATTTTAAAGAATTTGAGACTTTTTGAGATAGGTTGGTTAAAACATTTTTAAAATTCAACTGAAATATACTTTGTATTTTCCTTGATTGGATGAATTTGAGTAAATAGATCGTTTTTCTTCTCTTGAACTTTTCATCGGACTATCTAAAATTTTTTCACAACATGAAGTGCCTTTTTCGATAAATTGGGGCTTAACAAAGTCCTTTCCACTATTGGTTATGTGGCCTTCAACCCAAGGATCTTTCTTCAGTAAATCTTCAATGGCAAAATTTCTCCTTTCTAAATAACTTGCACCCATTTCTATAAAATTGTCAAATGCGCGACGTTCATGAGACGCGTTTTTTCCGCACTCTTCAAAGTTGCACGCTTTTTCCAACATACGCAAATTTCTTCTGAAATACATCCAATCACTCTTTCCTCTATATCCCATTTCTTGGGCCATTTCTTTCCGAGAAAATATAAAATCAATGATTTTCAAGTTCCCCTCTTCATCGAACATGATGTTGCTATTGTGTAAATAGTTGTTTGTGATATAATTACTACGTAAATAAGCTATCGCCAAAAGTAATTGGGCGCTGTAACTCTTTGCTTCTTCCACGCTGACCCCTTTCTTCAAGCATTTTATGCCCAGCGTATCTCCCGGCAAGAATTCTTGAACGATGTAGAGGAATTCTTTATCCAGATAGACGTCATTGATTTCTACCGTGAATTTCGAATTCAACATCTTCAGATAATTGACCCCTTGAATAACCCCTTCGACGAGAACTTCTGACTCTTGATTGTACGGTATCACTTTGAGAGTGTGCTTTTTCAAAGTATTGATGTTTAAGCACTGATAAACCTTTCCAATTATTCCCTTAGCCAAATATTTTTGAATTACATATTCTTCGTAAACCGATGTTGTTTTGGGTTTCAGTGCTTTTTTTACGTACAAATAACGAGAATCTTCGAATTTTATGGACTCTGAAACTGTACAAACTGTGTCCTTTTGTGAACCTTCTTTTAATCTCTTGGTATTTTTACTTTTATCTGAATCTTTTTTGATACTTGAATTTAATTCATTTTGATTTTGTGATGGTATGATGTTACTTGAAAATTTTCTAGCAAGCCAAGATATATTAGAAAATATAAAGTTGGTGGAGAACATTAAGACCTGTTCCATTGTTGAAGTAGTTTGTCGTAATATTTTGTAAATGTTAAAATTATTTATTGAATTGTGTTTAGAATTTTGGTTTGTATTCTCTCTTTATGTATTTTAAACGTGAGAAAGTGGTAAACTAAGTAAGATAGTGGCGAGAAAGTGACGACGCTTTGAAATAATCACTGTAATGTGAACTAGCTTGGCAAACGTTTGTTATCGCAATGAAAGAGCCAATGAAAATGCGTGAATTTATCGATGAAATAAATTTGACTAATCAGATGTGATATCATCATAAAGCACAGAAAGATACAACCATGCTAAAGCCTAAGAACTCATCATCACACCATATAACACACCAAACGGTTAACATATACTGCTACTACTGTATATAAATAAACCTATATAACTAGTTTGTATAGCCATAGCTAACCCTAAAAATTCCACCGTTGTTGTGAGATTTCGTGTTTTTGCAAAAAAATTCAACATAACTTATCCAATTCCCATATTTGGAGTTCAATGGTGATCATATTTTTTGATTAAAACCAATCAAAGTCATAAAAAGAGATTTTAAACTTATATACTAAACTTAAAATTAATTGTTTTATCAACCATGTCCAACTTATTTACTTTGCAAAAAGTTACATCTTAATTTTATTGGCGCATCAAAAAATTTGAAATATATTCAATATAAACTTATACATGCTTGGAATTGAAAGAGACCAAAGTCTTCCAATTGATATTGTTTTTTTAAGGTTTTGGACCCCATTGGATTTCGTAACTGTTATTGATGAATAGTTGGTTAGATTCAGGTGAGGTTGCCCAATTAAAAATTTTAAAACACCAACCCAGGAAAATGAGGTATAAAAATGTATCACATAAACGATTCTAGATTTTTTATGATTTAGTGCATGAGATATACATAAGAAAGTTAGCAATTAAAAATTTGAGAAAACAGAGTTACCTTTAGGTATTGAGATTTGCGCTGATAGGTTTTTTATGGATCATAACTCATAAGTTATGTGAATGGACCAATGAAAAAACTTTCCCATTTTAGGTCCCTTGAATAACAATAAAAGATGTGTTCCATACATTTTTAATAAAAAACATTTGTGAACTTTGAACCTACAAGTGTGTGAATCCAGGACTCTCCTTTCAATTTGCTCATCTTTAGTAGCATATATCCCTAGAAAGCATGCAAAAGGTATTCCAAAGCAGTTTTAATGATGAGTACCCAATATTTTAGAGAGATGGAACTAATAGGACCTAAACGATTACCTGAATCTATTGATACATACCTATAATAGTGTAAAATCAGGGGTTGATAAAGCTAACCAAATGCTAAGAAAGTATACTACCTATAGAACATCTAGACGATGGCTTATGGTGGTTTGGTCGAACTACTTGGACATAGCAGGGCTGAACACTTACATTTTATTAGAAGAAATTTGAAAAAACAGCCCTCAACTTCAAGTAGTAGGAAATTTTATAGAAAATACAGTGGAAGGAGAAGTGTATTTCACAAATGTGTTTTCAAATAGCAGAGGTTTCTATGAAAATATTTATTCAAAATAGAAGCATACCTTCTGAGGTTAGATTAATTCTGAAATCTTATGGAAATCATAAAGCTAAAGTGTTCCCATTAGTTCTGTAATGAAAAGAGCTCCTTGTCAAATTTGCAAAGAAGGCAAAAAGATAGTCTTCCAAAGATGTAACATCTGCCTCTTGAACTGTTGTGATGAACACAAGAAAGTTTTGTGTAAAGACTGTTTTGATGATGTTTCCAATTGAACCTTAATTTACCTTTGTTTCATTTTTGCAATAAAATAAAAAACCCTGTTTCATATTTTTCAAAATATTTTTTCTCTACAATAATTGATTTTGACTTTCTATGGCAAATGAAAAGTTCTGATGTTTTTTTCTGATCAAATTACCAACTAATCAATAAACCAACTTTTTATTAGCAATGAAATAATTTTACAAAAAAGATAATGAATGCAAGCTGTAATATTTTCCATAATGAAGTGCTTTTAGCATCTATGTGCCAATTCCACCTTCACTGTCAGTAATGCAAAAAGCAAAGATTTATGAATGCATCGATGATATATCAATGATAATATAATCAATACCAATGTTAAACACGCATCGATTCATTCATCTATTACTCATATAGAAATTTAAGATGTTACATTACATATTTGAACAAAATTTATATAAACAGGGTTAGGGTTAGATAATGCCATTTTTAAAAGCCCAACTCTTATACTTTCTATGTTACATATACTTTCTATACATTTCGTTGTTTCTTTTTGTTATCTCCCGTGGTCTTACCAGATTACAGATATTTCAAAGTGAAAATTTAATATAGTATTTTAAATCAGCTACATTACAAAAAAGTATGCTATAAAAGATAGCCCAATACGTTTTTATTCAAGAAAGCGAAGAACATTGCTCCATAACTAGATAAATATCACGGGAATCGAACCTGCGATGATGGGAAGAAGATATAGTCAGCCCCCGCTTCTTCGCGGTTCAGCATTCGCGGTATTTTCAGAGATATAGCTACTTGCGGAAAATTTACCAATTCGCCAAATTTACAATTTTTTTCTGTTTTACAAACTAAAAAAGAGCAATCTCAACTTCCTATCATTATGTTTTTACACCCTGTAAAAAGAATAATGATTCAATTCTTGACGAAGATAAAAAGGAAGATGTATCATCAGAGAAGATAAAACTAATCCTCTATTTTGAACCCAATCTCTCTATTATCATCAAAGCTTAAAAGCACGAGAACATCAGCCTGCCGACCAATATTAGGCTAAAGCATTTAAAATAGTTTCCTTATAGCATGGAACTTGCAAATTATATTTATAAAAGAGATGTTTTATTATCATTTTCAAACCCACAATTTCGACAGAGTAGTTTTGACATAACAACTTTTTTCCCTATTTTTCTAAAACCTTTTTGAAGGATTCAAACAATTCATACTTCCTTTTGTGTCACAAAACACTATAGTTGATCGAAGACGCAAAAAATGAGTGGAAAACAAAAAGTGCAAGATTAGAAACATTTTTGTTTTTTATTGATTTTCTAGTACTGATTGCGAATGCTTTAAATATAGTCAATCTCTTGAGACTTTGCCCTATGGATGTGATTGGTGATGATGACTGAATTTACTCATCTTTATCTTTGATGTCGAAAACCTTTTCAAACTTCTTGAACAAGTGGAATCTCTGCAATTCTTGATTCAGATCCTTTTCCAGCTTTTCATATAACTTTTCACATCTGAAGTGATTTTCTTCTTCAACTCCTTGTAAGTGCTTCCATAATCTGGGTTGAATTCTAGAAAAAAGAAAAATTTTAAAAATAATGTATCCTAAATAAATGTAGATAAAATGGCGCTGAGTCTTCATAAATAAAAGTTGTAAAGAAAATAAATTGAAAACGTTGAATAAATCTTTTATTTAACAAAATACTAGCAATAATATTTCGGTCACTATGATCTTCTTCAGATGTATATGACGTAAAATAAAAGCGTGGAGTGGTTCTAGGAGAAGCATTGAATGTGGAGAAGAATTGAACATTTTTCTTTTTTTTGATCTTGCCGCATTTGATGCATATGGTTTGCTTTCTACGCAAGAAGCATTTATTTTCCTCATCACTTCACTGCCACACATCGCATAATCACTTCTCACATCACATTTTCACACTTATTCACTTCGCAACTTAATCACTTATTATTCACTCATTTTCTTCACTATCACAGAATGATAAATATTATATTATGTTGTAATGAATTATTATATTGTGTTGAAAATATTGTGATAAATATTATATTGTGTTGAAAAACTACAAAATAATTAGTGTGGAAGGGGAAAGGCAGACAATTTTTAAGTTGAACATTAATTACTTTTAGAAATAATTATTTAGTAAATAAACTAATATTTATATTTTTTACCGTATGATTAAAATATTTAATTTTGAGAATAATTTTAATTGTAAAAATTTTATATACTTATTTTAGTTAATTATAATACCAATATTGTAGATGTTTTCAAGTATTTAATTTTTATTTTATTTTATCATGTTATGTCTATGAAACAAAAGTAAAAGGACTTAAGTTAAAAAACTCACCAAACGCCAGTTGCCAAAAAACGAATTTTTGTTATTTTTTGGTTAAACTTTTTTCATTTAACATAAATAGTTTTAAATTCATTTCAACCTATATATTGAATATAGGTTATAAATATTTTAAAAACTAATTAGTTTGTTTTTTTTAAAAATAAATTAAAATATTTTATACTAATTTTTCATTTTTTTAAAATAATATTATAAAAAGTATTTGTTTGGCTAAAAAATGTAAAAAAATTATTTTATTTTAATAAAAAAATATAAATATAAACACGAATATAAAACATAATATAACATAAAAAAACAAAAATAGATATAAACATAAATATAAAATAGTATTAGTTTAAAATAGTTGACACTCTAAAGCTAGGTCTTCTATTTAAAATAGAAAAATCTAAAATATATGTATCTTGAATTTCTTCCAAATCAAGATTTTTAGCCGGACAAACATATGAAGAAATTCTGTTGAGAAAAAGATACACATTTTTGTCATCATTGTATTCTTCATATATTCTCTCAAGTTGCTTTTCTTTTTCCTCTTTTTTTTCTTACTTCCGCCACTCCAACAATATCCAGAGTCAACAGCTTCAATTTCTGTCATATCTTTCCACAATTTTTCTTCACAATTTATAAAAAAGGAAAAAACTTCCCAAACATTTGTTCTTTCTTGAGGTAAGCAAGATTTCATACTAAAAATTTTAAAGATAAAAGTAAAAATCTAAAACAAATCAAAATTTATTCAACCTGTTGTGAAAACCTTCACAGTGGTTATTAGTTCTCACTTTCCTTTTATACACGTTCCAACTTTTCAAATCATTTAAATTAAACCACGTGATTTCAAAATATAGGAAAAATTCTTCGATATTAAAAACATTCATTAAACTTTTGATTTTTCTATACACTACTTTAACCTAAAATTTAAAAAAATATATAAAGATTACAATTATAAATAAAATTAAAAAAATTATTCTTGTATAGTTAAAAAAAATATCTGAACATATAATATGAATTAAAATAAAAAGTACTTCAAAAGGTGGAAGAAAAGCAAGAGCAAGTAAAAATTTGATACACTTGGGAAATGATTCGCTTGTTGAGTATAATCTTCCATAACCTAAGGCTTTGACTTTTCTATAAATACTTTGGGAAAAATGAAAATAGCAGCCTGTAAATTGTGCATTTGGAAATTCCTAAAAAAAAATTTTATATTATAGTTTTAGTAAAAATTTTATGTAAAAAAACTTTTTTATTAGCAGATAAAATAGCACTTTCATAATCGGATGTAATAGTCTTTACTTGAGAAACATTAACATGTAACTTTAAAACTTTATAAATTTCTCTTAAATAAAATGCAACAATGTTAAACCAAAAAATTAGAAATGATAAATAAAACCTGTAAGTTTCTTCTTTTTTATCACAAGCCAGTGAATACAAAATAGGTAGCTGCACTTTATTGTGGAAAGTATGAATTGTTACGATTTGAAGAAACATGTCAGGTGATTTTTTGAAAGTACCATCAATATAAATATTTTCGATTGTTGTAACTTGATTTAAATAATTAAAAATTTTGCCATGAAATACTATGAGCCTTTTATTTGATGGAACATATTTGTCCAGTTGTAAAAATGGTACCCCATTTATTGTTTGGTATTTTTCGGGGATTGTAAAGGTAATCAATTTTGGGGGATTTAATCTTTTTTTATTGTATCGAATTCTTCGGAGAATTGTTTGTCTTGATGATGTACTTTCTCTATCATCCTGAGTTAAGATTGACAAGTTATCTCTAAAAAAATTTTTTTAATTAAAAGTTATATTTCTTCAAAAAATTACTGATAAATAAGGCTGGTTGCTTTCATAGAGTTTTCTGCCTGATCTTTGATTTTTCTATTGAATTCAGCCACTCTTTCATTTATTTTATCATGATTGTGTAATACAATTTTGAGTGGTGTCATGGCTGCATTTTTTTTGTAGATAATTCTTCCTAAAATTTGTAATAAATTAAAAAAATCCCTCATAATAAAACTTATATAATAACAATGTGTTATTGATCACTACTCTCATAAACCTATAATTTTTAGAAGTAAAAATACAAAAAAAATTAGAAAAATAAAATTTAAATAAGCAAAAAACCAATCTATCTAACAATTATTTATAAAGTAAGATTACATTATTTAAAAAAAATTAATTATTTTTTACCATTTTAATAAAAAAACTATCATATATTTTATTGAGTTTATAAAAAAAATTGTTTAATTGCAAAGTATCTAACGTTTTCAGATGTAAAAATAGTTATATTAAACTTTCAAACTGTTCTAAACGTAATTCTAAGCATGTATTCAAATAGAATTTAAAAAAATCAAAAAACTATTTATTTAATTAGTGCTAGAGTAAATATGAAAATTTTATTAAAGTTAATATAAAAATAGCTTCAAAAATTAACTTGAAATAAAAAAGTTTACCTGGACACGACGGTCTTGTACAATAATAATGTAAAGTACTAAAAAACTCTTTTTTTTAAAATATAAGTAACCTTCAATAAGCATCTTCAAATGAAACAAATTAAGAAAGAAAAAAATAAAGCAATAAAGAGTTATGAAAATAATGATAGTGAGGTATAGTAAAACATGTGTGGTAGTGAAGTGATGAGGAAAATAAATGCTTCTTTTATTAGTAGCAAACCATATGCTTCAAATGCGGCAAAATCAAAAAAAAGAAAAATGTTCAGTTCAGACACTTAAAAATTGTCTGCCTTTCCCCTTCCACACTAATTATTGTGAATAAGTGTGAAAATGTGATGTGAGAAGTGATTATGCGATGTGTGGCAGTGAAGTGATGAGGAAAATAAATGCTTCTTGCGTAGAAAGCAAACCATATGCATCAAATGCGGCAAGATCAAAAAAAAGAAAAATGTTCAATTCTTCTCCACATTCAATGCTTCTCCGTTTACCCGTGGAGTGTCCTGCTTGCTGAGTGTTGAGAAGGGATTATTGGTGCTGATCGTAAAGAGATTACTTTAGGTTAATCACATATATAGTATGTATATTTACAGTGTTATAATGAAGATGTCTTGATAAATTGGTGTGAATGTTCAAGTACATATGTATGAGCAATTTACTCGCCTTTTACGAGATGCAACTATCACAAGTAAGAAGATAGCAGTAAGAATAGGACTATTGTGATTGGCATAGCTGGCTCACCATCCATATACACTGCAGGAGTGGCCAAACTTTTTTTTATATAAGGGCTACTTTTTTGTAGAAATTTTTGGCGGTCTACCTTGTAAGTATAAAAAATAATTAATATTCTTAAAACAAACGTAACTTTTGTTGTTTTATATAAGTAAAAAATTTTTTTATTAACTTCAAAATATGCAACTTAAAAATTAAAAAAACTGATTTTTTTAAGATGAAACTTGGCAGTATATTTTGTGCTAGTTTTTCAAAATTTGAGTCGAAATTTGTCAGGGCGATTCTTAAACATGCCTGGAAATGTTCGTTAGTTAATTGAGATCTATGTTTTGTTTTTATACTATTTATCGAAGAAAAAGCAGATTCACACAAATATGTGGATCCGAAAAACGAATGGAAAGTAGCAAATACCCTCCAAATGTTGGGGCATTTATCTTTAAAATATATTTTATAAAATCTTTGACCCATGCATTGATTTAAGACTTAAGTCACATTTTATATTTATAAGTTCTTCTTCTAATTCAGCCAAATTGCCAATTTGTAGAAAGTCACCATTTTTTTTAGCTAAAAATTCAATACTCACGTCGTCCTTGAAGGGGTTTAGTAGAAAAGTGGTGATACTTTCAATATTATTAAAACTTTCGAATCTTTTTTCAAATTTTCATGAGAGTTCTTAGACTAGCTACATATCTATCCACATTTAATCTTTTTTCAGCACCTCTTTCGTCATCTAAATTCGGAAAATGTTTTAAGTCGCCACGTTCAATTTGTTTAAGTTGAATATTCAACTTTTCTTTAAATGAATTTACATGACTAACCATTTCAATTATTGATTTATCTTTGCCTTGTAATTGGGTATTTAGTAGGCTTATCTCTCAGTAACGTCGCAAAAAAAGCTAGATCGCAGCGCCATTCTGAATCACTCAATTGAACATATTGAATTTTTTTAGTTTCAAGAAAAATGCAAACTTTTGGTAATAGTTCTCTGAAATGAGTCAAAAACTTAGCACGGCTTAGCCATCTAACATCTGTGTGTAAAAGCAATTCATTGTGTTCTTCTCGACACTCTTTTAGCAAAGCACAAAACTCTCGAAAAATTTTGAAAAAACTAAAAATCTATTTACACTTTTATTGAGATCGATCGGGATTCCTGAAATAAGTCAATATTTCACTAAGCCAAATTTTTACTATAAAAATTGTCAAAACTTTATATGAAAAAGTGCACCTGTCCAAAGCTCTTAAAAAAGAAACACGTGTAATGTAATAAAAAATACGCTTATTTGGCCCAATAATGTAATAAAATGCTTGAAGCATTTTGATTGGTTGAAATTATTTATATGTTTTATGTGTGATGAGTTTATATATCTGTAGTCTGAGTGTCGCTTGAAGCATTCTGATTGGTTTAAATATCTTTTTTTTATATGGTGTAATAGAAAAATACACAGAAAAGATACAATTATTCTAAAAACTGACCACTATACCATATAACACTATTAGCAACTCAAAATACACATTACCCAGAATCCTATGTTTCGAGCGTAGCCTAAACAATAAAAACTAGCCGGTCCCGTGGTCGTTTTGAGTGAAGCGAATTTGAATTATCAACTCAATATACACTCTACCCAGAATCCTATGTTTCGAGCGCAGCGAGAAACACTGTTTCGAGCGAAGCGAGAAACGACCACGGGACCGGCTATTCCATTAGAATAGAAGGAAAACAAAAAATGTTTGAAAAGTAAAGACAGAGCAAATGAAGAGAATTAGTTATGCTGAACACTGAATAGTAGAAGTAGAAATGAGAAGTAGCAAAGAGATTTTTCCCGTTAGAAAAATGCAAACATTGCGTAATCAGCACGTTTATGGTGGCGCAAAATGATCAATAAACGGAGAAGAATGAACTCGAAGCGAGTGAGAAATGTATATTATAAAAGTATTTCATAGATAAGATGAAAGTCGTCGATTCCAATAAAATGTAAACAATATGTACGTAATGTCGTAACATATGATCACAGTATTTCAGGCAAAGAGGCGCGATGAAACGAATACAAGATAAGTAAATCGATTATAACCAATAGTGAAATACACATATATAAAATAACAAAAGCCTATGAAGAATGAACATAATATATCAAGTGGGAGAAAACATAGTGTTGAATAAAATGTGATTGATGATTCCAATAAATGGATCATTCGAACTTAAGCGTGTCAAAATCTTAACCCTGCATCCCAACTCCTAAATTATCAACCGAAAGTTTAAAATGCTATATTTTGGTTTTTTCACTTTGAAAAAGTCAGGATAAATTATTTACAAGTGGTTTATCTTGCTATTTTTGCAAGAAATAACATAATGGAGCTATAGGCTTTTTTCTCCATCAGTGTGTCCCCGTGTAAGTACAATTTCGTGTGTCCTGCGAAGGTTCGCATGGCCAAAATATTTTCACTACTTCAATGGCCGTATAGGGCCTCGAGAGGCCATTTTTAAATTTTCGACATTTCTTCTCAGATTTTTTTGGGAACGAATCAACGAATTTCTATAGGAATAAAAAAGTTTTTTCTTTAGAAAAAAAAGTCTATAAAAATGTTCTATGATGAATATTTTTTATTTAACGCCATCTATTTTATTCTAAAATTTTATCGGCTTTTCACACAATAGTTTTATACTTAATTTTCTCATAAACTTTTTGATTATAAAATAAATTTGCATATAAAATAAGAGGAGATAACCTTAAATGAAAAAGACAAACTTAAAACGAAAAAGGATGACTTAAAGTGAAAAAGGACGAATTTGAAGTGAAAATGCCATTAGTGAAAATTTTTTAAGGTTGAGATAACATTATATTTTTAAAATTAATGTATAAAATTCTAAGTCAAAGGAATTTTTAACATTGGCAAAAAAGCACAAAGTCCGTCAATGGTGTTAGAACAAAAATTCTCCGAAAGTTTCAAAAGCAAATCGTTGAATGTAATTTCCGGAACTTTCTACAACTTCAAAGAAAAATTCCAAGTGTAAGCTCTGTAGAATTATGAACTTTCATTTCAGACTTCAGAAGCATTTATCTTTTTTCCATTACACGTGTATAAGAATGCGTATATTTAAATTTTCCGATTTCACTTAACTTTTGACTTGAATTGATGAAGGGTATCGATAACATACTTCAGAAAGAATGCACTCCTCATGGGGAAACTAAAATAAAAGTAGCACGTTGGAAAATGGCAAATATTTAAATTCCAAAGTAACTTGACTTCCAAAATTCTGACATACGTTTCACCCTTCGTACTCAAATAAAATACCATATGTGAAAATCATATACAAAGAATGTGAGCTACCGAGCTATTGCAGATCTTTTAGGGAAGAGAGACTCCATAAATCGAAAAAGTTTTGTTTCTTCACTTACACAGTGTATACAGTAACATTTAGGCAGTACTTGTAGTTGAGATTTGGGGGAGATATAAGAAAGAAACATGATAAAAAAAGTCAAAAAAGATGAGACTCAACTTCCAAGTTTGCCAAAGACTCGATCAATGTCCAAACAAAGAAAATTTGGTTAATGCCCAAAAGTTGGCGCAAAGGAAAGGGAGAGAGATATGTAAAAAATTTCTTTTATGTAACTTTCTTGCAATGAATAGAAAGAGAGGTGATATCAGAAGAAGCCTTTAGATTAGACAAAAGAGAAAACTAAAGACATTTTGGCCTAAAAGAGTCGATCATTCTGGTGATAATGGAAATAATAGCATAATCATCATCATTAACATCAACATGATAAGAAAGTATATAAAGATTGCCACTTCAAGAGTTGACGAAGAAGAATCAAGATGGAAGAAATAAAAATGGAGTGAGCAATGAAGCCAACTTCACATGGATAAATTTCTCGACCTGAAAAATACAAAGAATGCGTAAAGTGTGTCAAAATGTTGACAAAAATATTTAAAAAAATTCTTTAAACTCAGCTAGCTTTCTAACTTATTGATTAACTAATTGGATGTATTTTTTACTCTTTTCCTCTTTTACTATGCAGAACGCTTCAAGTTGTCGTCTATTTTTTGTAAATCGGTATTAGACCTTTTGACCGTTTTTTATCAGTTATTTTTCTTTTGGCATTTAATCTGCACACCATATGCAGTAGAAGAACTGAGATAAATCAGATATGCAAAAGTCCGCCTACAAAGAATGAAACTCTTCGGAATTAAAAGAATGCCTTCATAATAAGTCAATGAAATTCGAGAAATGATTTGGAATTAAAAAGGATTCTGTATATGCTTAACTTACTTCCAATATCTCTGCACCTGAGAAGGCTGTAGCCATTGAGAGACAGAAGAATAAATGCTCTGAATGTATTTTCTCCAAAATCAACTAGATCTAGGCATGATAATTCAAACAAAAAACGGATTTTTTTTAAAAAATAATAAAAATAAATTTCTTCATTATGCGTTTTAGCATGTGATCAACTATTATTCAAAATTTGATCAAATAGACAAAAGAAATAAATTTAAGATTATTATCATTATTAGAATTTTAAAAAAATATAGATTTCCTTAAAATAAATTTAAAAAATGGAACGTATATAATGAATATAAATATTAAGTAAGGAATCGCATTTACCTTCAAACATTCTGCTAATTTTTTAAATCTGGATTCCGAGTCCCCCCTAAAAGGTATTGACCGCTCGCCGGCGGGGGTATCATGTGAGCCAGAAACTTACACTCATTGTTGCCCGGTTATAATTTCATCGATAACATTTTTACACATTTTCACTATGATTGATAACTTTAATACTTTATAACTTGCGAAACTATTTTTTTATTACATTTTTTTCGATTTTTACCTTTTTTATTAATTTTTTTATTCAAAATTTAACTTTTTTATTATAAATTTAAATGAACAACTTTCACATACATCAATTACACTGAAAATCAAAATGGGAATAATAAATATTTTTTGTGTTAACTATTTTAAAGAATTTGAGACTTTTTGAGATAGGTTGGTTAAAACATTTTTAAAATTCAACTGAAATATACTTTGTATTTTCCTTGATTGGATGAATTTGAGTAAATAGATAGTTTTTCTTCTCTTGAACTTTTCATCGGACTATCTAAAAATTTTTCACAACCAGAAGTGCCTTTTTCGATAAATTGGGGCTTAACAAAGTCCTTTCCACTATTGGTTATGTGGCCTTCAACCCAGGGATCTTTCTTCAGTAAATCTTCAATGGCAAAATTTCTCCTTTCTAAATAACTTGCACCCATTTCTATAAAATTGTCAAATGCGCGACGTTCATGAGACGCGTTTTTTCCGCACTCTTCAAAGTTGCACGCTTTTTCCAACATACGCAAATTTCTTCTGAAATACATCCAATCACTCTTTCCTCTATATCCCATTTCTTGGGCCATTTCTTTCCGAGAAAATATAAAATCAATGATTTTCAAGTTCCCCTCTTCATTGAACATGATGTTGCTGTTGTGTAAATAGTTGTTTGTGATATAATTACTACGTAAATAAGCTATCGCCAAAAGTAATTGGGCGCTGTAACTCTTTGCTTCTTCCACGCTGACCCCTTTCTTCAAGCATTTTATGCCCAGCGTATCTCCCGGCAAAAATTCTTGAACGATGTAGAGGAATTCTTTATCCAGATAGATGTCATTGATTTCTACCGTGAATTTCGAATTCAGCATCTTCAGATAATTGACCCCTTGAATGACCCCTTCGACGAGAACTTCTGACTCTTGATTGTACGGTATCACTTTGAGAGCGTGCTTTTTCAAAGTATTGATGTTTAAGCACTGATAAACCTTTCCAATTATTCCCTTAGCCAAATATTTTTGAATTACATATTCTTCGTAAACCGATGTTGTTTTGGGTTTCAGTGCTTTTTTTACGTACAAATAACGAGAATCTTCGTATTTTATGGACTCTGAAACTGTACAAACTGTGTCCTTTTGTGAACCTTCTTTTAATCTCTTGGCATTTTCACTTTTAACAGAATCTTTTTTGATACTTGAATTTAATGCATTTTGACTTTGTGATGATATGATGTTGCTTGAAAATTTTCCTGCAAGCCAAGATATATTAGAAAATATAAAGTTGGTGGAGAACATTAAGACCTGTTCCATTGTTGAAGTAGTTTGTCGTAATATTTTGTAAATGTTAAAATTATTTATTGAATTGTGTTTAGAATTTTGGTTTGTATTCTCTCTTTATGTATTTAAACGTGAGAAAGTGGTAAACTAAATAAGATAGTGGCGAGAAAGTGACGACGCTTTGAAATATTCGCTGTAATGTGAACTAGCTTGGCAAACGTTTGTTATCGCAATGAAAGAGCCAATGAAAATGCGTGAATTTATCGATGAAATAAATTTGACCAACCAGATGTGATATCATCATAAAGCACAGAAAGATACAACCATGCTAAAGCCTAAGAACTCATCATCACACCATATAACACACCAAACGGTTAACATATACTGCTACTACTGTATATAAATAAACCTATATAGCTAGTTTGTATAGCCATAGCTAACCCTAGAAATTCCACCGTTGTTGTGAGATTTCATGTGTTTTTGCAAAAAATTCAACAATACTTATCCAATTCTCATATTTGGAGTTCAATGGTGATCATATTTTTTGATTAAAACCAATCAAAGTCATAAAAAGAGATTTTAAACTTCTATACTAAACTTAAAATTAATTGTTTTATCAACCATGTTCAACTTATTTACTTTGCAAAAAGTTACATCTTAATTTTATTGGCGCATCAAAAAATTTGAAATATATTCAATATAAACTTATACATGCTTGGAATTGAAAGAGACCAAAGTCTTCCAATTGATATTGTTTTTTAAGGTTTTGGACCCCATTGGATTTCGTAACTATTATTGATGAATAGTTGGCAACTTCAAGTAGTAGGAAATTTTATAGAAAATACAGTGGAAGAAGTGTATTTCACAAATGTGTTTTCAAATGGCAGAGGTTTCAATGAAAATATATGTTCAAAATAGAAACATACCTTCTGAGGTTAGATTAATTCTTAAATCTTATGGAAATCATAAACCTAAAGTGTTCCCATTAGTTCTGTAATGAAAAGAGCTCCATGTCAAATTTGCAAAGAAGGCAAAAAGTGAGTCTTCCAAAGATGTAACATCTGCCTCTTGAACTGTTGTAATGAACACAAGAAAGTTTTGTGTAAAGACTGTTTTGATGATGTTTGGAATTGAACCGTAGTTTACCTTTGTTTCATTTTTTGCAATAAAATTTAAAACACTGTTTCCTATTTTTCAAAATATTTTTCTTTTTACGCGTAGAGATGACCGATCACTGATCAGTCCTCACATAAAAATAATAAATGCCAAATAATTGTAACAAAGAATTAAAAAATTGATGAATATTTTATAAATAACGAATGTTGTAATGATTCGTTTATGTTTATTCTACTAGAATCAATAAATTCTGTATCGATAAATACTACTCAATTTCGATCTTTCATGCTTTTTCCTTTAATACACATTTTCCTGCATATGTTATGACGGTGATATGCATTAATGCATCAAAAAATAATGTAACGGAAAAGGCTTAAGCAGACAACTGACGGCTATGTTCTTAGTTGGTTAAATTATCAAAAACAAAAAAAAAGATTAAAATACGAAAGAAATTTAATAGAACCCTTGAATAAAAATTTTAATTTTTTGTCAAATTGTCTAAAAAAAATAAGCATTAAATACATATGAATAAAATATACTTAAAAATTTTGAAATTGTTTGAATTTGAAAAACTTGTAGAAAAAATTTGAATAAGCTAAAAATAAACGTGTATATTATTGTTATTCCATTTAAAGAGTCAAATTAATAAATAAGTTACTTCAAATTAGTTTTAAATCAATTTATAAAAATTATACATTAAGTATTTAAATTTTAGAAAAAAAATTTTGCCGCTTAAAATTTTTGAAATTGTTTGGATTTGAAAAACGTGTAGGAATATTTGAAAAGCTAAAAAATATACGTGTATATTCTTATTTTTCCATTTAAAGAGTCAAATTAAAAAATACTTCAAATTAGTTTTAAATCAATTTATATAAATTATATACTAAACTCAATATTGAAATTTTATTAAAAAAAAATTTGCCCAGTATAAAAAAATAAACTTTTTTTAGTAATGCCCAGTGGCTGTTCTAGACTTTCATAAATGGGGTGGGGGGGGGCTAAATAGGGGCGCAGTTTATAAGTTAAAAATTTCATAATAAGTTTTTTTCTATCTAACACATTTTTTTATTTTTTGAAAACTTTCTGGATATTTTTCAATTTAAAAACCTTTAAATCCTACATATTTATAATTTCAATAATTGTAGCAGTACAAAAACAAAAACAAATTTATAAAAAATTCAAAAATATTTAATGAAGTTTAATTCGACGATTGTCATGTCGACCATCAAACTCGTCAATAAAATTTTCCATATCAATTTTTTCAACATAGGACGTTTCAATGGAAAGTAACGCAATATCACTCAATCTTTCACTTGTCATTGAATTCCTTAAAAAAGTTTTAACCAGTTTCATTTTTGAAAAACTTCTTTCACATGAAGCACTTGTAACAGGTAAAGTTACTGCTATGAGCAGTCATCTATGCAAGCAATCAAATGCAGCTTTATATGGAGAAAGAAATTAAATGAAACTCAGCAGAGAAGATGGTGATTTTAACTCTTTTTTCAAGACTTTTTTTATCAAGGCAATTTCATGATGTAAGTCATCAACCTTTACAGAATAAGTGGATGCAAGCATTTTTAAATGTTCTTCACATAAAAAATTTTCACTTTCTGGACACAAAACTGAAATAGCATTAAAAATGTGCGTAAATTTTTCAGAATATCTCCGATCCAATTCATTTATTAAGCTATCAAGGATTTTATTAATAACTTCAATAGAATTACTTTTGAGAATAAAACCTTTGTCCAAATAAAATCGTCATAGCTTTTCACACTTATACGTTTTTGTGTTTTTAGCAAATTGATTTTGCACAATTTACAGGTTTTTATCACTTTATCGTTATAATCAAAATTCAAATCTAACTTTTTCAAATCGATGAACGTTTGACGAAGACATTGAATTAAATTAATAGCTTTTCCGAGATGTGCTTGCTTAGATTGTAATTGTTCGGATACTTTTTGAATACGTTCAAGAATATCAGAAAAAAAAGTCAATAAGTAAACAAATTCAAAATTAATCTGAGCAATCAAACCGCGGGCAGTAACAGCACGAGCCCCAGTATCGTCTGTAGAAATCTCGTCCAAAAGCCTCATTATGCAAACTAAACACTCTAGTGCGTTTTTACAAGACGTGGCTCGAGACCACCATCTGGTATCACTTAAATGCTGCAGTTCTTTTATTTTTTTGCGGATACATCTCTTTTTGAATACAATGAAACTTGGCATGTACAACAGGATTTGATATATAATATAGAGCTGTTCTAATAAACTAAAAAAATTATTTGCTTCTCTAAAAAATTTTGCAATGTTTACTAAAACTAAATTAAGCCGATGACAATAACAGTGCACATAAAAAGCAAAAGGAGCTTCATCATGAATTCTTTTTTGTATTCCACTAACTTCACCTCGACTGACTGATGCGCCACCAAATCCTAAACGAACAAGGGCATTTTTATAGTCTAAGCCTAGTCTTTCTAATTCTGTGAGAATAGCATTAGAAATTGCTTCGGCATTTAGCATACTCATTTGAGTGAATGATACAAAACTTTCCTCAATGGATTTATTTTCTTCATCATAGTACCTGACCACTAACGCCAACTGTTCTGCTTTGCTTACATCCTTTGCTTCATCTGCTTGCACAGAAAAGTATAAACATTCTTTTATTTTATCAGCTATATCTTCCTTCACCATTGAAGCAAAAATAGATATTATTTCATTTTGAATTTCTTTACTAGTATATTTTTCATTTTTTGCGCCATTTTTTACTTTATCAGACACTATTGGGTCATGCTTTGCAGTAAACTGTAAAAGCTTTCGAACGTTTCCAGGATTAAATTCATCATCGCCTTCTCTATGACCACGTTTCGAAATACCTTGCGTGATAGTGAATAAAATTAATTCTTCAATAGTTTTTATGTAGTGGCGATTCTCTTTTACTTTTTTTTGATATGTTTCACTCATACTTTGAACTATAGATGTTTCGTTCCTAATATTTTTTTCGTAATTGACCGATGCAATGCAAGAAGATTTATGACAATGTGAAGATATATGCTTACTAATTGCACCATCCTTGCCATGAGCTTTTTTCCAACGCCAAAAACCAGTTTTAACAAATGCATCTTCTGAATTTCCTGAAAAGGGTAGTGAAAAATGTCTACACGGAAAACAAAAGATAGCATTCTTTTCTCTTGAGTACTCTAGCCAATTATACTTGTCAAACCAAGACGCAACAAATGAACGAGGATGAGAACTTCCTTCACTGTGCTTTGGATACTCTTTTAAGCGTAATTGAACTGGCTTTACATTAGGATACTGAGAAATGTCATTTGGAGCATCATTTTGAGAATGAGAAAAAACTTGAAGAGTGTTTTCAGGATTTGTTTTGTAAATATCATTTTTGGCTTTTTTTGAAAAATCAATGTCCTCTTCATTACTAGTTTGACGTTTGTAACTACTTTGAACGGTAAGAAACTTATCCATAACCTAATAGAAAATCAAAATTTGTTTAACTTAACATAAAAAATGTAAACAACAAATGTTTAAACTAAAGTTAACTTCAAACAAAAATTCTTCAACTTTGAACTAAAAAATAACAGTATATCCCAAAATATTTTTATAAATAAACCTATTTTTACTAGAAGGTATAAATCAGATTTTAGGATACAAATTTTCCTTTGAATTTCAAGTAGAATCAAATAGATAGAATGAAAATTTATCCTTTGTTCTTGATTGAGTACCAACAATGGTATGCTAATTATATTTAAAAAAAGTAGAATTAGAAACATCAAAAAACAGATTTGTCAATGACTATTTATTCAAGCTACATCTTATAATTATATCGATTTCACTTAAACGTAATAAAAAATAAGTTTAAAAAAGTTACCTTTTATTAAAAAAACATTTTTAAAGAATGCTTCAAATAGAAATCTAAAATGAATTTGTAAATTAAATTATGTATATGTTTAAAATGTTTATGTTTCAAAAAGATTATCCATCTGCTATCTTCAATCCCCTTCTGTCAACATTTAAATCAATTTATCATTATATAAATTATGTCATCCAATTTCATCTATTCTCCACTTTCGGCCATTCAACGATTTAATAAATAGGATCAAAAATTTAACAGTTTAGTGCAACCAACTTAAAAATATTGAAATTGTTTGGATTTGAAAAACTTGTATAAAAATAGTAGAATGAAATGACTAAAATAAACGTGTGATAGATATATTGTTATTCCATATAAAGAGCCAAACACACATTTATGAAGTACTTCAAATCTACGTTTTAAATTCAATTTATAAAAATTATACATTAAGTACTTTAAGTTTTACAAAACAATATGTGTTATAACATTACAATTTTGATAAACATGTAATTGTGATTTGAATACCTTGTAGGAATATTTGAAAAGTTAAATAATATACGTGTATATTCTTATTTTTCCATTTAAAGAGTCAATATTAAAAAATAACCTTAATATTCATGGTATTAAAACCATTTATATAAAGTATAAAATAGGGGCCATCTTGAAATTTTGGGGGCTTAAAAAAAAGATCCCCTTTTAAACACTGGTAATGCCCTTTTAATTGTAGCTTCAACTAAAGAAAGTTTGCAAAAAAATATAAGACCTGTATGAGAGTGGTTTTGTAGGCTGTAGTCGTTGTGTTAAGTTGGATGGTTAACTTTTAACGTAAGTGAAAGATCCAAGATATTTAACAAATAGCCCCAGTGAAAGAATCTCGTATTCCAAGGTAGAAAAACTATTGATTTGTATATGATAAATAATTTTAACGAATAGCTTCATTTATATGAAATGTCTTTATTTAGAGAAAATTGACTTGATAGTTTGTAGTACGTTTTTTATGTGGGATGACAACAAAAGTTTTCTTTAAAAGTATAACCTAAATATTTTATATACTTGGATTAGATAAAAGAGTATTTCTTTTATATTTTTTTTCTATCTCACATCCAAGGAAAGAATATTAATCCGTACGCTACAATCGAAAGTTGATAGGCGATTTGCACGATCAACATTTGAACACTGATCGACAAGATCAACGTTTTTCAAACTGTTGGTGTGACCCTAAAGTGGGTCGAATGACAAATAAAAGCCGTCCTGACAAAAAAGATGCTGAATAAATAAAACTAATGAACATAGTTTATCTTATTACACCTAAGAATTATGGGCCCGATGCAAGCTTTGGTTCTTGCTATAGGTTGCAGTATAAAAAATTGAAAAACGATGGACAAGTCTAAGACACTACATTCCCACCACTTTATCATCTGCCTTCAAGTATTATTACGTATATGTAATGAAAGTTGAGGCAGCTGTGTTAAATTATCATTTAATTAATTCAGCGGGGAAAGTTATAGAGGAAAAAATGTAATTAGTATTTATGTTTCATATAGTTGGAAGTGAAGATAAAGTTCATTGAAAAAAGTATGAATTGTTTTTTGAAATATCTACAACAGAAAATGTCAGACATACTAAAGAGTAATGAATACTATAAAGTTGTGTTTAAATATAAAGTGGGGATTAAAAAGGCATTTTTAAGCAAATTATTTTTGAAAATTGATGTACATAATGAATAAGAAATAGGAGATAGAATCAAAGGATGCCATGTTGAAATATAAACAATTTTGATTTGAAAAAAAATGAGAAGTAAAGTTTGGATGATTTTGCTGATTCAAAGTTAGAAGATAGTATGGGTTTTGAGGTTTAAGGGCTTTTGTGAGAAAAGTAAGAATATTGTAAAAACAGTCATCGATGAAATAATGTAGAAGAGGAAAATTTACTGTGTTTTTCAATTTACAAAAACTTGATCTTATGCAATTTTAGATGATTTTTTTGTCAGGATCCATTCATATCGTACCCATTTTTGTAGATCTTAGTTAAAATTCAATCCTAATTTAGAAATATTTCAGCTAATAATAATAATCTGTAATCAAATAAAGGCTAAGACCAAAATAAAGTACTCAAATAAAAGCAAAACGAAATGCTTATATTTATTTAAATGATTTTAATTCGTGACCGGAAAATTAAAAAAATACACCCAAATAAATATATAAAAATTTGTGACATTTTTTTTAAAATCTCTCAAAATCATAATCGATAAATTTTGAGGATAGACTAAGTTCATGAATATCCTGAACTCATAAACGTTGTTTAACTCTACTGTAGATCTTAAAGATCTCATGAAATGTCAGATGTGTGTCATACCATCCTCAAGCAGGAGACCGTTCATCCTTAGCAAAATCAGGCATTATTGAGACGCGAATGGGTAGCAAATTATTCATTTTATTCATGGCCATAAAATGCGCTTTTTATATCGGGATATACGGTAGTTAATTAAATAAACATACATTTATACAAATTACTATTTTATATAAAACAAAATAAGAAGAAGCAAAAAACGTTAATGCCCGTTTTAATATTAAAAGAAATTTAAAATATTATCACTTGCACCATAATTATATAAATATATATATAAGTATTGATTTTTTTTGTTAAATATATATAATAGATTCTTCTAAAGAATTTATAAAAAATAATTCAAATTAATAAAAAAATTTTTTTTTTTCAACTTTAAACGAATACATCAAAATTTTAAATATTTTGCCACGACTTTGAAATCTAATTTTAATGAAAAAGTATATTTGGGTTTTAGTTTTAATACTTCTTTCGTTTCTGATTTTTCAATTTTTTATTCGTATACAGCTTAATACAAACTATAAAAGTAAAATTTTATTATTATTTTTTTAAATATTTTCTCAAAACTTTAGCCTGTGTAATGATTTTCAGGCTATTGAATACAAGAGCTCAAAATTTGTCTTTTTGATAAAAAAAACAACGTTACCTTTACTTCTATTTTTTTTTACCAAAAAGTCATCTTTGTTTCTAATTTACAAAGTCGTTTCATACCTGAAGAATACTAGACTATAGAATAAATGTTATTAGAAAGTGACCTCTTGAAATTAATAGATTGAATAATTTAAATCCTGCTTAATCATCCAATAAAGGAGAATTTAATATAGTATATTATTTTATATTTTATTTATTAATTAAAAATGCCTGTGGCTAAATTGATATTCATAGATAAATAAACCAAAAGATTTCGAATTTTTTTAAATACTTTCGAATTATTTGAAATTTTCAAATTCTATTTTCGAATTTTCAAATATTAGAAAAGTTGTATTTAAAAGTAACTACTTTTTGATTAATTGTAACTACTTCTACTCTAGTATATATAAAATAAAAATATCTTATATAATCGCTGTCACGATTAATTTACTTATAAAAAAATAGCTTATTAGCTCTATTCATCTATTTAATATGGAGGCCTGAAAAGATGGCAAAACTCTTGTAAGAAAAACATTTATTATATAATTGAGTTTTCTTCAAGGGTAAACAACACTTCAGTGCATAGATATTGAATCTAAAATAAAAGCATCTTTGGCTTACTATTTAAATAACTGAATTATAAAAAAATCTTTTAATTTGCGCTACTTTAAAATGTAGGATTTGTTTCTCAAAAACTTACGTACTATTGAATGAATACCGAATGCCTTAATTTTTTTGAATCAAGAAGAACTTTAAAAAAGTTTTTCTATTCTCCCATCGCTACTGACAATATTAACTGATGCAGAAGTTGAGGTAAGAATGTTATGACTTGAAAAAGAAATTTGAAAATAATAAAAAAAAAATAAAAAAAGTTTTTTTTAAATTCTTTAAAAAACCCATTCATGATTCTATTCCTAAAAAAGGTGATTCCAAATATAAATGATTTTATTTTTGATTATTTTTTTAGAAAACTCCACTTTTTTTCCTTCATTTTTTCACTATTATTTCTCAAATGCGAATGGGACTGTTGAGAAAAAATGGAGACTGTTTTGCTGGGTGTTAACAAGTCCTTATAATTTAAATTCAAGAGCTGCCTACATCAAAAAGACATGGGCTAGGCGATGTGATAAGACAATTTTCATGAGTAGCATTGAAGATAAAGGCTTTCCTACGATAGGTAAATTCTTTTTGCTAGCACTGTGTAATTGCTTCCTCAATTTCAAGTCCAATTTTCGCCTCTAGGCTTCAACATCTCCACAGAAGGGAAATCCTTGAACTCCGAAAAAGTGGTGAATGCATGGACGTACATCTACGTCAACTACCTAGATGAGTACGACTTCTTTTACAAAACAGATGACGATACCTACTTGATTGTGGAAAACGCGCGACTCTTCCTACGAGACAAGGATCCGGAAGCCAACGAATTCTATGGACACCGTTTCAAGTTTCCTTCCAAGAAGATTGTGTACATGAGTGGAGGCTCTGGTGTCATCTTAACACGAAAAGCTCTCACCCTCTTGGTCTCGAAAGCATTCGTCGAAAATATCGGCTGCATCAAAAAGGGTAAATTGCTATGAATCGATGCAACATTGAACTTGGGTGTTTGCCGAGCAGGTTTGGGTAGTGGGATTCGGTGAAGTCGCAAGAGTCGAAGTGGGAATAATTATTACGACTCCGGCTTTGACTTCATAAATAGTTATATTCATATATGTTAGACTAAAAAATAAACTCATAGATACTCTCCTTAGTGTACACTAGAGCTTCCGTCTCGATTCTCGAGAATTTTAGAATTTTTTTATTTCTTGATTCTCGAGAAAGTTTTGTCGAGACTCAAGAATTTAAAAATTTTTTTATTACTGAAAACATGTTAATTTTTGAATAAATATTAATAAAAAATAAATAATTATGTGTAATGCACGATGAATATTCAAATTTTGAAGAAATTTTAGAATGTGCAAAAAATATTTTTGATAAATTTTTTCTCATTATTCGGAGCATGGAACTGTTATACAAGAAAGCCAAATTCAAGTCGAGAATCTGTTGATGAGTTTGAAGAAGAATCTCTAACTCAAAGTTTAAATAGAGAAATTAAAGAATTCATGTATGATAAAAAAGAAGAAAAGTTAGTACAATAGAAGAAGAACTACAGATGTCCAAACAAAACAAAAATTTTGATTTATCAGAATCGATGCAATTGTTAAAAAATTCTCTTTTATGCGTCCAACCAACTTCTTGTCAATGCAAAAGAATTTTATCTCAAAACGATTGAGTTTGTAAAACGAATCTTTAAATGCTCTTGTTTTTTTTAAAAAGCTATTTAACTAATAAAACAAAATAAAGTTTTTTTTCGTAAAATATTTTTAATATTTTTTAACTTCTCGAAACTTTTCTCTAGAATCATATATTTTTTTTCTCGTTTCTCGAGAATTAAATTTTATCGAGAAATCAGAAGCTCTAGTGTGCACCGATCGTTGCAAAAACACGACCTAAAAATGTTTATCATTTTTGTGCAAGCCTTCTATTTTTGCTTGTCATAGAAAAAGACTGAAAAATTTAATAAAATTAAAGAATGAACTTTTTTTATTTTAAAATTAGTCTGTGAAGGAGCAAAACACAGTTTATGGGTTGAGAGTTTTTAGGAAAAAAATTTACATCACCTACCTTTGGAAAAAATAGATAAGATGAATTCATTTTATGAATCGTATTGTTTTGTCTTAGATAAAAAGGTTATAGACAATAATTTGAAAATCTTTTGGAAGACAATGCAAGAAAAACACTAAACTACCAATACAGCATATTAATAAATTATATTGAAGAAAATAGATCGAACCATTTGCTTAAAACTGAAAACAGAAAGGTCTAAAATTAAAGAAATCTTTCAATGACTATCTAAGATTAACATTCACAAACGACCTTGAAATATGGTGCATGCCATCACACTTTTTGGAGGTTTATAACATTTGAAACAGAAAAGGTGATGTTGCATAATTATAAATTATATAAATTTTATATATATCTACTACGTTGATACAATCTTTTATTTGACAAATATAATATTTAAAATCGTGCAAATTGCAAAGTATAGGTAATAACTTTTGTAACATCGTATGAGGTAGCAAAATATGAACAGAAAGTTTGATATTTTTTGATTTTTTAAAGAATATTTTTCGATTCCTTGATTACAGAATTTTATTTTGATTATTTGATAAAATATATTATTTAATATCGTGAAAAATTTCAAAAATATAGGTAATAACTTATCTTAAAAATGGGGAGATACCGGAGTACTACAATATATCTTGCTTTTCCAATGTCTTTAATGTGTTACTTTTTCATAATAAATATACCTCCGTAAGCTGACCGATTAGGAAAACTGCCTGATGAATAACTGACCCGAATATTAAAAGTTTTTTTAAATTTTAAATTATCTTCTTAAATAAATGCGAAATCAAAAGCTTTAAAAAGTTGGAGCGTAAATGTAGACAACTTTTTTGCACTTATATTTTTCTTTTTTTCTCTTTCTTTACTTTTTTTTTTGTTTTTTTTATTCGTCTTCTTGCTCGAACGTCTCTCAAACCAACTTCACAATCGAGGCCAATTTCCAACAATATGCCCTCTCTCTTCCAAACAAACTCTTTATCTTTTCTTTTTTATCTTGTGTCAATAACCTATATGGACTTGCTCATTTTTCCTAATAAAGGTATCGTGGCGTGATACGGGATCGAACCGAATACCTTGAGTTATCGAAACCCAGTATCTAACCAACCTTACTCCCGCCCCCTTCTTAAAGAATAAATATAATAGTAAATGAAGTAGTAGTGTACTAGGAAATGAGCCATAATAGCATAAAAAACTACCTAAAGTAGTAAAATATGAAAAGCTATCTAAATAAAAGTTTGAAGAAGAGAAAAAAAGAAGTTTACTTTTACGCTTTGAGAAAAAAAGAATTAAAAACTGTACAAAAGTATGAATTTTGTGTCAGATTGATCATTTGTCTCTTTATATAAAGTAAAATAGTAGAAAGGACTTGCGGGTGATGCTTTAAAAAATCTTAATTTTTGTAAAACTTTTTTTATAATTTAAAAAATCTTAATTGTCGTGCCTTTGCCTCTACGACAGTTGACCTATAGATAGAACTAATTAAAATGGGGAGACAACGTGGTAAAATCCTTTCTTTTTTTTTATTAAAAAAATGTAAAAACAATTTTTAATGATCTTTAGTTTAAGTGGATTAAAAGAAAGTATTAGATTTCAAAAAAATTATTTTAATTTCTGTTCTCGTCATCCTAAATTTTTAAGTTTCACTCATTTGTCTTATCCTGGCTTGGTTGTATAATACTTTAAAAGCCACATTCTCCATCCCAATTTTTCTTTGATTCTCTATGTCTCAAAATACTTTACGAGCTCTGGAATTTTTCAGATGGATATTGTGTCTTCCTCTTTTCTAGGTATCTTGGCTATTCGTTTCTTAATACATGACTCATATTTTTAAGACAAAGGAGAAACTAATCTTTATTTGTTCCCAATCTCTTATATACTACATTTAAAGTTTGAAGATATGCTTTACTTCCTAAAAACTCCATGAACACAGTGAGAGTTTTAATGTTGAGTATCTTTGCCTCTTTATACCGGCCAATTTGGTTGACTGATCAAAATCTCACTTGTACTCGTCTAAAATTGAAACATTTTTGCAGCATTCCCACATTTTATATCCATTGTATACTAAAAAGTAAAATATAAGTAGAATGATAGTGATATTGATTTTTGTGTAAAGGCGTGCTTGCTTTTATATCCTCACTTCTTTTTGTAGGAGCGGGTGAAGATTGGAAGACGGCATATTGTCTTTTATCCGTGGGCAGCAAGCCAGTTGATACGGTGGATAGTCTCGGAAGAGAGAGGTTTTTTCCTCTCACTACCAAATCCTACTTCCAAGGAATATTTCCCAAATGGTACTACACCTACAACATCAATCGAGTTCTAAATAACGTGAGTTTTTTGCTTTTCATTTGATCTATATCTATTGTATTTAAAAATTAAAGAGATGTGATTGGCCAAAAATTTTGAAAAAATGTGCTATTTTTAACCAATCAAATTCCCTTAGAATAGAAGGATTCATTCTTCATGATCATTTCTTGAATAACCATTCTAATGAATTTCGCAAAAATCGTGGGTCTGATTGGCTAATGTTCCATCGCTTTCAAACAGTCCCATGCATATTATGTTTATTTAATATAAGGAGTTAAAAATTGGTGTTCCTTGTTTTCCACTCTTTGCATTTAACGAGTGTGTTTATCGGAAAAAGACGAGTAGTCGAAAATTAATATTGTTTGAATCAAAGTGATTTGCATTTTATTTTCTTATTTCCATCCTTCAACTTTTTTTCATGCCTTCTCAGAAACAGTTCCTTTACATATTTTTTTATACTTATGGGTTACCGGGTATAGCTATAGTTCTTTTCCATTACTCTAACCATATTCATGAGTTTTGCTCGAAATGTTAATTTACCCCCAAACACCACGCCTTTCTTTTTTTAAGCCAAAGATCCTTGGTTTAAGCCCAGTTTGGTAATCATAAAAATAAAGAAAAATATCAAGTAACTCATTATTACCCATGAGTCTATCAAGAGTACTTGCATCATAACCGATAGTTTGGATCAGAAATGGCCAACACATGGCGCATTGATCTCTTGCTAAGCTAGCATTTTTTCAATTCATTTTCTAAGATCCTTGATACCGAGAAAACCTCAGATTAATGAAAAACATTTTTCTACAGCTTTTGCATAAGTGATAAAAATAAAGGCAATTTTTTGAAATATACAAATTTAAAATTTTTCTTTATTACATTATCTTTGTGATCATTTTTATCGCACCTCATCGTCATCATCACCAGAAAAGGCTATATTTGGCGCGTAAGCTATAAAAGACTTGACATTTATCCTTGCACACATGTGACTTCGGACTGCAAAAAGCTCTCGTTTTTCCCCGTTAAAAAGTAGAAGTTAGAAATGAGCGCATATTTTTGTATTAGAACAAATTAGCAGAAATATCCAAAAAATCCTTAAATTAACTTTGATCTATGATATTATATTAGAATCTAATGCAAAAATGTTTCAATTTTGTTTTCAAATGCTCATATAAGGTATTTAGAATTAAAAAAAACAATGAGTGTCAAAAAAGATGCAGCTTGAATCGTGCGAAAATGGGATCCGTGTGAGGAGAAAATATTTCAGCATTGTATATGACTAACCATCTTTTCAAAAACTGACTTTTTACACAGGGGCTTATCAACGTCAGAATTTCAATCAAAGTAAAAATTTTCTAATCATAAATCTCATCTGAATGATCCTTTATTGCTCAGAATGGAAGATTTGTTTGAACACTAAATAAAAGAATGAGTGATGAACCCCCTTTCTTTTAATATGGAATGTGTAGAAGAGAAAATTTTAAAGAAATTTTTTCACTTCATAGTGGCCAACAAACGGCTCTAATGCATCATGTCACTGAACAATCTTTGAAATTAGGTAACTTTTCATTGTTTAACATGTTTCTCAATTTTCTGCGTGTTCCAAAAATATGAAGGGCACACCTGCATAATTCTGTTTCAAAATCTTTTTTACATTGAAATTTTATGTGTTCTCGCTTCACTTTTAAATAAAAACGGTCTCTTTTTATTTTTATAAAAAAAAACTCTTTGAAAAAGATGAACGTAAGTTTCATTTTCATGGCTCTAACCAGGGTTGGTTTTTTTGATTCAGGGAAAAATTTTTTATGAAAATCATAATATATTAAGTTATTGGCATATTATATTATGAGATAATCATTTAGTTCTTTCTGATAAAAAAATAATTTTATTTCTAGGAAAAAACTTACATATTTGTAAGATCATGACCCTTCCAGCCCTGGGTGGCTATGCGAGGGTTAAGCTAAAAAAGAATTTATCTTTTTAGCATAGGTTTATTAAAAAAGAATTTATCTTTTTTGAACGAACCTAAAAATGTGTTCCTATTAAAATGCCTATTCTTATTACAATTTTTAGGCTTTTTTTTCGTTTTTAAATTTACGAATATACGCAGCACACTTTTGATAAAAAATAAAATCATTTATATCAAAATTTGTATACAATATCGCTTTGAAATAAATTTGAGAGCTTCTAAAATCAACTGGCTGTGCCTGGTAAATCTAAGATCATTCCTGCCCCATTAAAAGAATTTCTCCAGCTAACAAATGCTATCGCGTTCAAAATTAATAAAAATATCGCGATATTTGGACTTGTATACCGCTTACTATTCTACAATAAATGATTCATATTATTCTGTGAAAAAGATGTCACAAATGATGAATCCTAAACTTGATTGAAGCGTTTAATTAAAATGGATATATCTTGGCTACTCTTCAGTGGCGTAGCCAAAAAATGGAAGTTGGGGGGGGGGGGGGGCATGCAAGGAATTTAGGGGGGCAAGCATATTGGAAATAAAATTATTTGGGGGGGGGGGGGGGGGGGGGGCAGAAAAGGTATTTATTTGAAGGGGGGGGGGGGGGGCACTGCCCCCCTTGCCCCCTCTGGCTACGCCACTGCTACTCTTGCCAAAAGTGTGTATGAGTAAAAAAAGCAGTTTGATGCTGAATCGAACCCGAGACCTTGTGTGTATGAGAGAAGACAAACTAAACTCCTCTTTGAAAAATTTGAATTTCTTTTTAGGATACTCAGAATTGCTGCTCGCCATACCCCATAAGCTTTCATTACGTTCGCGGTGCGGAAATGCTAGTGCTGGAGTACTACTTCTACAATGTCAAGGTTGAAAATCTTCGTGATGATATCTGATATGCGATCTCTCCATATATTTCTCTATTTTATCCATTTTAATTCAATATTTTTTCTACAATGCAACTCCACCCATTGGGTGAGAAACGTAGCAATGCAAAAGGTTTACAATTAATCATCTCTGAAGCTTTATTTTTTATGGAAATATAGAATCTCTAGCATCTAAAATTTTAACATATAAGTATTAAACTTTTTGGTAATTATTTTTTAAATTAACTTTCTGCGATATTCAGAACATATGGGTATGAAGGATTTATCCATGGATATGGAAGAAATTAAAGCCAATGTTAAAAATTTTGGAAAATGTAAACATTATCATTACAATATGCCTCAAAATTTTTCCTGTTCATTTTTATTACAAATTTGTTTTTATACCTATATTTGGTTCATGCCAATTATAAACAACGTATTTTATAGCTTCTTTTTTATGTTTCTTTTAACTTTATGGAGTAATTTTTATAATAATATTACAACAATAAATTATTATTTTCAAATCATTATTTTATGTTAGAACATTTTATCAATATTATAACTTCAAAATTTATGAATTCGATTACAGCTAAGTAACTCTTCGTAGTGATTTGTTTTTTTGTTTTGCGCAGGTAGCCTACAAATTATTGAAAGTTGATGCACTTGAGAAATAACGTGTCTATAAGCTGAAATTTTGTCATATGATTTTTATATATAAAAATAACATCAGATTACTGATAGTATAACATTTGTATTTTACTAAACCTTGAAAGGCTATTTGAAGTGGTTTGGTTTGCCCAGGTAGCCTACAAATTATTAAAAAATATTATATACAAAAAATAAGTCAGTAAATTTTACTTTTTGTCAACAAGTCAGATTTGTTAAAATAGCACTAACACTTTTTCTTAAAATTAAAAATTGTTAAAAAATATATTTATTGTATCTTTTTAAAAATATCATTTGAATTTCTTTTCTATCAAGTACTAGAAGTAAAATCGATATCTAAATACGTGCTAGAAACTTTTTATGTGTCATTACAAAACATGTAAGAGTCGGTGAACATTTTCGTTTATCAGTTTGTTCTTGAAGTTTTGGTTTAAATTTTCCCTTTTTGTTTTATTTTTTAATAAAGCTATAATGATAAAAAATATATATTTTTTTAGACTTTACTAATTTTTTACATTCCATTTTAAATTCTTCCAATACGAGTTAGAGAATGTCTAGCGCATTTGCACTGGTACTAAATAAATTTTTTCAAAAAAAAACATTTTTATGGAGCTGCAAATCCGCAACTCTGGATATGAAAACTCTCAATTCAAACTTTGGGTATTGCAGTTCTTTACGCATCAATCTAAAATCCATAGCTTTTTTGAGAGAAGAAATTCAACACTTGTAAACAACCCTGAAAATGTATGTAAGCACATTGTTTACTAGTGATTGAAACGAGAGTAAATTACACCCTGGGATAGTAATTAATATAAAATTTTTATTGGAAGACTCAAGTTATCATTTGTTGCAGTAATTGGTAAAGAGACGTTTCATACGAAAACGATAGGAAGCATTTTGTTCTCACACGACTTTGAATATCAAATCTAAAATATCACAACTATCTCCAGGAAGCATGTTTTTAATCAATATTAAAATTCAATTCGATGTACTATTCAATGAAATAGTACATCGAATAACAATTATTTATTATCAGAGGTCTGGCAAGACCTCCGGGGAGACAACTTGCCAGATCTTATTATATATTTAAATGTGAAAATCGTAAAATAGTAAAATCCTAATTGATGAAGAATATTTCTATTCTTTTAGTATAGAAAGATAAACCTAGTCTTTAATAATTAAAAAATTGCTATAAGTTGTACTACTTTTAAGTTATAAAAAACACAACTTTAGACATTTAAGAAGGAAAATTATGATTTGAAACTAATTTTTGTCTCTCCATTTAAAAAATCTTCCTCTTCGAAGAGAAAAAATAACAAGAAAAATTTGCTTAATCGAATTTATATGGAACTGATGTATCCTTCTGATAATTTTTTTTAACCTGAAGAAAAAATTCAAAAAAAATGGACTTGTTTAATATAGTGGTAGTGTGTGAAAATACAAACATCTCGAAACTTCTAAATAATGGCGCGAGAGAAGGAAATTAACTATAACGGCCGTAAAATTTGGGGAACACAGGAAAAGTAATCAAAGAAGCGGAAGAATTGAATATAAAAAAAATCTAATTTATTTCATTTTCCGCAAATTTCCTTTTTAATTTATTGATCATTCGCTTTTCATTGAAATTTGTTTCATCGAGCAAGATTTCAGCTTCCCTAATGGCAACCCCCACTTCCGTTAAAATCTTCATAACTTTCTTTTCTTCAATCGGATACTCTGTCATCTTTTTGGCAATGCTGACTTCAAACTCTTCGAGTAAAGATATTTCGCGCTGCATCAGAAAAGTGATTGACCGACCTCTTCGTCCTAAAAAATGAATAAAGTGAAATTGTTAGAGCAAAATTTTTTTTTATTTAAAAAAAATCCTCAAACCCGCTCTTGCAGTTCGCCCAACTCTGTGAATATAATCTTTAACATTTGACGGTATGGAATGATTGATCACCAATTCAACTGCCGGAATATCCAAGCCTCTAGAGATGTGGGGAAAATGGAAACATTCATTAATAGACACAATTTGTTGATATAGCAAGAAGTGTAAAAAAATGTTTGTATACAAAATAAACTTGAAAAATTATAACTACATCTGTCACTCAAGAAATCCTTTCACTTTCTGCATGATTTAAAAGATTCTGAAAACTCATTTTAGACTTCAGCTCTGCTTTTTATTATTTTATATAGCTTTTATAAAATACTTTGCTTACGAATAATAGTTTTATTTTTAAAAACATGTTGAAAAAGATTACAGGGCTTGTTTTTGAAAGAATTTCACAGTATACTCAAGTAGACTCTTCATCATATACACGTACCAATCTACGCAAAGCGGTGAAACTTAAGCATTCATGCTAGGAAAGAAATGCACAGATATGATTTCTGTGTGGTTGGTGTTTATATTTCATTAAAAGTAATGGAAACTTTCAAATTTCACTTTTCATATTTTTCATACACTACTATTTATACTTTCATTCTTCTTTTTTTGAAAATTTAGATTATTATTGGAGGAATAAATTTTTTTAGCTAACTTTTTTCATTAAATTTCTCTTAGTTGTGGTTGTCACAATTTAAAATTTGAAAGGAAAAATAATTTTTTTTATTTTTTAGAACGAAGATTAGAGATTTCTTCTAATCTTTTCGTTTCAGTAAACATTCAAAGTAAAAAAATAGTAAAAAAATTAAATTTTATCAGCAACTCTTTCTAGAATTTATCCTCGACACATGGAAGCAGATTGTGTAAACATTTTTAAATTGCATTTTCGATTTGCCCCTTTTCTAGTCACATTGGATCCTTATTTTGATGCTTGATTTTATAAAAAGTAATGATTCTTTGTTGGTGTAGGGAGCAGTCCCGGTTCTACAAAGTGTGGGGCCTGTAGCAGATCGATTAAATTTACAAATGATAGTCAGGAAGTAAACATTTTTTAAATAAAATTGATCCAGTTTCTACAACAAAGATAAAAACCACAAAATTCAAGAGCAAAAATTTATTTTAAGGAGGAAATTTAAAAGAAGAAATGAAGAAAACTAAAAGATATTACAAAAAGTTAAAAAAAAATTCTTTTCAACTAAGCTTGGGGCCTGTAAGAGCTGCTACATCTGCTACTATGTTGATCCGGCAGTGGTTGGAAGTCAACGCCTATTTTCATTCTTATAATAATAATAATCCTTGCTTCATATACTTTTTTAATGGAAATAAAAAAATTTCAATTTTATTCAACAAATTCGATACGCAAAAAGTCAAACAAAAAATGACATCTAAATCATCAACTTTTAGAAATGTCACCATATGTTATGAATATCGGAAATATATCATACCTTCCTTTTATCGTCACTATAATATAGGCCTACACCATTTCTATATCATAAAATAAGTCAGTTCAATTTTAGTGAAAAGGTGTAGTACTAACAGTTGCTTAATTGAAATGCTATACATGTATACATGAATAAATGTTTAAAAAATATCAAAAACCAAATGGGGATAAAAAATAGTATGCTCTAATCCAGGGTTCCTCAACGTGGGCCATATGCCCCCTGAGGGGTCACAAGAAATTTTAAGGGGGTCACAGAAAAAAATATGATTTCCATACAATACATCAGATCCGTAGAGAAGTCACAAAACAAGTTATAAGTTCGGATTGATATAGATAGATGTTTAAATTAAAAAGGTAATTTGAAGAAAAAATTCATTTTTATTTATAAAATTGCCCCAAAGCTTTGTCGATTCTTCTATATTATATACATACTAGCCGGTCCCGTGGTCGTTTCTCGCTTCGCTCGAAACAGTGTTTCTCGCTGCGCTCGAAACATAGGATTCTGGGTAGTGTGTATATTGAGTTGCTAATTAAAATTCGCTTCGCTCGAAACGACCACGGGACCGGCTAGTTTTTTTTGTTTAGGCTGCGCTCGAAACATAGGATTCTGGGTAGTGTGTATTTTGATTTGCTAATAGTGTTATATGGTATGGTAGTCAGTTTTTAGAATATTTGTACCTTTTCTGTGTATTTTTCTATTAAACCATATAAAAATACATACAAAACATATAAATAATTTCAACCACTCAGAATGCTTCAAACACATACATACGCAAAACATATATAAATAATTTCAACCAATCAGAATGCTTCCAGCGACAGACAGACACACACTTGCTCTTTGTGTCAGAAGATTCGATTTTTGTTAAGTCAACAATTGTCGACTCAGCCCGCAAAGCCGTTAAAACATCTGGCGATCCTGTCTCTAATTTACAAAAAAAAAGATGTTATGACCAAGATAGCTTGGCACACAAGTAAATTTCATGAAAAAGAGAGCGTGTAAGTCAAATGGAAAATCAACCTGCTGGCAACATCGGTAGCAATCAGGACTCGAACTAAATTGGACTTGAACTTGGAGAGAGAGTTCAATCTCTGGGATTGGCTCAGGCTTGAGTGAAGTGCAACATTCACAAAGCCCAGCGTTGTGAGGCAGAGATGTAGCACTTGGCATTTCCTACGTCATCGTAAAAATAAAAGGATGAACCAACTTCGCAATTCACAATCCATACTGACTACTACGACATGAATTCACCCTCTCCCGAGATGATTTTTGAATGAACCTCATGAAATTCTCTTGATTGTTCTGATTGAAATAGTACATCGAATAACAATTATATATTTTTTTTTATTTATTCATTCATATATCAGAGGTCTGGCAAGACCTCCGGGGAGACAACTTGCCAGACCTTATTATATATTTAAATGTGAGTATCGTAAAATAGTAAAATCCTAATTGATGAAGAATATTTCTATTCTTTTAGTATAGAAAGATAAACCTAGTCTTTAATAATTAATTTTAATCAAATTATGCACATACAAACTAAAAGTAAGGGGAGCCAACGATATATTTATTTTTTGATTTGAACATTTTTCGATTCTTTGATTATTCGACAAATATAATATTTAAAATCGTGCAAATTGCAAAGTACAGTGGAGCCCGCTTATTGTCATACCCTCCGTGTATGAATAAATTATGACATAATCCGGGATATTCTAATATCCGGGCTTAGCTATTTTCATGATTATGGTGGTTATAACGATTTAACTGTGCGGGGTTATACATGTAGGGGCCTACACTGATAAGTGGCTACACGATGGTTAACAATTAAAACAAGTATTTATTACATTTTTCAGACATTATTATCACAATATACAAATAAAAGAATAAAAAATTTATTTAGTATCACTTTTTTCATACATTATTTATTAAAATGTACAAATAAAAAATATATACACACGCATTGACAAGTAGGCCTAAACAATCCATCAGGTAAGTTTTTTTTTCATTTGAAGCTGTGGATCTGCGAATTGTCTATTTAGATTTAAAAAAAGTCTGTTATGCAGGTCTGTTTGGCAGATGTTGCAACCGCCGTTTGCAGCTCCCTTTCCAGAGTGTAGAAGGTGGTGAGATCGTGGCTGATGGCTTCCAGATAGGCACGCACAGATGACAGGCCGTCGAGGGCAACATAGGCCTTTGGTGGTGGAGGCAGTTCAGCTGACTCATCGTCACTGTCAGCAGTGGGGCAGACATCTGGCTGGCGTACTGTGTCACAGATGTCGTCATCTGTCAAGACCCCATGGCACTCAGTCTGGGAATCCACGTCCACGTAGACCTGGAACTCTTCTGTTGTCATCCCATCTGGTGCCTGGACCTGGTGATCTGCAGTGGGAGCATCTGGAGCAGAGGGGATGCGGAGAAATTTTTTTTTTTTTTTTAAACTAAACAATTGTATAAACTACAGTAAAATGAGTATTAAACAAGAAGCAAAAAATAAAGAATTAAGACATTAGTTTTGGTCTTTGCGAGTAAGTTCTCTAAGTAAGGTGGCGATATTGCTTGAATCAGGAACGTCTCTAGCTCCACAGACTCTCGCAGCGTCTATCTCGTCTAGACCAAATATTTTAATCGTTTTTTGATACTCTGGATCCATACTCACTGTACCTTTACTTGTTGCCATTCTTATACTTGAATCAATTTGATCTCTGAGAATTTTTGAGGTTCTCTCTTTTTTATACACAAATCCTTCTCCTAATGATCCGTTTATTAGTGAATACTCTAATGCTGCATAGGTTAATGCAGGGTATCTGCTTGATTGTAAAAAAGTTAAATCTTGAGGATTTAAAATTCGGAGATGCTCAAAATCTGATCCATGTATTTTACGAAGTCTATCATAGTTTTCTTTAAAGTTTTTAGCTTCTTTTGCCACTTCGGTCAAACAGATTGCAGGATTGCGGGAGCGTAAGTAATCAGATGTAAGTTCAATTGCATGCATACCGGAGAAAGATGCAACCATGAGTAATTGATTTTTTAATTCAGCCATTATGCGTGATGTAGAGATCATTTGAATCCAATTTAGAACTTTAAGGGCTGGCAGTTTAATTGCTATTTGAGAAAGAATCCAATTCATAGCATCTAAACTTGAAAATGCCATGGTAGTAGAGAAAAGAGTGTCATTAAATTTGGTTGCAGATATGGCTGCCTTATATCATCTAATATATGCGTTGTTTGTGAGGCTTGTGAGTGGGGTAGGTCTTAAAATATAATGAAGACAACAATATGAGTTGAATAATAACCCTCTTTGCTTTTTTGAAGATAGTGTTTCAGGACCTTCTTCCGATATCATTAAAGCATCTTTGGGAGCAATTACTTTTTGAGATATACAGAATAAATAAGACATTATTGAATGTAAAAAATCTCCTGGATTGCTTACGCTTGAACATATTTCATAAAAGCTATAAGCAGTCGTTGCTATGTAATTTTCGCCTTCTTCAAATTTGTCATATTCTGCGGCATCATAAGGAGTAGCTGAAGTTTTTACATAATCGCTTAAACGTATTTTTTGTATTATTATTATTATTAAACTATCTTTTTTTTTGTCATCCCATCTTGTGTCTGGTCCTGGTGGTCTGCAGTGGGAGCATCTGGAGCAGAGGGGATGCGGAAGCCAGCATGGGCAAAGCAGTTTGCCACACTGGACTGTTTTACATCCTGCCATGCCACTTTCAACATGTGCATAGCATCCAGGACTGTAAACTTGCGGGCGAAGGTGCTGGCAGAGAACTCAGCTTCACCTGCGTCGATGTATGCAACAATCTTCTGGACCACCTTCTTCCTGTAGAGTGCCTTCAGGTTTCGGATGATCCCCATGTCACATGGCTGCATGATGGAGGTCGTGTTGGGCGGCAGGAAGAAGAGGCGAATGTGGGGAAGGTCATCTGCTGCATCCTTGGGGTGAGCCGAGCAGTTGTCGAGGACAAGGGCAATGTGCCGCCCCTGCCTGGCCATGTCACGTTCAAAGTCTCTTAGCCAGTCTCGAAACAGGTTGCCAGTCATCCATGCATTTTTATTGTTCATGTATGGGACTGGAAGCTGGGGGACTCCTCTAAAGCACCTGGGCTTGGCACTTTTGCCAACCACCAGTAGAGGACGCTTGTCACTGCCGTCCATGTTGGCAGTGACGAGGGCGGTGAGACGCTCCTTGACCTTCTTGCTGCCGCTCAGCTTCTGTGCTGCATCTGCCAACGTGCCGTCAGGTAGGGCACGGAAGTAGATTCCCGTCTCATCTGCGTTGTAGACGTCACAGGGTTCATACTTCTCAAGCAGCTCGGGCAGCACAGTTGAAAGCCATGTGTCTGCAGCTGGGATGTCAGCATCACTTTTCTCCCCATGTGCCTTTTTATATTTGATCGAGAAACGGTCCTTCCAACGGCAGATCCAGCCATTGGTTGTCTTGAAATCGTCCTTTCCTAGGTTGGCAGCGAGCTGATTGACCTTCTCCTCCAGGACTGCAGTGGTGATGGGACAGCCATGGGTACGGGCATCCACGAACCAGGTGTAAAGGGCCGTCTCGACGTCAGCTGCCTTGCCAGTCCGCATGCGGTTGCCGTTCTTGTTCTGCTCAGCATCTTGCAGGATCTGGGACTTCTTGCTGAGAATTTTTGAAATGGTGGACTGTGAAACACCATACGTTTTGGACAATTGAGTTTGTGATTGGCTAGATGACCACTTTATGATCTCCAGCTTCTGGGCAAGGGAGAAGTCATTTCGCTTACGTTTAGCACTCATGATTAAAAACTGAAGAATAGCTTAGCACAGTGTCCGTAACAATAGAGCAGATCGGCAAATGTTTTGATTGGGAAGTTTATTTAAGATCAAAAGGATGCATCCTTTCAAGACCTGTGTGTGCAGCTGTGTGTGTGTGCAGTGTGTGTGTTGCTATGCGTGCGTGGGTGCATGCGCGAAGCTTCGTGATCACAATGTTGCTTTCGTGATCACATGTGATTTATCGACGCATTAACCTGTCAGAAGTCTCACCAAATGGTTAAAGCCAAATGATTTTTAAAGGGAAAGTGCGACCATGCGCGAACACTCATCATGGTGATGCTTATCGATAACATCGTCATGGTCATGGTTAATTAAGGGATTAGACTTTGATGTAACTTATTGGTGCATTACTGTTGGTTTAGTGATAAGATAGGAGTTCAAGTTGATGAAAAAATGCGTGTATCGGCGCGATAATCCTGCAAAATGTTATTCTAAAAATTAATTTTGGCTAATTTTCTATGACAATAAACGGGAATATCTATGACATTAAACGAGCAAATTTCTATGTTTTGTATAGGAAATGGTTTGGGATTTCAATATTTTATGACAATAAACGGGATATTCTATAAAACGGTATGATATTAAGTGGGCACTACTGTATAGGGAATAACTTTTGTAACATCGTATGAGGTAGCAAAATATGAACAGAAAGTTTGATATTTTTTGATTTTTTAAAGAATATTTTTCGATTCTTTGATTACAAAATTGTATTTTGATTATTTGACAAATATATTATTTAATATCGTGAAAAAATTGTAAAATATAGGTAATTACTTATTTAACATCGTCTCCCCGAATGAGGTATATCAAATCTTACATCTAGCAAAATATGAACTGACAGGTTGGAGATGAACCATCATGGTATACAGTTATATAGGTAATAACTTATGTAACATCGTCTCCCCGAATGAGGTATATCAAATCTTACATCTAGCAAAATATGAACAGAAAGTTGAACATTGTCTCCCTAGTTATTTGTACATGGAATAGAAACCATCGTAGTATACAGGTTGGAGATGAATATATATATATATATAGAATTCTTTAAATCAAAAGGTAAGTAAAATAAAGTCATTAAAAAGGGAGAAAGTATTTATGAGGATCTTTGAAGTGCTTTCATCGATAAGTCGCAATAAAAATATAACCGAACAACATTAGTAGAACATATTGATCATAGGTATAGATATAGAAGTAAGTTAAATTAAACGTATACAAAAAGGGCAAACTTTCATGTCTTTCTCATAAACATGATGAATATTGGGAATGCACAATTTGTAGGGTAAAAAAATTGTTTTTATTACACATACACAACTATTTATTTTTCAAGCATTTCTCACAAAACATCTTACATTCACATATTATTCTCTGCTTAGATTATTACCATTTTTAGCTAACATCTTCACAGCAAACATTTCTTTGCAAGTTTATTTCAAGATTGCCGTTTGATTAAAAACGTTTGGATAAATAAAGCTTTCAAGGTGTCTTATTAATAATAATTTTTCATTTTTACTACATAAATTTTATTATTTATTACAAAATTCGTGAATAAAAAATACATGATTGGTGAAATTATTTTTAAAGTCAATTTTCTTGTCTAAGTGTGAATATCAATTTATTTAAAAACTATTTAGTCAATTTATATTTTATCATAAAAATTAAAAAAAAATTTTTTTAAACATTCATTGGTTTGTAGTTGCAAATACTGCTACAGATAAACATTTAAAACTCAAAAACATCCCCTTTCATTTTGGTTTGATATAAATCAGTTTGATTTTTTAAATTCATTTGTTAACATTTTGTCAGTAACTAACCTCACTTTTTATTAAAAAGTTATGCATTTTGTTCAATTAACAAAAAATATGTGAAAATTAAGCAGTGACAAAATTTTTCTAATGAAAAAAATGTTCAGAATATTTCATTTTAGTTTGAAATGTTTGTATACACACGATTTCCCAACGGGGCCCATATGGACACACCCATTTGAAGACCATGCTAATCCAATATTATTAGTTGGCTTCTGGTTTGTCAATAAACTTGACAACCTGTTAGTGCTTAAATAAGTAATGACTTTGTTGTCAGGGGAACATTTTTCTTGACTGTGATGTACTAGGATCTCACATAAAGAAGTCGACGTGTTTTTAAATACAATAAAGGGAATACTATTTTAATTGCATAGCCAAAGTTCTAAAATCGGGAATATCCATTCGACTTCATAAAAAGAAGCTCAGAATTTTATTCAGTTACTTTGCAAAATGAGAAAAATGGTTGAGTATTAGTAAAACAAATTTCATATCTAAAAACACTAATTTTTTTTACAAATTCAGAAAAATAATTTCTGAATAAATGAACCACTGTTTTGGGGTCCCAGCAAAAGAGATTGGGAAACCCTGGTACACCGTATTGGCGAATAGAAAACTAGGAGTTTAAAAGTTTTCACATCTTGACTCCTTATCAGGATAAATGACAACAAAATGTAGTCAACCAATTTTAATAAATTAATAACGTTTTTAATAATCAAGAAAAAACTTCATACTTAAGAGTACAATTTCTTTACATAATAAGCTAAAACATAAGCAAAATACAAATTTTGATACCGATGATAAAAATTTATATTTTAAGTTTTTTTAATCTCTATTGAAACTGACTACATTTTGTAGTCAAACACTTTCTTTGAGATTTGCTATGTTGCTTTTGTGATACATACAACAGCTATTATTTGAAGCTTGATATAATGAAAGAGATTAAATATACATTTTATTTCTGCCTGTCACACGATTATATGGGTCATCTATCATGCTTTATGTCTTATCTGTTTTCATTTCTTTCTTTCTTTTCGGCTTTTCATATATTTTACAGTATGACCAAAAGAAAGTCTTTTATCGAAGCATGCAGCCTGTTAAAAATAAGTAAGTTGTACGACGAAGATTTAGATGTAGATGATTCTAAAGAATTTACGAATATTCCAAGTGAAGACGAAAATATCGAAGAAAATTCAGAGGTCACTAATGTAATTTTCGAAGAGGAATCAGATTTCACTATTTTTTTTCGTAAAAAGAGAGTATCGAAGATTCATCTTCTGAAGAGGAAAACAATGTATATGGAGAAAAGTGGTAAAATAAATTGGGAGAAAATTTGGTGCAATTGAGACGAAACATTGTTACAGAAAAAGGAAGAACGCTGTCAAAAAGTATGGATGAAAAAGAGCTGTTTGGTTTGAACTTTCCTGGAGAAATTACGAGACATATCCTAAAATGAACAAATCAAAAACTTCTTTTGATAAGGACTTCAAATCCGTCAAAGTTTGCTTCTAAATTGTTTTCAAAGTTCACATTTGAAGAATTAGAAGCTTCATTTAATTTTCTCATTAGAGCAGGTGTTGATCGTGACAATTTTTGTGATTTGAATGACTTTTACAAAGAAAAACATAGTAAGCCTTTTTATAGATCTTGCATGGCTTTTTCCCACATGAAACTTCTTCTCAGATGCATGAGATTTGATAACGTTCTCACAAGAAAGCAAAGAAAAGAAATTGTTTTTACTGGCTCAAAGGCGTCACTATATTGTAGATGAATTTTTAACTATAGAGGAGCAATGAGTTCTTTTTTAATTTTACTTCTAAGTCTAAAAACTATGGATTGAAGATATTCTGGATTTGTGAAGCAAACTCAAGTTATGCTGTCAATGGAATCCTTTGCCCTTCCCCCACATCCAATAATTTTCTAAAAGTACTATATGTACTATGGGGCAAGCCCGCCTCCAAAGTCCGGCTCCTATGTGCTTTGAGAAAGAAGTTTTCGATTGTGTTGATTTTGAAGAAGTCATTGATCATTTTACTGCTGCTAAAATACGAAAAATGAACATCTAATGGAGACTGTCTTCGACTCAGACAGTATATATCTGAATTATGTAGCTTAATAAAAATGCGAGTATTTTTTTTCTAAATCACTTTTTAAGCCAGAATGGGGTCAGGATGAGTGAGAAAAGAAAGAGCTAATAGAAAGACTGCGCATCTCTTTTATCAAGTAATTTTTTTGCTTCTGATTTTGTCAATGAAAAGAGAATACCTGATTTAATTAATTTTTATAACAAGACAAAAGGTGGTGTTGACCTGATGTTCTTCAACATGCTTGACGTGACATGTCTCAACGCATACCTAATTGCAAAGAAAAAATGGTTAGTATCAATCAAGAAAACATTTTCTCAAAAATTTAGGAGAAAAACGTTCATTGGCATATATGAAAAAAAGATTACAAAATGTTTATCTTTCCACGGAATTAAAACACGTGGTTAATTTTTCACATCAAGCACTCAAGCTCAAACTTCGGAAAAAGTAAATAAAAAAGAAACCCCAAGAAGATGTTTTATTTGTAAAAAATCTTCAAGAAAAAGATGTTCCATTTGCTCAAAAGCTTGTTGTAAAGAAAATTCTTGTGATAAAAAAAACTGTAACTTGCAAGTATTGTGACAAATGATTTCAATAAATATTTTTTAAATTTAATTGTCTGAAAAACAAAAACATATATTAACATAAAACAGTAAAAAATCAGTTGACTACAAATTGTAGTCAGTCATCCCAATTAAGTTGTATAATTTTACTATTCTGATAAGGGTTAACAGCAGCTATAAAGTGAAGATTTTAAGACTTTCCTAATACAACCAAATTTTGAAGTGTAGGGAAAAAGCATTCCTCCCTTTTCTATGCTAACTTTGACTTTCTAAGGGAATGAATTAGAAGTTTATATTAAACACCAAATCTTCATTAAAGTTAAAATAATCACCTATTGAATATCATTTGATTTTGAAATAAATATCCTGTCAAGGGTAAAATTTCTGCATGTTGTACTAAAAATGTAATTTAAATTATGGAACTTTCTTGATATCGAGTTTTTCTGAAAAAAAAGAGTGAATTGTTGCAATTTCAAATCAAACATGTGCCATGCATAAAAATAATATAGAATAAGAAAAGAGGAATAAATTTAGCTAACCTACAAGTACTTGTAAAAATGATAAGAGATGCATCAGGATTCTCTTTTCGGTATTCAAGAAGGACGTGGACTAAATAGGCGTTTCTCACATTCGAAGCTGTTACGACATATTCCTGATTTAAGGTTTCAACTGTTGTCATAACGCTGAAAACAAAATAACTTTAAATTTATGTATGCCGGGATATTATATATATATTTCAAAAAGCATTGAAAGTTTGCGCCCTTATGTTCAAGACACTCTTCCCTCGCCCAATATTGTTTTATAGCTGGGAAGTGCCTTTTCACCCCCTCCCCCCCCCCAGACAAATTGATCATACGTCTACTTGATATCGTATATTTTCACATTCCTCCACATTTGGAGTAATTAAATAAATTAGTCACATTATTATAACATACACGCCAACAACATTTTAGAGGCTTCATGAAGGATTTTCCTACTTTTTTTAAATCGAAAAGCGTAATTATAACGTGTGCATCTTACTAATATTTTTCCAGGCTTGAGGAGTGAGAGTAGAGATTCGGTGGAGTCAAAGATTTGAAGCTTTAATTTTTTTTATTTTTTTCAAAGATTTCAAGCTTTTTTTTAAAAAAAATTTCAAAGATTTTTTTGTAAATACTAGGCGTCGTCGATTTTTTCAGAAGAATGTGTTTCAGAAGTTATATACATAATGAAAGTATATCAATATTATAAAGATAAATTTTCGACCACTATGGTCATCAACAGATCATCATACCGTTGCCAAATTAAGTGCGAGGAGGGAAATGACGTACGAGGATATTCATTCATTCCTAATCATGTTGTGATGAGCCTCCTAGTACTGCCTTTCCTTTTTTGCACTTAATATGGCCAACGGTATGATGATCTGTTGATGACCACTTAAAGGCCTTTTTGTTCTTTCTTTTTTTTATTAAAAAAAATTCAGCTGCTTATTAATTTATTTCATTCTTTTTTTTCATGCTGATTCAGCCCCATTTTTTTTAAGTTTGGTTTGGGAATTTAGTTAAGAAATTTAGGTTGTTGTTTGTCTCAACAAAACTTTTAAAATATTTTAAAAAAAAAGTAATAACCAAAAAAAGTACAAAAGTGCATATATATATAGAGTGTAATATATTATGTATATAATTTTTATTATAAAAAAAATTAAAATAACTTTCAACTTTTTATTTTATTTTTATCTTTTTTTTTAGCAGCCTTTAACAATTCATAACAACTTTCGTTAATCTCTGTCATGTTAGTATGCCTGTTTGGCGTTAAGTTTGCCTGTATTTTACCATTCGAAAAATTTAAGTTTAACTAAAAATTTTATTCCAAAATCGGGTTGTAGTGTCAAAATTGGTATAACCCCGTCAAAATTTAAATGGTTGGCATGTATGTCAACACAATAATTCCATCTTTGTATCAACGAGATTAGGATATGAAAGTTGGGAGCGAAGATTTCGGAAGAAAAAAAGTAGGCGAAGGAGATAAGTCCGGGTAAGCTTTAGATAACAAAAAGATCTAAATTCTCTGATCTTTTTCGCTTAACATATGTTTTTACTGTTGCCAACATGGAAACATATGGCATCATCATCATCATCAATTTGTCTCTAGGAGGAGAACAAGGTCTTATATCCCGGCTAGCTTTTTCCATTTTTTGCAGCGTCATCTCCATTGCTTTCTAAGTTGTGCATCTTACAAAGAGAGTCCCCCTTTCTCTACATCTGCTTTCACCACCTCTTCCCATTCTTGGGGCGCCCTTTCTTCGCTTTTCTAGTCACAACTTCGTCTCTCACCCTCCTAAGCAAACTTTGTTCATCCATTCTCTCAAGATGGCCCAGCCAACGCAGTCTTAATTGGCTCCAAATGCTGCTAACGCCGAGGCTGAGAAAAGGATAAGCTCTTGTTCTCCTCGAAATGTCTCAAATGGCAAGCGTCTCAAATAGCCTCTAGCAGTAAATCTCTAGATCTGCATTCTCGCGGCGGAGTTCTTTCAACTAAATGATCTAGAGGTGAAAGGGAACAATGGGCGCTTAAACCTATAGCTTCGGGTAGAGCAAGGTCGTGAGCCTTGGTCGGCAGTTACTCTAGGAGAAAACAACTCTGGTTCTAAATTACCACGGTCTTGTGGGTTTTGGATAGCTCTTGGATGAGCGAAGACTAAGGGTTTCCAGCTTCCTAATACAAAATGGTTGGCGCCAGGAAGGGCATCCGGCCATAAAAACCCATGCTCCATAACAAAATGATTTTGCTGCAAATGAAACATATGTGTAAAATGTAAATCTGTGCGAACCACTTTAAAACGATGCAAATTCGTATCTTATATGAAGTTGCCTTTGTGAATTCACTTGTACAAACTAAAAAATGTGTAGGTAAATTTTCGCAAAAGTATAGATAAGGGTACAGTTTTAATTTTTTTTTCGTTTTTATTAACATTTAAAGCAAAAAACTTTTCTAGGAACTATTTTGTATATAACTTATATAAAAAAGTTAATACATCGATCAAAACATTTTAACAGTTAAAATGTTAAAAAAAATTCATCCTTTCTCCCCCCCCCACCTCCCAAAAATGTTAGCATTGTCCGCACATGCGATATATCGGTGTGGTATGTAAACCCAAACTGGGGCGTGAATCATGGTGTTCTGGTGCCTTCTGAATCCTTCCTGAATCCGAAACCTGATGATAAAAAGATACAGATAATGCATCTAGAAATAGGAAATTCTGAGTTCTCTGGTTTTCAAACATCATCAGTGACGGAATCACTCGATGACAGATTCATTTAGTGTGTCCAAACCCACTTAAAAAAATTTTTATGGCTCCCTCTGTGAGGTTTGAACTGGTGACTTGTTATCAATTTCTTGCAATCAAAAATATCAAATTCTTGTTATCAATTGCTTCTCAATCGAATACAAGGTTCCAGTTTCAAATCAATCTAAGTGAAGTGAAAGACATTTCAAAGCAACCTACTATTTTTTTCTTTGAACCAAAATAAAATAAATGCTCCTGTTTGAAGAGATTTTCTGAAACAGAGAGGTTTCAAAGCAACGCTACGATTTCTAATAAATTTAAGAGAAATAAGTGAAACACCTTTGTCGAATCCAATTGAGACGGTCCCTGACACATTTCAATTGGTTGGCAAAAGTTTGAGAAACAGGGGTGTTAAGCGTGTAATGGCAAGGCCATTTTAACACCTAGAGAAGAGTTTAAATTGAAAGTATGGTAAATAAAAACTTGTTTTCAGGACAGCAAATGAAGGGGTCTGATTTAACGACTTTGCACAAGGCTTTGATGGCATCGTTGAGGGTGGCGCTAAAGACAAGGGTTTGGCGGGAGGAGGGAAGCATGGCGAATATCGATTTTAATTGGCTGTTGAAATGTCCTTCAAGCAATCGGTCAGCTTCATCTAAAACCTTGCAAAGAGAGGTATTATTATTATTTTTATTTTTTCCAAAGTTTCTTGGTAAAAATTGTTTAATAAACTTTGAAAAGTTGCAATAAAATTTTTCCATATTAAACATCATAGACCAACAAAAGTGGTTATATAGAGAATTTAAGATGTTTTTGATACTAGAAATGTCAATAAATTCTTCAAATAGTGTCTCTATGAAAAAAAAATTTTTTTAATTGCAAGATGTTTTTTGATTTTTTTTCTAAAATATAGGAAGTGAATTTTTTTTTCCAAATTAAAAATATTCTCAATTTCTCATTAGCAAATCAAACTCAAAAAGGCTAGAAAAATAATGGGTTGTAAAATTTTGAAAAAAAAAATAAAACATATATATAAATCGGTTTTACGACTACTTTCCCAGCAAGCTAAGGGTCTAGTCGGTGTTGCAAATATAAAAAGACTACTTACTTTTAGATTTCAAAAATTCCCTATTTTTAAACTTCTTTGTTTCATATCTACTACTTCTTTCCATGTTACATTTGGTCCACTCTAAGATTTACCTATAGTTTGCTGCTGGTACCCTGTATTAATTAACTCTTCATCTGGTCTTCTGGTTACATGCCCAAACCACCTTAATCTCTGCCTCTCTATTACTTTATTGATTTCATTTACTTCACATAAACTTCTTATTTTTAACTTTTTTTAAAAAAAAATTTTTTTTAACATTTCTTAACATTCTCATCTCATCTCAGTTTAGTCTATTTTTCTCAACTTCTTTTAACGCCCAACTTTGACTACTGTATATTGAACTTTTATAAAGAAAACCCGTTATGTTTAAAGAAAAAGTATTATTATCACATGGAACACTACTTAAAGATTTAAATTTCTTCCAAGCTAGTTTTATTCTGTGTTACGAACACATTTAGTACTTCAACTTGATAAAGACTCGTGGAGTCAAAAATTCGTTTTTTTTAAATAAATTTGTTCAAAAATCCTTTTTTTTTTCGTTTCTTTTTGTTTATTTGTAATTAAAGTTCGGCTTTAAAATTTTTAAAAAGAACGAACGAACGAACGAAATAAAGGTATATAAAGATGAAATTAAGATGAAAGGGACGAAATTAAAGTAAAAAAGAAGGCATTTAATGCGTTGAGTGAGTGTGGTTTGTGACAAAGTTAAAATATATTTATTATCTAAGTTTATTGAAATCCAAAAGTTAAAGTGCATTTGATACACTATGACGGGATTAGAAGGCAGATTGAAAAATATTTTATTTGCTTTCAATAAAAAAAAACTCATACTTTAATCATATATGTTTTTATGAGATTTAAAGTTCTCCAGATTTATGTTCTATTTTCACCATTCTCAAATTTCGAAAGAAAACTTTTTCGTCTCTTTATTGACGAGATTTGTTCTGAAACGTTGTTTTTGCAATTTTTCAAGTATTGTATTTTAAAAATAATAATTAAGCAGGTAAAAAAATTTTAATTAGCGTCTCGCATTTGTATCAAGGAATTTTATCAAAAAGCAGGGAAAGAGTTTCAATCGTTACAACAAAAAAAAGAAAAAAAATTTAAAAAAAAGAAGAAAGGAAAAATTAATTTTTTTTACGAGGAATGCAATTCGTTGGATGTCGATAGAGCCAAACTTTTCAAAGTGGTCGACTAAGCGACCTGGAGTGGCTATCACGACATGAGGCTTGTAATTCAATTCCTTTCCTTGTTTGACCATGTCTGAAATAAGTCACTGTGTCATGGATACGTCAAAAGGCGTTTAAATATAGTGATGTAGATAAGATATGTGGATTGCTATACCAAGGCTAACAGGTTTTTAAGCTGTTTATTCCGATCGACAATATAGTCATAAACAAGTTGAAAACTAAAAATGTCTTACCACTAATTACAATTGATTCCACAATTAGATTTCCTCATATTTCTCACCAAACCTTTCTTGAAGCGGACCGGATTACCGAAAATTTAAAAAACGAGCGCGGGAATATTGAAAAGTTAAAAAAACACAGGCATTATGGAATTCCTATCAATATCTGTTTAAAACAAAATAAAGCAAACGTTTCGATGTTTTCCTTATATGGATGTGACAAAGTTGATACACTGAGGGTACATAAAAAGTGGAAATTAAGACAATATATTTCAAAATACTTATTTTGTAGCACCTATCAATATTTCCAAATTTAGTTTGCGGGCCGTATAAACTTACTTAGCAGGTAGGATCTCGTTCGCGGGCCATAGTTTGGTGACCCCTGGTCTAGAGCAATATTTTATTGTATTTTATGACATTTTTCATTTTTCTTTATTAGTTTTGAAATTGAATATTAATAATAAACTTCTTTTTAGTGATGTAGAAATCCCATAATTTTAAGAAATTCCAATTAAGATCAATATATAAAAGGCCCTTTTATAAATGATAATGAGGTCTTTGAGTGTGTGTGTGTGTGTGTGTGTGTGTGTGTGTGTGTGTGTGTGTGTGTGTGTGTGTGTGTGTGTGTGTGTGTGTGTGTGTGTGTGTGTGTGTGTGTGTGTGTGTGTGTGTGTGTGTGTGTGTGTGTGTGTGTGTGTGTGTGTGTGTGTGTGTGTGTGTGTGTGTGTGTGTGTGTGTGTGTGTGTGTGTGTGTGTGTGTGTGTGTGTGTGTGTGTGTGTGTGTGTGTGTGTGTGTGTGTGTGTGTGTGTGTGTGTGTGTGTGTGTGTGTGTGTGTGTGTGTGTGTGTGTGTGTGTGGGTGGGTGGGTGTGTGTAATAAAATAATTAAAAAGCATACTGTTTGTGTAGTAAAAATAAAAAGTTTACCAATTATATTGAAAATTAGCTGGAGTCAAAGGAACGCTAAATTGTGAAAAATGAGATGTCAAATCGGCACATACAAATAAATAGGATGAGAAACAACGACCAACAACCGAATACAATGGCAAAGAAAAAAATGCAATACACAAAGCACCCATTTTATGAATTGAAACTTGTTTAGAAATAGACTTTAAATTTCTATTCAAAATTTATTTAGTTTTAAGAAAAATGTGATTCTTCTTAAAGAGCTTCTTCGTAAGAAGATTAAAAAGAGAAAATTTTAGATTTTTTATAACTTTTTTTAACCGGTTATCGACCACAGTGGACTTTACATTAATAAAATCATCTGCGTTTATTAATGCTTTTTAATACAAATCTTCTGGTTTACTTTTTATATCGTCTGATTATTCTGGACATTAACGGGTTAATACTAATTTTTAATATTAAAAACTTCATATTTTAATTATTCTCTATAACAAATTTTAAATGTGTAAGAAATGGTGGGTATGAAAACATGACCCTTAATTAAATCAAAAAAGTTGGAAAATTGAAAATAGAAAAGTTTATTTTACAGTGATGTATAATAAATAATACATATTACATATTTTAAAACACCCTTTGACAAAAGCAAAAATAAATTATTTAGGAACGACAGTAATTTTGTTAAATTCCATGTAAAAACTATATTTATTTTTGCACACAGAAAAAAAATTATAATTCAGATTTTCATGCATAAAATTCAGAGCAGTAATAAACAAAAACTTTTAAGTTGGGTTGATAAAAACTTGTGTGTAACAAGAACAAAAGCGAGTATCCAAGGCAAGTCTCACTTAGAAAAAAAATAAATACGCTTCCCTTATCAGATACGAAGGGTACAAATGTAGGCACTGACTATCCAGGCTCTTATAATTTTTCAAATGTCAATTGAAAAAACTTCTAATTTCATGCACAATATCTCGCAGGTATCAAAAATTAAATATCAAAATTACAATCGAATATACACCATTTTTACAATGAAATCATCCTTTTTCACATTGCTTTCGATCTTTTTCACAATGAATTCATCCTTTTTCACTTGGAATTATTTCCATTTTTAACATTGTGTTTTTTTTATATATATTTCAAAAAAAATTTGGTCTAACAATTTTATAACGTGAAATAAACATATTTTTTTCAATATTGTGTTTTTCTTATATATTTGAGAAAAAAATTGGCTACAAAAGTATTTAGAGATGAGAGCATGTGCTATTCCTAAAACTTTTCAGAAATTTTTTTAAAGTTTTTGTCTACATTTGTACCCGTATAATCCTATGAGGTTAAAAAAAATATGTATCTGATAAGGGATAATGACAAAAATTATCTTTACGGCAAAGTACGGGTACATGTGGAGTAAAAATGAATAAAGAAATAAAATAAAAAAGAAAAAAAAGGCCTCATTTCAGGGGGGGCCAGTTTCCTTGAATTTTTTTAACAGGGCGTCATCAATGAGTTAGTGAAATGAACGAATGAACGGTACCCATTCCGCCAACAATAACTTTAACACGAAGATGCAAAGGTTTGCCAAGAACTGTAAAATGATCAGCAAGTTGAAAGGCAAGCTCTCTGAAATAAAAAGGAGCATGAATTTCATATGCACTGAGAATAAATAGTGGTGCACCTTGTCGGAGTAAGGATCAAGGCATAGACGCCGTAAGGATCTTGACAAAACGATTGGATTATGGGTAGGGCGAAAGCAGCAGTTTTCCCACTTCCGGTTTGAGCGCAGGCGATACAATCTCTGCCTTAAAATGATGCAAAAAGCGCGCTCAAAAAAGAAATATAAAAGAAAAAAGAATTTTGAAATCAGACAAACTAAGTAAATAAAGTTAAGTTTTTTGGTGAGGCAAAAAGAAATGCTAAAGTATGAGTATAAAATTAGGAGAATATATAGAATAAAGAAGTACATGGACTGCTATAAAATTTCATTTATATGAGAATAAAATTCTTTAACAAAGTTAATTGATACTTTACCTGAATACTAAGCCACTAAACAAAGATTCAAACAATCTCCTTACTTTTCAATCAGCAACCCCTCTGAAATACGAATTCCAAGGAAATACGAATTTATGTTTATGCTGTGATCATACTTGTAGAAATTTTTCAAAAACGAATGACATTAAATATACCTCAAAAAAGTTTGAGATTTTGGTTTTTAAATATGAACAGGAGTTGTTTATTATTAAAAATAATAAATAATAAATTTAATTTATTTTTTAAATTTAAGTTATTTATTGCTTGGCTTACGCATCATAAGTTCATTATACTTGCATATAAGTGCGAGTTTCTGTAAAAATATTAACCTTTTCATTTAAGTTTTAAGTACTGCAAACAGATTTAGCGATTTTTCAATAGCATGCATTCTTAATTTTTTAGTGGATTTATGTGCCATAAGTTAAATAGTGATATTCACAAAATGTCTAAAATTGAAATTTTTACAAGTTGTCTTTATCAATTAATTTTTAATTTTTTTTATATCAAATTTTATGTCTTAAGAAAAAGAAACGTACGAATTTGACTCCTCCACAAAAAGTAGAAGTTTAAAGGTACTCACAAAACGCATCCTAGGAAAAAAATTATGAAAAAGGGATTCCTATTAGAGATGCATCGGATGTCAAATTTTTTCAATCCGCGAATGAGGATGCGGATATCAAAATAGCTATTCTAAGCAAAAGCAAGTTTTATACTTCTAAAAAATTGAGAGATGTCAATCTATATGTATTATTACAAACACACATATAAATTTTGGATAAAGTAAAAATTGAAAAATTCTGAAAAAAAACGTTGTCGTATATAGAAAATAAAACAAATGGGGATGATGATGTTAATCTTTAGTTCGTATGCAAATTCAGGGCATACAAAAGTAAGATATAATTATCAAGAATTTAATTTTTAACTGTTTTGTAAAACAATAAGCAAAAAGCAGCCAGCCTTCATATTTCTGGCAAACTAATTCAGGATAAAGCGACTGTTAGCTACACATTTTGAACTGAGACAATTTAAAAGCGTCAAATGGTCTGATGAATTACTTTTAAAGAAGACACAACAATACATGTACCTTGTTTTTTCAGAAAAGTTTTGAAGTAAAAGAACCAACAATCGAGTGTTTTGATGTTCGCTTAGTTGTTGTTCCTTAGACAAATATTTTAAATGGAGACCAAATAATGTATCAATTATCAAATAATGAAAAGTGGCAAAAATCTAAAAAAAAAAGGAATAACTCCTCTTTTAAGTTAAGGTGGCATAGGTAACAAGGTTATAACTCTTATCATTTGTCACTCAGCAAAAGCATGATGTGATTCGGAGGAAGTCTGATATTTTTAAATATTAAAAATAATTTTTCTATTTTTAAATAATGAAAAAAAATAGTTAAATTTATGTATGCATATGGAGTGGGCCTTCTTTACTGGAAGTAAAAAGTTAGAGTTAAATATATTAAGTTATTAGATATTTGAAATCCGAGTGAAATTTTGTAAGTATTACGAGTAGGAGTGGAAGCAATATATTTTCCCTCTGACTTCAAAGACCAGTTTTGAAGCTATTATTTTTTAAAAATCCTAATATAACAGTGAAAATGAATACTAAATCTTTTTGGAAATCATTTCAAATGATCATTAATGCAGAAAAATCAAACTCAACTAAAAAAAGTAAAATCAAAAATTTTCAAATTGGCGAATCGTTGATTTTTTTTATTTAGAAAAACAAAAACTTTTAAATGAGATATTTTAAAAGCGCAAAATGGGACATTTATTTTAAATTACAAAATTATTAAGAGAGCTATTATTTATTGTTAATCAAAACTTGGATAAACAATATTATACTGAATACTTCTTTTAACATTTGAATATATAAGTATGGCATAAAAGTCAGTTTTGTTTAAAGAGATTTTGTATTTAAAAGGAAATATAAACAAAATTTGACACTATATTTTTCATTTGGTAACCGTATTAAATACCTTCCAAAAGCGATCACATAAACTAGCCTTTATTAACATAAAACCTTTTAGGATTTGTGGTATGCATTGAGTTTGAATGAAGGTTGGTTTCTTGATATTGAGTTTAGAGCATTGCTTAATAAGCCAGTCATTGAGGTTAAGACTATAAAAATCTTGCATTGCAAATCGAGTTTAGATAGGACAAAAATGAAAGAAAATAGCCCTTTCTGCAAAAATAATAAATTATATTAACGCAAAGCTTAATTCACAAATAGAATAAAGAAATAGGTTACTTGTTTTTACCATACTTTACTTTTCACTAATAGTCTTCATTAATTCATAGAATAAAAAAATCACAAAGAAAAATAAATTTTAAAAAAAAATAAAAAAGATCAAATTTCCCAAAAATTAAAATACTAGTTTGTAAAAAAATATTTGGGAATGAAAACAATAAAACAGTTGACTAATAATTAGTCAATTTCTCCCAATCATTTATACATGAAAGTTTAACTATATTTCTTTCATTCTTTCTAATAATAATCCTTCTTTCAATGTGAACAATTATTATTCCTAAACTTTGTTTAGAAAACATTGAAACTTTTTACTATTTAGTCCTGTTTATAGATAAAAATCAAAGCATAATTTTATTTCTAGTAGTTTGAACTAAATTCTCAGTAAATTACAATAGTGTTAAAACTCACTCCTACTGAGATAAATTTATTAATATATAAGGCATTATTGTTCAGCATTTGTTTACAATATAAAATTCGATGCAATAAAATTATTCGTTTAGCAAAAATAGCTTTACGACTAGTTTATAAGAAGTCCCTCTATTTTTACAATTTGTATAAATTTAAGTTTATCAACTTACTTAAATTTGATGATTTATAAAAATTTTAATTCATTGTGTTGTTATATCAATTAATTCATCTATTTCTAACTCGATATAATAATATTACGTTTTCATTCAACTACCAAAATCAAAAGTATTGCCTCAGAAATAAAATGACCCTTGTTTTTCTCTGACAAAACGTAGTAATGACCAAACAGACCCAACAGATTTAAATCTAATACTTGCAATAATTAGTCATACATTTACAAACATTAGTAATATGTTTACAACCATTATTCATATGTTTATAGTGAGGATAACGAAACAATTTGCATACTTAGTTATTCTTTGGAATCAATCATAATTGGTGGATGACTTTTAAAAATGTTAGATGAAAAGAATATATTATTGAAAAATATACATATAACAGAAGGATGAGACAGGAGGATACTCATAATATGTATTAGTAAATATAAGCCAAGAATATAATAACATAATATAAAAATTTTTTATTAAAAAGATAGACTAAATGAGTCTTTTTCTATTTAAGTCAAACAGAAACCCGAGGGGACGATTTTTTTGTTAAGATGTGAGCAAACTATTTCTTGTGAGAATAATTAATCATTCACAAAAAAACATTTCTTTAGATTTTCATCACAAAACCCTTTCCCTCGTAATTCTGCTTAAATTAAAAAGAGACTCATTAAGTAGGAATATTCTTTTTAAGAAAAATATTTATATTTTAATGTAAAAAATGGAAAACTATTAATAGACTATAAACAAGATGAGATACATACTTTATCATAGTTACACATTTGTAAAATATCTATACATTTAAAAAATTTTAATGAAAAACATAAATAAATCAAATAATTTTAAACTTAATTAAATCAAATAATAAAAAATTATATTGTTAATAAATACAACATCATTTAAAAACCATAATTACCTTAAGTTTAAACTACAAAAATTTAATATTAATTAGTTTCTGCTCCAGTTTTTAAAAAGGTCTAAATTTAAAAAATAAAGTTCATAAGTTTATCAAAATTTAACAATGTTAATTATTTTTATTAGTTTTAGAATTATAATTACTAATTATTTATTACCTTATTTACAATTTCATAAGATAACATCTATAATTACGATAAATTATTTACAAATTTTTGGCGTAAAACTTATGAATGGACAATTTAACGTTTGTAGCAAATTTTCTTCTAAAAATTTTAAATGGTCAAATTTAAATTCACGACTTCATACCTTTTAATTGATAGACCCGACTCCTAAATACAGGGCTGTCAGGTTTCAGAAATTCTCATTCGGGTGAAAATTTTTCGTCAAGCCTTGGGGAAAATTCAATTTTTCCAGTTTTTTTCACAAAAAAATCGGCCAATAAAATTACCAAATTAATAGCCAATAGACTTCATATCTATGTACGCAGGCCTCTAATCAGAAAAAATTCCTTTGGGGGCACTCAATTAGGTTCTTTTTGTCGATTCTACTTGAAACTCAATATATTCCTAAATAAAATACATTATTTTTAAACAGAGTCACTAATATACTAAAAAAAAACAAAAGCAAAAAAAGGCACTAGACCCTACAGCAAAATCTAAAAGATCTGTCATAAAAGGTTATTCTTGATTTCGTGTATACTTTTTATTGATTTCCATATCTTCAAATAAACTATGCATAAGAGTGAAGCTAAACGTGTTTTATGTGACACTCTATGGAAATTATCATTTCTGAACTACATGTTTTCATAGCTATATTTAATGTGAGAGGAGTTACTATGTCTAAAAGTTAAAATATCAAATTACATTCCATAAGTAGATAAGAGCTTTGCATAAGTCAGAGTAAATGTTTGTGCCTGATCGCATTAAAAAATTAAGTTGAAGTATATTTTTTTCGCATCATAAGTATAATTGTACCTGATGAACCATGATTTTTAATTTGAAAAAATTAATAATTTTTTTGATTCAAATTGTATTGATGAGTCGCTTTTTTGACTGGATAATAACTGAGGTTGGGGGTTGGAAATTAAAATATTTTGAAACTTCTTCGGATGTTGCCATTTTAATTATCAGCATACTAGATATTTTTTTCTTTTTATGCAGGTGATTTTGGTCATGCGGGATTTCAACTAAATTTGCGAGTGATTCCCGTTCAATGCGGGTGACTTGACAACCATAGTATATATGTGTAGTAGGGTGATACTAAAAAAAATTTTAAATAGCAAAACCTCTTACATTAGTGCAACAATTGTTTTTAGATATTATTAGAAAATCAAATTTAAAACATTATTACTTTCCCCTATTTTTTATATTTATAAAAACATGTTTTTTAAAATATATTATAAAATTTTTAAAATTCCCGTTAATATTTTAAATATTTTTACGCTCTAGCTTTAAAAAATGTCTTCTAAAAATTCTAACAACAGCGTAAAAGATCATCTTTCATCATCATCCATTTTGCCTTCTAGGCCTGGTTATTGTTCCCAAAGAGTCGGGGTCAACCAGTTTCTTGCAACAACTACGTCATTTCATTCTTTCTTTAGCATCACTTCGCACAAGCTTTCTTTTTTTCATATCATGGTGAATCACTTCATTCCAGTAAAAAGTCTTTCTATTTGGAAAAAAAATTCCTTTCCCTATCCCGCCCTAAAGGAATTTGTTGAAAAAATTTCAAATCTTACACGGATGCCGACAAATTGTCAAATTCTTGGAAACTTTGCTTTTTTGTTCAACACCAAAAAACTACGACAAGAAGGAGTGATATAGAAGAATGATGATATAGAAATACTTTGGAAAGAAACTTTAAATTTTCCACCTCTTTCTAGTTCACTAATCAGAAAGAAACTTTATCGTTTCGATTTAAATGACAAAAACAAAAAAGCCCATAAAATTTTGCTACCTTACTTTCTCAGTTTTCTGATATCACGAATAAAAAGGCGGAATGGAAAGCACAAAGGATAAAAAAAAAACTCTACCAGAAGCAGATTCAAAGTGGAGGTAAAGTAACTGTCAAGCAAGCTCCTTTAAAAACAGTGCACCGAAGAAAACGCATTTGTGTTCGAACTAAATCAAGTTCTTTTGAGTCGTTATCCACACCTGACATTATCCCTGAATCTGACTCCAACTCTAGTATTGAGTCTGAAACGAAGCGCGACTCGCCTTCCTGTTCTTCTTCTGAAGACAAACTAACAAAAGAGCAGGAACTTCAACAGCAAGTTTACTGGTACGGAAGAATAACATATCAACACACAAAGGGCATGACGTTCTGGAAACAATTTTTAAACAGGGTTATAATGTTCCAGTTCCGTGTCAATCAGGTATATCGAAACAAATAAATCAGAGAAAGCAAAAAAATGAAAATAAAATTTTTTGAAAAATTACAAGTCTATGATCGTTATTGTCTTCAAATTGATGGTAAACTGTTACGGGAAGAATATCAAGTGGTTTTGCTAAAAAAATACCATAACTGAAATAAAACTTGGTGCTTTAAAATGCCCAAATGGTACTGCTAAGGCTATTCACAAAGAACTACATACTCTGATCGACGAATACAATGCTTGGAAAAATATTTGCATGATAAATCTGCAACACATCTGCCGTAAATTCTGGTTGTTTGCAGGGTATCGTTAAATTGATCCAGGATGATGTCATAAGCAAAGGCTTTCAGAAGCCACAGTACATCGGCTGTCAACACCACCTACTCGATCTGCCTTTAAAACACGTAATGGATTTTCTCATTCCGAAAGAAAGCACCATCCCAGAACTTAACTACTCTTTTATTGACGAAATATCGAAGAACTACAATTCTCTTAGAGCCAACTGCCAGGTTCTTCCAACAGATGACGTTAACAGATGGGCAAACCATGGATTGGCGGACCAAGATTGCAAGAAGACAATAAATTGCTTGAGGAGACACTGGAAAGTTGAGTAATTGATATTCCAAGATCCAACAAAAATACTGAACGTGCGGTAAAACTTATGGAGGAATTACATCGGAGCTCAAAAAAATTTGAATTTCTGAACCTAAAGTTTATAGGAAAAAAATATTTTTTAAAAGTTTTTTTATTATCCTTTACTTATCTCTATTAATATCATTTGTGCAAATAAAATTTTATTTAAGTAAAAAAAAATTTTTTTTTTAATTTTTAAAAAAAACCTTCTTAAATAAATTAACTTAAAGTTCTTAGATTTAAAAAAAAATTCAAAAAGCAAGTGGTTTCATCAAAAAATAATTTTGTAATTACCCTATTGTCTAGGTTGAATAAGAAAAACAAAAAGGATTTATTTTCGCATAACAAACAAAACAATAATAATGTTCGTATATCATTTCATCAACATTATAAATGATTTATTAAGAAAAAGATGTATTACAATTTTTATCAGATTTTATATCAGTTTTAGTAAAATGCATAATTATGCATATCATTTGAAGTAACAGAATAATAGTATAAAACGAAGTACAAATGGGTTCGATATTTTAAATACTTTTTAGAAGTTGGTAGTCTAAAATATGGAACTAAAAATTTAGTTGGAAATCGCAGTTGTGATGTAGATTTTGATACATTGAGGAAATCAAATCATTGAAAATTATAGTAAAGCTTATTATGATTGTATTTGTATATAAATTTTGATATCTGACCTTTAATTCCGATAAATTATTATTAACAAACGATGGCGTGGTGGGCTCTCTACTGTTCTTAAAACTTTCTTCTCTAAAATTGCAAGCTTTTTTTTTTATTTACTACGCTATAGTAAAAATGAGGTAACACCAAAGAATTATATACATTTTTTAAGCAGCAATGCATTGGAGTGCACCTAACCAATTCATTTCATTGAGAGGTTGAGAAAAATCTTTTCGCTTCTAACCAAGGATAGCAGGGTTCTCGAATAAATGAGGCATGACTCTATTACCAATGAGCCTTCTAATGCAACCATTTCCATACGGCCTTTAGAAGAGATTTTTAAACCCTCAAAAACGAAATACAGAATCGGTTTAACCAAAAATTCCTTTCCCTAAAGAGCTCTTTTTTAATTAGAAATTTTTTTCCGTAATCTGTGTTCAAAAAGCTTTTTTAAAGATTTATTTTGAACAGATTTTTTCCGCTCTCAAAGCATTCTGATTGAAGAATCTTCTTTGTGATCTTGGGCGAGTTTTTTTCTGATGAAATCATTCATGATGTTCATTGTTCATTTACAAAAAGTTGTCCACGTTCTTCATCTAAAAGATTCTCTCTTTGACGCAAAAGGAAAAAGATGGCCAAACTAAATTTAAATTAAAATTTTCTTGATAGTGACTAAATTCCTACGTATTGGCATCTGCGCAATTTTTGATAAATCTGACCTATTCTAAATTTTCAGATTTCCTACTCATCTTAGTTAAATGGTAATTGTAATCCTAGATGATAAGTTATAGATTTAAATATTTTTCATTTGTAAAAGAGGAACTTCTTTTTCACAGTCAAAATCTTTTTGAAGCATCTATTATATAATTAAACCACTTCCTAGTTCATTCGAACATGGTAGATCTTCCATTTAGTCAATGTACATATTTTTTTTAATTATTCGAGTATATTTTTACTATATAACGATTTTTTGGAAAAAATTTACAGAACTGATTTTCAGGCATACATCACTCATTCTTTTGACGCTTCCAGATATTTGTAACCTTATTAGCCAAAATGGAGTACAGGAATAAAATAAAAATAGATATTTTATTTGAATTTTAAAAAATATTTTTAGAGATTGTTATTAGACGTAAACCCCAAATTGGATAGAAGCTTTCAGATATATTCAAAGCTTAAATGAGAAAATTGAGTTCAAAAAATGAAACCAACATCCTCAATTTGATGTAAAAACAGATATTTTATTTAAATTTCAAAATTTTATCTATAGATATTAGACTTAAACGGCAAATTTGATTGATCCTCTCAGAGATTTAAAGGCCTCTAAATCCGAAAACTGATTTCAGAAATGGAACTATCATGGTTGATTTTGTGTAAAAACATATATTTCATGTAAAATTTGAATGAATGTTTTTGGAGACAATTTTTTGGAAATAAACCACAATTTTGATTGACACATAAGTTATTTTCAAATCCTAAATGCAAAAATTGAATCCAGAAATGAAACCAGCATGGCGGCTTTAGTATTAAAACATACATTTTACGTATAGCTAGAGCACGGTCAGTCAGTGCACACTCAAAGCTTACGAATTACCTTTAAAAGTCCTTATTAATAATAGCCAGGTAGTGATGATTATTATTATTAGCCCCCCTCCTCCCTCCACTAAACTTTTTAAATACCTCCTGTTCCCTGGAATAATTTTCTGAATACCCACTGCCTCTATAGGTAAGGTGCACTGTTGAACTAAGTTCTTAGTTTTTCCAGAATCTCTGCTTCTTCTCCTGATGTACACCAGCTAGGGTCTAGCGCAGCGGCAAGATGAAAGGTGTTGATGTCACAAATGGCAAGTATCCACACATATGTAATTAGCGTTTTCACTAGTGCTAATGAAGGGTCCGCCTTCTATCTAATCTAGAATTACACGAGCACTGCAATAAATATTAATAGGTTGATTTCAGTGATTAAAATATTTACAAACGTTGCTACAAATTCTTGGAAAATAAGGATTTTTGTGATTAGTCAAATTTTTATTTTGAATTTTTTTAAAATTTACTGATTCCGATTATGATTGTTATCAGAATCAAAAAAAAAAAGACTTTTTTTAAAGAATAAACTAATTGTTTTACAAATTTTATAGGCTGATCAAAAACATCCACCCTACATAGAAGTGAGAAAAGATGTAGTTAAAGGAGAAGTTTTGCAAGTAATCATTCTTTGTAAAGACATCTCTACTATAAAGGCATAAAAGGTAGAGAAACCCACTTGTTTTTTGATGTATCAAAACTGCTATGTCATTATTTATGTTTTTTGAGGAGGCTATTTCTATTCGCAGTCGCTATGTCAATCCAGCTTTAGCCATTTTTTTCTCTAAGCCTAAAATTTGACTAATCCATAAACTCATTATTTTGCTCACCATTACCTTCCATATTACTTTTGGAAATGATATGTTAAATCTGTCGAAAAGTCACGCTTCAAGTCCATACATTGACCGTATCCGCACTGATCCTAAGTATTCAAGTGCTTTTCACACCAATAATACCCAAGTTGTATTCCTTTGTAATTCTAATGATAGCATTGCGTCATTCCCTCTTCTTCATTTTACTTCCTTGCACAGATTCGCTTTAATGAAAAAGTTGGAAGTGTTTCTGCAGTCAGCCAAGCCTTTCTTCTCGACTTTCACTGCACCAAGGATATTTGATAGGAATGCGAAGCGCCTGCAAAGGGATCGAGCTTTGAAGCATCCCGAATTTGCATCAGCCAATCTTCTACGCGACGAGGTGCCATTCGTTTTCCAAATATCATCTTCTGGAACATACATTTCTTTCTCCTAGGTTGCGTATCGCATGACAGATCGGCTTGGAGACATCAAAAGGTTCGCTTTTCTAGCATCTCTTTGAAATATACTCTTAACTTTGATCAGAATTTTAACAAAAAAATCGCTCTATTGTGTTGCCCCTTTCAAAAATTGACCTGAAAAATTTATAAGTGATTTAATTTTCTTAAATTGACGCTTCAACAAAAAATCACTTTAAATTTCGCCTTTTTATTTCAAAAGTTTTTGAATTGTTACAATAATAAAAAAACATTTCAGACAAAATATGTTCATCCTCGAAATTGTTTTTTCGTGGTAAACTTTTCCAAATCTCATAAAAAAAAATTTATATATTCCAAAAATATTATAAAACTACTAAAATTAATTAAAATAATTTTTTAACCAAATGAACTTTATTTACCTAATGAGAGGATGAGGTAATCATTGTTGCCCTAAAAATGTTTTCGGTTTTGGTTAAAAGTTGTTTTAACCTGAACTAGAAGATAGGAATGAGTGGTGCTGAAGCATATCTCTCAATAACGTAAATATTTGTAGAAAGAATAGTTTGGAAGTGTTAACAAATTTTCCGAATAAATATATATAGAAATATTTTGACTGTTTTATACATTTAAACATAAATTTAAAAAAATTTGCAAAATATTTTTAAAAAGTATATAAGATTTTGAATGTTGGAAGGAAAAAATTTATGATTTATACATACAACATATTTATATATAAAAATGAATGAACTCTGTGATATACAAATGTGATGCTGTGCTACATGCACATTTCGTTGACATGCAGCTTCAGAATATCTCTATTCTGATTTGCAGAACCTTTGATTTGGCGCTTGATCTTGGTTGTGGTAGTGGCTGCTTGTCTTCTCTCCTTCACAATGTGCGCTAAATTATATCAAAGAATATGAGCATGAAACCTTTTTTATTTTCAGTTTCCCATTTCTGCAATCTTGCAACAGGACTTGTCTCTGAAAATGCTTGTAAGTGATTTACCTTATCATCTTTCATCACCGAATCGTAAGTTTGTCTCTCTCTCTCTCTCTCTCCTAATTTGCAAAAATACTTTGAAAGCTTGCGGATTCTGAGTGGGTGATTTTTAAATGATTGGCGTTGGAGTAGGTCGTGAGAGGCAAAATTTTTAAGTATTCACAAATATGCAAAGTCCCTTATACTTTTTTTTGGCAATCGTAGTGCTAAAATGGAATTGGATTTAATTTTTTCCGCATTTAAATTTTATTTTAAAATTTAAAAAAAAAAATTCTTTTTTTAACTTGATAGTATAAAAGTAAAATAAAAAAATTTATTGGAAATAAAGACGAATTCGAAATAACAAAAATAGGCACGAATCCGAGTCGATCTTTTTTGTTCTGTTTCTGCAGTTCTGGTTTCCCTCCAAATAGTTCACTTGTTCGATTTGTCAAATTTTACATCATCATCATCATCATCCATTTTGCCTTCTAGACCTGGTTATTGCTCCCAAAGGGTCGCGGTCAACCAGTTTCCTGCAACAACTACGCCATTTCATTCTATGAATTGGCACGTTTTACATTGTACTTTATTTCTGATTTTATGTTTTAATAGCCCTATTTTTTTTACTTTTAAGGGGCAAGTGAGGTGTGACTGCTTCGTCAAAGACAGACTGCAAGGCTGTGAAGAATCGCTGCCTTATTTATCGAACACATTTGATCTAGTGATCAGCTGTTTAAGGTCTCCTTTTTCTTCCATATGTTAGTTGTCCATGGTCAGTAAAGATAGGGTGTGCCTAGTCTTTGACTGCAGATGTTTTACTTGCTTCTTTTGCATTTGTGCTCTCTTGCACTTTCTAATACTTTTTATCTTGATATCCACGATCATGATTTTGTTTTTTTTCATTATAAAACATATTTTACTATTTTTACAAACAAACTGACCAACTTTTACTTTTTTAAATTAATTTCTGCTTTCAATCCATCAAAGAATTCCAATATTGTTGGATGCGTATCTTGGAAATGCGTTTAAGAGTATTGTGATAACCCTCACAACATTAGTAGTTTTTGGAGTTAAATCAAAAAAGGATGCTTCAATAAATAAGGAGGAAATGTAGCATACCTTACTCTGTTTCAAACTCCTTCTCCCTGAATACGAAGTCTTTCTTTCTTCAGAAATTTTCTCTAAAGTCATCAATTAAGAAATATTAGAGGAATGAAAGACAAGTCAAGTAAACATTTTATAGGCATGTTCATTTTTTGCAATTGTTTCAAAGTCTTTCCTTCAAGCCAACTTCTACCTTTCTTAAAGCAAACTGTGATAACTTAAAATAACCAGTCGGCCAACTTTTTCCCAAATGCTTTAATTGCTACCATTTCCACAAAACAAGAGTAAGACACTTAGGAGTGAAAACTCAGAAAAGTGTTTATATGATTGATATGATTTTTTTATAAGTATTTTTGTGTTTTCTTAGTGAATTACCTATTTTGCTGTGAAGTGTTCGAAGTAGGAACATCAAAAGTTTGATCACCAAAAACACATTCTTTTTAGATAGTACAAAAACGCACTGCTTCCAATTACAGGAATCTTCAAAGGATCTTCAGAAGCAGTATCTTTCAGTATGATGTCCATATATTTGTTCAGTATATAAAAATTAACGCTGAATGTGTGTGTGTGTTTCTGTGTCTCTGTTAAATTTTTGTTTTGACGTCATCTCCAATTTTCTCCTTTTAGTACAAGTTTTTGCAAATTCATATTCATGTCCGCCAAGTATTAAAACATCTTCTTCCTTGGAAGACTTTGAAAATTCAAACATAACCTTTCAATTTTAAAGACTTAAAAAAATAGTATCCTTAATGTTCGCTCTTTGACCGAATAAAATTATATCAATGATAATAATTAATCCATGTCGTTTAAAGATTCGACTAAATACTTTTAGAGCTACATAAATGATTTTATCGGAGTCAGCGCTTTTATCCATTTGATTATTGATTTGCTCATCTCACCAATTTTAGCATGAGTATCTGGTTGTAAGTGCGTCAGGTTTTCTATTTAATCTAGAGATATAAAGTTATTTTTTTTATTTTTTTTTAGTTGACTCCTAAGTGCCTTATTATTTATTTATTTTTTTTTTGAAGTTTATCCCCGAAAAATTTTACATTCTCTTAACACCCTCATCCACGGATCATTTAAGTTTCGACATCCGCAATTCGTATACATTCTTTTTTTCTATATACCGCAAAGTTTTTTTTCGAATTTTTTAATTTTACCTTATCCAAAATCTTTATGATTGCAAAAATACAATGACATCTCTCAGTATAAAACATCCCTTATGATGTCAAATTTGATATCTGCATTCGCATGTGCAAAAAATTTCCCACCCGATACACTTCGTAAACGGGAAACTGTTACCCTCGTGCGACACATATAAATTTGTAACGGACTCAATCAAAAAATCGCTAACGAATTTCCAAACTTCGGACGAAAGTGTCTCGTTAGTTGCGCTCGTATTCACTGCGTTATAAATTCTCACCTTCGTTTCCTTAAGCCTGCATTGGGTAAATGATTTGTCGTCTACGTTGAAGCAAATTCACGATGTCCTACTTCCTGATGGCGTCTTTTTGGCAACAATGCTTGGATTAGAAACTCTTCACCAATTGAAATACTCCTTCTATCTTGCTGAGCTTGAAAGAAAAGAAGTTTTTTTATAATATATCCACTCCTTGCTTCTAAAAAATTTGGCTGCAAGCGCCATTTTGCATTAAAACATCGAAGAAATTGCATTTTTTTTAAATATTTCCTTTTTTTATTTGTCGTCTGTATCATATCGAGGGTAAGAATAATCTTCCATATATGGGCATCGATAGGCAGGATGGGGAATCGAACCCAGACCAACTATGAAATTAGACAACTATGTCCAATAGTTGACAACTATTGTACTAACTCTATAAATATCAGTAATTGTCTAAATATTTTCTTTTTTTATTTGTCGTCTGTATCATATCCAGGGTAAGAATAATCTTCCATATATGGGCAACAATAGGCAGGATGGGGAATCGAACCCAGACCAACTATGAAATTAGACAACTATGTCCAATAGTTGACAACTATAGTACTAACTCTCTAAATATCAGTAATTGTCTAAATATTTTCTTTTTTTATTTGTAGTCTGTAATCTGTATCATATCCAGGGTAAGAATAATCTTCCATATATGAGCAACAATAGGCAGGATGGGGAATCGAACCCAGACCAACTATGAAATTAGACAACTATGTCCAATAGTTGACAACTATAGTACTAACTCTATAAATATCAGTAATTTTTTAAATATTTTCTTTTTTTATTTGTCGTCTGTATCATATCGAGGGTAAGAATAATCTTCCATATATGGGCAACGATAGGCAGGATGAGGAATCGAACCCAGACCAACTATGAAATTAGACAACTATGTCCAATAGTTGACAACTATAGTACTAACTCTATAAATATCAGTAATTGTCTAAATATTTTCTTTTTTTATTTGTCGTCTGTATCATATCCAGGGTAAGAATAATCTTCCATATATGGGCAACGATAGGCAGGATGGGGAATCGAACCCAGACCAACTATGTCCAATAGTTGACAACTATAGTATTAACTCTATAAATATCAGTAATTGTCTAAATATTTTCTTTTTTTATTTGTCGTCTGTATCATATCCAGGATAAGAATAATCTTCCATATATGGGCAACGATAGGCAGGATGGGGAATCGAACCCAGACCAACTATGAAATTAGACAACTATGTCCAATAGTTGACAGCTATGTCCATAGTTGTCCAATTAGACAACTATGCCATATGTCTAAGAAATGAACTATTTAATTAAAGTTGATTTTTTCATTAATTCATTTTTATATTATGGCAAAATGTTTGTGAGACTAATTCACTGATCACGTATGCAGCAATAGCGTACCATGAGGGGCGTATTAGGATAGTATAAGTCCGATATTTTTTTATTCAAAAATATTGAATGACGTAAAACTCTCATCTTCGTTCTTTGAGGGATCCATCACAAGACTGATCATTTATTTGACACTCCAGGAACGAAAAACGGAAGCAAAAAATCTTTTTTCTAAGATATTGAATTGAGAAGAGAATTTATTTGTTCAAAAAGAACTAATTTTTTACATATTCGACATGTTCAAAGATACGATTGATTATTCTCATAAATTTATATTTTTTTTTCCTTTTTCATAGACGACATTAAAGACTTTAGCACTAGAACGACCAAAAATATTATTAAAACGCACAACCGCGTAAATTGACGCAAAAGAAAGAATTACTATATTGAAAAAGGAGATAAAAAAAATTATTATTGAAAAATAATTCATAAATTTAAAAGAGAGAGATGATTTTAAAAGACCAATATTTTGAACATTTGAAACAAATTTTGTTATCAAAAAAAATTTTGAGTTGAAAATTTGGAATCTTGGAATCAACTTTGTCTTGTGAAGTACGAAAAAATGTTTCCTTTGGATTTGATAGGCTTAGCAGTTTTATTAGCAGACAAAGTGTTTAGCACAACGTGAATTATCGACTAGGTTCATGCAGACCTTCGTATAATTTTTACGTCGTCATAACAAGATGCAAGATCAATGCAGGAATTGAATCTGGCATTTATTCTGCGGTTTTAAAAGTTTCATCTTTTTTACTATCATTGATGGCGTTCAAATTTTATATTCAATTAACTTAGTATTGAAGGAAAGGCCTCTGGCATTTAATTTTGCATCGCAAGGAAGATGAAAAGAGTTAGTATCGGCATTCACTGAAAAATGGAAGCATCAATTTTATCTACGACCTCCAAGAAAAATGAATCAATATGATGTATGCATATAAGTTTTGATTTGGCTTGAGTGAGATTAATAAATTAATCATAAAATAACATCTAAAACTGGATGGCAAAATTGAAGTTGATTATGCACGCTGCTAATTAAAAACTTAATTAAGAGTAACCTTTTATTAGAGCAGGCAAAATACCTAATTCTCTATGTGACGCCAGCTCACAAATTCATTTTTGTCTTTTTAAACAACTTCATTCAGAAAGCAAGCCTTTGCATTTTTTCGTAAAGCAAAAATTGATGAGATAGCTGGAGTCTGTAGAATGTTTGGAAGAGTAACATTTAAGATTATTGAATTTCTTTCAATTTAAGCAGCGCATATTCTCTTGGTTTGAGTGAGAAAATTTATTCACAAAATTTTAAAGGCTCTATGATTCAATATTAGAGCTGATTAGACATGAATAAATTTTAATCAAATGAGGTATAAAAAGACTTTTGTGAAAAATCATTGTTGCATGTAAGCGTTAGGACTGAATAATAATAATAATAATCAAGCTTACCATGTTTAAATTGTTGATATCCATAATTTCACTACTATTTCTACAATTTGTTTGAAGTATAATGTATTGAAAAAATAAAATAATCGGATTATAAGTACCTTTATTGCTATTTCTAATTGTTAATTTCTTTCTGAACTACGAGATAGTTAGTATTTAAGGCTGAATGATTGCAAACTTTATAAACCATCTGGTTTACAATTTCTACATTATGGATGAATATAATTCTTTTTAGGATAATCTTTTTCATTGTGAGACTCAGTGTAGTAAATTGGTGAGCTATTACAATGAGAAGCTTTATGTGCAATTAAACAATAATTCAAAAATTCTTTATGTATAAAATATAGATCATCTCCACCAGGGGCGGATCAAAAATCTCTTATAGGGGGCCGAAATCTATTTAAATTTTTTTGCAATTTTGCTAAAAGTCTTCAGAGAATACGACAGCTGTATTATGTCTTTTAGAATTCAACTTGTCATATCGTTGATATAAACGTAATCAACTACCAACAAGTATTGTTTTAGGAAAAAGCTAAATTAGTAAGGGTAATTTTCGAAGCCGTTTTCCATAGGGGGGGGGGGCTAGGCCCATGAGTCCCCCCTTTGGATCTGCCACTGAATTCTCTACATCTAGATAAATCAAAATAGAGACTAAAATTGTTATGAGATAATAAATCGAAGGTCTCACCAGAAGCCAAGATATCTCTAGAAAAAAAGGAGTTTGAAATTTTTATTATCTATTGAGTAATTATCTCCATCTTCACAAAATTTTTTGATAATATAGATGCTAGCAGAAAATGTTTAAAGGAAAAGCTGATAACAGATTTGAACTAACTTTTGATAGAAGAAATCTTTTACTTTCATCATTATTTCATTTGCTTTAAGCATATTACTAAAGTCATTAGAGCTGAAACAAGAACTATTTTTTGAACTTTTTAAAGAATTTACTTGCACATATTTTAGAATTTTTGATGCCATTTGGAATAGTTTTTCATTGCAATCATTTTAAGGTAGCTTTCTTTGTCTTTGATATGTTGAAATTTACCAGTGAATAAGTGGATTTATTCTTCTCAAGCATATCAACTTTATTGGTTTAAAGATTCGCTTTGGTTTCCTCATTTTCCAGAATTGTTGAATTTAAACATTTTTGAGCCTTCTTTTTGATACAAATTTCACATATGAAATTCAATCAAAGAGTAGAATATTCATCAAAAATCTTATTAAATCTATGTTGTGAGCCAATGCAAAAGTAACAAATCCAATTATCACACAGAAAAGATTGACCATTTGTTCACTACAATCATTTTTTGAATTAGCATTCAAGACATCTCTATAGCATTTAGCACAATTTCAGTTTGACATTATAGAAAAATATTAAAACTTTAGGAGAAAATTCAAAGTGAAATTGAAGTGAATTGTTAAGTTCAGGTTCCAAAGAGAAAGAGAGAGTACTATAAATCAAAAAGGAAGTTGGAATTTTTCAAAAAGCAAGGTTTGTTTAATAAAAATAATGTTATCATCTCATTCTTCTACAAATATTTGAACATTTTTCGATCTAATTCTTGATAAGCTCAGATTTATATTGAAAGTGGAAACATTTCTTGACCTGGGATATAAAAGAATTTAAAATATTTAAAGAAGATTGGCATTTTTCATCATGAAAAAATGTTTAGCCCCTCATACATTTAATTGATATCTCGTTGCAATGAGTTCCAGTGTGGCTAATTTAGTCTATTTTGAAGATGGGACATTTTTTAAAAAGCCAAATTTATCATACTGCCAAAATTTGATTCTTTTTTTACAGATATTCGTATAGGTTGGCATTTAAAGCCACAAGAATAGTAAGCGTCTTAGAAGGAAGTAGGCTAACTTGTGAGTCAATTGATTCGATTATAATAAACGCAACACTTCCAATTTTTGCGATATCCGATTTGCAAAAATTTAATGCCTCTACGATATCTTTCTCATTGATGGATGCTTTCAATTATGAATCTAAGCTTAAAATCCCACTGCGTCAGGCACGAAATTTGTCTTTTGAAAGAGACTCAACTTTCTTTCAGAGTGCTCACGACTAACGCTAGATAGCATTAAGTAACGACTTCATTTTGATATTGGCAATGGAAGTATTATTTAACAAGGGTTAATTTTATTGATTATTATTTTTTTTGATTATTGTCATCAACAGCCTTGGGTGCTTATATTCTTTCTCGGAATTAGATTATTATCTATGAAATTTTTAATATGCTGGAAAAAGTTTCATCTCCAAATGTGCTTTTAAGATTGACGAGAAAGGAGATTAGAGCTAGAAAAATCACTTTTGGTTAGCTTTTCAGGCGAAACGAACACATGATCAGTTTCCATAGAGAATGTTTGCAAAGAAATAATGAGAAAAGGGAACTAGAGAAATGAATATAAAGAACTAAGATAGAAATTGAGCGGGGTAAAAGATAAGAACTAGTTAAAGGATATACTATCAAAAAAAGAAGAGTTAATTTATAACAATTGAGGTGTATATGCTCACCCCCTCCTCTATGTTAGGGCACTGGCTTATTTGTTTCATTTTAAAGCTCATTTTATAATTTTTGGGTCAATACCTTCCCTGAAAATATTGCTAATTTATTCTGTTAAAATGAATTGATTACGAAAGAAAACGAAACGTTTTTTTCTAATACATTTACACTTAAGGCATTGTCTTCTAGATTTTCACCAACAATTGACCTATCTAATCTCGGGAAAATGTTGAATTGGGCGGGCTTTGCGCTTCAAACGATCGACGTTGATAGTATCACGATCAGGTACCCATCTATGATGGAGTTGATGATCGATTTGAAAGGAATGGCGGAGACATCTTCTACACTTTCAAGAGATATCTTTTTGTCGAAGGACGTTTTAATTTCTGCCTGCTCCATTTACAACTCCCTCTACGGCTCCACTCAACAAATGGAGGAAGGTGTGCCTGCAACATTTCAAATAGTCAATATGATTGGTTGGAAACCTCATAAGTCTCAAGTGAGAATTTCTTCTAAGATTTCTACCCTACACTTCTTCCTTTTTACCGCATCGAGATATCATCTCAATAGGACTCTGTATCACAATTCAAAAAAATCAGATAGTTTTACCTTATGTGACTACCGTATTTATGGCTTGCCTCTGCCAAGCCTGTCTAATGCCTCTCTTTTCTTAGTATCTTTCCTTCTAAACTAATTGCGTACAATTTAACTATCGCTAATCGGGAACAAAAACTTGTGATTTTTTTTTAAAAAAGTTAGAAAAAAATATTTGATAAAAGTTTGATCGTAAAATTTAATGAGAAATTATAACTAAATAAGAGTGTATGAAAAAAATTTGCAAGTTAAATTTTAAAAATTTTTAATTCAAAATATGGGGATTAGTTTGAAAGTATGGCGTATTTTAACTCATTACATGTCTAATCCGGCACCCTCCAACTCTCAATGATGATGTAGTTTAAGTTTACCCCACCTTTTCAATAGCCATATGATAAAAGGCCATTAGAGTTACCTTAGCACACTTTTTAAATTTGCCAAATTTTTACTATTTTAATATGATATTGTTAGCCTTTTTTTTGGGCAACTTTGCTATGTGGACCGCAAAACAAGAGGTTGAGGACCGCACGCCGTCCTCAGGGCCCCTTATTGAGAACCACTGAATTCTAGAACAATGGTGTCAAACATAAGGTCCAACAAGAGCTATAATGCGGTCAGACGAGTATTTTGAATTTGTCTGAATATTTGCCAACTCATTGATTTTGCTTTTGATGAAATAGCCAAATGTGAGTGTCAATGACGACACTACCCTAACGCTGAAAACCTTTGAATTCTTTGGAAGAGAGGCAGGATAACAAATCTGGACATTCTGAAAGTTGCTTCTTACACTGATATAGAAATATTTGTTATAAATGGGATATGGTGTACGCCTAAAACATTTTTTCACTTACAACTGAATGACATTCTCTAACAATAATCCAACTCCACTTTTTTATTTAGTCAAAACCACTTCCTAGAGGAAGTGCTCAATTCTCATTAAAGGATCTGCACAAAGTCAAAAGCAATGGAAATCAAAACTAAGGAAAATCATTTCTGCTACTCTGAAATTTTTGCATGGAATAAATGAAATTTTCTTTTTTGCAATAAACTTTTTCTTCTTGCACTAACGTGTATTTATGTCATTTATATTAGAGATGTACCGGATATCCGCAAAATTTTTTTTTAGATTCCCTTAACATTCTCATTTAAGTTTCAACATCCGCTTCCGCGATCTTCTATTATTTTTCTTTTTCCCATATGCCACAAAGTTTTTTTCAAAATTTTTATGCTAAGTACGCCATTTTGATAACAAGAATATACTGAAATCTCTCTAAATCTTTAAGAAATATAAACTTGCATTTGCTTAGAATAGCAATTCGGCATCCTTTATATATTTAGAATAGAAAGATAAACCTTGTCTATCTACTTATTTTTATCAAATCATGCATATACGAAACTAAAAGTAACGGAAACCAACGATATATTTAAAAGGATAAATATTTTTCGATTCTTTGATTACAGAATTTCATTTTGATTAATTGACAAATAATATATTATTTAAAATCGTGCAAATTGCAAAAATATAGTTATTAACTTTTGTAACATCGTCTCCCCGAATGAGGTATATCAAATCTTACATCTAGCAAAAATAAGAACAGAAAGTTGAACCTTGTCTCCCTAATCATTTGTATATGGAATAGAAAGTTGTCTACCCGCGTTCAATCGTACAGGGTATGAAATATATATATAATATTTACAATAACTATTAGTATAATTCTTTTGTTAATATTATAAATTATGACATCGACTTTAGAAATTTCCTTGACGTGAGGATTTGAAGGTCAAACTCTAAGAGCAATGAATTACCATTGATTCATTCAGCAATGAGCCTTGAATGAAATTGAGGGGTTCCATCTGTAGTATCTACTCCTTGAAACACCAAATATACTCTGGTGAATGAAAGAAATACTAAAAGTGGAATAAATTAAATTTTTTCATTCCCACAACTTATTCAGACTTCATTTTATCAATAAGCACCGATTTGAATAAAATGGTTGTCTCATAGTACCCAACAGAGATAGATTGATATGTTGCAACAAAGAAAAAAACAGTGTTGAGAATTTTTATAAAAGAATCAATGAACACACACCATTGATCGCGCGAATCCTTTAACACTACTTCTTTAAAACTTTTATCTTTACGCAGACTTAAATAATCTGTAACGTGAAAATCTTTTCTATCATGCTCGGTACTTTAAACTGTTTACACTTCTGGCCAACAAATTCCATTTTTTCACTTTGATGCAGACACCAATTCATATTTTACTAAGTTTTATATCATTCACTAGGTGGTGATCTGATCAAGCTCTTTTAGTCTGGAAAATGAAGCTTTCGCTGTAAGCTTACATCCTTTTTCTGTTCAAGTCATCATCGTGATCCGAAATAAGAATATCAGGTGTTGGTTTCTATGCTGAACATACTGGAATGGACAACGAATCGCCGTTCTATATATTTTTTCTCGTTACTTACCCTTGTAGAGTTGATTTACATGGATCACTGTTTACACGAGCAACCGACATCTTATCCTGGTCTCTGATTTACACACAAAAACATCCTTCATATGCGATTCACTATTTTGTAGAACTTAAAATGTATTTTTCTTGCTTTGAGCCCATATTATATATTCCACACAAAAATAATCAGTTTATATCTTATAGTGTCTTTCAGCCATTTTCAATATAATTACGGGAACAAATAGAAAAAATTTAAATCCTAAAAGATGGGAAACTAAGGGAAAGTACAAAAGATAAAATGCTTGCTCAAAAATTGCATTAATCAAATATAATAAAAATATCGATGTTACGAAGAAAACAAATAATACACTGGACTCGATTCAAACAAGAAAGTGACAACATTTTTTAAGAAGAATTAATCGATAATGAACTATGAATTTTGAAAAATCTATCTAAAATTGGAAACATAAGAAAATTTTGAAAAAATAGTTTATTCTCCAGAATTTTTGAATAAAGAAGAATCGAATAATCTTTCTAAATTACGATTTAAAAACATCATTTCTTCGTTTAGCCAAAAAATCTCCATTGTCTGAAATCATTCTTTGCTTAAATTTTACTTTATCTTGACAAATCTTAGAATTTTTAAATGTCCTAAAATCATTTCGTTCACTCGTATTCACTAAAGTAAACTTTTAAGCAAAAATTTGGCCGTAGTTTTCAACCACGTTATATATAAAGTTATTCAACAGATAACAAAATGTGTTCAGGAAGTTTTGTATGAGATATAAATGCCAAGTGTTGCCTTAGAAACGTTCAAATTGGTAAAGAAAGATTCTCCTCATATGTGATCTCTTAAAGTGGTCTTTTATTCAAAAAGAAGTCACTTTCAATTTTTGCAAATTTTCAATAATCAAATAAAAAATTTTATAATCCTCAAAGATGGAAACATTGGTGAACGTCCCAAAAAAATAAAATACTACCATCGTAGACGAGAAATTAGTGGTTCTATGAAGTGGGCCTTAAGCTCTTTAAATATAATAAAAGGGGCCACTCCAAAAAGGGTATTTCGAAAGCATATTAGATTTAGAATGAGTGTGTGCCACTTTACTGGAATATAATTGACACAGATGCGACTCACAACGACTTTATCATCACTCATCCTCAGATATACCAAGCATGATTGACAAGTATTTTCATGTCTGTTAGATGAGTCTTGTGAACATTTGATTCGACATCAAAAAGACAAAAATATTTTGATGTCATTTGTTTTTAAATAAAAATCTACCAAAAAATTTGCTTTTGCTGAGAAAAAACTTGAAACTCCAGAATATTGCAAAATTCGCTAAAATATCTTACTTAGTTTACAGTATATAACAAGTTCAGTTCTCTCCCTGAGATTTTGGAAGTTTATTTTGCCCGCACTATTACCCCTAGTCCCATTAAATTCATTTTGCCCCCCCCCCTGCTTTGTAGTTAGAGAATAGAGATGGGACAGGTTGTGAGAGTATATCTGAAATATTGGAGATTTATTAGTTCTGAGTTGGGCTTGTATGCGTGACGAGTTGTGTATTTTTGGATGCAATCAACTTATGTAGTTTAAAAGATAGTTTGTGTATGCATGGTTTTGTTCAAGTCTCTTTGATCGGAATTAGGATCTTTATTTTCCCATATGTGGTAATTTTCTAAGGTATTTGATCTTTGAATGGGATCCCATTGGCTTGAAAGGATGTCAATCACGCTAAGACAGCGTGTATCTCTTCTTGCAAGCATTGAAATATTTCCAATGTTTATGTCTGTTTCGTTGAGAATAAATAAGAAGCTGCTTTCATACCACTCAACCAATTGGTGCTACTATACGTAATTTCTAACCAATGGCGTGTGTCTCAGTAGGATGAAAAACATTATTTCGTTCAGAGAAAAAAAAATTAAGGAAATTTTATTGAAAACTTAAATAAATTTTAGATCCAAACCAAGTTTATTCAAAATTTAAATTTTATTTCCAAGGAAATATAACAGAAAAACGAGATTTTGTCAAGAGTAAAAAGGAATTTATTCTAAACACAAGTGTTATAGTTATCGAGGAAACCACGGCTTGTTGTCAATGGAATCGCGTTTTGGTTCATCAATGTGAAAAGATGAGTTGAGTTACAACAGCATGAAAATAAAACAGAGGAATCTTTTCTTAGGAACTCCCCTGAAATCAAGGGGGTGTAGATTTTTGCCAGATTTGGCTCTGATGTTTAAAATTGATAAAAAAAAAATTTAATCATAAAAAAACGAGAATATATATTATTTTTATTTTGACTATAATTCTAATGTTTAACAAAAAAACCCTTAAAATAAATAATCAACAACCAAAATTATTAATAATAGGGACTTCGTCACTCTACTTCTGATTTCAAATCTTTCCTCAATTTGCATAATAGTTGATAGACAAGTGCTCAGCCAATTTGTAAATGAACCTTAATGTGTACAATCTTGAAAGCCTATTGTTAATGTGGTTAAGATTTGAGTAGAAATTCGTGTTAGGGTTGGGTTTAGTGCTAGCGCAATCGTACATACATATACATTTTTTGACATTCTTGACACAAATCTTCCAAAATACACGTGACACAAATCTTCCAAAATACACGTGACACAAATCTTCCAAAATACACGTGACACAAATCTTCCAAAATACACGTGACACAAATCTTCCAAAATACACGTGACACAAATCTTCCAAAATACACGTGACACAAAAAACATCTAGACATAGATACACACGAATACATATAAATACATGCATGCTAGAGTCCTGCGTCGAGGAGGAGACGGATTGGGAGATACCAATTAGCTAGTTTCCTCCTCGAGCCCCAAACAAGTTTAATAAAAATAATTAATATATTTTTATATTAAAACTTAGCTCAAAAATAATATTTTATTTTATGTACTAATTATATAACTTTAATGATTATCTCTATTTTTTGCTGCCTGATTCTCAATAACATAACCAAACCACTTTCAACCTCAATGTAATAATCGACTCCAGAGGGTCGATATCGACCACTTTGGCGAGTTTTTCTTGGTAGAGATGTTTGACATGTAAACGTTAAAGAGTATACCTTTGTAAAACTAAAAAACAATCTTAAAAAAGCCAAAGAAGCATTCCCCAGTTCTACGAAGGAATATACTTTCTGTTGCCTGAGCGCATAGGCATTCTCCATATTTGCGTAAGAATGAAATCAGAGCAGTTAAACCAAGAACCTGGCATTTTATTTCTAATTTATCTTTGTTGCCTTTTTAAAATTATATTACCCATTAATCATTGTATTCCACTATAACAATATGGTTTGTAATTGCGTTTCTCAATTACTTTATGCACTATATACATATTTTAACACTTTTGTGCGAAATATGAGAAGAGTAAAAAATACGAGCGATTAATGTGATCCTTGAAACTTTTTTGATTTTATGAAAGACAAAAAGCAATAATCTTTTAAACATTTTTTGGCGAAAATAATAAAGCACTAAAAAAGAGGTTTCAATTGGCTAACCCACATTTGTTGAAATATCTTTCCAATTACTCAAATCTTGTAAAGGTTTTCCCATTCGAAAACTCATTCAGAAAATAACTGCAACAAAACAAATGTACTAGACGCAGAAGGAAATAAAAATTAACTGAAAACTTCGTCAATCAAAATTAGTTTAAAGAATCGACACATACAAGGCGTTACAGTATGACTTTTGATAAGATGGAAAGAGTACTGTATTAACGTAGTTTGGTGAAAAAATGCCTGCCAGCCAATGAAAATCACAAGTTTCGGATCAAATTTTGTTAAGGGATTATCACATGCCCTACCAGGAGTGGCTAAACTAACTCTAGATACTATTTATCAAAAAATAGGGAGGAGGGGTAAAAATCACAATGGAAGGGGAGTCAAAAACTTAAAATATTGCGGGACGCATTTAGCAATGACTCTAATAACAAAACAACGATAAAGGAGAGTTGACACATCCTTAAAGTCATCAATTTAAGTAATTCAAAAGCATAAAATTTAACCTCATCACTTTAAAACTTTTCTAAAAAATTATATTAAAAAAACTGGCCACGAAAGGTCCAAAATGCAAAGTACTATTCTTGCGATAGAGGGCTCCCTTGAGGATTCTAGTACAAATCTAATTAAAATAGGTTTATGAAAGACACCCAAAGAATGCTCCATAAAATCAACTTAAAGTAGTGGAAAACATCCAAAAAAACAAATATATAATCTTAATTGATATACCAAGAGAGGAATCTTTGATGGCAGATGCGGTTGGAATGTTGAACTTACACCTTTTTTATACAAGAAACAGTTGTCAATGCTTTAGGCCTGAAATCAGATGAAAATTTTACCCTTCAAATCTCATATTAATCTTCTGCTTTCATTTATCTTTCTGAAGACATAAGATTCATTTAAATTTAATTTATAAAAATTATTTTCATTACAAAATATATTGCTTGTTCCATTTTTCGACTATTTTAACATTTTATTTGTCATTTATATACAATTTACAAAAAATAACCTAAAAGTGCTTAAAGGAAAAGGGCTGACACACAGAGAAGCTAGAAGTAAAACCTAAAATCATTATAAAACGTAAGCGAGTAAATACTTTTAAACTATATAAAAATTATCAATACAAACAAATCAAAAATTTATTAGAAAGACAAAAAAAATAAAGACGAGTATCTATAATTCACCACAATCCTTGATGGTTATTTTATGAAGAGGCTTATCATGAGAAGTTGCATTCGCCTCGATCTTTCTCACAACATCTAAACCTTCAACAACTTCGCCAAAGACGACATGCTTATTATCTAACCACGAAGTTTTAACAGTGGTTAAAAAAAACTGTGAACCGTTAGTATTTGCACCAGCATTGGCCATAGAAAGAATTCCTAAAAAAATTCTCTAAAAAAAAAGTAAACATAAAAATCACGATTTTACCTGGTCCAGTATGTTTTAATTTGAAATTTTCATCCTCAAATTTAGAACCATAAATGGACTTTCCACCAGTGCCATTATGATTGGTAAAATCACCTCCTTGGATCATGAAATCCTTAATAACTCGATGAAAAGTACTATTTTTGTAGCCAAAACCTTTTTCTCCGGTACATAGAGCACGGAAATTTTCTGTAAAAATTTGATTAATAAATTAATCATAATTAAAATGATCTTTGAAATAAGTACACAAAAATAATAATAATTACCACAGGTTTTAGGAACAACATCAGTGTGCAACTAAAAATAAGAAGACAAAAGTTAAAAAAAATTATGAAAAAAGAATTTTACCTTAATTACGATTCGACCAAGATCACCATCTTTTGCACTATTAATATCCATAAAAACCTTTTTAGCTACCATGGCAGAAAAAGAACGATAACACAAACCGGAAAAAGAAATTGCCTTGGAAAAAGAAACAAAGAACATATATTTAAAAAATCAAAATATTTAATAAATAAATTTTTTTATAAAAGTTTTTTGTAAAATAGATAAAAAACATTTAAAAAGTAAGAATTTATGAAATAATTAGAAAATTTTAATTTTAATTACTTGTTTACTAATATAATAGTAATTACACTAGCGGATTTAAAGGGGGCGGAACCGGCGTACGCCCCCGCCCATACCCCCACCCCCTCCCTCTAAAATTGCATCGCCAAATGCTTGAAAATTTTTCTTGATCTAATTCTTTTCGTAGAACTCAATAATTATGATCGCTTGAGCAACTCGTTTTTTAAATTCAATCTTTATATGTGAGAAGCCCTAAGAAGTTTTTATGTTTCAATCGTAGTTAAGTTTTTACATCTCTCTAGAAAATCTGATTAAACATAAAATAAGAAATTTAAAAAATAAATACTTTTGTCAGAAATTTTTTAATTCTATATCAACGGAGAAAACTTGGTCCAGTATCAACAAAATCTTAAATGATCCTGATAATAAACGTATACGTATAAAAGAAGGTGATAAAGTGATTGATAATAGAATATTAGCAAACAGATCCAACCAAACCTTCAGTTTGTCAAAATGCTCTAGACGCAGATTTTCCAATCTTTAATAACATAGGCTCTTTTGATTTTGAGTTCTGTACAATTGAATCACTTCTATAGGTAATATGTAAAATGAAAAAAACAGACAGTAAAGATATATATGGAATATCAATTAATCATGTAAAATTAATCAAGGAATATATTTGTTTCACTTTCTGTCATGCTATAAATCTTTGTCTAACTCACTCAATTTTTGCAGATGTACTTAAACTGCATAAAATTGTTCCTATATATAAAAAAGTAATCGATCTTGTTTGAACAACTACAGGAGGCTTTCAATAATACCTACACTTTCGAAAATTTTTGAAGAATTCCTACACCATCAATTAAACCATTATTTAATTTTTATATACAATTTGAATGATTTTCAATTCGTATTTAGACATAACTATTCAACAGAAGCTTTCCATGCGTGTTTAATACAAAAATATTTGAAATTTTAGAAAATAAGGGCGAAGCATTACTTTTCATTTTTGATCTTTCGAAGTCTTTTAATAGAGTTAAAAATTTGTTTATCATAAAAAAAACACACATAATTTTAAATTGGGTAAGAAGTCTCTTATGTTTTTGTTATCATATCTTGGAAATAGAAACCAAAAGTTGAAAGTGAATGAAGTCTTTTCTGATGCTCTAGCTCTTAAAAATGGAGTCCCACAAGGATCCATTTTGGAGCCCATACTTTTTAATATATCGATTAATAATATATTTTATTTTTCTGAATTCTTCAAATTTTTCTTGTTTGCAGATGATATTTGTGCATATGAATTGAAAAATTCTGAAATCATTGATAACTAATCAATTGAATTCATTTTATGAATGGTGTAGCAACAACAATTTGGTTTTAAATAAAGAGAAATCACATCGCATGTTAATTTCTAAAAAAAAATATATAGAAAGAGAGAGAGAATTTTATTATAAAAAAAATAGAGTTCACAAAGGTAATAAAATGGAGCAAACCATGTGTATATATGTTAATATTTATAATATATATTCACATGAAGAACTATATCATCTTTTTCAAGATTATCATTATAGGAAAAATCAATAGACAAATATGGCCGTGAATTATAAAATATGACTTTTCAAGTTTAACAGGAATTAAAGAAGTTAATAACTTTAACGTACTTGGATTAACCTTCAACAGCAAGTTAAACTTCAATGATTTTGAAAAAAATTTTTCTAAATCTAAGTCGGGTTATATATGTTCTTTTTCACACAAGATATATGTTGCCCTTACAATACAGACTTTTAATTTTTAAACAGTTGTTTGTTTCTTATATCGATTACAGCATTGTAAACTGGTTTCTTCATGGTAAAAAGCGCATTGAAGTTCTTCAGAAACGTGGTTTGAACGTGATTTTTAATTTGAAAAACTTTGAACCAACAAATTATTAAAACTAGAAGACATCTTTAACCAAAGAGTTGCAGTATTTCTTTTCAAAAATTTTAATGGATGCCTAAATAATGTTTTTGGAAATAACTCAACAGATAAGAATTGATTACAGACTCAAAAATTTAAATATTCTATTTTAAAAAAATCTAATGAATTTTACTCAAACTTTGAGCATTTGTTTGAAAATTTATCTTCATCATCACAATCGTTTTAAAAAAATTACCAAAAACTACTCTTTGCTATCATATAGTGTATGAACCTTATTCCTCAATTTTATATTTGTGAACTTTTGAAACTTTACAAATAGTATCAAATTTCTTTTAATTTATTTATTATATAAAAAATATAACTGCAGCCATTATTTGGCTTTTGATTTTTTATATCTCGAATCAAATTTGTAGTATAAAAAATACAAAATAATTTTTGTGAAAATTTATAGTATTTGTATTTCATTTGCATGTGTTTTTTTTCTAAAATAAAGCTCTCTCTCTCTCTAATCTCTAATTGTGACACTTATTACTTTTATATTATCAATTTTTTTTGTAAATTTATTATTTAAACACATCAAGTTTTACCAGCACTCATTTTTCTTTTTGTTCACAGAGATATTCGTTTGGATATTGACACCATTATTTTTATGCATGCTAAAAAGTGTCTCAGACGTATGATGCCCCTTAATCCTCTTAGTTCTTAATCTAGTTACTTTCTGATAATAAACTTATAATTTTTTGATATATTATTATGATACTCTAAGTTTTATGATAAAAAGTCAATTTTCGCTTTTTATTAAACTATTACATAAAATAAGATAAAAATAGCCTATAAATTTTGATAAAGCTAAAATTTTTATGCTTCAAATTTAAGTTCTAGTTTAGTAAACGCCACTTTACCCAAACTCTTTTCAAAATGTTAAAATAATTGAACTGTTTGATTATTTTGAAAGATTGGAAGGTTTTTAACATTTTTTTCAATTATTTTTCAGCTCTTAAGTGAAATATAAGTTTTTATATGCCATTTTTGGATTTTTCACCTTTAATTAAACCATTTTGGAGTATCTTTTGCTCCAATCATAAGATCTTTTCAAAATTTAAAACACCTAGGTAGGTTAGGTAGGTAGATTTCAAAGCACTCTCCAGCGTGTGCTGATATGCTCGCGTAAGGTTGAGAGTTGGTTAAGGAGGATGGATGGAGATGTTGGTAGAGATAGGGAGGAGTTACAGATGTTATTCTAAAAATAGAAAAGAGAGGCATATTAGTTTGTTATAGGGTTATCAACGTTGGTGAGAGTTGTTTCAAAGGTGTCAATGAGAGTTGCTAGGGATTTTAGTACTGTTGGGTATAACAGAATATCTGAGAGTGTTGTTGGAGATTAGCAGCGAATTAGAAGATCTTGACGGTGATAAGAGAAGATTTGACATGTGAAGATAATGATGGTATGGCATTTCTATTGTGTCGCATCCGAAACGCCAGTATGGATTTTCGCTAACTTTGATTCGAAAGAGATATGCTTTGCATGGGCAGTGGCCTGATAGCCAACGAATGGTTGAACGCGGTGGTGTAATTTTTTATTTTTGAAAGTTGTGTGTATTGTGCTGATGTGTGGTAAAGAGGAGATTAGTGCATTTTGAGATGAAGATATGGACATCTGCCATTCTTCTAGAGAGGATATGTGAATGTGCGTTAGAAAGGTTTTGAGAGGTAGGGAGTTGATGAGAGGAATGTGGGAGGTTAGGTGTAAGTTTGAGGATAAGTAGTCTACGAGAGAGTTTTCTAGTATGTATATGTGAGCAGGGCACCAGCATAGGTGTATGTGGAAATGTTTTGTAAGATTGATTAGGGAGGAGGCGAGTTGAAAGGAGGGAAAGGGGATATTGTGTGATAGAGAGAGATCGTGTATTATGTTTTGTGCATCGGTATAGAAATGGATGGTAGTAAAGTGGGGAAGGAGGTGGTTAATGTTTTTAGTTATCGTAGTGCAGGCGTGTAAAAGGCTAAAGATTTCGCATTCGAGGATTGAGAGTAGAGGATTTAGTCGGGAGCGATGGGTGTGAAAGGGGCGTGTGGAAGAGCCTTTGAAGAAGGCGTAAGCAAAGGAGGCACTTAGGGATTTCTTTGAGGCGTCTGTGAAGATACGTAGGGAGGTTGATGAAGAGGTAGAGCGAAGGTATGAAATTGATTGTTTTGCAAAAAATTTGATTTTGCATATAGAGGTTTTGAATGGATTTTGTGCAGATGGGTGAATTAAAAGAGATGGATGTATCGAGGGAAGAACTAGCTAGTTAGCAATATTTGGTTCGTATTTTGCTAATAGATTTGAGTAGAAAGAATAGGATGGAGTAGAGCGGTGGGGTGTGATCGGAAGAAAAGGGGAAAAATAATAGTTTTTTTGAGTTGAAGTTGTAATGGTAGGGTGTTTGTTAGTATTTCTAGGCATTGTGTGCAAGTAGTAAGATATACGTTGGGGATGCAAAGTAGGTATAGACGTTGGCATATCTTGTTAAAAATGGATGGTTGTGGGTAGGGGTGCACCGGATAGTATATCCGGCAAGATATACTTCTCATATCCGGCTTATAACATTTATTATAAAAATTTTCTAACATTGTGGTGTATGAACAGAAGCATCTCTCCCTTTTCAAGCAAAAGTTTTGTGCGTTTTTCTTCAAAAATATTGCCGTATTCTGAAAAAAGACGCTCAGAGTAAACGGATGATGCAGGCGTACATAGGTAATTAGCCGTCAGTTTTTTAAGCAGTGGAAATTTATCTTCCATTTTCCAATACTCCAGGGGGCTTTTGTTTCTTTCAAGAAGTGGAATGCGGAGGTAGAGTTCTAATTCACTGGCTGCCTCATCTTCGATATCTTTCTTGGAGATATTTATTGTTGAATCTTTATGTGTTCTAGCAATTTCTTCGAAGCAAGCCATGAAATCATCATTGCTTCTATCTTCGACTAATTTGTTAGTTTGACAGGTAAGTTAACCAGATTCATCAACAGTCTCCACACTGTTAATATCAGAACTGTGGTACTTAAGTAACGTGTTAAGGATTAAAGTTTTTCCAAATGTCTTATCGTTGAGAAACTGCACTTTAAAGCGTGGATCAAGAACTGTGGGCAGCACATATGATGGGTTCCTCATGATATCAGGACCAGAAGCAGAAACATTGAAAAACCTAGCATGTAGTGCAGACAGGAGTTTCTGTTTGGTCATTTTTATGCCTTCTTTATCGGTGACCTTTTCAAGGTATCTTTCTAGAGTGCTTACATTTGGAATGACGGTTGAAAGAGGACTTGATTCTGCACTTATTTCAAGAGTGAGCTGGAAGAAAGGCAGAAGTATGGTTACTATTTGATCAATAATTTGCCACTCACAAGAAAAAATAGGTAGATCATCATGGTCAGAGATGTATAGCTGAACAGGTCTTTTTAGCTTTTGTAGCGGCTTTAACATTAAATATGCACTGTTCCAGCGAGTCGGAACATCCTGAACTAAAGTGGTAACTTTCCCGTTTCTGCATTCTGCAATTGGATAGCCTTGAATTCACTACAGCCCTTGGCAGAATGGTTGACGTGTGTAGCCAACCTACGGCTTTTTAATAATACATCTTTCACCGATTTTTGAGATAGAATGGCATCGTTTATGATTAGTTGGATGATATGAATTGAACATTGAACAGACTCTATCTCTGAAAGATTGCTTCCAAGCAACATATTTTTTGCACCATCTCTAACAAGTACATGTCTTCTTGAAGCATCAATATTCCAACACTCCCACATGCTCTTAAGTTGGTTAGCAATGTTAACCCTATCAGTTTTACGCCCCCCCCCTTCATTAAAAAATTAATTGTAGAAAATTGGCTGAATCATATCCCTTCAAATTTTGTGACTTTTCCTAAAATCGCTAGATGCATCTTTTGAAACCATTTTCATGGTAGTTGAATGACCCTTTCATGTCCAAACTGTCAATCAAAATCAAAACCTAAAATTTTTCAGCAAAATTTTGACATTATCTGTACTTAACCTTATAACTTAGGATCTATATTATATAATACCCTGAAAATTTATAATTATATACAGTTTGGAACGCATAACACTTTATATATTTAATTTTTTCAATAATCATGGCTACTATTTAGAAAATGTCAATTCTAAAAATTATCTCCAAAAACATTCATCCAAATTTTACAATGAAATATATGTGTTATACTAAATCGGCCATTGCTGGTTTCATTTCTGGACTCATTTTTTACGTTTAGAATGTGAAAATACCTATAGTGTTAATTAAATTTGCGGTTGACTTCTAAAAATTGTCTCCAAATACATTCATTCAAATTTTACAATGAAATATATGTTTTTATACCAAATCAACTATGGTTTTGATTTCTGAACTCATTTTCCACATTTAGAGGTTTTAAAATATCTGTCAATGTCAATCAAATTTGCGGTTTACTTCTAAAAGCTATCTCTAAAAATATTCTCTCAATTTTACATGAAATATATGTTTTTATACAAAATCAATTATGTTGTTTTCAATTCTGAACTCATTTTTTACATTTAGAATGTGAAAACACTTATAAGTGTTAATGAAATTTGCGGTTTACTTCTAAAAATTGTCTCCAAAAACATTCATTCAAATTTTACAATTAAATATATGTTTTTATACCAAATCAACCATGCTAGTTTCATTTATGGACTCAATTTTTGCAGTTTGAATTTGAAAATACCTATAAATATCAATCAAATTTGCGTTTAGTTTTAAAATTTGTTTTCAAAAATATTGATTCAAATTTTACGTGAAAATATGTTTTTATAGCAAATAGATCATGATGATTTCATTTCTGAACACAGTTTTCGCATTTAGAGGTTTTAGTGCTAGTGTCAATCAAATTTGCGGTTTATGTCTGAAAACTATATCCCAAAATATTCTCTCTAATTTTACATGAAATATATGTTTTTATACCAATTCGACCATGATAATTTTTATTTCTGAAATCATTTTTTGCATTTAGAGGTTTTAAATGTCTGAAATTGTCAATCAAATTTTCGATTTACGTCTAATGTCTACAGAAATATTTTTGAAATTTAAATAAAATATCTGTTTTTATGCCAAATGGAAGATGCTGGTTTAATTTTTGGACTCAGGTTTGGCTTTTATGGTTTTAAAATATCTGAAAGCTTGAATCAGTTTGCGGTTTACTTCTAGATACTGTCTTCAAAAATATTTTCAAAAAAATAAAATATTTGTTTTATACCAAATCGACTATGCTTATTTTATTTCCGTACTGGATTTTGGATAATACGGTTAAAAAATATCTCGAAGGCAATTGAATTAGTAATTTATTCCTGAAAATCAGTTCTGTAAAAAATTTTCAAAAAATGGCTGCATATTAGATATATAGTAAAAATATACTTTTTTTTGTATATTTTGGCTTATAATACTTTCTACAATCATCTTGAGTATGAAATATTTATTAAAAAACAAACAAAACGTATTATAAAATCTTTTGAAAATTTGTATGAGAGAAGGAACCAAGTTGAAAACTAATTTAAAAGAGAACATGTGATCAAAACAAATAATTAAAAAAATATGTATCTTGACTAAATGGAAGATATACCATGTTCTAATGAACTAGGAAGTGGTTTAATTATATAATAGATGCTTCAAAAAGATTTTGACTGTGAAAAAGAAGTTCCTCTTTTACAAATGAAAAATATTTAAATCTATAGCTTATCATATAGGATTACAATTAACATTTAGTTAAGATGGGTAGGAAATCTGAAAATTTAGAATAGGTCATATTTATCAAAAATGGCACAGATGCCAATATATGAGAATTTAGTCACTATCAAGATATTTTAAATTTAAATTGAATTTGTCCATCTTTTTCCTTTTGTGTCAAAGAGATAATTTTTTAGATGAAGAACGTGGACAACTTTTTGTAATTGAACAATGAACATCACGAATGATTCATCAGAAAAAAACCTTTGAAATGAGATTGGTTGACAAATATTCAGGCATGATAATAATATACATGATACTGATTAAAAAGTCTAAGATCATCAAGAAGATTCTTTAATCAGAATGCTTTGAGAGAGGAAAAAAGTAATTTTATCATTATAAAAAAATTTTCGCACACATATTGAAGAATATAAATTTCTAATGAAAAAAGAGCTACCAAGAAAGGATTATGGAATGAATAGCAAAATTACATACTGTAAATTATAATATGACGTAGAGACTACAAGTCGATAAAGAATTTGTAGCCAAAAAGATGGAGTTCTTATCGAGTTACATAAGTTACTGTAGAATGAAATATTTTGAGTAATTATCGATTTTTTTGACAGGTTTTATTGATTTCATAAAAAATGACATCACCATTAAATTCTACATACTTGAAATGTATAAAAAACTTTTTATAAGAATAAAAATTTTAATTTTGACATGGGCTGTCATATTTAAATTATTTTGTCAGGTTTGACTAATTTTTTATTAAAAAAAGGAATATAACCAGTAAACACAGCCAACTTGAAAATGGATATATGTGTATAAAATGCCATACACAGTAAACTTCATCATCTCCCTATACTTTCTATTAAACGTTATTCTCTAATTCAAAAAACCGTGACTGATCTTTTCTTTTTGGGATAAATCAATTTTTTGAAAGTTTTGATTAATTTTCATAAAAAAATGAATATCACCACTGAATTACGCATGCTTAAATGGGTATCTATGTGTAAAAAACTTTATATTATTACTTAGATAAAAAGTTTCTTTTTAAGATGAGCTATCATATATAAATCAATGCTTTGATAACTTTAATTGATTTTTATAAAAAAAAATGAATATCACCGCTGGATTGAGAATGCTTGAAAATGGGTGTATATGTGTAAAAAACATTATATAATTATTTAGATTAAAAGCTTCTTTTTGAAATGAGCTGTCACATTTAGATCAATTTTTTGACAGGTTTGATAAAAAAATGGACATCACCACTGAATTCAGCATAGTTGAAATATATATGTAACATTAAAAATATTTATAAAAACTTATTAATATCTGAGAAAAATAGGTAAGGGGCACTTTACGCCCCCCAGCACTTGAGCGGACAAATTTTGCCCAGCACTAATAGGGTTAATAAGGTATGAGTTTAAAAAAAACAATGAACTTCTACTAAACCCACATTCATTCAAATTCTTCAAGATTGATGAGTGATTAACTCTATCAAAAGATTTTGACAGGTCAAAGAGAAAAATTACTGTCATCCTTTTTTTCTATAATTTCAACTGTCTTATGAATCAAACAAGAGTGGAAAGATTCCGTCCAATAATGTTGGCGAAATCCAAATTGATACTCATTTAAGTAATTTATTGAACACAAGTAAGTCTTCAATTGATGATGTATAAATTCTTCAAATATTTTTGAAAGTGTGGGGATAATTGAGATAGGTATGTAATTATCTACACAGTTCCTATCATTTTTCTTATGTACAGGTACAACTTTATGAAGCTTAAGTATTTCAGAAAGACACACTTTTTTAAAGAAAGATTTATAGCTTTACATAAGATATTACAAACATCATGTTTTATTAATTTTACTTGATTTATTGAAATTCCATATATGTCTTTTGTTTCATTTTTTTTCATTCCATCTATAACAAATAATAGCATTTCATATGAACAGAGTTCGAATTCAAAGGACTCAACTGTGTTGCCAAGAAAATTGAAATCGAGTTCTTCTCGCAAAGAGTCATTTTGTACAAAAGCAAAATTTTCATTGAAAATGTTAGCTAAGGTATGATCATCATAGTACTTATCATTTCTTTTAATAAGTATTTTCTTATTATTATTCCCTTTTAGAATCCTGTTAATATTTGACCAAGTTTTCCGCGTTGAATCACAATTGGAAAAAAGTTTTGAATAATGCTTCTGTTTCAAATCCCTTATTTTATACTTTATACGATTTCTTAATAAAGTGTATTCATTCTTTATAGTTTTTACTTTTTTGCATATTTGATAAAGTTTACCACGTAGTTTTATCATTTGCATGACTTCGTCTGTGATCCAAGAATTAAATTTAGATTTGTATTTGTTTTTTTGAACTCAATAAATGAAGTAAATTTTTTGACCATATCAGAAATTTGAGAAATCATTTGCTTAAATAATTCAGATGAGTCATTTGGATACAGTTCAATGATTGAATGCCTGTCTAATTGTGTAGATAATGAGGAAAACAAGCGCCTATCGAAGTTGTCCCTTAACCTTTTTATTTTATTAATTTTCAAATTTAGAGATAAAAGTATCGGTATATGATCTGAAAAAAATGTCATACAATTAAAAGCTTTATAATCAACATTATCTTCATTTAGTAAAAAGTTGTCAATTAAAGTTTGAGTTTCATATCGTGTCGGAAGAGTAATAGTTGGGATTAGTGAGCCTGCTGTAATTAAATTAAAATCTTCTGCGTTTAATAATATCTCTTCATCTCTAATAGATATTCTTCATCTTTAATAAATCAAAATTAAAGTCGCCGAAAAAAATATTAACTTTATTTCGGTCAATACTAAAATCAAGTTTTCAAAAAAAAAAATTATTCACTAGATCCTTATTGGTGGTGGGTAGTCTATATATATTGTGAACCGTGATATTTTTCTGTTTTTGTAGATAAAAGTCAATACTCTGGTATTCGAACGATTCAATAAAATGTGCACTTTTACGAATTTAATAATTGATGTCCTTCATAACAAAAAATAGGAGACTGCCATGCTTAGAACATCTTTTAGGGATATTTACTGTAGAATAATTAGGTATACGAAAATAATCCTCATTTTTATCTAGCCAGGTTTCTTGTAAACATATTAGAGTTAAATCTTTTACCATGCATGTAGACAACTTATTCAAAAAAAAAAGACAAGCTCAGCGAATTTGCTTTTTAGTGATTGCGCATTAAGAGATAAAATATTCATATCATATAATCCGTATAACTTAGAATTTAAATTAACTTCATTTGAACTTTTGAGTTGACTGTTAGTATCTAAATATAGATTAGTGTGATACAATAAATTTTTACCTTCAACCATCATGGAATAAGGTGATGCTTTCAACGCGTTTCAATTCTTTGATAACATATGGACAACTGTAACTCATTGATGAATGGTTAATTGATGACTCTCCATTTTTGGTACAAATATGACTTTTGTACTTTGTGCTATTATCTTTAACTGGACAAACAATCTAATCATGGAATGAAGAACAATATTTGCATGTTGCATTTTTCTTACAATTTGATGTAATGTGTCCAAAAAGAAGACATTTACTACATTGCATATGTGAAAAAACGGACGGCACTTTACAGCTTCCACCATCATAAAGAAGGTAAAATCATTTTTCTTGAGGAAGGAGAAAATTTCAGGAGCTAGTTTAACAAAAACAATCTTTTTTTCATTTTGGATATCTTTTGAAAAAAGTAGATCAAAAGTTCTGCCATCATCAACCATTTTTTTGATATATTAATTTTTGTCCATAATCAATTCAGTCAACAAGTTATTTTCAATACTTTGTGAGATAACAAATGAAACTCTTGGCCATAGTACCTTGGTTCTAACAGCTTTTAATTGTTCTATTTTACCCAAAAGATTTTCAGCTTTTTCTAGAATTTGATTGTCTGGAAAACGAAGTCTGAATACTTTTTTCGTCTTCTTATTGGATACCACTTTATCTCCATTTAGAATGAGTAATATCCTATCATCTAATTGATCGACTTTCAAGCTCTCTGATTTTACATATAAAGTATGTTATTTATTTTCAGACTTTCTAACTGCATCAGCGAATATAAATGACGATTGCGGTGATTTTGCAACATCTCTACTACAACAAATATTTTTTTGAGATTCTTTTGTTTCTTTCATCCCTTCAAAGAGCTTATAGTTAATAACTTGATATTAACGTCAAATCTTCAACATGTTTATCAAAATTTGTTTTCAATGAGTAAATAACTTTGTTTTGGTAATCTAATTGATGTTTCAACTCATTTATTACATTTGTCAGATTAGCAATTAGCGAATTAGATTTTTCTTTTTCTCTTATTTCTGAATCACGACACTTTTGACTATGCCAAATGAATTTTGGATAAGGAAGGATCAAATTTTTGCAATTATAACATAGCCACTTTTTACAGCAATCGCACTTAACAAGACGAGACGATCTTACTTGACAGCTCTCACATTCCCAGCTCTCATTCTCAATCAATAAAATTCAAAAGTAAAAGAGAAACTTATTACTTTAAAATTTGTAAGAAGATAATTGAGGCTTGTTGGTATTGAACTTTAGAAACAATAATTTTGATATTTAAAGAAAAATTATAGCCATTATAAATTTGAGTAGAAAAACTTTAGAAAAAAAAGAGAACTAACAAAAAAACGCCTAATAGACAGCCACATTGTGGAGTAGAGAGGGTTAATGTTTGGAAGTATTTGCATTTATTATGTAATAGAACAAGAATACGATCCTGAAGGTAATTGGAAATAAATTTGATAATATAAGTATGGTAGTTATCAATAAGGTGTTGATGATGGCAGGGTGCCATCATCAGTTGAAACTGTTTTCGATGTCTAGGAAGATCGTTATCGCGGTGTGCTGATTTTTTAGTGTTTGTTCTAGATAGAGGGTGAGGTGAGTCAGAGGCAATTCCGTGCCCCTATTGGGTAGATATGCAAATTGGCTAGAGTGTATTCTATGTAGTGAATCATTCGTTTTCTTAGAATTTTTTTAATAATTTTACCTAGTGTTGGTAATACGGAAGTAGGACTCCAATTATTAATCTGACTATGATCACGGTTTGGGATAGAAATTAGTATTAGTTTGCGTATTTTCTAAATAGAGGGGAAGTAGCTTAAAAAAAAGAAATCGACAATTTATAAAATGTAGAAAACAAATATAAAAAAATACACATAAATTGGTTAAAATTTTTATTTTTCAAATTTATTTAGTAAGAATCTGAGTAATCTACGCATCTATTTACTGGAGTTAGGGTAAAAGGTCAGACCGTCAAAAATATAGTAAATATTTGAGAGCCACTCATTCTAGTAAAAATTTGAAATTAAAACAGAAAGTCGCTCTTCAAAGGGAAATTTTTTTTCAAAAAGTAAATTTACAGTTGTATGTCGCAGTGATAAGAGTCGCATAATACAGTGAAAAAGAATGTTTAAATAAAAAGAAGTATTTCTTTAGTTAAAGTTTTAGTTGACAGGTTTTACTTATATATAATAGCGGCTATCTGTTTGTAGATATTGATAATAGTTTATTTGGAAGCATGTTAATTTGGCCTTTAATTATTAATATTATCTGAATTGCTTTTATTTAAATAATTATATTTCTAGTTTTATTTAAGGTTTTTTTTTATATTTTCAAACAAAAATAAAGATGTCTGGATCAAATCAAAACGTTATTGGTTCAAATAACGTTTTTGCAAACAATGACGAGTTTGAAAATATGTTAAGAGTAATGTTTTTTACATTTAGATAAACCTTTATTCTTTCAAATCATTGGATTTAATTTTTAGTGTATAATTTTAACTTACATACAAAATATTGATTAAATATGGAAATAACTTTTTTAAGATCATCAAAAACTTCAATTGACTAGGGACAGGAGGTAGCCCCACCTAATTTTTTGTCGCCTTCTTTCACTATATCAGAATAACAAAGATTATGCAACCCCTTCTAATTTCTTTACTAATCATTCAATGCAACCCCTTCTAATTCCTTAAAAGTAAATGATATAATTTTGTAAAACTCTTTCATGTGCATCATTTGAAGGCTTTAAAATACAAAAAAATACAAGCTGAGAACAAAAACACTTCGTTACACAATGTAGTGTAACAAAATTTAACGTCAATCACACTATCCAAAGATTCATTGTGGTATTTACAAACTCGATATTTGAGGCACTCTTTCGATTTACGTTTTATATAAGGAGGAACAACCAAATCTTTTGATAATTATAGTTCAGCCAATTCGAGAAAGTATGTGGAAGGAAATTATTCTTAAGCTTGTAGATAAAAAGTGAGAGGCAAATTTTATATATATCATCAAACTTGAGTAGATTGTTATTAGAAAATAATTTTGTTGCGTGTGACCTGGGAGACTTATTAAATACCATCTACAGAGCTTTTTTCTCAGCAGTTCTAAACTCTTTCAAACAATTATAATCCCAGTTTAAGACACTATAGTAAAGCTGTGTCAAAAAATACTTTTGTAGAGTATTAACTTTATTGAGCTAGGGAGATACGACAAGATTTCAGTCTTCCAGTAACTCTATTCAGATTAGATGCAACACATTTGGAGTGCATCTTGGAACTTACCTTATCATCAATTGCGAGACCTAAAAAATGATAACTATCAACATACTCAATACCTAAGTTGCGTAAAACATCTGATGAACTGCTAACAAAAGGAATAACTCTAGATGAAAAATTAACATTTTTTGTTGAACCAATCAAAAAAAGGTGCAAAATTTTCACTTAGCTGAGAGTTTTTCAGAGGTGTTAATATGGCAATATCATCTGCATAGAGATGCACATTGCTGAAAATTCCGGTATTCCATATATCATTCATGTATATGAGGAATGGGAACGGTCCAATGATCGAGTCTTCTTCTTCTACACCTTGTCCCCAAGTTGGGGATCGGTGGCCATGATCTTGAGCCTCCATTTTCCTCTACCCCCAGCTTCATCTTGTTCTAACCCGAGAGTGTGTATTTTTTCCAAGAGCCCATCTTTCCATCTCTTGCAAGGCTTCCCTTTTTTCTTTTGCAGACTACAGTCTCATCAAAAGCTTTTCGAACGATGTTCTCTTCTTTCATTCTTAGTACATGGCCATACCACCCTTCTTTCTATAACACTTAAAACAATAAAGTTTACTAGGGTACGTCTCCTAACTTCTTCATTTTTTATGGGATCTTTCAAGGATATTCCTAGTATTTTCGTCAACATATTCAATTCTGTTGTGGCAAACTTTCTTTCATCTTTCTTTTTTAAAGTTAGACATTGTATTCCATAAGTCATAACCGGTCTGATGATTGTTGTATATGTTTTTGCCTTTAATTTCAGTGGGATTCTTTTATCGTACAGCACAGGTTTCATTTCTTTCTACTTCATCCAGCTCGCATTTATTCTTGCTTTGTCCAATGATTGAGTCTTGTGGAACACCAAATGACAAGAAGCTAAATTTGGAAAATTCGCCATTAACACAGACCGTTTGCTGTCTATCACTTAGATGCAAGGCAATAAGTTTTATTGCATTTAAACGGAGACCGTAGAGCTTCAATTTATTAACTAAAATCTCGTGAGATACTGAGTCGAAAGCTTTAGACAAATCAATAAATATAGCTGATAAAGAAATACTATTATCAAGTTTTTCATATACCTGATTTAAGAAAACTGAATGAAAGAGTTGAGTTTGATTTTGGTTGAACAATGAATTGGTAGGGAAATATCTATACTAGAGCCTCTCCAATAATAATAATAATGTTACGCGTCTGTTTGAGTTTTTAGATAGTTGCACTCATGGGGGTTATAATGATGATTCGAGAGCAGGCCCTTAGAGTCACAAACATAACAAAAAGGGTGTTTGTATTTTTGCATGTATTGGAAAGGAAAGCTCCCCTTACTTTTAGTTTTGTTTGTGCATAATTTGATAAAAATTAATTATTAAAGACTAGTTTTATCTTTCAATTTTAAAAGTAAGGGGAGCCAACGATATATTTAAAAAGAATAAATATTTTTTGATTTGAACATTTTTCGATTCTTTGATTATTCGACAAATATAATATATAAAATCGTGCAAATTGCAAAGTATAGGTAATAACTTTTGTAACATCGTATGAGGTAGCAAAATATGAACAGAAAGTTTGATATTTTTTGATTTTTTAAAGAATATTTTTCGATTCTTTGATTACAGAATTTATTTTGATTGTTTGATAAAATATATTATTTAATATCGCGGAAAAATTAATAACTTATCTAACATCCTCCCCCGAATGAGGTATATGAAACTTACATCTAGAAAATATGAACTGATAGGTTGGAGTGATCTGGTATAATGTGGAGATAACCATTGTAGTATAAGGCATAATGTATATAGGTAATAACTTACGTAGCATCGTCTCCCCGAATGAGGTATATCAAATCTTACATCTAGCAAAATGTGAACAGAAAGTTGAACATTGTCTCCCTAGTTATTTGTACATGGAATAGAAACCATCGTAGTATACAGGTTGAAGATGAATCATCGTAGTATACAGGTTAGAGATGAATTATCGTAGTATACAGGTTGGAGATGAATCATTGTAGTATATAGTTTGGAGATGAATCATCGTAGAATACAGATTGGAGAAGAATCCTCGTAATATACGGGTTGGAGATAACACGCAAGTTGTCTACCCGCGTTCAACCGTACAGGTTATGAGAATATATCATTACATATTAGAGAAGAGTTTTCTAAACTCTTTATACTAAAAAAATATTTCTTCAAATATATTACTGTTTTAGTTTAAAATGCATCCCTTATCTTCTAATTAATGGTATGAAGCCCATGGAAAATATAAACAGTAAAATGGTATTTCTTAAGGACTTATGATATAAGTAATGTATTCTGAAAGCCCATAAAAAATGCTTTAATTTGGTATATCGCATGATGCATTTTGTTGAGAAATGTGAAAGTTATAAGCGTTTTAATATTTGACTAAGATTTAAGCTAGGAACACTACAAATAAACTAAGCGTACACTAGCCCGATAAAATAAACCACACACGCGTGCTAAAGATGTGGTGAAGCGTATGCGAGATAAGAATTCACTGCGCTCACAAACGCGTAATGCAACATGTGTTAATCTTTCTTCGCATAGTTATGCTCTAAAATCAATCAATAATGTGATTTATTATTCGCACACTGTCGGTATAAATATAACGAATGCCCTTCGTTAAAAATTAGAAAGGTTGTATCTAACTAAACTAAATAAAAGTAGACTACGATTATCCAACAAAACTCGTACATTTAATCGACATTTTTCACTTGAAAAATAATTTAAAATTTATTAGAAAAATATTATACTGACCTATACCACTGACCCATAAAAAGTAAAAAATATATATTAATTTTCGACAGTTTTATTTAAAACTATGACATTATCAATGAATATTGTTAGACTCGCGCTACGAATTTTTTTCAACAAATGTCATTTAATCTTTATCACTACGTTTGTTACATTTGAAAACTTATTTTTTCGAGTCAAGAAATTTTTTTAATAGCTATTTGGGAATGAATATTTTGACTAGCTATTCGGGTTAAAAGCAAGAATACTCTATTTTCTTAATATTTGAGCAGAGATATCTTTTATAATGTTCGATTGTTTAATTTTATAAGTAACATTGTACATAATCCAATACCTTTTTTAAAGAAAATTTGTTAATTATTATAGTAAAAATATAATATCGAAACAAAACGTTTCACTTGTTAAAAATGTACTTGATCTATTATTTATGACAGCTGTCAGAATTTTATTTGTAGACAAATATTCAAAAAAACGCAATTGTTTTCTTTTCTCGAATACTTTGATTTATGTTAGTTTGGTCCTCGGACATTTCACCCCATTATTTTCATAAGACAGTTCGTCCCATGGACAATTCGCTCCCTTTTTTTCATAAGACAGTTCGTCCCATGGACAATTCGCTCCATTATTTTCATAAGACATTTTGTTTCATGGACAATTCGCCCCGTTATTTTCATAAGATATTTTGTCTCATGGACAATTCTAAAAAATTAAGAGATAAAATGATTAATTTGAAATAATTTAATAGAGATAAAATAAACAAGAATATAAAATTTTTTAATAATTTTACACATTTAATAAGCAAAGATGGATGAAACAAATAGCCTATGAGACAATTTGTCAGGGGGCGAAATGTCTGTCGACCGTTATTTAAATAATTTTTTAATTATAAGGGCTAGCTACTTAAACGTTGGCTTTTGCTGCTTATAAAAACTTGAAAATATCAAATAAACTCTCATTCTTTATGCCTCCTATTATTTTGAAATTATTCTGAGAACAGACGGTTCCATTTTAAAATAGTGAAAATTGCTTTATTAGTTTATTTTGTTTCCTTTCTCTCTTATGTTAATTATGTAGCAAATTTTTTAATTTTGAGTAAAAGGTAAGGTGCAGTGGATGTATTTTCATTGACCAGGCACTGATGTACCGCTTATGTCAAACTATGAACAAATTTGTATCGATGAGGAATCGAATCCAGAGGCTTCCGTGCTATGTCCATCATCTCAACCAACCTGCAATGCCACCCATAGAGTATAAATTAGTTTCCAAAAACTACCCTAAAATTTTTTAGTTTTTGTTGAAGCTCTATAACTTTTTCTGATAAACTTTTTTTCCTTAAAAGTTATTATAAAAGGCAAATCATTGCAAAATGTTGTTATTTTACTTTTTGTGGCTTGTATCAATTTAGCTTTTAAACTATTTTTGAATGATGCTGAGTAAAATGAAATAATACGATCTTAATTTTTTGTTTGCACAATTATAACTTCATTTTATACCCTTGCCCCTGAATCAATCACATTTTTTCATATAAACATCGCAGGGTGTCTAGTAGACTCTTTGCCTTTAGACTACATCCACTCATATAAAACTATCCAACCTTCAGTTATTTGTTTTCTCTATGAATCAAATATCCTTTCATCAATTCCTGTAATGTGCCTGGTAGACTACTTCATTTTTCAAATGAAAGGCCTATTCCACCCTCTAACAATTTTGGATTTTTTTAAGCTTGTGTATATTCTGCAAACTTAATTAAAATATTTTCGCTGGAAGTATAGTATTTAAATTCACAAATTTTGTAAAAAAATATAAAGTAGTCTTATAAATTTAGGACTTTAGGTATGCGCTGAATACACTTTATTTTAAAGGGTCGACAGACATTTTGCCCCATAGACAATTCGCCCCATGGACAATTCACCCCGTTGACAAATTGTCTCATAGGCTATTTGTTTTATCCATCTTTGTTTATTATATGTGTAAAATTATTAAAAAAATTTATATTCTTGTTTATTTTATCTCTATTAAATTATTTCAAATTAATTATTTTATCTGTTAATTTTTTATCACTTTTAAATAATTTTAAATTATTGATGATGAAATTGAAGAAAAAGATAATTACAATGATATTACAATTACAAGATATTAATTTTTATTTTGTTTAAAATTTTTAAATATTTGTTTCATTTATAAAATAACTGCCTTTCAAAAAACTAAATAAAATTAAAATATAGCTATTTTTATTGAGATGAGTTGTGATATTAGGCAAAACGTTTATATGCCAAACCGTTTTACGAAAAATAGTCTTATGAAAAAAGCGTAAAAGAGTCTAAAAAAATTGAAAAAACGGTTTTATAAAACAATAGTGCTAATTGATCTGCATAAATAGAGTAAATGGTCTATGGCAAGAATTGTATTATAAAAATAGAGCAAATTTTTAATGGAAAGAATTGTCTTATAAAAATAGGACTGGAAGTTTTATAAAAATAATAGAGCGCATTCTCTTATAAAAGTAATGGGGCAAATTGAGCATGAGGCAAAATGTCTTATGAAAATTATGAGGCGAATTATTTTATGAAAATAATGGGGAAAATGTTTTATGAAAATAGTTAGGCGAATTGTCCATGAGACAAAATGTCTTATGAAAATAATGGGGCTAATTGTCCATGAGACAAAATGTCTTATGAAAATAATGGGGCGAATTGTCCATGAGACAAAATGTCTTATGAAAATAATGGGGCGAATTGTCCATGAAACGAACGGTCTTATGAAAATAATGGGGCGAATTGTCCATGGGACGAACTGTCTTATGAAAATAATGGGGCGAATTGTCTTATAAAAAGAATAGGGCGAAATGTCTGAGGACCTTTTAAAGGATTGCTTGAATATTTGATCTCCCGTAGTATTTCCAGACCACTAATTTTGAAAATTGCAACAAAAAATTTCGCCCCCTCCCCCCCCAATAATTTTGAGGATGTGCGCCCCTGATTTAAATATATAATAAGGCTGACAAGTTTGGCAAGTTGTCTCCCCGGAGGTCTTGTCAGACCTCTGATGTGTTTAACTACATCATGTTTGAATTCTGCTTACATATCATGTCTTTGAGATCTTCTTCCACTTCCAGCCTAGCATCAAGACCTTTCAAGCAGAAATAAGGAGATCTTGGCTGCAATGGCAGAAAATTTTTGTATTTACTTTGTAAAAATACTCCACAATGAGGGGAGATTTTTTATCGTAGACTTCATTTTATCAAAGCGAAGGTTGTTTAGATTCCGGCTCTAAAACTTTTCCAATGTAATTCATGTCATCGCTACTTTTTTGTTTTTTGAAAAAATCTGGTATACGCAAAGAAACATACATGTGTTAAATATACTATCACACTTCACTTTCTTTTTGACAACATCGGCATAAGATGAAGAGATTTTGGATTTGGTAGGAGGGTCTTGATTTCTCATAGCTTTAATTTAATACCTATTTCAATCGATTCCGGGTTTTTCCTTGACCACCTTGAAACTTGTTGAATTTTCATAAGATGGGAAGTCTTTTTTACGGAATTTAACAATCTCTTCTTCAATTGCATTTAATTTGGAATTTATCATTTTGAAATTACCTTTCTCTCTATTATTCTCTAACAGGGAGATCACGGCTCTACATACCTTCTCTTTAGATACGTCTCGGAAAGGAAGGGATTTCAATCCGCCACGTTTAGCTGTTTCAATAACAGGCTCAATGACTTTATTCATAAAAATGAATTTGTATAAAGCACAAATACAGTTGAAATTACCGATTTGAGGATATCCTAGATTATATACTTGAAATCAAAAATCGTCATTAAAAACGTTAACTTGAAGGTTTTGTATTGAGGATTAAGCTTAAAAAATAAAGAATAATAAATATAAAAAATATTTTAAAAATTGTATTAAGTATATTGAATACATCTAATAAAATAATCTTACACTTTTCAATAAGTAGACTGATTTGGAGTAGTTGATTGAAGAGTTGGATCTGAAACTAGAAATCTTTCGTTTGGTTTTTTTAATCGATCGCAGTTTGTTTATACCTATGCATTGGAGTGTATTAGTGTTTCATCAATGAAAAGACACATAGGATACCCTACGAACTTACCCTTACACTCGTCACTAAATATGTTATTATTTATAATAAATTGACGGATAAAATATTCCAAAAAAAAATTAAAAACCTGGATAAGATTTTTTAATGCAACAATAATGAATTGTGCCGATAAAAGTTTTATTTTTACAATATTTATATTCTCATCTAATTTCATTTCGAAGCTTTAAGAGGTGAAAATTTGAATAAATTATAGGAAAAATAAAAATAGTTCAGGTTTTTGCTATGTATCCTTCCGAAACAACTTTGTATTTAAGTTGCCTGGAGCCAGGCATAGGAGCCATATTTTTAATCTTTCAGGTTCCGGCTCCATGTAGACAAATCCTCTGGCTTCCCCGGTTCCAGCTCTGAAAGTCTGGTTATGAGCGAGGTTGTCAACCTCGAGGTTTGGACCAAAAATGTGTTCGGAGAGCGTGTTCTCGGGGTCACGAAGACAAAGGTAATAAGATTATTTAATTGCTAAAATCTAAAAAGCCAAAAAATGTTCTGAACTAAGTAGGAGAATATCTACCTATGAATGGATCCAAAATAAACGATTAAAGGCACTATTTAAACCGAACAAGACATATGTGCAAAAAAAAGAAACGAAATTTACTGTAGATTATTAATTTCTCTATCATCAAATGATAAGAATAAGAATTTGGTCTCATTTTCTGATGGAGTCTAAAAGTAATGGTAAAGTTAAAATGGGGAGACCATTGATAGATCTAGATTGATAGATTGGCTAAGTATTTTTTTAACCAATCCAAAGTTTCCAATAATTTTTATAGTTTTAACATTCATTTTTTACAATACTCATTAGCATTCAAAAACAATCATTCTTAAATTACCAAAAAAGGAATATTTGACACAAACGTGAAACACCCACTGTATATAAAAGGTTTTTTTTTACTCATTCCTCTAACAAACCAATAATTTTTAAATTGAAAACATCACTTTTAAAAATGAAATTCATTTTATTCTGTTGTTATTTGGTTTTCTTTAACATTTGGCAAGTTTTCAGTAATTGTCATTTATAAATCTATTTATTCTAGGAAGTAAACCTTGAAGAATCGTACAATCGAGAAGTCTTCAACAATATCAAACTTGATACCTTCAATCACGAAAATAATTCAAACTTTAGCAACAGTTCAACACTCTACGATTCCTGTATAACTTTTGCCATATGAATTTTACTTTTCCATTTTTTTGTTGATTGTGTAGTACACTTTTTTTTTATGAGCAACTTCATTTTCTGGATCAGGTCTCACTTCGTTAAGAGTGAAGAGCGCTTTCCGACTTTAAATTGCTTAGGTTATTTAATGATTCTTTATTTTTATTAACGTGTACAAAAAATGATTTAATTAACTCAAGATGAGTCTTCTTTTTCCTTCGGAAAGGGAAAAATGAAGGCGGTGTTCATTACAATTCCAAAAATATAGCATGAGATACTTATGAGACCTGAGGATGGCTAAGCCAATCGTCTACCTGATTTCAGGCTTTAACCCATATCAATTTGGTTGCTTATAAAAAATGGGTATAATTAATTTTAGCAGATTTTTATTTTTATTTTCAAACTTATAAAAATTAATAAAAAAGAACAGAAAAAAATCATTATTTTTAAATTGTTCAAAAAATTGATATTTATGTTTTTTTTTCTGTAAAAAGTCACACTCAAATTACAAGGTTCCGTGATCAACAGTATAATTAATGCCTTTATTACGATCTATTTGTAGGGGCGTGAGTAGGGTTGGTTAGATGCTGGATTCGATAATTCAAGGTCTTGAGTTCGATCCCCCATCAAGCCTACTTTCCTCATAGTTCGATACAAGCGCCGCAATTGTGCCTTCTCGATGAAAACACCCCATGGTACTTACCTTAATAATGAATCGCTCATTATCAGAGTTCTTTGTTTGCTTTTTAAACACATCTTATATTTTATAATACATATCGTATGTTTATTTGGGTATAATTAAATTTGGGTGGCGTGAGTAAGGTTGGTTGGATACTTGGTTTCGATAACTCAAGGTCTTGGGTTCGAACCCGCATCAAGCCTACTTTCTTCATAGTTCGATACAAGTTGCGCAATTATGCCTTTTCAATGAAAACACTTTTTTCCAGCAGAATTGGGACCTTTGAAGACTGCTTTGACGTCAGTGTACCAATATACAAAGAACGCAGGTGATTGGTCTTAAAAATTCTGGTCCTCAAAGCGTCAAGGGCGATGATTTTTATTTCTTAGCTGACATGGACATAGCTGGCTGGTGGATAGGACGCTGTTTCGACGTGTCTCATCCAAAAGTTATTAAGAATGTGCAAATGCTAATTTTTGAATGTTTTCCTAAACCTAGGCTTCAGAAGATTTTGAATTAAGGAAAGCAATTCTTTTTGCTTCGGAGTAGACTTTCCATATTACTTTACTTGTTTCACGGTTGAGTTTCACGCACAAATTCTTTTAAAATAAAAATTATAAAAAAAAAGTTTGACCTCTCCCCCTTTTATAATTTTGAGGATGCGCGCCTTTGAGTTATACATATAATATAAATTGTTCTCAGCTATCACAAGTAAGTTATCTTTTGAAATTTTTACAGCACTCCATTTTAACGTAAATTTCGTTTCATACTATTTTGCCACACATCCTTACGCATTTTTTTTATAATTATTTTTTAATAGAGTTAAAAAAATCCTCATTCTCGTTACATCTCATTTTCACTATTTTATCATTTATATATTTGCTTTGAAAAAGGAGTTTATACTGCGAAACTAGTTTGCAAAAGCAGCAATAAAGTTTTATATTTTATCATAATTAGTTCAATAATTATGGTTGTCTGGTGATAAGGTGTGATATGGAATGATGCTGTTGTTGTTAGCCCCTAGCTTACACTATCTCGTTTATTAGTGTAATCTATCAGTTCAAAAAAAGGGAATTTTTTTATTTGAACTGAGAATGAAAATGCTGGAGAATACTCCCAGGGAAAATGTAATCTTTAAAATTTTAACATTTGAAACTATAAAATCAATTTAAATTTAAATGCTCATATTTTTTCCTACAATAAGAAAGCCTAAAATTTCAATCCAATTCAAAAAAACTAAATTTTAGTAGAATTTTTTTTAATTTTGTTTGAAATGAGATAAAAACTTTATAAAAATTGATGTCGGTTTTATAGTACTTAAAGAAGACGCATTTCATTTTCCTACACTGATGACCCTAAGGGGTAAACTAATTTCACCCCATTGCAAGTTCTTGATTAACCCGTTAACGAACAGAATAATCAGACAAAATCTAATGTAAAGCAGAAGATTTGTATTAAAGAGCCTTTAAAAACGTAGGCGATTTTATTTTTTTAATGTCGACTATGCTTTTTCTGATATAAAATGAGTTAAAAATCAATAAATAGTCTGCGTCTTCTAATTACTTGTCGGATCAAATCGGTTAAGCTCGGGTAAAACCAGGCTTTCGGCATTTTTGCAAGAAACTATAACAATAATATTTTATTTTAGCGGAAGCACCACCCTCACTGAACTCAAGAAGTGAGGCGAGCAATGCGGATGAAGGCTGCAGTGGGCTCAAAGGGGCCGCCCTCTCAGCCATCAATCACGACATTCCGGTTAAGCTGGACGAGTTGAAGTCGTGGAGCGTGTCCACGTACAAGTGCACGCGCCAGTTATTTGCCGAAGTTTTGGGGAAGAGGGACCGCACTCTCGATGTCGAGTTGGAGAAGGAGATTGCAGAGTTGCGCAAAACCCAAAACACCCTTTCTCAGGTTTTGCGCTTCACCAAAGCCTTCATTTCGCATTTGGCGCAAAGCAAAGCCAGTCACCAAGGCTTAGCTGGTGCTTTCGAAAAACTCATCCTCACGATCCCTGACCTGGAGGTATTCACCTTGAACTTTTGTTTCTTAAATGCAGAACAAAAAACTCCATAGTCTTGTCTACAGATGCCTGACTGAGGAAGGAAATATTTATGCAAAGATATGATAGGATATAGAGATTTGGGGTCCTGTTGCTAATATGTGTTTGCTTTTGGCCTCTCCTAATTTTTTTCTGGCTATGGGCCTGGGTATACCCGAAACAGTGTTGCCAGATCGTATTGCTACTTTTTGGAATTCTGTAGGAGGGAACAGGAGAACTACATTTGAAATTTTTATAAACCTTCAAGTCATATTGCAGTCAGCCTTACTTTTATGCACCGCCAGTTATAACTTTGTTTTAGCAAGTAATAATCTATCATTTTTAAAACTGAATCGAAAAATAATGTTCTAATTCTCAATGTTTTTTTTCACTAGTGTGAACTGAATCACAATATCCAAACTCAGCGCATCATGTATCAAAGCCTTGAAACTCTGACAACTTCCTTGGAAATCTTTGTCTCAGACTTGAGCACGCTCATCTACAAAACAATGGAGGACACCTTTCTCACTATCAGAAGTCTTGAGTTTGCCAGGTTCGTCAAAGTTCTTCAGACTAGTGATGCGATCATTCCACAAAAACGTCTAATCACGCTTCCGATTAAGCAATTCGTTGCTGATTGCTTAATTTTTTAGAAAATAATTGTCACAACTGAAATTTTCCAGGCAGACATGCTTTAAGTACCACTTCTATTAAACGAAGACTTGTCTATAACGAGCAGTTTCAATTTATCCTGATTCAGAAGCGTATTCAACACTCATAAAAAGCACTTTTGATTATTTCCTCTTCTGAGTGTTCTCTTAATCTATAGATTTGACTTTTTGAAAAAAGTGAAACATTAAAATAGGTGATGTAAAATGTCTACTTTTTAGAATAAATTTAAAATTTTGAAAAAAAACAAATAATTTTATGCGCTAGCTAGAGATAAACAGCTAACAAATTAATAAATGGTAACGTAGGGGATATTCGCTTCCTCCGAGATGCAGGTTATGTTCTTAGTGAGAACTTATATTCTATTGATGAAGCCTAAACGAGCTATAATGCTGAAAACCGCTTGAAGAGGACTTAATGTTAACAAACGCTAAGGGTGGTAATAAAAAATAAATAATAATAGTATAGTTGATTTGTAAGTTATTCATTTATATCTGAATAGGTAGTTATTTTTTAAACAAATTACTCTATCAATTTCAAAGCATTGTTTTATTATATTTTCCCTTCTAATATACTGGCTTTAAAACAATGTTTAAATCAATAATGTATTGGTTGTCACAAAAAATTTCTTGCTTAAAATGTCGAGAATCGTTTGTGTTTTATTAAAAAATTCCATTACTCGTGCTTGATCCGCGCACCACTAGTTCAGACGAGCACACCAAGGATTTTCACCCTCTTCTCTTTTTAAGACTGGAGTATGATGCGTACCGCAATGACTTGGACGAGACTGTGAAGCAGGGAATCAGCATGCAGGACATGAACAGCGCGAAAGAAAGCTTCTCGCAGCACAAAGAGAAGTTTGACAAACTGCGCTCGGATGTCATCGTGAAGCTGAAGTTGCTGCACGAAAACAAAGTGAAGGTGTTGAGGCGACAGCTGGCCTACCTCACCAACATCCTCTTCACCCACCATTCCAACAGTGCACAAGCGCTCAGTGTCGTCTTCAAACAGATGGGCGAGCAACTTGACGAGCGCGTGTCCAGCAAGACGGACAGCACGCCTTCTTGGCTGAACAAAGCCATTTGATTCGTGTTGTACGTGCACAAGCACCACCCACATTCCATTTGCAATATTACTTTCCTTTGTTATGAAATGCCCAAATGTTGTTATGCTGCTACTTCACACACACACACACTAGTGATATTTGCAAAGTATCTTTATTCGTTTCATTCGATTTCACTTGTACAATTTTGAAATCAATTTATTCCCTTTGCAGATCGATTCCAAATTAAATAAATTTTATATTTCTGTTCTATGCATTTTTCACGTCATCTTCGTGGTAGCAATTTTTATATAATTTATGTTCAATAATTATACTTGATGTTTTTTTACAACAAATGTTTTCTTTGTCCCTACTTGTTAAATTTACTATAAAACAAAACAAAAAGTGCTTGTTAAAGTTTTTTTTTCTACGAAATAAAAACTAAATAAAAGGATTCCTTTGTTTTGAACTGCTTCTTTCAGCTTTGTGGCACTTTAAAATTTTGTTTAGCTTAGAAAGAGAAGTTAATATTCAAAGATAAATGTGTTTAGATCAGCTAACTATTATTATGCATTCTTTAAGCATCCGCAATTCATATCAACAATTTACATAAAAATGTTATGATTTTAAGGACCGGAGTAAGATAATTTAAGGAGAATTTTTGTAGTCATATGAGTGGTGCTCTTCGTTTAGTCGAAACTGAAAGTAACAGTTGGGTTTAAATTTTCAAGTATTCGGAGTTGTATTCATGCTGGATCATCGCTTTAAGATTTATTTGTTGTGAATAAAAAATCACAATTGAAGGCGATTCCTTTCCACATATGTTCATTACAATGATGCTTTATCATTTTTATGCTCAAAAATGTTTATGAGTTCAAGGGTGAATGATTACTACTTTTTACAATAAAAAAGTGCACATATTCGAGATGTAAATGATTGCCATCAAAAATCTGCAAGCTTTGGTAGAAAACAAAATGTCGATTTTCTTAGTATCAATATTGAAATACGGTCATATTTTTTAAATGCAAAAAATATTTCTCTAGCTACTTCTCTTAGAATTGTAGAAGGAATAAGAAACTTTAAATTATAGTGATATGGCAGAGGGGCACATCCTCAAAATTTTAAGGAAGGCGCAAATTTTTTTAAATAATTTGAAAATTTATTAGAATTTGTTCGCATGAACACACCACCATTATATTTTTTAAACATACCGACATTATACTTCCACTCTAAGCTCTCAATCCCACCATAACTCCAGCGATGTTATCAAGTTGAAAACATCTTGTTTCTAATTGTAATTGCATCACACTACCTTCTAGCTTAACAAGATGATAACACAACTATTAGGATTAAGAAGATTGCCAATTCGTCTATTCTGTCTCTAATCGCGTGAATATCGCTTTGGGCTAGAACAAAATTTTCACATGATGTTGAGGACAAATGATTAGCAGGTTTAAAGCTTTTCTCAAACTCTAGCATGCATTTCTCTGCAAGTAGGATTTATACATGATAAATTCATCAAATTCACCACAATTTGATGAATCAGAAGTTTCATTATGCCAGCGATAGAACATTTCAAATTCATAAAATTTTCAAATAGATACGGTTTTTGACGAAGATAGACTGGTAAACAAGAACTAAAATTGAATGAATAGTTCAGATTACTCCAGATTTTTTTCGTTTGAGACTTTCCCATTACGACTACTCATTGCATGTAATAAATTCTCTATCCCTCATTACTGCTTTTCACCAGTTATTGAAACCACCGTTGGTCACAAATGCTCTTTCAGATTGGAATGTTTTAGTAAGAACTGCATGAGTGATAAAAAGCCTTATCGCAATACAATGACTCTAAAAACGATCTCTTTTGTAAATGTTTGCGGAAAACAGAATTCTTGGTTGAGCCGATTCAGTATTTGGTGTTTGGACCTGAAAAATGTTTGTCTTGTGAATACCATATGAAAAGTTTGTATTGGAAGACTTATTGCTAATACAGTCAGACCTCGATCATTCGACAACACCAACTATCCGATACAATATTGTCTCGATACAATCCTAACGCTAACGCTCCCAATTTTGGAACAATCTTAATGTCTAGTGATAGCTTGATTACTTACAAGGTTAGAATCGGGTCGCCCTAACCGTAAAAACCTTTGAATTCTTCGGAGGAAGAAAACCAGGATAAAAAACCGGCACCACAGAATGTAGCTAATTCCTAAATAAAAGAATATGATTATAAAAGAGATATACTACAAAAATACATAGAAGGCATGCAATATCTTATGTTATTAATAAATAATATTTGATACATGCTATAACGGTTAAGAAAGTATACACAATTTAGGGCATGCTATGTTAGGAACAACCTATCCCTGGAATTTGAAAACTGACTGTATTAATCTGAAAATGAGCGTCTTCCAAAAGACAACAAATTTTCCTGGATTCCTACTCCTCTCTTGTCTATTCTATTTCATTCTTAATTAACCTTAATGTAAACTTTAACCCCCGCGCTATTAAGCTTAACGTCAACAATGAATGAGGACTTATAAATAGCAACATGCATAACCAAACTTTCTCCCTTCAAATAGATGCGCACCATCTCCAAATTATGTGTAGAAAAGAATAAAGTATCAATTAACAATAAAAAAAATTGAAAATTTAATTGAATGAAAAAAATCTTTCATTAATTTTCAGTTGTTCCATTTCTTCTTCTTAAAAAATGTTTTATTTAGAAAAATAAATAAAAAAAAACACATCTAAATTACATAACTTTTATGTGGTAATTTCTAATTTCTATCAAAAATGTAAAACAGAACTAAAGTTAGAAAACTTGGTATTAGAATTTTTTCATTCTTTTTAGTATATAAGAATAAGTGTAAGTTAGCTAGACTCTCAAAAAAGGGTATAAAATAAAGATAAAACTATGTAAACAAAAATCAAACAATAAATTAAGATTGCATTACTTCATTTTTATCAGCATCATTCAAAAATAGTCTAAAGGCTAAATTGGTGCAAGCTACAAAAATCTATAAAAAGTAAAATAACTTTTAACATTTTGCAATGATTTGCCTTTTATAATAACTTTTAAGGAAAAAAAGTCTATCAGAAAAAGTTATAGAACTTCAACAAAAACTACAAATTTGTACAGCATGACTTAAGTTTTTTGAAAACTAATTTGACGTCTATGGGTGGCATGGCAGGTTGTTTGAGATGATGGACTCAGCACGGAAGGCTCTGAATGTGATTCCTCATCGAAACCAATTTGTTCATAGGACATAAGCGATACCTCAGTGCCTTGTCAATGAAAACACACCTTTACCTTTTACTCAAAATTGAAAATTTTGCTACATAATTAACATAAGAGAGAAAGGAGACAAAATAAAGTAATAAAGCAATTTTCACTATTTAAAAAGGGAACCGTCTGTTATCAGAATAATTTCAAAATAGTAGGAGGCATAAAAAGAGATAGTTTATTTGATTCAAGTTTTTATAGGCAGCAAAAGCCAACGTTGAAGTAGCTAACCCTTATAGGGTGATTTGGTAACGCTTGTATTTTTTACACTTTGTAAGGAATCATAGTATACAAAAAACGGTAGTCTAATAACTTTTCATAAAATTATTTAAGTCTAAGAACACAAAATCATAAAAAAACTATTTAAACAAACATAAATCAAAAAAATCACAGTATACGAGAACAAGAAAATCATTGCGTTTTTTGACTATTTCTGTCTACAAATAAAATTCTGACAGCTGTCATAAATAGATCAAGTACATTTTTAACAACTGAAACATTTTGTTTCCATATTATATTTTTATTATTATCAACAAATTTTGGTAAAAAAATTATTTAATTAATTATGTACAGTCTTACTTACAAAATTTAACAATCGAACATTATAAAAAATATCTCTGCTCAATTTATTAAACAAATAGACTATTTTTGCCTTTAAACTGAATAGCTAGTCAAAATATTCATTCCCAAATAACTATTGAAAAAATTAAAGTTTTCAAATGTAAAAAATCAAAATGTAAACTGATAAAGATTAAAAGTGACCTTTGTTGACATTTTTTTAACGCGAGTCTGATAATATTCATTGATATAAAATTGTAAAGATTGATAACTTTATTTTTTTTTCATTTAAAAGCATAAAGAAATTTTCATTTTTGGAAAACATTTGGGGCATTTAATTAAACTAAAATATGAAAACTTCAAATTGAGAGAGCCAGTGGGTTAATTAAAGTCAAAAAATGGAGTTAGCTCTCCTGAAAATTGATGGAACTAAATTCTTACCAAAAATCTATGATTAATTTAAATAGCTGAACTTTGGTATCACTAAAAAAGGTTCTGAAAATATTGAACTTATATTCCGCTAAAAATGAGTTTCTAATGAGGTAAAATAAAATTATTATTAATTTATCTCTAAATACAAATTAGGGAGAGGAGAGCTGAATGAGATAGGAGAGCTTGAGTGATTGAGTTTTAGCAGAGAAAGCGGAAGAGAAAAACAGAGGAGACAGAAAGAGAAATAGAATCACTGTGATAGAAGATGAGAAAATCTAGTGGATCAACATGCCGGAAATTACTAAAGAATATTTTAAATATTCTTTGAGACTTAGCCTAACAATAAAAGTGATATGAAAAATCTACGCATAAGCCAAACAAGTCTTTTAAATAATATAAAGTTATAGAATTGAGAGAGTTCAAAATTATTCGAACGGGCGGGGGTAAAAGGCTTTTTAAACCCCCCCCCCCCCATGAGATGTGCGCAGCTGTGATAAAATTATAAAAAAAAACAACATAATTTTATATTTATTTTAAATGTCTTAGAAATAAAAAAATAAACAACCAAGCCAAATATATTATCTAACTAGTCTTCTTCTGTTTCAAAGGAATAATAATCATTTTCCTTCATTTCATTTAGGATTTCATAATCATTATAAAATCTTAGATCAATTAAAGATGTATGTGGGTACTGAACACACATAACGGGAGCATATATCCTATCAAAACGGCTAATTACCAAGTAAATACCATAACCAATTAGAACATAAAAAATAATGACAAACTTAAGCCAATCATAGAAAGATATGAAGTCAAAAGCGACGTCAGAATTCCAAGTTTGTTTCGTTGTTAAGAACCATTCCTCTATGGGTTCATTAAAGTTTCTACAATTATTGTAATCATCCCAATCCATATTTTGATACCACTTCTTTTTATAATCATAAGAAACAGCAGGCAAATAGGGGTAGTCACCAGGTGCATGACCATCGTCTTTATAATTTTGATAGTCTTCTTCTAACATATTATATTTACGAGCAGCAAATTTTCTTTCTTCTTCATTCTTTGGTAAAGGTCCAGGAGCATAAAAAGAACTTTTAGTAGTAAGTTCACCATATCTATCATCATTTGTAGTTTCAATTTTTTTAAATAATAATTGTGTATTTCTATAATTATTTTTAATAAAATAAAAAGAATTTTTAGATGGAGAAAATTTTAATAAAGAAGACATTTTGAAAATAGGAAAATAAATAGAGAAAAATCGATTAAATAAATATAAATTTATAACTATTTTTTAATCAATTTAGATGGTCTAGGTTCGATTCCTGATCATGACTATCCTTATCTGTTCAGCTATAGAAGAATATTCTTTACTATAATTTATTGTACCATTTTCATTAAATCTATATTGAAGTTACAATAAAATCTATGTCTTATTTTATTACAAAATTCGGTATTTATTGTAAAAAATTACTTACAACAATTTTTAAGTTCAAAGATACATCTTTCATGGTAGCTAATCTATATATATTTAAAATATATCCTATCAAACATTCTGTTAATTAAATCAATCTTATTTCTAATCCAAACAAAAAAAGTAAGGTAAAAAATTTAGAAAGTAGAATAAAGGAATAAATATTCACATTTGCTTCTCATATAAGGGTTGGAATAAAAAGATTAGAATTCAAGTATACAAAATATCAACATACTGTGTTATATATTATTAAAATAAATGTAAGCAATTATTTTTTAAAAATAAGATGGTGCCGGGTAGCGTGCTGTTTCCTGTAAACCAACTTAGGTGGCTTATGTATGGATAGCGCATCAAACAACCTAAAAAATATAAACTAAAAATATGATAGTATCTTAAAAGTTTGCAAGGTAGAAAACATGGAGACAAAGTAAATTATCCTTAATTTTTAAGGTACCCTAATTACTTAGTATTTTAACTTTTTGTCTTCTGGCATAAGGAGCTTTATTTTAATGCAATAAGCGTGAATTTTTAGAAGAGCCACTTACAGGCGGACAAAATTTGATTAAGAGCGTTCCACATGTGGAACATGTTATAAAGTTATATAAGCTTCTTTTTTCCATTAGTGTTAATTCAATTTCATAATTAGATATTTTTCTGAAAAGTTAATGTAAAATTTACAGTGTAAAACTTGAAAGCTGTATTTATTTTTTGTTTAATATTTGATTATTTGTCAACCTTAGAGCTATTAAGCTTAAAATAAAAATAATATTTAAAAATATTAATTTTAACACTTTATTCAAATTAGTATCGAATTTTTTTATGTTCTTCTTGTGGAACGTTGACGTTTCGACCAGTATTTATCTTTTTAATTCAAATTGATTTATCCTTAAAATATAATAAACTAAAATGTTTTGCCACTAAAACTATATTTTAACATTTTTTTACAAAGACTCGTTGCTTTTTACAAGACTACTTGCTACTTTTTTACATCTGTGCTTAGATTTTTTTTTCATTTATCATTCGTGCTTTGAATTGTTACATTTCTCTTCATTTATGTTTGTATCAGTTTAGCATTTATTTTTAATATTTAGTAATTACTTAATTTTTTGGTCAAAATCACGAAAAAGTATATTTTATTTTTCTTAAAGATCCGTTAGATTTTACTATTCAAAGTAAAAATAACACATCCATTGCTTTGTTGCCTCCCAATTAAATAAAAATGTCATATAACAGATGAAGATAAATTTTTTCTGGATGCACCTTCTTGTTTTCGAATTCAGAAAAATTGAAAGAACTAAGTTAATATTTATAATAAAGGAATTGAATAAGGGCAAATCTGAAGACATATATGATATTTCAATGTTCAATCTCAGTCCAATATTATTCTTGATTGTAGACCACTTATTAATTACAATTCTTGCTTAGAGTTTTCTCTTTTTTCCAATATCTTGAAGTTCTGTAATGTCATCCCTGTATACAAAAAAAGCTAGTAAGTATGACCCTCTTAACTATCGACCCATCTCAATTGTTCATTTAGCTAATATTAAATCTTTTTTATCAGTCTTTTTTGACCTATCGAAAGCTTTCGACTCCGTTTCTCATTAATTGCTTCTGAATCGACTTTTTCAATATGGTTTCAGTAATAAATCTGTTAATCTCATAGCTTCTTTTTTTAACTAATCGATTTCAGTGTGTGACTATTGATCAAACCATGTCCGATTTTTTACCTATTAAACCTGATGTTCCACAGGGTTCAATTCTTGGACCAATTTTATTCAAGATTTTTATAAACGATTTATTCAAATATAGTCATCATGAAATTCTATTGTAGGCTGATGATGTCACTGTGATTATTCCTTTTGAAATTGATCCTTGTTTATTAAATCTCAGCAAAAGAAATGATTGGGTTTTCCAAAATTCTCTTAAAATGAACAATATCAAGAGTAAAGCTATTTTATTTAGTAATTACAGTAATATAAAACCTCCTGATAACGGCATAAGATTTGTAAAGGAATTTAATCTACTTGGTTTAGTCATTGATAATAGGTTAAATATGAAAAATCATAAATTATTTGTCCCTAATAAACTAAACTGTGTTATAGGTAAATTGAAAAACTGAACTAAACTAAGATTAAATTTTTGATTTATAAAGCATTGTTTTTGCCATATATTGCATACAGTTTGGAAAATTGGGGCCACACTAATCTTGATAAAAATTGCTCAAAAAATGAAATTGGTATTCAATAAATTGTACCTTGCTCATAATTCATCACTATTTTATGAAGAAAAAATTTTAAAAATTTATAACCTGTACAAATTAAGAGTTGCAATTTTTGTTTTCAAGTTTTTCAAAGGTATTTTGCCAAACGTGTTCCATAATTGGTTTATTTTCAGGTCTCTAAATATGAATCATTTTTTGAGAAATTCATTTGAGCTTATTTTACTTTCTTTCAGATTTACCTTCTTTTAAACTTTCTATAAAAGACGAAGCTGCCAAACTTTTTAATGTTTGTTTAAAGTTCTATCCCTTGATTTATCTATGATTATTAATAAAACAAGAATAACTGAATATTTTGTATCGTTTTATGTAAATGAATGTTGTTTCACAAATTGTTTCTATTATAACAGTTTAAATAAATGTCACCTTATTATATATATATCGATAGCTTGGCAAAGCTTTGAAGGCATTTCCTATTCAGAGAAGCGTGCCAACTATATAGTATATAAAGTTTGAAAATTTTAAACAATTGTAACTTTTCTTGGGGTCATTAAAAAACAACCAAACTTGACATATGTGCTGAGAAGAAAAAGATTTTGATTGTATCAAATTTTTTCAAGTTTCATTCAATTTTGTTAAAATTAGAAGACATTGAAATTAAAAAAAAAGTGACCTAGTCTATATATATCGATAGCTTGGCAAAGCTTTGGAGGCATTTCCTATGCAGAGAAGCGTGCCAACTATCGGAAAATTTTAAATATTTGTAACTTTTCTTGGGGTCATTAAAAAACAACCAAACTTGACATATGTGCTGAGAAGAAAAAGATTTTGATTGTATCAAATTATTTCAAGTTTCATTCAATTTTGTTAAAATTAGAAGACATTGAAATTTAAAAAAAAAGTGACATAGTCTATATATATATTATATGTAGATAGATAGATACATGATAAACCACTTTTTTCATTGTTAATTTCCTATCTTAGTCGAACAAAGGGCGGGAAAAACTTTGAATTTTTTTTCAAATTGAAAAACATTGCAATAATATTTAGAATGTAGCGAGTAAACTTAACTAGGTCTTATTTAGAAAAAAAATTTTTCCGTTGTCAATTGAGGCTTTTATTCACTCATGATAGACGGTAAAATCCAAGCATTTCAATGCATGGAAAATATATATTTTTAAGGAGCTTTCTTCTCTATATTGTTTTTTTTCTCACGCGTTATGTGTGTTGTTATTTATGACTGTCGCGTTTCATGCATATTGTTTTTGAAGCAAGTACTCCTCATGCACAAGTGTTGATCTTATTGCTCTTATGCTTTCGCAATCCACCCAACTTTGTTTGCACTCAATCTACTTTAGTTGCTTATACTTAATATTGGTCAAATTTTCTAAGGTCTGTAACTTTCGCATTTCTGAAACCAAATTAAACGTGTGATACCCCAAATGAAAGCTCATGTTATGACTTTTATTGTCGTGGTTTTAAAGTTGGTGTTTGAAAAATTTGATGTTTGCTCAAGCGATTAAACCATGAGTTTGATTTTCATGATTGCCATTTTATCACTGGGTTTCAAACAAATTATTTTCATTTTAATCCAAATTTATTTATTTGTTGAAATCTCAATAAGGTGTGGTATTCTTTACATAACCACGCAGTGGGTAGTTCTTTGGAGGCATTTCTATGATTTCTCTCCGTGAATTTTTTTGTGTATATTTTTCTTTGTGTATAGTAAAGAAGTAATATAAAATTATTTGGAGGCAAATTAACCCCTGTAATATTGAAGATTGAATGACATACTATGATAGTTTAAATTGATTGAATTATTTGAATGATTTATTTTTTTATTCTATCCACGTTTTGTGTTTTAATTAATTATCAAATTCCAGACTTCATTCGGTTATTTTTATATCAAATATGTTGAATAAGCAAACAACTATAGAAAGTAAAAAATAGAAGAATGAAAAATCGCTTTTGCCTCCCTAAAGACATTACTTGTTATAAATTGTGGTATAAAAATAAGGATGCAATATGCCCTAAAATATTGAAAACTTATAACGAAATTCAAATGTATAAAAACTATTTTCTTCCATTATGATGTGCTAGTGCACTGCTTGAAAAACTCGGACACTTTGCAACTTGAAACCGATGACGCGGACTATTTAACGAACGTGGAAAGTCTGCAGGAAAAAAGCGACTTGAATGGCATTTATGAAGGAAAAGAAACAAATGAGCATAAGAGAGCTTCAAGTTATGTATCAATGTGTCTCTTGCTCTCTTATTCACTCCAGCTATCAAATAAACCTTCCTAACATTTCAAATGAGTTTTTTTATGTTTGAAAGTGTTATATATATTTTAATAAGGTTATTTCAACTGGTTCAAACGTATGATGTACTTTCGCTGCGATACCTCTAAATAAGCTCCACTTTTCTCAGGTTCCAACGGTGACGGTTATACACAGGTTTTACTGTAGTTGAAGAACCAAATGTTAGTGTGTTTTGCTTTTATATTTTCTAAGTATTGATTTTGCAATAATTTTGTATATATTTTTAAAGAGCATGGAGATATTCCAAGAACGCCACTGAATTGACAATAATATAAACCCATTGCTACGAGGACAAACGATCGGTGGAACGACGTTCTAAAATTAATAAAACTAATCGTTCGTGAAAAATTTTCAGTTATAATTCTTGAAATAGATTTCATCTACATATATATATATATAATAAGATGTTTGCAGAATACATTAATGCTTATCATGGTAAATTTAAATGTGAAACCAATCAAAGGGTGTTACATTTTCCAATAAAGATTATTGATTGAATAATTTATATCAATTATTCATTAAATATATTCAAGATCAGCGTAAAATAAAAAGATTTTGGAATCATTTCTTCAACCAACACTGAAAAAATAAATAGTAATATTACTATTTGAATAGTAGTAAAGTTTATTTTTATTACCTATAAGCAGTAATAGTAAATTAGATATTTTAATTTTAATGAAATTATCGTATTTAGATGGCGTTAATATGTTGAAATTATTTTCATTTTTTTAAAAAGTTTTTGGGCATTTATATAAAATATTTACATCTGAAAGTTACGTCCACTTATTGCCTTTAACCAAAATTTGACTAGTCCAAATTTTCTCTTATCATTTTATTTTAATTTTGATTTATTAATCTAATTTTTTTTTTTTAATTTCTCTTTTAAATGATTGGTTGAACTATCGACATTTTTTTTGAAAAATAACTCACCCAATAGTATTTATAATTTACGACTGCTTTAGTATAGATACTTTTATCATAGTAAAAATCATAATTTTATGCATCGTTGAGATCACTACTTTGAGTCTAGTTTCCCAACAAATGAAAATAGTCTGTTTTAGATTTGTTTAAATTTCATTATATTAAATTATATTATCAAAACCTTTCTTATGCCCATCTAAAAATCATTAAAGTGATGAAGCCAAGTCTTGTAAGATTGGCCACACTCATAAGTCAACAAAAAGTGGTAAAATTCAGTTTCACCATTTTTATAGTAATTTTACGATCAATGCATGTAAATTGTGATCTTTTAGTCATTTTTTTTAATAAATAAATATTAACAATATTTTTCTGTTATGTCAGCAATACCAATATTTGGATAATATGTTAATCATTTTTCAATCAGATGTTTTACATCAATGAATGTTAACATATTACCAAAAATAGTAAATTTACCATGATTTAATAGTATTTTAACTACCAAGAATAGTAAAGTTATGCATTGTTATAGTAAGCATTTAAAGTAGTTACTGTAACCACTTTTTGTTTTCAGTGATATATTATACTGATATTTAATCAGTATCTTTACATTATCCACATGTGATATAATTTGGGCAGTTAAAAGTCAATAAAGCGGATGTTTTTTTGATATAGAATTTCTTCTAAAAGACAATGCCACATGTGGCCCAAGAGGCACTCGGGGCTAAAACTCTATAATTCTTAAAAAGGCGGAAATTTTTCATATAGTCATGCAAAATAAGAAGACAAATTGTATAGCATTAGAGTATTTCAAAAATGGAGGAGAAAAAACTTTTTCATCACTCATCTTTTTCTATAGTTGCAAATAACTAATATATTATAACATTTGAAACTAAAATGAAACATTCAAGACAATTATTCCATTAGATGTAGTATATAGTTTATAGGTGAGTTTTTGCGTATTTTGTATTAAATTATGAGGGATTTGATTTTGGTATCTTGACATTTGTGTATAATTAATTATTTTTATTAGCTTATTTGAACATTGAAAAATATTGAGATAACACGAATAGTTTTGGAAAAGAATCTTTATTTGAACAATTAATTTCTGTGAACAACTAACACACATTTAAACATTACAACATTTTCACACTTTTATCTTCATTTTTCTCCATCTATACATTTAAAATAAATTAATATTATATAAATTATAATAAATTAATAAATTAATTTAAATCTTAATTTAATTTTATATTTTCACTTCTTCAGTATTTCTTTTTGCAACTTGAAAACGGTGTAAGTTGTACACCGAAATTAATTCTTCAAATAAAGATTATTTTCCAAAACTACTCGTTTTATCTCAATATTTTTTAATTTTACTTCAAAATGGAAAATCCGTGTTCTGTTTTCAAATTATTTGAACATATTAATTCAAAAAAATAAATTCAGAAAAATTTTAAAAATCATAAAACTTAATTTAATCACGTAATCTGCATCTAATGCATAAAAATATCAATAATGTTTCATTTTAGTTTCAAATGCTGATATACATTATTTGGAATTAAAAAAAGGCAAATTTTTTTTTCTTTTTCCTTATCACACGAAATTATATATGTTGCATTGATTGTTACATTTTAAAATATTTGTATTTATTTAGTTGAATACGGCCTTTTATATATGGAAGAGTTTACAAATTAACTTAAAAATGGAAAAATTAACTTTTGAAATTATTGCAATGATGATGGATCAATTCAATTCAAAAGATGGCTTCAAGAAATAGAAGACAAAAACTATTATTATAAAATAAGGTGTTTATGAAGTATTCAGAATCCTTTATGACTAAAATTGCTCAGAATAAGAACACTTAAAAGGAAGGATCCTTTAAATTAAAACGGGAAGCTTACTAATATATAATTGTCATCTTTTAATTTAAAATATAATTTCTACCCTAAAGTACTCTTTTAGTGTAAATTTTTTTAAAAATATTAGTTGTTATTTCAAGGCTTTTCAAATGTTCAAGCCCATAATTTTGACTACTCCAATTTGATGTCTTTTTTAAGATAAAAAAAAACTAATAAAAAAATTAATTAAATTTTTTTTCCAATTTGCTGGAATTAATTTCTCAAAAAAATTTTTGGTAGTTAAGGAATTGTAAACATTTTTTATCTTTAACTTATTTCATGGCAACCAAATCTGAACTATTATAAATATTTTTGTGGAAAAAAAGCAGAAGTATAAAAATTTTAAAGTTTTCTTTCTATCTGTTCCAATATCATCAAGTGTCACCATTTTTTTTAATCAAACATTGTTCCCATTAAAGAGTTGAGCCATATGTTACCTTCAATTTCAGCGAGAACAAAATTGTTTACGAAATTGTCGATGTTGATATTTGTAATAATGACATTTTAGTCTCAACTAAAAGCGTCAAGTGCGATATTTCAATCGAAAAAAGTCTTACATCGCGGGTAATTGAAGAATTTACTGATAAAGGATAAAGTTGATATAGTTGATATTGATTATTATGAAGGATGATTGATTAGCTTCGATATTAAGCAAAGATACGATAAACATATTTTTTATATACTTTAATTTATATTTTATCATAGAAATCACAAACATATGAAAAGTAAAGGTGGATATATCTTCGTGAAAGTTTGATTTCCCCCAAAACTCAGAGACATAAAACAATGACCGTGGAAATTCCGTGATCAAAGAGCAGAGAGAATACTGTCGATTAATTATTATTCAAGGATCTAAAATAAAGATAATAATTTTAAATTATTGAAAGAATCTCTTTTTTGAGAATAATTTATTTCATTTACGGCCACTTATTTCTGAAAAAAAAAATTTTTTTTTAAATTTATATTTTTGGTATTTTTAAGTCGAATTTTGAAGGTGTTGGTAAACATTTTTTGGAAAGGCCATACGCATTTAAGAGATTACATACTTTAGACAAATGATCAATCATTAAAACAGACAAGAATAGAGGATTGCTAAAATTTGACATTATCAAATCACGATAAAAATGTGTTTGGAGAAAGTGAGGAAGAAAATTTTCTATTTCTAACAAAAATACGTTGGAAGTAAAAGATGCATTTTTATACTGAAAAGCCTTCTTTTGGAAATTTAAGTTTAATCAGGATTCCGTTGTTACTAAACTGTAAAATCCGTTTGATTCTGGAAAAGCAGTACATCTAGCATCACTAAGCAAGACAAAGTTTCAAAAGAATTAATTTTTTTGTCAACATTTAAAGATATTTTTGAGTTAAATTTGAAAGTGATTCAATCGATTAAGGATTTAATAAAACAAATTATTTTTATTCACCCAAGATATACTTTTTCTGGTTCATTTTCTTCTCTGAAAATAAATACATGAGATCAAAATGGTAAATTAAACATCTTATAACCATACATTGTTAAAGTTGCACTATCCAAAAAATTTGAATTTTTTTTTTTAATTTAAAAAAAAAATTTTATTTGATAAAAAAATTTTTTCATCTTTTTCTTATCTTTAGTAACACTTGATAAAGGATAAAGAATCAACTCTTTTCTCACTAAATATTTTTTTGCAAAGGTAAGAGAACATATTAGTGTGTCGCGTGAATTTGTCAGAGTACTGATATATTATTATAAAGGCCAAGCTAAAACAAAAAAGTTTAGAGAAAAAATATTATAGCAAAAAAAAGTAAAAAAAAGCATATAAAACAATTCAATCTATTCTTGGATAATTTTAAAGGCTAACTTACTATGGCTTTGAACAAAATACGCCCGGATAAATTTAAATAAAAAAGATTGCTTTGTTAGCAAAAATGAGAAAACGACTGTAATGCTGTTTTTTTGTTAGACGGGTGATTTTGTTTCATTTGGGATTCTGTCCTGATACCTTTTAAAGGACACAAGTCAATGAGATGTAGAATATAAATTTTTTCAAGAGAGAGGTACTTCATTCCATAATACGGGAATTAAGTTTTGTCATGAGAGGTAAAAGATTTTTCTCGAAATTACTGAATTTAGCTTGATTCCCCTCCAAATGTGTGTGTGTGTGTGTGTGTGTGTGTGTGTGTGTGTGTGTGTGTGTGTGTGTGTGTGTGTGTGTGTGTGTGTGTGTGTGTGTGTGTGTGTGTGTGTGTGTGTGTGTGTGTGTGTGTGTGTGTGTGTGTGTGTGTGTGTGTGTGTGTGTGTGTGTGTGTGTGTGTGTGTGTGTGTGTGTGTGTGTGTGTGTGTGTGTGTGTGTGTGTGTGTGTGTGTGTGTGTGTGTGTGTGTGTGTGTGTGTGTGTGTGTGTGTGTGTGTGTGTGTGTGTGTGTGTGTGTGTGTGTGTGTGTGTGTGTGTGTGTGTGTGTGTGTGTGTGTGTGTGTGTGTGTGTGTGTGTGTGTGTGTGTGTGTGTGTGTGTGTGTGTGTGTGTGTGTGTGTGTGTGTGTGTGTGTGTGTGTGTGTGTGTGTGTGTGTGTGTGTGTGTGTGTGTGTGTGCAATTTTTAAATCTTATCTCATAAGATTAAATTTTTATTAGAGCAAATTATATAGGAAATCCGCACAGAAAAATGTAATAAATAAATTACTATATATAAAATAGTAAAATTAATGCTATTATAGTAAATTTAGCATCTAATTCTACTTAAAAACTTTCAAAAATACTTGAAGTAGAATAAATCTTACCATTTAAAAAAGTTCAAATTTTTTAGGTTTCATTGAGTAAAACTTTTTTTTAATTTTAATTAATAGATAGTCCACTATCATCAATTGTCAAAAATTTTTTTGAATCAAACATATGTTCCCCTTTAATGAGTAGAGCCATATGTTACTTATGGATATTGTGAGTTAATTTTTTAGTAAAATTATAAAAATATTTAAAATATTATGTGCATTATAAGGACATCTAATTACAATTATTTAATTTAATTGCTAAATATTTAAAACATTGGGTAGTGTTATTCAGTAAGGTTTGAAAAAATTATTTACAATTTATAACTAGTGCTATATTACTAATCTGTATTAAATAGAATATTTGGACTGAATCAGTCTTTTTGCAACTTAGATGGAGAGAGAACGGTGTGAGACTCACACCAAATCCTTTCCTTACATTTTCGTCACAGAAGCTGTTCTCATCGCTTTCTGCTTTTAATCAAGTTAAAACATGGCTCCAACATTTGTGATATTATCATATGGTATTCCTCGCTTTTACATAAAACGACGCCCGCTTTCTGTGATATATCATTTCATCACTTTTTAGATTGTAATTGAACTTTAAAATGTCGCTCTTTAAATTTTTCACAACTGATTACTTTTGCGATTAAAGTGCTCAAACACAAAGTTGTATAGCTAAAAATTCACATTATAGTGTTTTGCCTCTATCCAATTTGGCATCGTTCCATTGGTAGAGGGACATTTTGGGCTTAAAATTATTACAAGGTGAAAACGATCATTCTCGTCATAAATGTTCTCAACATCATCATCATCATTACTAATGAAGTTAAAGAAAAATCGAGATGTATATAAGAGACTTAGCCTGGAAGTTCACAGATTTAAGAGTCTACTTTGGTCTAAAAATGGGTCTATGCGAATTCACCTACAGTAATGCACCGATCTACAGAATTGATCGAATTCACATTCCACCGAAACCCTAACGTGTGGGTAAGCAAAATTTAGAATTAAAAAAAAAAATTTTTTTTTATTATTATTAAAAAATGCATGCGATTATTTAGTTAGGATTGGAAAAAGAATTGCGAAAGGATAAAATAGAAGTAAAAAGGGTATATATACATGTTTAAAAATGTTACTCCATTTCTTAACCCATTTGAATGGGAGAAAAACGTTAGAGATTAAGCCTTTGAAGGGGAAAATTTTGAAGACTAAGAATCACCAGCTTTCTTTTCCAATCATATACACTATTTTTGCTTTAATTTGGGGTGAAAGAGAACACAAAGTTAAAATGACTAAATCAAAGTGAACAAACATTTTATTGAACTCTTTTTAGACTAGCATATTTAAGACAAATGTTCTACTTGCATTTTCTACGAAATTTAATGTATTTAAAGAGAACGCATTTTACCTCCTTCTTACACTGGCTCCTCCTCACTGGTGGACAAAGGATTTAGCAAATTGCTATAAAATACCTTAAAATCAAGAAATTGCTTGCTTCATCAAAAAATGAAGTTGGAATCAAAGCCGTAAATAGAGACACTGGCAAGTCACCAAGAAAGAAGACATTTTATTAAAATATAAAAAAAAATTTAGTAGTTGCTAATGGAGATAAATCTCTCTCATTTGTGATCAGATCACATAATAATCATCTTTTCGCAATTTGCATTCAGACAGACAAAGAAAGAAAGAAAGAAAGAAAGAGAGAGACAGAGGGAGAGAATGGATTATTACAGAGTGTCTGTGACTATATGCCAATGTGAGGTAAAAGTCTGCAAACCAAGATAAGATGAGAGTGTGTGTGTGCGAAAATGCAAAAATAGCCATGAAAACTTTTGGCACCTGCTATCATCAGTCATTCAGTAGATTCAGGGAACGATTTTCTCTGCTTCTCTCAACACTCCATCATCACTCAATCAATCCACCACCACCACCACACTACGAATACTTTACTCATCAAAGCAACCAAGGAAAAGAAGAGTTGAAAGTATTTGAAAATAACACTACACACTACACTACACTACTTACTCACTCTACTCTGATCTAAGCTCCCTCAAAAGCTCTTAACGAAAAAGCTGGAAACTTACAGATGTCAGCATTATCGTCATCATCATCTCCTGCTTCTCCTTCCTGGCTTCTTCCATCAGCAGAAGCAGAAAGTGTGATTCCCCTTCACCACAAAACAACAACTTCATGTTGTTCAACGCGATTCGCCACGCTTTACTCGTTGTGTTCGCCTCCTTTTCCTCCTCCTTCATTCCGATCAAAGGGCCTAACTCGTGCGAGCCCATAACGATGGCCTTTTGCAAAGGCTTGCCCTACAACATGACCAAGATCACTCATTCCACTCAGGAAAACAATCAGCTTGTCTTGGACAACTTCAGTCTTCTCGTGAAAACACAGTGTTCCCGGCATTTACGCTTCTTCCTGTGCTCTATTTACGCGCCCATCTGTGCCAACAACTTTAAAATGCCGCAAGACTACGACAATCTGTACCAAGAAAATCCAGGAACAATTCCTCCCTGCAAAAGCGTGTGCAATGACGTCAAAAGCGGGTGTGAGCCGGTTTTGAATCAATTCAACTTCACATGGCCTCAAAAGTTGAACTGTTCAAAGCTTCCAGAGTATAAGAGCAGTATTTGTGTCACCCCAAGCTCCATCATAAATCACAACATCAAAAAGTTAGAGCCGAGTAAGATCTTTTAGATTGAAATTCTAAATTATTTGCGCTATTCAAAAAATTTGATGCTAATTTTTATTTTTAAAATATTGTAAATAATGCCCCAAAATATAAACAAAAAAGATTGAATTTCGAAGAAATTTATTTGGTGCGAATTTTTGATTCCACGAGTCTTTATCCAATTAAAATACTTAATGTAGTAGAAGTTAAATCCTTTGAAGTCTTACTTGAAAAAGGTTTTGAATTTTGTCTTGACAAAAATGTCGTGAAGTCGAAAATTTGTGTCAAATATATTTCTTTGAAGATACACTTTCTTTTGTTTAAAATTCCTTTTTCTTCAGCATTAAATGAGGTTATGAAGAAGTAATTAAATTAAGCAAATCTTTGAGATGTTTATTTGTGGGCAAATTTTAAACTTTTGCATTTTCGATTTAAAAATCACTCTTTTATTCTCTTTTAAAAAATTCATTTCTTTTTTTCTAAAAAATTACTTATTTATTTTTTTGTAAATATATTGAATGTAAAAATCTTAACATCTGCAAAATGTTTTTAAAGTAACAATTTTTTTCTAATAGAAGTGACAGAGCTCCTCTTTACTATCCTGTAATTTAGAATGTTTATGCCATTTTTTAGTGTTTTAGCTCTTTCATCCTACGTGGATTTAGAAATTTATGCTGGGGTCCTTCAGATATATAGCAAAAAATCAATGTTCACTCATTATATGACACACTATTATATTATATATAAATATTAAAGGTATCTTATGTAGCAATGCTGATTAAAATGTCAATAACTTTAAAGAAGACATATGATTGGCTCGTTTTTACGATGTACTATTACAAACGCAAAAATAAGTTCGTTTGAAAAAGCGCCTTTTCAAGCCCTTGATAACCAACACATGAAATATACGCTAGAGCAGCAGTGCCTTCCTAACCTTTTCGAAGTGGATACCGAAAAATTAACGATTAACGAGATATGATACGTTCTCTTGTACAAAGCCACTGTTCAGCCATTTGATTTGACGAGGCTTACCATCTGGATCATGTGACACAAAACAACCTTGATTGACGACTAGGGCCTGTGGAGTGAAGCCACGGTATAACGATGAAAGGCACAGGGCTCAAGGGTGGACACCTTTTTTTTATTTTCATTGAACAAGCCATGAAATCATTTGCGCCGGCTCATAATGCTTGGGGTTGCATCAACAGATATCCGGGAATCCAGACTCCTATCTTTCTCAAGAATCGATCCAAGGTTTTGGAGATAGTTCTTATCTTTTGTAGTTCTCAGCCATTCATCGCATAGTCATATTTCCTCCTTGATACTACCTTCATGAACTTATCCAATGAACACACAATCAAAGTGGTACACGAAGCAACATACGTGCTTTGATCCAACTTCAAGCAAATTGAAGTTTCTCCAATAATAGTAAAATAATACATTAAGCAAACATTGCTTCTTATAATAAATTGGTATATAAAAATAAGGGAGCAATATGACTTAAAATATTGAATGCTTAAAATTTATTTATGCTTAAAAGTGCTTTTTTTTCTTTTGTAGAGGGAGGCAAGCGCGATTTTTCATTCTTCTATCTTTAACTTTCTATAGTTGTTTCCTGTTGTCTGTTTTATTCAACAAATTTGGTATAAAAATAACCGAATGAATGAAGTCTGGAATTGGATAATAATCAATTATTTTAATTTTTATATTTTGCTAATTGTTTAAGAAATCAATGATGTCTCCTTCTTTTTTATATCTTATTTCTTTGTTAGACATTATTATAATCAATCAAGTTGATGGATCCTTTTGTTTTATATCATTTCCTACATATTCTTTAAGAGTGAAACAGTAACACCTATTTTAAACATATATTTTCAATATTCACTTCTGGTAAATGCTTTCTCAATTTATATATAATCTATATAGTACATATCAAAACCAACATTTTGCCATTCTCACCAGTTTCTTCATTTTAAATCTCACTGACTACACTAGAGAATAGTCGTAAGTTAAAATGAAGCATTTGAAACAAAATTAATTCAAAAAAGATTTTACTTAACGATTTCAAAAAAGGTTTTACTGTTCCTCTTCATATATCTTCTCGCACAGAAGACCGATTACCCACAAAGTATAGAATCATTGTCACAAGGGTGCGAAACACTTCACCAGAAGATAAAAAAATTCTACTTATCTTTATTGTCGCACACATTGTGTCATTTATTCACTTTTCATGGCTATGACCAGTAATGGACTGTACTCACAAACAGTTTGCCTATTTTCAACGTGAATTTTCGAGCACAGTCGGAAGAAAGGAAATTAAAACAAAAAGCTTCAAGCTATAGCGTCCAAAAGAAGAATGTTTGGTATTTTGTTGAATGTATAAAATAAACGAATATTTTGGAGAAACGAAATCTAAAGTTTAAGATGAAAAGAAAGTAAGTGCGTTTCTTTGGAAAATGTTATTAGAATTTATAAAATTAATTCTTCACGCACTATTAATTATAATTTAACTCAAACATATTTGACAAAAATTTTGTTAATGATATAAGAAAAAAGTTTTTTATGCCATTTATTAATTAAGTTGAGGGAGATGGCGTTAAAAAATTTATTTTTTTTTTTAATTTTTTCAAAAGTTAATGTTTTTTATTTAGTTTTTTTTTAATTTTCTATAGATACTGTAAAAACATTATTATTTATTTACGTCATTTTGAGCGTTTCAAAAATTTAATCATCAAAATTTCTTAGCTGAGTTTTCTTTCGTGGATCAGGTGAGGCATCGATGCAGTAGTATACAGCAAAAGTTCCGAATGAAATGGAAGTTAGTTTCGCCTTTCCTTTAAAAGTTGTCATAACACTTCAAACGCGGAACATATGTTGCAAATTAAGAAGACATCATAGTCAATTATATAATTTTTATATGGAATTTTTATTAATCCGTTAAGTAAGTAGGAAAGAAGGTCGACAAACTTATTGATTTCAGTTAAAAAATGGAAGTTGTCAGCTGTCCATTTTAAAATTAATAGATATCTTCCCATCAAATTTTCCTTTAAAGTTATGGATTGGGACAGCGGCGAATCCAAGGGTGGGGGGGGGCTCATGGGCCTAGGCCCCCTATGAAAAATGGCTTCGAAAATTACCCTTATATGTATAAAAAATGAATTTTTTCAATTTATTCATGGCAAAATAATGCTAAAAATATGAAAACATAGGTAATTAGTGAGTCTAAAAAACATAATACAGCTGTCGTATTCTCTGAAGATTTTTAGCAAAATTGCTAAAAATTTAAATAGATTTTGCCCCCCCCCCCTCCCCCCTATAAGAAATTTCTGGATCCCCCACTGGATTGGGAGTAAGAAGCATCTTAAACTTTTTTGTATCATTTACATTGCATCTTTGAATTTTTCGCATTCTTCCATTGATTCTGCTATAACCTCAAAAATATTCTAAATTCTTAGTTCTCTCCTAATTAAATCATTTGCAATTTTTTCAAGTTATTTTATTCCAGTAATTAATGGGAAATATATGATCATTCTTCTTATCAAGTATATCCTTAGATTTAACACATCTAAATTGCTCTTTTTTTTACTTCAAATAAGACCTTCTCGGTATCTTCATGATCACAAAGGGTGTTTGTTATCAATTCCCATCCTCTAACATTGAAGAAATCATGAAAGCTTTGCTCGGCGTTGTAATAAAGCTAGTAAAGGCATTATGATGCTTTAATTTTAGCAGAATCAGTAGCTATAACGAATACAATTAGTGAAGAAATCGCTTTCAAATTAAAAAAAACACCTTTAGTATACTCTACTTCATAAGTGCTACTAATCTTTTTCTCTCAGTGAAAGAGAAATTTGGAATATCATCCATAGAGAAAATATTGTGAAGAAGCTACGTTTAGATGTGTAAAGAAGGTGTGGCGAAAAAATGATGAATTTATCGAATTATATTTAACTAAGGATTAAATGACTAAATAATCGCTAACCTTTTCACACAACTAACCAGCTTGCTAACTACTAATTCACTAATTAAGTATACCTCATTTTTGTTTTCAGATAAAAGGAAGAACAAAGATAAGAACTTTCGAAAAGGTAATAAATTTATTCATTTTTTTAATTATTGTTATTGTATCACTACTAAATTGAATTTTCAATACAATTATTAATATTTTTTTGGAAAATGCTGCTACATTTTGCATTATACTGAGAGGGATTAAGAGAACCATTTAAATTCAAAATACGCTACAATCTTATTGGATCATACTAAGAAATTAATTTGAATAAAAAACTATAAAATGTATGCAAGTATTGGAAAAGCTTTCTACTTTTACAACTAATTTCACGTAGACATATGGGAAAATGGATTGTGTGTTAAGTCAATTGCGTAAACATTGATAGATTTTGTCTGATTCCACCTTTTAACATATGTTAAATTGTTATTGGTGGTAGGAGCAAAGGCATACTTATCAGTGAAACGTAGATGACAGTGATTGACCTGAGTAAATAGCAATACGCCGTCTATATAGAACATAAAAATGCATTTCTTGTACCTTTTAGTTAGACATTGCTTTTTGAAAGTTAATCACGTGCTTCAAATAAGAAAGAAGATTTTTTTATTTCGTGGTCTTCTGGGTTGTCACGTTGTCCCTGTGTAAGAGCTAAACCTAGAAAATTAAGTATACTGAAAGTGTATTCTGCAATCCAACATACTTTCATCAGAGATAGCATTTGCATGGTTAGATACTCTGCTTCGATAACTCAAGTTCTTGGGTTCGATCCTGGGTCAAGCGAATAGCGTCAAGATTCCAGGACTCAATAATTTTTTATCACCGAAATACAAGACATCCTCCTCTTTGTTCGATTTTTTGAGAGATAACTTTAGCGCAAAGATAGTTCGCATTGTTTCATTGGTTCCTATTGTTGCTTCCCGCCAAACGCTAACCAATAATTTCACGCATTTTTCACACCCAAGTTATCGGAATATCAATGGCAGTGAGTTGGCAAATCGTTTGGCTCTAATTCTTTCATCTTTGTTCCAACATCGGACTCCTTTCCCAAGATATTTGAAGAGCGATCTTAGGTTTGACCACGATACTTACAAATAGGTAAGTTAAAACAAGTTAACCCATTTAAGACCAAGCAAAGCAGACGATATCTAAAAAAATGCAGACGATTTATATTCAAAGTCATTGAAAAAAGCAGACGAAGATGAAATTACTTATGTTCCAAAATAGGAACATTGGTCCTAAATGGGTTAAAGTAACCGTTATAGCACTAACTAGTGTATCACTTTCCACACTATCAACTTGGTAAAAGCTGGCAAACATAATTGCGTAAAAAGAACTTTTTCAGCGTCATTAGCCGTAAGAGAAACTGTGTCATAAGTATTCATTTTGAAATTGGTCATTCGTCTAGTTTTTTAAAGACATTTATTCTGAACCCTAACCGAGAAGTTTCTAATTTACAAAAATAAATGGTCAGCGGATTTACGGCTAAAGAGTTCCTGGATAGAAAATATGAGCGAAACTTCGTCTACATGAAATTCTTATGTAAAAAGTAAGATTTTGAACAACATCAGAATATTTATTCACACAATTAAAAATGACACGGCATAAGCTTTAGGCTTAAGAGAAAACATCTTTTGAAATGTAAGAGTGATGCTGTCGTATATGTAAAAATAACCAGGGTCTACTTAATTTCCGTCACATAATAATAAAAAAAAAAAAAAACTTAAATCTCAACGAGATCTAACAAGCGTACTCTAGATGCAGAAAATAATGTTTTCATAAAGATATTACCCCGAATGCGTAAATCGAATATTTCTTTGTTCCCCTTTTTACTTCATCGATTATTATTACGAAGCTCTAATATCCCTTCTTCTTCTCCTCATGTGTTCAAAAAGTGTTTTTTATGTATCCCAAGAAGTCAGCTTCTTTCTCTGAATATAAGGGAATGCTTTGTAGTGTACAGCAGGTAAGTCAGAATACCCTTTCTCTTCTTATGCATTCTGCTTTGAAATCTTAAGTTAAACCGTGCATCAAAGATGTTACAAATTAAATACCCTCCTGACGTATGCGGTGCATAATTCATTTGTCTGAAACAGAGTTTTTTCTCGTTTCTCAAAAGTTTTGGATTTAAAATGTGATTTATTGACGCTTCGAACTCTAGACGTTTTTGAGTGACAGATAAAGAGGGAGAGACTTTGATGTCATCGCTCAAATGAATATTGATGATGCTATTAGTGCTTGAGTTTGAAGTTTGATTTATCGCTTGTGGCGGCGCATAGAGATGAGTAGTGTTTTAAATGAAATCGTAAATTTGTCCCTATTAAAAAAGTACACATTAATTTCCTCATAAATTCATGTCATCTCTTGCTTTTCATTCAATAATGATAATAATCACCGCTAAATAATGTATAGCGTTCGTTCACAAGTAAATGAATATATCACTCATTTCATTCTGCTAATAATTGCTATCGATCCATTCTACAAATATATTACAGAAAATCATAACTCCTTTTTACTCTTCTCACTTCTGAGATGATGAATCATAAATATGATCATGATCATCATCACAGTCATGAGAGATTTGCTGATCACATCATGTTTCATTGACGTTCAGGGAGGCCTGAGAGATAGCGTTCGTATTGTCATAAAACAATTTTTAAGTTCAAAATATTTGGTTCGATTCATCCCCTAATTTGATTGGCTAAAACAAAAAAATTATATCCAATCATATCAAAGATGAATCTTACGCCTAAATAGGAAAAAAAACAAAAATATTTTTTTTTGAAAAATTAGATATTTACACCTGCCGAAGTGCTCACTCACGACCGGTGGTGACAAGGTACGCTACGTTTTGAAATTACGTACGAAAGCTAAATGACGATAAATACCGAAGTTCGGTACGATTTCGATCTTGTCACGTTGTTTTTTTATCGAACCTCTGATTTGGAAATATCAAGTTTAAGGCCGTTGCTTGAGTGACATTTGGCCATTCCATTAGGCATTGTAGATTTAGGGCGTGGGTAAGGTTGGTTAGATACCAGGTCTCGATAACTCAAGGTCTTGGGTTCGATCCCGCATCAAGCCTACTTTCCTCATACTTCGATACAAGCGACGCAATTGTGCCTTCTCGATGAAAGCACCTCAACGTACCTTTATTTATTGTCACGTCCATTCATAAAAAGAATTTGCTGTCAAGTAAAAAAGTCTGCCACAAATGCACACAAAAGACGTTCCCTTCGCTTGTTGAAAAATCAGACACATATGGAGTGAAAATGTAGATGTGCTGGTAGATGTCAACCTGATTGTGAGATTTCTATAATCTTGGGAATTTTATGAGACGAGCTGTTCAAGATAAAGTCACACTTTTTCTGAAGGCATAACAGTTGGAAATTGAACAATTGTTGATTCTTGAGTAAGAGTTGATGAAATAGGACATCATCATCTTTGGAAATTTTTTCATATTGATGGACAAAGATGGCATCAGAAACAAAAAACATTTCGAATAATCGAATAATATCGTTTCTTTCCCAAGCTTCGTGTTTACCTGGGTCGCACACAAATTTTTGCCAATTTTTGCTCCCAGGAATATATTTACTTGCTGTGATTTATAAATTGTATTAAAAAAAAAATTTTTTAATTTTTTTTCTTAATTTTTTAGCGTTTTAAAGCTACACTAATAATAATAATCTAAGAATGGTTTTCTGTTTCTTTTTTTTTTAAAACTTATTTGTAAAATGAAAGTATAAAATTTCTTTTTTTTTTTTATTTGTAAAGGAAATTGCAATTGTAAAAAGAAGAAATTCAAGATAAGAAGACGCACCTTCTTGAAACACCGCTTCACATTTGGTAAGAGTACGCAAATTTTCACACATTCTATGAATTGCATTTTGCCAAGCGCCACAAATGAGTTCGCAAATTTTGTCAATTTGATGCCAAAAATTTTCAATTTCAGTCCTGCATGGGAAGATAGTGGAGAGGCGGGAGATTGGCAATTTGGTTTTGATAAAAGTGTTGGTTCTGCAAGTCTTCCTAAATTCCTCGATCTACATTCCCTCTCAGAATGAAATTCTGCTCGGCTCGATCAGCAATTCGCGCTGCAACTGCATCAACATCGTCCAGGGAAGGGAGTATGTGATGTTCGGGCACGACAACACCGAAAGCAACATCCTCATGTACGACAAGATCAAGGCTGTCCGCAAAAAGATGATTGCACGCCTCAACAAAAAACTCAAAGTAACTTTTCAATTCAGAACATTTAAAAAGTTGGATTTTTTTCCCATCTAGGCGTAAGATTCATCTTTGAAATGATTGGGTATAATTTTAGCCAATCAAATTAGGGGAGGAATCGAACCAAATATTTTGAACTAATTATTACATGCATTCATTGCGATTATATAATATATGTACACAATTTTTAAATTCTAAATTGTGATTTTTAACATCTGAATCGTTTTTTTAAGTTCTTATCTTTTTCAAGTTCCAAATTGTCTTTTTAAATTATAAATAGTTTTTCAAATGTGTTCTCAGTTATGTCAAGTAAGGGATTATTTGAAATTTTTACATCACTCAATTTGAAGGTTAAATTTCGCTTCATAATATCTTGCTAACACATCTTTACGTATACTTTTTTTAGAATTAAAAACAATTTAGAACTTAAAATGCTTTATATGGCTAGAGATGAAAAATTGACCTTGAAAGTTATAAAAATTAACTTTAAAAAGGATTTTATAATGCGTCTTTTTTATTCCAAATTTTCAACTATATCCTATACATGGAACATGTGGTAGCAAAATTGATTCATCGAATTATAGGTTGAGTGATAAGAAATTTAAAATTATTCCGCCCGAAGGAAAGCATTGCTCAATATATTTACAAAAAAAAATCTTTTTCTTTTTTTCTATCTATTGGATTTTTGAGATTGTGGGTATTTTTAGCTTACCAAATTTGCCCTAAATATTTGCCGTCTCTATGACTTCTTAGTTGGCATGGAGGCATTTCAAATTTATAGTTTTTTTTCGCTGATTGACGAAAATTTCATTCTTGATTGTATAAAATTGAAACATTTTTAAGGATTTCCCTGCCTATATCATATCTAACGAAAAATAGCATGTAAATTTAATATGTTATTATTATTGTATATAGATTAGATTATAAATCAAAATACATTAATTATATGTAACATATACAACAAAATCCAAATATTTTTGTTTGAATCTAAACATTACCAATATTTAATACACAAGAATTTAACAACTTAACTTGAACTTCTAAAACCTGAAAATATTTACCCAAGTCTACTTTTTTCATTGGATACGATATCGACGAATAAAAAATTAAAAAAAAAAGTTTTAAAAAAGTGATTTTATTTAAAATTTACTTAATCAATTATAAAATATTCACTATATGCTTTATATATTCAAGTATCAAAGATTCACTAAACATATGAGTAATTAGATTGTTGTTTTTTATTTTTAACGTTCCTCATTTCATAACTTCATAAACATAGTGTATATTTTGACATAAAAAGCCATGAAAAAGTAAAATGGCGTAAATGTTTTACTCTATGACAAGTGTTCGTATATTTGTAAAAACAGATTTATTGATTCCATCTTGAATTTCTCCTTTTTCCTTAAATAGAAATGGACAAAAAGCATCAAAAAGCACATGAAAAAGATAAAGTAAGTAATTTATGTTTTTAAAATATTAATTTATATAGTAAATCGCACATTTTGATTGGATAAAAAAAGGTTGAATGTAAATCGCACATTTTCATTGGATAAAAAAAGGTTGAATGTAAATCGCACATTTTGATTGGATAAAAAAAAGGTTGAATGTAAATCAAGCATTTTGTTTGGATTAAAAAATACGCAGATTCAGCATTATGATTGCAATGAAAAATGGTCAAATTCAATTTAATTCATTTTGATTGAAATTAAAATATTTTTTTATAAATATTTTTAATGTCTTAATTTAAATTTATTTAAAACTTTATCTCCACTAAATTTGCGTTTAAATCACATATTTTAAAAATATGTTTTTGAGTCATACCTTTTCAAAAACATTTTACCACGTTTAATTGCATACTTCAAGCGCATTAAACTTTACAATGCCGGCCATTTTTATGACGCAATTTTGCTCTAGCAAAAAAACGATAATTACACGTCCGTTTTTTAAAAAAAAATACGTTTTTTAACAAGCGTTTTGATTTGTAGAATATTTATATCTATATTAACTTTTTTATAATCACTGTATTCAAATCTATGGATACCATGCATAGTCTTCCTATCCTGAACCTCTAGTAGACAGAAACTGTCATGTAGGCACATATGGCATCATTGGGTTAGGGCGAGTGGCGTACCTATCTTTAATGCCTCCCGGGGCGGATGCTAATTTTGGCACTCCTCAAAACTTCAAATAACACGTCAAAACACCCGAAAATTAATAATACGTGTAAACTAGGGTTTGCATAAGTATCGAAAATTAGGAACCGATACCGATACCGAAAAAAACTTACGAAACCCGAAAATTCTGGTTCCAAACGGTTCCTTAAGGAGATATATAGACAGCAAAAAGATGCAATGGTTTTTGATTTATTATAAACAGATGTACACTTTTTCTTTCTATATCATTATCATTAAAATGGTTCTAGGAGAAAAGTGTTCAGCAGAGAAAAAAAATAATAAACTCTTTTGTCGTTTGCACACTTTTCTCCGTTTACCATTAAAATGAGATGACAAAGGAAAAAAGATTTTATATGAATGAAGGGCAGTAAAGTTTTATGCAAAGAATTGCATAGTGAAATAAATCAATTACAACTAAGTTATTCTCGGAACCAGGAATACTTTTCGGTTCGGAGACGGTTCCCAAATTTTTAGAACCGGGAGGAAACCCTAGTGTAAACACACATGGAAAATTGTAATAAAAACTATAGCAAACTTTTAACCTTATTATTTAAGTCTAAAATATCTCCATTAAATACTTATTAATGATATATTAATAATAGAAATAATTCTTAAAAATAAAAAAACTTAATTTTTTTTAAATAAAACTTTTAATTTTTTTTTTACTTAAAGAATTTTTTTATTTAAATAATAGAAATAAATTCTTTAAATTTTGCTTGAAATATAAGTTATTATTAGTTGAGTTAAAAATAAAAAAAAAAAAAGTTTTTCAGAATTTTTTTTAATCAAGTACAAAAAGAAAAAAATTCTAGTTTGAATTTGGGGAAAAAAAAATTTTTTTTAATAAAATATAAGTTACATTATTTGCAAACTTCAAAAGTGTTTTATCTAAGATTTTGTATTTTGTATGCAACATATTAGATTTAAAAATTAATATAGCTTTTAAAAGGATGGCATACAAAGCGTTACGTTTTCAATTTTCGTGGGAAAAGAAAACTAAATCACGATAAATGTCGAAATTCACCATGATTTCGATATTGGATCCGTTTTACTTATTGAACTGTTGTGTTGTAAATAATTTATCAAGGGATGAAGCCTTGGCACACGACTTCTGGCATATTCGATTTAATAACGCTTTATGATTGATTTATTTGCCAAGCTTCCCTTATACCACTTTATTAAAGCATGCAAGTATAATCCATGAAGAAAATTGGAACATTGTGTACATAAGATAGGATAATGTTTCAAGCAATAGAAAAAGCTGATATCTTTGAAAATGGCATGTGAAAATTAATTACAAATAATAACACATATCTTTCATTTCTCCGTAATGCATCCAGCACCTTTGAAAACTGTGAAATTGAATGCTCTTGGAGTATAAGGTAAAGTTCTCTGTCCGTACTTGTGAAAAGCTTCAGATTTTAAACCTGAATATGCTTGGGACCTTTTCGCTGAGAGAATTCGTGTAAAGAAGCATTTTCAGAGAGGATCATACTTCCCTATTTTTTTTCTTGTAGGTTGAACATTTCTAATCTTTTATCAGAAATTAAATTTCTCATTCCTTTGAAACATTTTGTGAATAACTTCTTCTACTCTATTATATATGTTTTATATATATCATTTTTAGTTCTATTTTGTCTCTTTTCAATTCTATTGAGCCAAAATATTTTTCTGTACAATATTTGAATAATATGTTAATAGAACTTAAAAATCTTTAACTACAATATCATTTCAATTACCAAGAATAATAACGATATGCAATGTTCCAGAAACCATTTTAAGTAGTTGCTGCAAACACTTTTTGTTTTCAGTGATATAAAATTTTAGTGTGAATCAAATTTAAAAAATTTCGCCATTTCATTAATTATAAAAATGGGTGTCACCTTCATCCCATAATATTTACATTCTTTACAAGAAACATTTTAAGTATATAATAAATTAAAATATACGCTACCCGGACCTTTGTCTATTTACTTTTCTAGTTTGTCCTTTTACAATTCAAACTAAATAATCACATCTTGTTTTTTTGGGGATGAAAAAGTTATTGAAGAAATAATAAAATTTGTTAAAAAATTAGAAAATTTAATACCAAAATAATTTTGAAATATCAAAAAAAGAGTTTAAACCAAAATGACACATAACACAAAAGCAAAAAATTGAATTGAGATAGCATTGGAAAAGGACAAAATGAAAATAGAAAAGACATATTATATCAGTGATATTTTTAAGTGAGCTCATTTCAGACTACTCTTTTTTACGTCGTAATAATCGAATTTTGAATCAACTTTTTGAAGGATTATCAAATTTTGGATGAATTTGTTATTTAACATTGAAAATGCAATATACTTTGAAATTTTGCTTGACAAACTATAATATTTCAAATGAAGTTTTCTCAACTGACTCCAAAAAGTAGTGCAAAAAAAGATAAAAAACCACAAACGAACTTTGTTTCGAATTTTTGTCCAAATTTCAACCTCTTTTTCATAAAGCGTATTATTTATCTTGACATCTGTTCGAAACGTAACGTAGGAGAATACTGGACTGGTGTGTTAATAAATGATTTTCTTAAACTCTAAAATTCATTAAAACAATTATTTAAAAAAAGCTAAAACATATTAATCATCATCACAACACTTACACATATGTTATATAAATGTTGCAAACAAATCAACTTTTTTATACTATAATAATTGATTGTATTTTTTTTTGTCATTTTTGCAAATTTAGCATTTTGTTTTTTCCAACTTTTTCGCTATTTTCAGTCTTTTCTTGTAAAAATATAACGCTTCAAAGAAGTGATGGATTTTTTTGCAAGCATTCTAGATTTTTCATTCCGTCTTTTTCACAAGATTATCAGAGCAATTCATTTTTGACCTAAATAAAAAATTCCTTTATTCATACAAATAATCCTTTCCATGTTTATTATATAAATCTTCACTTCTTTATTTTACCAAAGATTTACTTTCAATGAGGTAAAACTTCTGACTGAAAAAAGTATTTTAAACGAAAAATTTTTAGGTTCTCTATATCATTAAGGTATTATCCGAATATTGGTGTTGCTGACATAACAAAAAATTATTGCAAATATTTATTGATTTGCAAAAAATGAGTAAGAGCTATAAAAACAAAAAATAAATTTAGAAGAAAAAAAAAGTTTTTTTTTTAAAATAAACTAAAATAAATTTAGATTCAAACAAAAATATTTGGATTTGGTTGTATGTTACATATAATTACAATATTACTATAAAAATGGTAAAACTTGATTTTTACTACTTTTGATTGACTTGTGAGTTGTGAAATTACGACTTTTTATTTTCAATGTAATTTGTATGGCTTGTTTGTGCTTTGCAAAAAAACATCCTAGTCATTACAAAATGATTCGATACTTCAAATTGAAAAAAGCTGTAATGAAATGATTGCCAAACAATTGATTATTTTATTTCGGAAACAAAGAGCATTGATGCAAGCCAAATATATCAATTAGATTTCATGTGAAAATTTTAACAGCGATAAGCATTTTTTCCAATTCCATCCACGACAAGTACATGTTCTTATAGCAAATTCGCTATTGTCATCATAACAAAATGTAATCTGGTTGACTGATATACGCTATTGCTGTCTCCAGTCAAAGTGTCTACGGAGGATATGAATCAAGAAGGTGGAAAAATTTTCCATTTTGAAGACTTCTTAGCTAACCTAAACACGTGCATATAATCCTTCTTCAAGCGAATTTGCATCTTCTATTCCTAATATACGTTTTGTTCTAACTTGAGATTCATAAGTTCAAGAATAAATGCTTCAATCCTATGTGAATAGTAAGTTTACATTTTACGCCAATTTTCATCCGCATATGTGCTATGACTTTAGACTTATTTTGTGTTTACTTACATATTAACATTAAATATTTGTCTTATTTATTTATGGGCCTTCTCTTTTCGATGTGTGTATGTATGCAATAATAGGGTCAGAGTTTTACGAAAAAAATTCTAAATAAATCAATTTTTCTTCGCCAAATTTTTTAATCTTAATTTTATAAAACAAATTAAAGCGAATGAAAGATGAAAAATATTCGAAAAAATAAAAAAAGAATATTTTTTTATTCTAATTTAATTTAGCGTATTATTTTTCTTATTTCTTATTTTTCTTATTTCTATTATAAAAAAAAATGTTTTCACAAAGTTTTGAAAAGTTTTCTGTAAAAAGTCACAAAAATTGCAAATTAATGTTTTTAAAGCAACAATCCATATAATTAAGTAGAGGTAAAAAGGTACCATGTGGTGTGTTTCCATTGAGAGGCCATAATTGCACCGCTTGTTGGAACTATATGCACAAAAAAGTTGATGCGGATTCGCACCCAAGAGCTTGTGGTATCTAAGACAAGCAATTACAAAGAACCTTATTCATGCTAACTACTTTAAATGGTTAACATTGCATATCTTTATTATTCCTGATAAATTAAAATACCATTGTAGTAGCAATTTCACTTTGAAAGAGGTAAAACTTCTGACTGAAAAAATCATTTTAAACAAACTATTTTTTTATTGAACTCGAATGACCTTGACTTATACTGCTGGTCATATACGCAGCTTCCGTGCAAGTATGGGATCAATAGAATGTCATTGTAGCGAATTTTCTAGTATCAAGATGGATGGGAGGAAAGTGTCCTGGAGCAAATTGACCAAGTAAACACCTTTCAGAAGAAGAAGAAGAAGAAGAATTTATTTGAAATCGGGAAAAAAAATATTAGCGATGAATGAATATTGTTTGTAATAAAGAGCAACCATTAGGAATAAATAAATATTTATATAACAATTGCACCGAAGGCTAAAGCCGCTGTGTGATGTAAAGTTATATAACGTATATGAGGAAAATAAGGAGCGGAAAAAAAAAATAAATTAAACACATAAAAAAGGTTACAAAGACATCATTCTCAAGCACTCATTAATTAAAATATAATGAATCAATATAAAGAGGTGAAAGTAAGAATCGAAATTAAGCATGTAAAAAAAAATGATAAGAATAAACCTAAATTAGCACAGAATAAAAATAAATGAAAAAAAGACAAATATAAGAAGGAAGACACGCACGTTACTAAAAAAAAATTAAATTAAAGTTGATGGAAGTTTAGACAAACATAGCAGTTCACATTAGAACATGTATAATCATAATATTGAATAAAAAACTTTCTAAGAAAATATTTACAAGACTGAATATGGGTAAATTGTTGAAAATGAATACAAAGAAAGTGATTCCAGAACTTACAAGCCCTGAATCTTAGACAACCATGCGATTTATGGAAATTGTATCTCGGAACGAAAAGATGGTTACTATTCCTCAAAGAAAAATTTTCTCTATCGGAATTAAATCGAAACCAGGATGAAAATAAGGGAGGTAGATTATCGTTCAAAGCATGAAAAAGAAAAATTGCTAAACGAAGTTTATACAAATCATTAAATTTCAAAAGATTATTTTGGAAAAAAAGCATGTTAGTATGAGAAAGGTAAGGCTTGTTAAAAACTATTCTAAGAATTTTCTTTTGAGATAGATAAAAAGCATCATTAACAGCATGGCCCCAATTAATAACACTGTACAATAAATGAGGCAAAAATAACGCTTTATAGAGTAACAATTTGGTATTAATAGGAATGAGAGTTTTATATTGGCGAATAACGCCAGTAACAGAGTTCAACTTAGCTAAAACGTATTTACAATGAGCTTTCCAATTAAGTCTTCTATCAATTAAAATGCCAAGAAAATTATATTCATTTACAAACTCAAAACCAATGTTAGAGAGGTTGTAATTAAGCGATTGAGAAAAAGAGATTGCTTTGCATTTGTTGAGATTAATTTTAAAGCAGTTATATTCAAACCATTTACATAAAGCAGAGATACTATTACCTAAGTTAGGATCATCTAGAGAAACTAGTATGGAGATATCATCAGCATAAAGATACATGCTGGTAAACAAATTTATACGGAAGATATCATTAATATAAATTAAAAAGAGAAGGGGACCCAAGATAGAGCCTTGTGGAACACCACACAGAATTTTTAGCAAGCCTGAATAAGCATCATTAATAAAAGTATATTGAAACCTATTTGAAAAATAACTGGTAATTAGAGATATTGCAGTAGAAGAAAAGCCATATATTTTTAATTTTTCAGTGAGTATTGAATGCGATATTGAGTCAAAGGCTCTCGTTAAATCAATAAATAACGCAGCAACATTTGTACCATTATCGATACAACTATAAATATCATTGAGGAAAACTGAATGCAAAAGTTGGGTGGAATGACTATGTCGAAAACCAAATTGATTTGAATCTATAAGGTTATTAGAGAAAAAATAACTATATATCTGTTTATATAGAAGCTTTTCAAACACTTTGCCAATAGAAGGTATTAAAGATATTGGCCTATAGTTATTCACTAATAATCTATTACCTTTTTTAAAAATAGGTACAATTTTAGAAATTTTTAAGATATCAGGAAAAACGTTAAATTCCAGGCAGGCGTTAAAACCTATTAGAAGAACTCTGGAAATAAAAGGAAAGATAGATTTCAAAATATCGATTGAAATACCAAAAAAGTCCTTCGAATTATTACTTTTGAGTTCAAAAATAACATTAAAAATATCTTCAGCTGAAAATTTTGAAAAACTAAACGTACATTCAGTAGATCTTAAGTAAGTAAGAAAACTATTGGAAGAAACATCAGGTTCAGGAAGTGCAAAATGAGAATTAAAAGACTCAGCTATTAATTTATTGTTACTAACAATTTCATCACCAATTTTCAGAACAACAGAGTTGTTTATATTAGATTTAGAGAGCATGTTTAATTTACACCAAGTATCCTTCGTGGATTTACAATCAAAATAACTACGAAAATATTCATTTTTCTTAAACTTAATTAATAGTTTGATTTTATTTCTGTAATAGAGAAACTTGTTTCTAATAGATGAATTACTTTTATCTTTAAGATAAAAAATGTAAAGCTTATCCCTGCGCTTAATCAAATCAAGTATGTAAGAGGACATCCAAGGTTTAGATGGAGTATTATACTTGTCTTTACGAAAAACAACTTTAGTATTAATGATAATCTCATATTGCAGAATATTTAATAATTCATAAAAAAGAAAATTAGGAGAGTCAAAATAGGGTTTCAACAAGTTAAAAAAGTCATAATTACTAATACTAGCCTTAAACGTCGAACGATCAAAACTTTTGAGAGGATGTTTTACGTAATCATATTCAAGGGGTAAAGATAAAAAAATAGGAAAGTGATCAGATAACGAGGAATCCAAGACATAAGAATAATAAGAAACATTACGACTAATTAAAAAATTATCAATGAGGGTATTGAACTGCAACCTAGTAGTAGAAGAGACAGTAAATTTCAGAGAAAAGGAAAAAATTAATTGAAGAAAATCACTAACAACAGATGCGGTATTTAATTTAAAAAAATTAATATTAAAATCACCTGATAAAATGTGGACAAAGTTAGATTTAAGTTTGCTCAAATAAAGCTCAAAGTCAATCAAAAAACCAGATAGAGAAGTTTTACTATTATTAGGGGGTCTATAAATATTATGAATCATAATATTTTTATTATTTTTTACACAAATTACAATAGAAAAATGTTCAAAGTAAATGGATGAAAAGTTATCAGTAACAAATGAATACACTACAGAATTGTGTACATAAAAGGATAATCCGCTGTGTGTAGAAAGATAGCAAGGCTTAGCTATAGAACAATAACTACTTAAATTGAATGAACATGAATTAGGACACAACCAAGTTTCTTGTAGACACAACACAGAAAGTAGATGCTTATTATGATTATTTATATTAGAAACTAAAAAACATAGCTCATCAAATTTAGCATTCAGTGACTGACAGTTCAAACTAAGGATATTAAAAATCTCCATTTAAAAAAGTATCCATTCAGAATTGAAGATAATAACATGAGATAATCATTTGTAGAATAAAAGACGAGGATATGTATGCTCCATAATGGATATGTCAAAATTTACTAGGGGAAGACCAAGAGTAAAAAATTAGCAAAAAAAAGATTAAAAAAAACGCGAAACCAAATTTAGGTTTATTAAAAAAAATCGATATATCTTTTAGTATAAAATTAAAAAGCCCTGCGTATCTGTAAAAAGAAAAATATAAAGTTTCGTAACATTATTTAAATAAGCTATAAATGATAACAAAGTTATACGAAAATAAGTTTTTACTAAAAGTAGATGGCCAAGAATGCGCTGAAAAATCAATTAAAAACTCATTCGCAATTATGCATATTTTTGGTGTTAGAATTAAAATTATGTTAGAAAATAAGTATTGAGGGTTTTGAAAAAAAAATGCAAATATTTAAAGCACAAGAGTAATGAGATGAAGATGTTCAACCAAATGTCCATGTGTTGTTGTGAGCGGAATATGGAAGCATCCATCCATTGATATCAGCCTTGCAATACCCTCGAAGAATATTCCTGCATGTCACCTATTTTAATTTTGAACTTCAAATCCTCATTCCGGTTGGTTCAACCAACAGACGCTCGAACCCACATGGAAGCTGATCTGAAAAGCCTTGCCGGTAAAGGACATGAGTACTTCAACATATCCATGAAATTTAAATCGCTACACTCAAGAGCTTGACTTATTAAAATGATAGCTTGTGGTTGGGCAAAGTATTCCAAAGTATTGATTGATACCCTTCCAAATTGAGGCTTCTTGATTCATTTATCCAAATAATAGTGAATATTTGGAGGATGTGAATAATTATAATATATTTTTTTTATAGCTTATCATCCAATGATATTGTCATTTTATGCGAAAACATATCTTTATCGTGTACAGAAAATGTTAAAAACTGAACTATTGAATAATTGAGATATATTGAGCATAAAATAGAAAATTAAAAAAAAATGTAATTAGAAAGTTTATACAGACACTTTCCTTTTTTATTCCTGTGTTTTATCAGATTTACAAGAGATTATTGAGAAAAATAAAAATTTTTGTATAAAATTAATTGCTAACTTTAAAACTTTGCTAGACTTAAAAATAATTATTTCCATTTGTCTTAATCAACTATAGAAAGAAGAAACCTTGGAGAAGTTAGGCAAAAAGAAACAATGCTGACCAAAGCGAAGAGTGAACGCCCTCTCAATCATTTTCTGCGCAATGAAACACTTTTTCCAGACACATCATTTCATTTGTCTTTGTCAAGATGATCGCCATTTTGAGGCATTTGATTTCACCGTTTATTTTTCTATCCCGATCTTACACGAGCAACCAATTTCGTTTCCTGTGAATAACAATCTCATGTCTTCTTCCTTCACATAATATTTCAGTATTAATGCGTTTTAAATAAATTATCACTGATTCTCAAATCTTTTTCCTTAATCTTATCTGCGTATAATAATATAACAACATATGTTCCGTGAACTTTTAGGTTTTATATTTGTTGTATAACTAAATTGATCTTCCTTTAATATACCTCCTATTTTTTATTATTGAAGTTATATGCCTCTGTACCTTTATATTTTAATTAGAGCATAATTTAGTGGTTTTAACTAATTGATTAGTAAAAAAAATCCAAAGATATGCTTGTTTCATTTCAACTAAAAAATGAGATGTATACTTCTATCTTTTGATGATACAGAAGATTTAAAAAAAGTAAATGAAAGAATAAATCTAAAATTAGCTTAAAAAACTTAGAATTTTTATCCGACATCTACTCCATATAACTTCAAAAGTTCACACCAAAAACTTCTTTCCAAAAAAGTTTTAAAAAATTTCTTATGTGTCAATTCGTTCAACAAATCATGTTAGCAAAATAAATTTTCTTAATTTTTCTTTACCCTCTGAGTCCACCTCTGAGTCGAAACTACGAAAATCTTTTAGCGTACTAATAAAATCTTTGAAAAGTTTGCTAGGTAGAGTAAACTTAAATAAAATGGCATCCCCGTCTTGTCATTGAGAATGAGCAAGTGTGTTGCATGTGTTGAGACATTAGCAAAAAATCAGGCTTGATGCGGGATCGAATGCAAAACCTTGTATCGCGCCAACCTTCTTCCTCACTCCATAAACAAAATACAAAAACAGGAAAGCCAAATTTCACTTTTGTACTTCAAGAGCTCGACTACGATTCACATATCACTTTCACCAAATTTATTCTTTTACATTTTTCGGTTCTAGGGGAATTGCCCCCCCCCTCTTCCTCGCACAATGGCCGAAATATATTTATTTAAAAATCTTATTTTTTTAAAAAAAAGAAAAAAACTTTTAAATATTTAAAAATTACTGAAAAAAAAATTGTAAAAAGTTTTTGAATAAAAAAAAGTAACACTGTAATCAGTTATAATTGCATCATAAATACTACCTCTAAAATGAATCACACCACAAAAGGTAATTTTATAGGAGCAATCATATTTTTAAATGATTGGATTTTTTAAAAATAGATCGATGGAGTTGTCTGGGGGGGGGGGATCATCTTAGCGGGTAATTGTCCAGTTACAATATTATTCGTGTAAAACATTAGACAAAAGGTAAGAGATAACATTTATAGTATATATAACTCAGCTGATAAAATAACATTTCTTCCATCTCTTGCATAAAAGCTTCATTCATTTCCACAAATTTATTCATAATGTTTAAAATTAATTATATGTGAAAATTGCGTCGTTAACACTTTATGTTCTCTCACTCAATACATTATTTATTATCTATTATTTTTTTCTATACAAAATGATCATTAGTTAAAGGTTTCGTGGAGAATCTTTCGGTTAACAAAGGATGCGTGTTCTTAACCTGTTAAGTAGCAGTGCGCAAAGAAATGAAATTAATTCGGTTCAAATTTTATAGAAACAAATTTCTGGCTTTAAACGGCTTAACCAAGGATTTCTTAAAGATTCTTTTATCACACTTATCATTTTTTACATTTATATTTTATAGCTATATTATACTTAAAAAAATAAATCATGATTAATCATAAAGAATTAAAACTGCACTTATTAGATTGAAATTTTGGAAATTAAAAAAAAAAATTTTTTTGATTTGGTATACAACAGCTTACATTCAGTGCGGCCTGTAGCAGATCGATTAAATATACAAATGATAGTCAAGAAGTAAAAATTTTTTAATAAAATTTATCTAGATTCTACAAAAAAGATAAAAACCACAAAATTCAAGAGCAAAAGTGTATTTTAAGGAGGAAATATAAAAGAAGAATGGAGAAAACTAAAAGATATTACAAAAAGTCAAAAAAAAAAATTTTTAAGCTAAGCACGGGGCCTGTAGCAGCTGCTACATCTACAACTATGTTAATCCGGCATTGCTTACATTAGAGCTTTTATTTCAAGCAAAAGAGTGTGATATACGAAAATTTATTATTTAAAATTTTAAGATAAGGAAGAAGTTATAGTTAGGAACAGAAAAAGAAAAATGAAATGAGGACGTAAATAAGTTATGATGACAATTGTAACTAAACAGGGAAGTAAGGATTAGCAATAATGTAAACAAATATGTTTTAAATAGATGGCAAAATTAAATGCCAAACCTGAATTTTTAAATAAAAACAAATTTACAAATTTTAAAACCTAAAACAGCACAAAAAATTGAAACAAGATACGCCATTTTAAATTGAAATTTCTTCGGTGATGAAAATTTTTCCTACTGCCTTCCAAGGGTGCAATGAAAAGTTTTCCGTGAATCGGATAATCCAATATAATTTGCAATATCTTATAGCTTACACCCGTAAATATGGCGTATATATGTCAAGCTTTGGCAAAGCTCCGGAGGCACTATGTATGCAATCAGAGCTGGCGCCAAGAAATCGGACGTTGAGAATTAATAAGCTACACTTCTTTCAAATTACCTGACCTTTTGGATTGAAGCTTTTTTGCATCAAGTTTCCTAAATTTTATTCAAAATGTCAGCTCACTTGCGCTCATATGAAGAAGGTTATGAAACTCTAAAACCTTTTTTCAGGGCATAGATAGCTTATATTCTTCATATATGATATGAATCAAAGAGATTTTCATTTATGCTAAAATTGATTGAAAAGAAGATTGATCAGTAGGATCAAATAGAGAGAAATGAGGCAAGCAAATTTAGGAGAGTTTATTTGAAAAGGCGTGTTTATTAAATAAATCATTGATGAAGAGAGAGAGAGAGAGTGCCTTGATTCCCAGGCTTCCCATTTATTAGCTTCGGCTCGTGCAATAGCATTGAAGCGAGATGATTGATTGGTGATTGGAATCAGGATTTGGTCTGTTTCGCGTGAAACACACACGTCAAGCCGTCTTCATCTCCCTTAAATTGACAGGCAAAGCATTATTATTATTTTTATTATAATTAAAGCGCTATCCTCAAGATATCAAACTTGAGAGAATGCAAAGCTTCGTTTCATCCTATCATCTCATTTCATCACTCTTCTGATTCACACACGACAAGCCCACACTTTTCACTCAGCTCTGCAAACTTTTTTTCACGCAATCTCACGCTGTAAGTCAACAAGACTACTCATTATATTTTATTTAGTTACTAACATATGAAAGATAGACCAGGACAGATGACGGCTAAGTGAACCCCCCCTCCCCCTCCCCCCTCTAGTAATATCTTGCAAAAGTTTAGCTCTAAAATTTGATAAAAGAAACTTTATATGCTATAAAATATTTTTGAAAGTTTTAGCTTTTCAATTTTTGGCTAAATTTTAACTAGAACAAGGCCGAACTTGCAATGGAATTCAATAAGTATTAGTCAAAAATCATCTGATTTACGTGAACTAAAATGGGTTCATCTAAAAAGTTTACCAACCAATCAACGTGTTCTTCTTTATTTTATATTTAAAAAAAATTTAATACTTATGGGTTATCTCCCCCCCCCCCTCCCCACTCTAAAAAATTAAAAAAAATTTTTTATATGATGAGTAAAAATAATAAATTACTTGTTTAAACACGAGTCCAATACAAACTAATAAATAACTAATTATATATTTAAAATTATTAATTAATTAGTATTTTAAAATTATTAAGTTGGAAAAAAATTTTTTAGAGTGGGGGGGGGGGGGGGGGGGATAACCCATAAGTACCAAAAATTTTGTTAAAAAAGAATATGTCCTTATAAAAATTACATTCTTTCAATTCATTGACAGTTACTTATAGCATTTATAATAATATACGGAATACATAAAATTCCTTAAATTAAATTGATTAAATTCTTTCGATTTATTAATAAAAATAATCAAATTTAAAAAAAACAGACATTAAAAACTATGATACGCAAATGCTATTTAGGATAAAATGAGCAAATATTTATCCTTAATCAAAATGATGAACAAGCACAAATTGCAAATCTTACATGAATTGTTATAGGCGTAGTTTAATTAAAATCCTATGATTTGTATTGTATCTACAATTTTATGTAAATTCCAATCCCGTGTAGTACCCGAGTGGTAAATTTCTCGAGAACAGCACAAAATAAGATTATCTTCTCAACCGCGACCTTCAAGTCGGGTTGCGGCCCGAATTTTGCACAAAAATAGGCTAGCAATATCATATCAAAACTGTCCGGTTGTACATATGGTGTGTAAGGTAGTTTTGTATCTATATGCTTTGCTCTTAAATTTCGTCTTCCATTCATGTGTTTATGGCAGTTCACCGATTTCTGAGCATATCAATGTATACCATTTTTCGTTTTGCTGCGGCCAGAAGATAGTGCAACGCTGACTCTTTGTTAAAAAGGTGTGAATTGTAAGCATATTATAAATTCACTAAATTTGACACAATTGATGTAGTAGATTTGCTGGCAATAAAAAAAGGCGAGGGAAAAATGGAGAAATTTTAAGAAGAAAAACACAATCAATATACTAAAAAATATAGCCCTAAAAATATAATACAGGGAAAAGACTTATTCCCCATTTTTGGAGTTTTTGTTGAAAAGTTTGAAAGGCGAAAATTTATAATGAAATGCAGTTATTATACATCTTTTTTTTCAGACAAAATAGATCAAAATTAATGTGATTCTTGTTTGACATGACTTCTTTCTGCAATTTACTTTCGTTTCACGGCTTTGATGCCTTTTCATAGAAGGAAATATGGGTACACTAGATTTTGAGGACAAAAGGAAATTGCGCTCGGATCAAGTACCACTGTTCAAAAGAAAGAAGCTCTTATCGCTTGTTGACGAAATCTCTTTGGCCCCAGGAACAAAATTTCCGCAGCTCTATGCACTACTTCATATGTCAAATTTTTTTCCCAAATTCCAACTTTTTCGCAATTCATTAAAGAAGACAGTTGAGTGTAAAAATCAAGATGAGTATGTTCTTGTATACGATGTATTCATTTATTTTAAGTTTGACTCTAGATTTTGAGTTTAGAAAAAACTTTTTAAACATTTTTTAAAATGATCTTTCATGAGTAAAAAATGACGCAAAAATCAACTAATATAATTATTGTAAAAGTAAATATATTTTGATTTTTTTTTATTATAAATTTAAGACTTTTTGAGTCCGAAACAAAAATATGGAATGAAATGCATAAATTTCACAAATTAATCCATAAAAGAAAAATGTTTTTAAAAAGTATAAATTATAATAAATTCAGCAAAAAGAAATGAAAATTACTTCTGCTCTTTCACAAGCTACATATGTGTGGTGCAGTAGAAGTTAAACTGTGTACTTAGCAATTATTATTTTAAATGGCACAGAAATGTAAAAAAAAAGAGATAGTATAAAGAAGCACGTCAATCAAAATTTCTGATAAATTGATCTTCAACCTGAAGTTTGATTGATAGGTGTTGGGCCTAAAAAAATTTGTACCTAAAAATATTTTTGAAACTTTGTCAGCAATTTCTTTGATTTAGAAATAAAACTTGAAAATTTTGTAATTGATTCACCATTGGAGGGAATATTTTCGGATTTGGTTTAAGATATCTTCAAAGTGTTGCTTACGTTTTTCAGAATAGCTCAGTTCTTTGAAAGCTGAATCAAGTGATTGGTTTGGACCTTATCAAATTAACGTACCAAGGAATTTGCAATGTTTCGGAAAAAAAAACGCAAAAAATGTGCCGTGAATATTATGCATTTTGAATTTGTCTGGATTTCACACACAATTCCTTCTTTTCACATATTTTATGCAGAAAACACCTGGAAATGGCTTTTAAACACAATAAATAAGTTTTACTTGTAAAATGTTTTTTGAAAAGATGTATTTAATTGTAAAAAATTGTACTACTAAGCATCAATACTTTTTCCAATGTTTTGCAAAAAATTTTTTTTATTGGCTAAGGCAGAAATATGATTCTATTGACTTTATCAGGTTAAAAATTAAAAAAAAAATATGCAAACTTTGTTTTGTTGAACTCTTTTTTAGTGCAAACAAAAATGGCGTCTAAATAAAATGGCTTCTAGCGCTCACAACAACTTTAAAGCATGTGTTCAAAAAATGGCATCTTTGATATTGCATTAAAAATAAGGGCTTAATTAAGCTTTTTAGTGTTTCTGAGCGATAGAAAAACACTTAAAATCATGATATATAGAGATGAAAATTGTAATTGACATCCATATAAATCACAAAAGTAACAACATCGCCAGAAATCATTTAAAAAGGCAGAGAAGTGTAGAGTATAAAGAGCTTTTTGAGATGGAATGAATGATTGCAGTGCAAAAAAGGAAATTTATTGCATTAATCGCTCACGACCATATATTAAAATTCTCTATATTTTTCGTATATGTCTACACACACAACCATACATATATATATATATATATACGTATATGCGTGAATATGCCTCTATAATATCTTTTTATATTCATGACATTTTCCAATTCATTTCCATTTTTAATAAGTAAAAAAATGTAATAAAAGTAAAAGAAATTTTTTTTGAAATAGATCAATAAATTTCGATCCAAATAAAATATTGGAGTGGATTTGTGTACAAAAAAGTTTTCTAAATAGTGGCAAAATCATTTTTTTCAAAGCACAAAGTTCCATTCATTCCTTAAAAAAAAGTGTAAGTATGTTATATTACTGTTTGAAGGCTAATTAAATAATGAAATTTTAATTTACTATTAATAATAATAAGTACCAGTGATCTTTACCAGGAACTAGATTAAAGGTCCCATTGATCTTTAAATGGACTTAGAATCAGAAGGACCTAGAATCCTGCGTCTTGTGCGAAGCGAGAGAATTGAAAAGTGAAATTTGGAAGAAACTTTCATGAGTTTCTGAAAAAAATTTGATAGAAGGAACTTTTGAAGGTCAGCATCAAAGGCTTGAAGACACACACTAACCATGAGCAATGATATTTGTATAAGCACAACAAATCCAGAACAGTTTTTATATTAGTTGATAAAAAATATGAAATAAATTGTAGATAACATTTTTTTATGGTATTTTTAAAAAATATTAACCAAGCCATCATTTTACTTTTTCAGACTTTATTTGATTTTTTTTTTCGTGGGGTGTTTTCATCGAAAAGGCAGAATTGCGCAGCTTTTATCGAACTATGAGGAAAGTAGGCTTCATGCGGAATCGACGCCAAAACCTTGAGTTATCGAATCCAGCGTCTAACCAACCCTATACTCACGCCCCTTTACTAGATACTAAATTCCTTGATGATTTTACCCATAATTGATAGTTTTGCCTTTTTAACAAAAGTATTGTATTTATACATATGATTAACATGCTCATAGTATTTCATATATTTTGATTAATGCATAAAAAATTAATTAATAAAAAAAAAACTCTTTATTATAATAATTATTTTTCAATAAAACTAGAAAATTGGATTTTTCTTCAAATTTTTTGGAATTAGACACTTCGAAACTGCAGTTGTTTTTATACAAATAAAGTGTTCTCTTTTTCAATATTTTATATATACAAAATTTTTTGAAGTCATAAAAACTGGGAGATTTTTTTAAAAAAAATTAAAAAAATGCAAGTCGTTGCCTATAATTATTATTATTGAAGAAGGAGAGTACACTATGAAGATAGTTATGAGAGCTGGCAGTTTAAAGGACAAATGAAATCTTTGAGGGGAAAGCTTGTAACGCTGTGTTCATTTTAAGGAAATGCGATTAACACTTTTCTTTATTGGCCTTCTGTGTCTCGCCATGGTACTGAATGGAATGAAGAAGCGTCAAGGTAAGAAAAAGCTTCAAATTTTTTCAAATAAAATTTATCTTTATCATTTTGAAAAAAAAGAAAATGAAGCAAAATTGATAACACTTTTATAAGAAAATAATAATTCCAAGGTCAAATTTCATTTTTTTTTAAACTATATATTGATTAATTAAGATAAAAATAATTAAGAATTATTATTTGAAAAATTGTCTACACCCAAAAATCAGAAATTGCTAAAACCCAAGATTGAGTTTAAAAATGACCTTAGATGAAATTTGGGGTGAATTAATTTATTGCAAACGTGACAAAGACAAGGTTGTCTAGAAAAGTTTAAGTTTTTGACGCTTCCTTACTACAAATATAAAGCCGGAAATAGGTTAAATTTAAAAAATCAAATGACACTTGTCAAAAGTGAAACATTGATAACCCTTTACCAAATTAGTGAAATAAACTAAAATAAAAAAAAGTTAAAACAGCTGAAATAATAATAATAATACTTCCTTCACATCAAAAATGATTACCAGTATTTTATATGTTAAACTGAACATAATGAACATTTTGCGTTCTGAATTTTTTCAATGATTCTAACTCTAAAATTTTGGATTCCAAAAATTTGTGCATAGCTAAATAAATAGCTAAACTTATTTTGATTATAAGTAATGAATTCTACCTCTTGTTTGGGCTTTAGATTTGGATTTGGGGCATCAATTTTCAAACTTTGAAGCTGTTGTGCCAAATGGGCTTAAATGATTCAAATCACTTTTTTGAGCGTATCAACTATTGAAATAGAAAAATCGATAAAGCAATTCAAAAATCACCTAATTAATTAATTTACATAAATTTTAATCTAACAGCACAAATTTGTCCAATGTAATAATATAACGGATGATAATTACAAAAAATTGTCTTCCAAATAAAGATTTAGAATATATATTTATTATCAAATATGTGCCTGTGGGTGAATAAGAACAAAATAAAGAAATAAAAAAATTATTGATTGCCTATATATACATATTGTTTTATATTTGAGTAGAGTATAACAGACTGAAAGCAGAAAAGTGGTACGCTAACTACTTTAAATATAGTTAGTGTAACAATGATTGCATATACCTTTATTATTCCTGGCAATTAAAATACCATTTTAGTAGTAGATTGATTCACTTTCAATGAAGTAAAATATCTGACCAAAAAATTATCTACGAGACATTTTTAAGTTCTCTATATCATTAACATATGGTATTGCCGATAGAACAGAAAATTATTGTAAATATTTATTTATTCAAAATTCAGTAACTAAAATTTTACCACTTCCATTGATTTGATTTCTGGTTGTGAAGTTACCTCATTTTTATTTTGAGTGATTTTTATTGTGTTCCTGAACATTTGTTCGGAAAGTTTGTCAAGGGGAAATAAGGCCTTTTTTAAGATTTTGTTGGGAATGTGTCCAAATTTGGAAGAAGATTCATTTTGGAAAAAGACTAATGAATGCCTTTGAAAATAAGACAATCAATAAGTAGTTATATTATTTTAACTATACTCCACTTTGACAATGGTAGGGCGAAGTCGGTGCTCAAAGTAAAGTGCAAAGGAAAAGCTAAATTGGCAAAGAAAAGAAAGTTATTTCCAATCACAACTTCACAGTATCAAATCAATATCTCGACATTTTCGGTCTTTTCAAGTTAGTCTAAATTTAAAGGCTACTACATAAACTAAAAATAATAATAGGTCTTTATTATGCTTTAAAAAAGTCTTATGTTAGAGGTGAGTTCTACTTTGAAGAATGCCAAGACAAATTACTTTTTCTCTTTAGCTGGAACTGCTGCCATGAAAGAAAGCAAATTTGAATGTTTTTTTCTTGGAAAACAAAGATAATAAAAAAAAAAAAAAAATTAAAATTTAATATAGATAATATAGGATAGAAGGGAATATCTCTCATAAAAAGATGAATCTATCATAACAGATGAAGAAAAATTAAAGATGTAAAAATACATCCAAGATTCTGTGAGAGGAGTAAGTTATGTGATAAGCAGGGGTTAATCAAAACGTCGTAAGCCTGCGGAATGAATGTCACCAGTTCGAAATTGTGTATGAAATTTGCCCAATCAACAATACCTTTGGAGAATGAAAGCAGTAGCACATAAAACAAGTGAATACAGCTTGATCAAATATAAAATACTAACTTCATCTTTGCTAAGAATAAAAATTTTGTCTATACAGAAATAGGAGAATGGAAGACATTTTGAATATTTATATGTGTAGACATTAGAGGCGAAAAAAATATTTGTGTTAAAATTTGTTGTGGAAAAAAAGGTTGGATTTATTCATCGAAGAATTAACAAGTGTAAAGAGTTGCTTTGATTTGAATCGTTTGAAAAAAGGAGAAGTCAAAAAGTCAAGATATCTGGGAGATGTCCTTTGTTTTTCAAAGGCTATTTCTTCTTTTTGCATTTCTATATCTAATCATTTTTCAATTATGTTTTATCTTTTTTCCATTTAGAATAGCATAATGTAAAAATAGAATCTAAAAAAGGAAATATAACATTGAAAAAAGATAAAAGAAAATTGCAGAAGTTCAAAATAGAATTCCAAAAAATAGGAATCCAAAGACACTGGAATCTCTTTGTAAGTTTGACACGGAGAAATGATTCTGTAGTCAAGTTATACTACTGCACACACTACAATCTCATAATTTGGAATGGGAAATTTTTCCCATCTTTGGTATCATTGTCCGTTTTGAACTTCCATGTAAATAAACATCTAATTATTATTAAAAGATACTGAGTTCCCAAGCTCATTTATATGAATTTTTATAGAAAAAATTAATCTTTTATGACATTTAAAATCTTTATAACTATATGCAACTTCAAATAATTAATTAGTGCTTAACAAGTGAAAAATGAAAAAATTAACTAAAGAAGTTTTGTTTTTGCGAAAGATATTCTTATTTGTAAATAAACTAAGACTAGTAGCTTTTCTGAAGTAGTTTGATATTTAGTTAGTCAGATAATTAAGTATAAGTATTGTCGGGAGTCGGTTTGCAAGCTTTTGGCATTGATCTACTCCCCTTGGCATCGATTCCCGAGCCTAGCATCTTTTTGTGTGCAACTATGCAAGAGTGATTCTTATACATATAGGATGTAATACGCACAATTAAAAAAACATATTACTTTTTTAAATCAAAAAAAACTTTTAAAAGTATTGATTATATAAAAAAAGTGGAAATTTTTTTATTTTTTGCTCTTGTTTCTTTTAGTGTGAAAACGAACAACATTTTTTTTATAAAAAAAAATTCAAAAAAAAAATCACATTTTTTTTATCAGTATCAAATCCAAGGGTGAAAAATATTACATAAATAAACAGATAAGAATGTCCAAATGCAAAATCTAATTCAACATGACTGCGCCAATAGAGAAGGCTTTCACTACTGGACTCTATCATCACGCTGGGAAGAAAGTTTGCAACTATTGAATATTTTAAATGTTTTTGCTTGACGCCAAAGAATATAATCAATATCATAACACTTGATTGACTTTGGGGAAAGAAGTGCCTTTTAAAAATGGATACCGGATATTTGACACCATCTGTCCTATTCGATTCATCTACTTGCGGATGAGGTGGGGTGAGTAGGTTTGGAAGTCATTTATTCAATCCAAGTATCAAAGATGGATTCCTTATTTCCATGACATGATACCAGTGCTTTCGAAAAGGAATTTGCAATTTCCAAATTTGTCTTTCCTTTGGTAGCGTAAAATCGAATCCAAATAAAAAAAAATAAGAAATTTTTGTAGAATTTTATTTGTTATATATTATTCATTTAAAGAGAGACGATTTAGGGAAGTTAATTAATGAGTTAATTAAGTTTCTGTACAAAATTCAAAAACATCAAATTGCATAAATTTATCAGTAAAAACGTTTTTCATAGGTCAGAAAAATTCATAATTTCAAAATGCATAAAAACAAATTTGAATAATAATAATGAATTACCTGAGTAAATAAATTAATTTCATATTTTAAATCTTTTGTATAATTACGCTTAATTTCTTTTCGGATTACATGTGGTAAACCAATAAATCACAAAACCTTTATATGCTATCACTCAAGTAACGAACGGGCTTGAACATGATAAATCTATCCACAACTCACCGCTTCGATAAAATAAAGCCTAACAAAGAATCGTAATGAACTTTGCTATTTTTCGTACGCAATTTTAAAATCGTTTTTTTCTTCAAAAAAAAGTTATCGTATCGTTGCGTAATTTTGAAACGAAACGCACCATATGTCATCACTGCATGCTACCGATAAAAATGTTGTATATACATACGTAAACAGATTATTACGACCTCAGTGATGAATACGAAGAATACGATGGAGACTACTTGGACAAAAGACAGCTACGCGAAGATGTGGGCAAATACAACGTCAAAGGTCTCTACGATAACATGAAGAAGAAAGTTTTGGTTAAGAAGGATCTGTTGAAACGCTTCTTGAAAAAGAGGAGAATGACGGAACGGGAGAAAAAGCAGGCAGCTTGGGCCGACGATTACGGCTTTTTGCGCTTTGGCTGAATTCATCGCATAAACGTAAAAAAAAAAGCATTTTTCGTGTTTTAAGAAATGTTCGATCTAATTTATTTTGTGTCGTTTTCATAATAATTCATGTTAAAATAAAATTCTCGTGTCTATACTTCCACTTTTAAAGTAAATATCTATATAAGAACGAAGGAAGATATAAGTTCGATTCCCTATAACTATAAATTAGTAGACAAACTAGTCCGTATATTGTTACTGTAAACTAGTTTTGGTTATATTAGTTCCGTTTACTGAATAAATTGAGAAATTACTTTGACGTATATCATCTTCATGGATAAATTGTAGAACTTAGTTGAAGAGGAGGTACTCAAGTTAAATAAAGTTGTTTATATAACATATATTCAACGTAAAACATCAGTTTCTTTTTCATCCAATACTTCACACTAAAAATAATCACAATACGTATATGAATATTTATATAAAAAAATAAACTAAATAAGATGTTTATAAAGAAAAAAAGGAAAGCAAAAAAAAGCAATCGAAAATCCAAAATTATTATTATTTGACACAACAAATAGGAGAAATATTATCAAATCAATCAATCAATCAATTAAGTATTAACAAAATCTGGTCGATTAATATTAAAAAATTATATTGAACTTCGATTCACAGGCAACAACATCAGGGAGAAGAGGGAAAATCAAGTTAGAGGGAGATCAAGTTAGAGGCAAAAGTTAAATTGTAGGAATTAAGAGCTTTTGCCTAAGGATTGTACCTTTTGAAAGAGATTACGTCAAAAATTTTATGATTCAAAATCATTAGGATGAACAAATTGGAGTTTATCCTGCCAATAAATCCTATCAACACTTCTTATATGGTTAGGGTTGGGTGTAAGATTAGTTAAAAGCTGAGTAGAAAAAACAATAATCCCATATGTTAATTTTTGAATAAACCTATAAGGGATAAGGTTAGGATGCCGGTCACCGTCTTTCCAAAACTATCTTCGATCAGATTGCGTATTTTTCTCATGAAAAGTGCTTGTAGTGGCTAAAATGGACCCAAACAAACGCTAAGCCCATTTTAAAGTGTATTGGTATAAGACTATCTCACTTTGGCAGAATGTTAGAGATTGATTCTTTTACATTTTTATTTGTTCTTTCTCAAGGCTTATTAAAACTTTTTGGTTTTTTTTCCAAACCATCATTATTTAAGATAATGTTCTAGCTTTTTATTCTAGTTTGTCTACACTGTAAAAAGTTTATTGTTAATGTGTTTCCCTGAATTAGACCTATCAATGGATTTTAACAAATTTTAAATTTTCTAAAAAAAACCTTTTAAATTCCAACAGTTATCCTACTCGCGCAGTTTTTCGGATACCATCTCAAATATGTACTTTAAAATTTATAACCACGTTTATACAATCTGAAAAGCTCTCTTTCAAATTGAATGTAAAAAGTCGACATCAGTGATCCTTTTACGTAGTTTGCACCCCGTTCCATACATTCTGAAAGAGATCGCAAGAAAAAGAAGGGTATTTCATCAAATAACCAGAAGTTACTGTCTCAAGACGCCACTGTCAAAGAAAGCTTAACCTATCCATAATAATAGAAGTAATACGGCAACGTTTGCTTCCAAATAATGTTGTTTGTGTAACGGTAAAGGTACCGTGGGGTGTTTTCATCGAGAAGGCACAATTGCACCGCTTGTATCGAACTATGAGAAAATAGGCTTGATACGGAATTGAACCCAAGACCTTGAGTTGTGGAAACCTAGTATCTAACCAACCTTACTTCATTTTTTAACATTTAAGTTTTGATGTAATTGTTTATTGTTTATTACATAAGTGTCTGAGCCAATCTACAACATCGGAAAGGTTTTTTTTTCACTTTATAATTTGTTATTTTTTTTATGCATTTTTTTCTTGAACAAATCTTTCTTTCTTTCTTTCTTTCTAACCAACCTTACTCACGCCCCCTAAACAAAGAAAAAAAACTTTCACGGATTTAAGCTTGATCGATTTAAGTATTAATAATAATAAAGGCCAGAAAACTTAATTAACCACAATTAGAAGAAGTAGAATTTATTCAAAATAACAAGAAATTACATCAAAGAAAAATACTGCATATAGACATGAAACTTAATAACACATTTTACAGAAAGTTGAAAGAAGACTGTAGCGCAGGGGTAATGTCCAACACGCTGCCCGTGGGCCGCATTTTTTTGCGGCCCACGAAGAAAAAAGAGATTTTCTTAAATTATATAGATATCAGTATTTTCTGCATCCCACTCAAAGTAACTAAAAATGTCAGAAGATTTGGTGAAGTCTATAGTTGTATTGTTAGTGAAATGATTGCACTATGACGATGTTTTCAATTTAATTTGGCTTAAATAGACCAAATTATTTCTGAATTTTTGTCTGAAATTTTTTCAGAAATCAGATGCAACTCTTATCACAAGAGAGTAGGTTATTAAACAAAAAATTCCAAATATTTGTAAGGCGAGATGGAATACACGGATGGATCATGTCGGAAAAATTTTGAAAATTGCCCACTAGTTGTATCAGTTGGACATCCCTGCTGTAGCGTATTGGTGGAATTCAAAAGGCCAATAAGCCCCTTTTGTATGAATCAACATCAGGAGACGAACAAAAAATATTAAAATGTAAAAAAAAATCAAAATTATACAATTTTATTTTCAAAAACTAAAAAATTTTATTTTAGAAACATTACAAATTTTTACAATTACAATAACACTTAATCTACAAGTATGGAAAGAAAATGAGAGAACAAATCAAATATTATATTGATTTTTTATAATGATTATATTGATATTGAATGATTTTTATGGATTTTAAAAAACCTTAATCACTCATGAATTGACATGAAAAACATTTCTGAACATCGCAATTAAATATATAATTGTCTATATATACACACTTCTTTATCATATGTTTTTTAAAAGAACTTAAATTTTATTAAAATTTTTTTTATTTAAATTTTATTTTATATTTTATTTTTTTTTATTTAAATGAATAATAACAACCATAAATAAATAATGCTATTCCGGGAATCAGAAAGTTTAAATTTTAATGTTTGCTATAGCTTTGATCTCTTATAATAGTTAGAGACAAGAGTTAGATTTTTATAACACAAATCATAAATATAATATTAGTAAAGGTGAAATCGAGAATTTTATCGAATATTTTTGGTAGTTTAATGTTCAAAAGTTTAAACAAAAAGATAGATAGATAGATAGATAGATAGATAGATAGATAGATAGATAGATAGATAGATAGATAGATAGATAGATAGATAGATAGATAGATAGATAGATAGATAGATAGATAGATAGATAGATAGATAGATAGATAGATAGATAGATAGATAGATAGATAGATAGATAGATAGATAGATAGATAGATAGATAGATAGATAGATAGATAGTTAGATAGATAGATAGATAGATAGGTAGATAGATAGATAGATAGATAGATAGATAGATAGATAGATAGATAGATAGATAGATAGATAGATAGATAGATAGATAGATAGATAGATAGATAGATAGATAGATAGATAGATAGATAGATAGATAGATAGATAGATAGATAGATAGATAGATAGATAGATAGATAGATAGATAGATAGATAGATAGATAGATAGATAGATAGATAGATAGATAGATAGATAGATAGATAGATAGATAGATAGATAGATAGATAGTTTGTATTTGCTTCTTCACACAGATATTAGATGGCTTTCAAGAGGTCGAGCTATGGTGACTTTAAAAAATGAAGTCATGCTATTTTTATCAAGTAATAATGACTTTGACTTGGTAAAATACTTTCACAATGAAGACTTGGCTTCCAAACTTTGTTATTTATCAGACATTCTTAAGCTTAATGAACTTTTTACATTAATTTCGAAAATTCAAGGTTTCATTTAAAAAAAATTAATGTCTTATGAAATGTTTCCATGTTTGGAAGAGTTCATGATTGAAATCAGTCATAATCGCCCATTTAGTAAGTTTATCAGAAAATTTCAAAAAGTATTTTCTCAAAGAATCAGACATGAAACAATTTGCTTGGATTCGAAATCCATTTGATGTTGAGATGGAAAAAGTGAGTAATCTTACAGTAAACGCACAGGAAGAATTGACAGAACTTTCTTCTGATTCTTCTTTAAAAACCACGTTTGCTAAAATGAGTCTCATATTGTTTTGTTCTGGTCTCTTAGTTCAGAATATTCAAAGTATCGAAACCGTATTAAGACCGGCTTTGACAAAGTTACAGCCTAGATTTGATCTTTTATGCAAAAAAATGCAATCGCATCAATCTCATTATAATTTAAATGAAATGATACTATCTTAAAATGATATATAAATTTAGCTGCCATTATATCTTTTACAACTCCTTATTTTTTCTAACATATGCTCTTTTTTTTGTGCTAATGTTGATTTTTTAAAGCAATACATTTTTTAGCTGTAGTAACTTTTTTTTTTATAAAAAATTTTGGTGGGTCGCAAAAAAAAGAATTTTCAAAAAGGGGTCGCCAAGAAAAAAGTTTGAAGAGCACTGATGTTAATCATTAATAAAAACTAAAAAAAAGTAAGGGCCCAAAAATAGAGCCTTGTGGTCAAGGTTTCCTCTAAGCTGCGCAGCAGCGCAATTGCGCAGTCATTTTTTTTATATTTGCGTAGGAGTTTTGACTTTTGCGCAGCAACTAATCACGGAAGATTTGGGCTTAGATAATGCGTGGAAGAATATCTCATTGATGCGGAATATCAAAACTTTTTTAGAACTGTTTTTAAAATGTTTAATGGGTTCATTGTTAAAAAAAGTCAAATTTGAAAAGATATGTTCAGTTGCGAATCATGAGTGCGTGACTTTTAAACCTTTGAACAAAGTACTCTGGTTATCACGTTATTTTGCTGTGAATGCTTTAGTAAAAAACTACGAATCTTTGATTGAGTTTTGCAACGAAGAAGTTATTTCATCAAATGATCCAATTTGTAAATAATGCAAATTTTGAACAATCCACAATACAAAGTTGCAATATTTGTTCTTGATGATATTTTACATGAACTTGCAGCGTTGTGTAGAACATTATTTATGCTCTCAACTTTATTAAAGCAAAAATTCAAAAATTTAAAGCCAAATATCTTGGACCGAAAATTTATTGGAGTGATAATGTTGTAAAAGTTTTATCTAAATGTGACAGTGTTGATAATGCTTCTATACTTTGCTTTTTAGTAGTGAGGGTCTGCAATCATTTTGAAATGAGATTTCCAGATGAGGAGGTCGAAAAATGGAAGGCTTTTGATATCAACATTATATCAAATAATATCCATAATTTTGAGTGCGGAAGAGAAAATGTGAAACATTTGGAGTCAGAATATTCACATTTTTTTAAAAGTTCAGAAGCACTTGAAAAAGTTTGAAAAGAGTTTTGCGAACTGAAGTTTATATTCTATCAAAAAATGCAATCCATGGCAATGCAATCATTCAGTGATAGTTTAGAATTTGTTTTGAAAAATGAAGATTTTAGAAACATTGGAATCATATACGATATAATGGGCACTTTTCAAGCTTCCAGTGGATTCAGTACAATGAATTCGATAAAATCAAAACTTAGAAATAGACTTAATGAAAATGAGAATCAAAATGTTTTTAATTGGCGAAGAACAAATCAACTTGGAGAAAGTTTACAAGGAATGGAAAAAAACAAAAGATAGATGTGAAAAAGTTTGTGAATGATATTCCTGGTTTTATTAATTCTTAAATTTAATTTCTGTTTTTTGAAATACTTTTTAGAATTCATTGTCAATAATTTCACTATTAATTTTTAAATAATATACTTTATAAATCCATTTTTTTTCCTGATAAGATATAACTAAATATTAAATATTTCTTTAAAAAATTGCGCAGTTGTTTTTGGCTTAAATATTTTTTGCCCAGATGATTTTATTTTTGCGCAAACAACAAAAAAATTAATGAGAACATTGCTTGAGGTACTCCAGTAGTTATAGGTATTATTACTTTAGACAAGACTCCTTCAATATAAACTTGTTGTTCTCTTAGTTTTAGATAAGATTCAATGAAAAGCACAGATTTATTATTAAACCCATATATTTTAATTTTTTGAAGCAAAACTTTGTGAGGAATCAATTCAAAAGCTTTGGTTAAATCAATGAAGACTGAGAACTCCTTGTCACGTGATGAAAGATTGTCCACAATATCACTAACAAAGAAAGAAAGAAGAGACTATGTAGTATTTTTCTAAATACAAACTGTCCTTCATCAAACAAGTTATTTGAATGGGAAAAAGGATAGATCCGCTTATAAATATCTCCTTTTGTGAAAATGGGACAAACTCTATTGAGTTTGAAAACCATAGGATATACATTAAATTCTATATACAAGCATTGAAACCGATCAAAAGATACCTTGCTATATTGCATTGATTATGAGTTTTGTATGGTATAACGAAATATCATATGTGCCTGATATACTTTTGTTCAGATTGACAAGAATCTACAGCCAACAAAATATCTTGAATATAATATTTTTGAAAGCAAAATCAGCATTATTTCCACGAAAGAAAGTGCTGGAACCAGTATGCTATATTGTTGGAAAAATGCCGAGTTTCAATAAATTTTGTATCAAAAAGATTGTCTAATCTTCTTCACCGTCAATCAGCGTTTCACTATGTTTTATAGACATTTCCATGCAACGAATAATGAGAAAAAATTTTATCAAAAATATTTTTTGCACATTCTAAAATTTCTTCAAAATTTGAATATTCAAAAGTTGATCGTGAATTACACATAATTATTTATTTTTTATTAATATATTTATTCAAAATTTAACACGTTTTCAATAATAAAAAAATATTTTAATTCTTGAGTCTCGACAAAAATTTCTTGAGAATCAAGAAATAAAAAAATTCTAAAATTCTCGAGAAATCTCGACAGACGAGCAGTTTTATTCATTTCTCCATGCAAAATAAAAGTCAAAATTGAATTCAGCATACTTAAAAAGGTGTATATATGTGTAAAAATCTATTTATTTGTAAAACTGGTTAATTTGAGGGAAATCACCATTTTTAAATGCCTTTTTGACCGGTTTTTTGATTGATTTTAAAGCAAAATAAGCATCACCATAATTCAGCATACTTGAAAATACGTATATATTGAATTCACCAACGTAAGTTACAACAGGTTTTGCCCAGAACTAATAATGTTAAGATTTTAATGGTATATGTTAAGGATTTGTGATTTTTAGATTTTTAAAACAAATAAATATTACAATTGAATTGAACATATTTGAAAATGCGGTATATATGTGATAAAATTATTTTCAATATCCTTCATAAAAAAATAATTTTTTAAATGACCAGCATTTTCAAATCACTTTTCTTTTTTTAATATAGTTGATATTTTTTCGTATAATTTTTGATAACATGAAGTATCTAATATCTTTTTTTTTAAATAAAAATAAGAAAAAAAAAATATATAAAAGTAGTATAGGCCAAAAGAATTAAGCGTTTTGTATGTCATATCGTGTGATGATGAGTTATTGATTGATTTACTATAGTTGTATCTTTTCTGTGTATATTTTATATAGTCTGATGATATCTCATCTGATTGGTCAATTTTTTTCTCGGTCCGTTACCGAGAACTTATCTAGATCGGCCTTTTGTGTGTATTTTTTGGTGTGTGATGAGTTGTTTCATCGGTTGATATCATTGGTCCCCCTTGTGGTTGACAGAGAGTGCAATGAACTCTCACTTTACACTTATGCAAATGAAGTTACCAATACTCTATGCTGTATTTGTTTGCAATTCATTACTTATAAAATACACCTCAAGATGTCACGCTTTTTTATGTTTATTATTATGCTGTTTTTCTGGCGTTTTGCTAAACTTTCAGGGACATGCCACAATACGATATTTATCAATGATAACAATAATGATAAATTAAGTACTATATTGAAACTAAATTACAACTTTTTAACAAAGATAGGTCAATTATTAGTAAAGAATGGCAAGAAGATGGGAATAGAAATATCCAAGAATGAAGAATATGTTAAAAAAATAAGTGAGATTCCAGAAGTTTGTCAAGTTGATAGTTTGATCAATCTCATTAGCTATTTTGTAATCTTAAGTATATATTTAAAAATTGCGAAATTAATTATTTATATCACTTCTCTTTGCATTCCAAGAGAAAAAAAATCGACACAAAATTTAAAACTTAAAGAAGAGCAACCCCCGAAAAAGGTTCGTAAAAATAAAAAAAAAAATAAAAAAAACAAACTTAAAAAGTCAAATTTATTAGAAAAGAAAGAAAACTCAGAACCAGAAAGTATCGGATCATCTCTGGTAGAAACAGTTAAGAACGAGGACAATCAAAAAGCCTCTGTATTGATAGAAAACAAAGAAAATGAGAGAAGAGAAACACAAAACGATAGCTCAGGCTCCAAAACTCCCAAAGTAAATCCATGTTCAAGTAGTGAAAAGATTATCAAGAAACCTCCTGGATTTGTCAATGACGGACTGAATTGTTACGCCAATTCCTTAATTCAATGTATTTTCAACTTGCCAAATATTGAAGAAGCAATAGGCGGAAACAAACTCTTAAAAGAACTGTATCAGAGTTACACAACCAAGAAGGGTCCTTTATCGAACAGAGCGTTTAGGAAGTCAATTGACAAGAAGAGATACGATGGCAAAAGTACACAAGACCCTCTCGAATTTCTGGATGATGTATTTTTGAAGTGCCCACAACTTGAATTGCCTTTTAACATAATTACAAGGACACACTTTTCATGTGAATGTGGCCACCAAGTATACAATGACATAGAAAATCAAAAAGGTCTGCAAGTCAATTACAACGAAGGAGAGATGATGGACGTAGAAGAAGCAACCAATAGGAGCACGCAAGAAATAATGAGCGAAAGGAAATGTTCTGAATGCGGCAGATACATGAAGGAGAAAATGGACATACTTTCTTCTCCCATGTACTTGATTGTCAGAACGAACATTTTCAACTACAGGAACCAAACGAAGAACAGAATACACTTGAAGACGCTAGAAACGTTGAACTTAAATGCATCCAAGAAAGAGTCCTACAAATTCGTAGGTTCTATTTTCCATAACGGCCATTATAATCCAGATTCATTTTATCATTACACATCTTTAATAAAAACAAATGAAAAGGGAACGTACATTTACGCGGATGACAAAAGAGTTGACATAACTAAGGAGATTCCACTAGGTTATTACTTAGACGACATTATCGGAAGTACATATGTCATGTTTTTTTCGAAAATATAATAACTCCAAGATATATATCTATTCATTATAAAAAAGACAAAAGATTTTTCATATTTATTTCATTATCTAATATATACTAGCAGTTGTAAAAATTTTGGTTAAGGGTTGTAAATTGAAAGATAATCAAGAATATTTAAAAAATTTTGCTAAGGGTTTTAAAAGTCAAATAATGTAAAAGAAACTAATATATATAAAAATAAATCTACTAATTCATTAACAATTTAAAATGGGAGGGGCCGTCTGACACCGGCACTAGAATAGTGTTAGCGTATCATCTGCGTGTCGTAAGAGGCGACTCAAAGATGGAGGTTGGTCTGTGCCATTAATCAGGCAACAATGAGTGTGAGAATTCTGGCTCACATGAAACCCCCGTTTCCGGACGGTAATACCTCTTTTTTGAGGGGGGACCTGAATTCCAGGAATGAGACACAAAACATTCAACACATGACCCAATGTACCACCTCACCATTTTTTTTTGAAATGAGATTTTATAGGAAACTTTTCATCGAGTAATTTATCTTTAGAAATAGAAAAAGGGAGGATCTAAAATATACTCCTCTTTCATATGGCAAGTCGATAAGAGCTTAAAAAACGGAGGAGGAAATTTAGGCAAAATGTTTATCAGTCACTCTTACTTTTTACGCCAGCAAACTTCTATCATGGAAAACAAAGATTCAATGCTGGAAAAGAGAAATCGATTTTGGAAAAAAGACTCCGACAAACAATGAACAAACTCTTCACATCCAACCCCTATTAACACTTTTCCAATAAGAAATCGATGTTTTTAAGAGATGGCTGGAAATAAGCCCCAAAGCAGGATTTCAAAGAAAGAAATTGTGTTGTACACAAATATTTCCAAAATCTGTCAAAAATTTTTATATAAATTAAATTTGTATTCTATCTATTTTCTCTTAGCCACTATAACTTAAATTTTAAATATGATCTTCAATAAATATCTAGCTTTAATTTTAAGTATTTCGATTATTGCAATTTCTGGATGAAAAGCTGACCTTCAAAAGTTCTTTCTTTCTAATTTTTTTCCCTTTGGGCTCTTGGACCACACTCATGAAAGTTTCTTCCAAATGTCACTTTTCAATCAATTTCAATTATTCATGCTTTTGTAAATAAATTTATTATTAGTATTATTATTAAAAATAAATGTCAGAAGTGAATTCAGTATACTTAAAAAGGTGTATATATGTGTAAAACTTGTTAATTTGAGGGAAATCACCATTTTTAAATGCCTTTTTGACCGGTTTTTTGATTGATTTTAAAGCAAAATAAGCATCACCATAATTCAGCATACTTGAAAATACGTATATATTGAATTCACCAAAGTAAGTTACAACAGGTTTTGCCCAGCACTAATAATGTTAAGATTTTAATGGTATATATTAACCCTCGCAAGACGTAACGGGAATTTTACGTCAACTCAAATTTTCAAAGCTTGATTTCATCGATTATTAAATATATAACCTAATATAAAATTAACATGTAAATTATTAAAATAATGTGAAATAACAAATTTTGGTGTTTTTTATTTACTGAAAAAGCAAATTAGTCCATACATGGAAAAAACAAAAAAATTAACGCTACCAGAAAATCTTTAAAAAATTGAAAAAACTATGATTCTCATATTTTTTCAAATATTCTTTTTTGAAGTAGTTAAAACATTATAAATTACCCAAAAAAAACAACAAAACAAAACCCCACACACACACAAAACCCACCCCCCCAAAAAAAACACACAAAACATATAAAAACACCCAACAACTCCCCCCACACACACACCCCCCCACCCACACACGCTGCTTTTTATGATCTGGTTGTTAACATTTAGAATAACAAAGATTTTATACAGGAAAAAATGTTTCAAATATCTTGATATGACAATATTCAATTTTTGGATAAAGACAATTTTATTTGAATTTTATCTTTCCTTATTTTAGATTGATTTTTTCATAGTTTTCATGTATTCTTGTTTATGTTATTTTTTTCACTAAATAAAAAGGCCCAATTAAAAAAAACTTTTGAAAAAAATGATTATTTAAAAAAAAATTATAAAGCAATACTTTATTTTCTAAAGTAAGAATAAAATTTAAGAGCAATTATGACAGAAAAAATTTGTATGAATTTTACATATGGGCTTTTTACATCCATAACATTTTCTAGTTCCTCTTTTTTTCGGCTTGCATGAGGAAACATAACAATAACCGCGAGTGGATGTTGTGGGGACAACAAAATCTTCTTCAATGCCGAAAAATCTAATCAAATCTCTTGCGTAAAAGAATCGTTTTGCCTCACTTTCATGGAAAGTTCGCTCTGCTTCAAAGATAGATCTCGCAAAAATACTTTCTCCCACTTTTACGAGTTGATGGAAATTGTTGAGGAGAATTATGCCGTAAAATTATCCAGCTATTGTGAGCTAGAATGTCTAGATGGTTGCAAAAAAGTAAAAACGGCCATTTTCTTGAAGGCTTGTAACATGTAAACTCTCTAAGCATCTTGTTTACAATGTCAACTCCAGATTTAAACTTATTGTATTCTAAAATAGTTTGTGGCTTACTTCGTTCTCCTACCACCTCTATTTTACCAAGGTGCTGTGATGAAAGGATATACACTACTTGGAAGTTTTTTCTTGCGTGTTTGTGAGGTATATATGCAGTAAGCGATGCATGTTCGCTGTATAAAAATTTACTTTCATACTCAGCAAGTTTCAAGTCTTTCAAATAACTAGGTGTGATTATGTGGAGCATAAATCTTCGTGTAGCTCTGACAGTTCCACAAAGAGTATAACCAATATTATTTGCCCATTCACATAAATTATGGGATGTAAAAAAACGATCCATGTAAATACCACATCCTTTTGGTATATTAGATCCCAAAACTAGTCGTTTAACTATTTCTTCAGAAGAAAAGTAGTTTTTGTCAGGTAAACCAGGTATATAGATTTCAGGTTTAAAAATATAATAGCTTCGAGCAACAGTGGTAACATTTTATACCATAGCGGCCAGGCTTAGATTGATCATATATTTTCAAAGAAGTTCTTCCTCTGAACTTTACAAGTTGCTCTTCAATGGTTACGTAATCTTGAGGAGTATAATACTTACTATAAATGTGAGAAAAGTGATCATGTAAACATCGAATTGCAGAAAGTTTATCTGATGAATTTCTTTGGGTTTTGTCGTCAAAGCAAATGAATTTATGAATTAATAAAAACATATCTCTATTCAAAGCTGCTTTGAGAAAAGGCTCTCCATTCTTATGGGAGAAAAGGTATTTTATATCTAAATGTTGATTTCTAGCCTGACCAATAGGAAACAAAGATGCGATGTATGCGAGGAAGTCACTCATTGAAAATTTTTGATAGCAGTAGTACAAGGTTTCTGACGAACTACTTTTATTTCTAAAAATATTTGTTGTTAAAAATATTTAATCAAAAACTTCAACAAATTTATACTTATTTCGAACTTATGTTTGCGGATATTGAAGGAAACCAAAATGAAAAAATAGTTATTTTTTAATTTGAGAGTATTTGTTCCAAATAATACAAATTTTTAAGAGGAAGGCTAGTATTTTATCTCTACAAAAATAGATCTTTAGTAAAAATTGCTAAAAAAAACTACTATAAAGGACAAAATGTAGATAAAATGTTTACATTTCAACATATTCAATATGGTAAAGTATCGATATAAATATTGCACATACATAAACAAACTTCAATTTTATATGATTCCTAATGTATGCAAGTTATAGTATGTAATGTTGTTATATAAATCAACAGCTTGTATGTTTTATTATGAATCTTTTCTCTGCTAGTTTAGCTTCATGCGTTTTCTCATCAACAAAAAATGTGTTTACAAATAGATTTCACTAAAAAATTTATGTGAATTATTGGATTTTACTTATGAAAAGTTTAAACTTCCAGTAAATTCCAGACGTTCAAATGATACTTAAAAATTAAGGAATACACTTCTTCTTTTTGAATAGATAGCGTTAAATTTTTTTACAAAAAATACATGAACTAAGTGTTATGAGAAAAATATGCACAAAAAATTAATTTTTGCTAATAATTAATTGAACATAATGAAAAACAGATTAAAAAGGTCTAGTGGCATTTTTCAGAAAAAATATATAGATGGCGTTAATTATTTTGGTGAAAATTTCTATAACAAACATAATAAAAGAAATAAGACGGTAAAAATTATATCTTTGAAAATATCAAAAAAAGTTATTGACAATAAAGTCAAAATTTGAAGCTTTTACTTAAATTTTTTTTTGGGAATTTTTTAGATGACCAGCAATTTCAAATCTCTTTTCTTTTGATTCATTTTCATCTCAATATATCACCCTGATTGAACTTATCATATATGAATTGAGTAAGTCACACGTTCAAATTGATTTCAAAAAACATATAAAATCCTCAAACCAGTGGCGTTTTTAATATAACGTTTAGAGTTTGTGTGTAACTTTGTATGGTATGATGAGTTGATATTTTTTCGTATAATTTTTGATAACATGAAGTATCTAATATCTTTTTTTTTAAATAAAAATAAGAAAAAAAATATATATAAAAGTAGTATAGGCCAAAAGAATTAAGCGTTTTGTATGTCATATCGTGTGATGATGAGTTATGGATTGATTTACAATAGTTGTATCTTTTCTGTGTATATTTTATATAGTCTGATGATATCTCATCTGATTGGTCAATTTTTTTCTCGGTCCATTACCGAGAACTTATCTAGATAGGCCTTTTGTGTGTATTTTTTGGTGTGTGATGAGTTGTTTCATCGGTTGACATCATTGGTCCCTTGTGGTTGACAGAGAGTGCAATGAACTCTCACTTTACACTTATGCAAATGAAGTTACCAATACTATGTGCTGTATTTGTTTGCAATTCATTACTTATAAAATACACCTCAAGATGTCACGCTTTTTTATGTTTATTATTATGCTGTTTTTCGGGAGTTTTGCTAAACTTTCAGGGACATGCCACAATACGATATTTATCAATGATAACAATAATGATAAATTAAGTACTACAATGAAATTAAACTATAACTTTTTAACAAAGATAGGTCAATTATTAGTAAAGAATGGCAAGAAGATGGGAATAGAAATATCCAAGAATGAAGAATATGTTAAAAAAATAAGTGAGATTCCAGAAGTTTGTCAAGTTGATAGTTTGATCAATCTCATTAGCTATTTTGTAATCTTAAGTATATATTTAAAAATTGCGAAATTAATTATTTATATCACTTCTCTTTGCATTCCAAGAGAAAAAAAATCTACACAAAATTTACAACTTAAAGAAGAGCAACCCCCGAAAAAGGTTCGTAAAAATAAAAAAAAAAATAAAAAAAACAAACTTAAAAAGTCAAATTTATTAGAAAAGAAAGAAAACTCAGAACCAGAAAGTATCGGATCATCTCTGGTAGAAACAGTTAAGAACGAGGACAATCAAAAACCCTCTGTATTGATAGAAAACAAAGAAAATGAGAGAAGAGAAACACAAAACGATAGCTCAGACTCCAAAACTCCCAAAGCAAATCCATGTTCAAGTAGTGAAAAGATTATCAAGAAACCTCCTGGATTTATCAATGACGGACTGAATTGTTACGCCAATTCCTTAATTCAATGTATTTTCAACTTGCCAAATATTGAAGAAGCAATAGGCGGAAACAAACTCTTAAAAGAACTGTATCAGAGTTACACAGCCAAGAAGGGTCCTTTATCGAACAGAGCGTTTAGGAAGTCAATTGACAAGAAGAGATACGATGGCAAAAGTACACAAGACCCTCTCGAATTTCTGGATGATGTATTTTTGAAGTGCCCACAACTTGAATTGCCTTTTAACATAATTACAAGGACACACTTTTCATGTGAATGTGGCCACCAAGTATACAATGACATAGAAAATCAAAAAGGTCTACAAGTCAATTACAACGAAGGAGAGATGATGGACGTAGAAGAAGCAACCAATAGGAGCACGCAAGAAATAATGAGCGAAAGAAAATGTTCTGAATGCGGCAGATACATGAAGGAGAAAATGGACATACTTTCTTCTCCCATGTACTTGATTGTCAGAACGAACATTTTCAACTACAGAAACCAAACGAAGAACAGAATACACTTGAAGACGCTAGAAACGTTGAACTTAAATGCATCTAAGAAAGAGTCCTACAAATTCGTAGGTTCTATTTTCCATAACGGCCATTATAATCCAGATTCATTTTATCATTACACATCTTTAATAAAAACAAATGAAAAGGGAAGCTACATTTACGCGGATGACAAAAGAGTTGACATAACTAAGGAGATTCCACTAGGTTATTACTTGGACGACATTATCGGAAGTACATATGTCATGTTTTTTTCGAAAATATAATAACTCCAAGATATATATCTATTCATTATAAAAAAGACAAAAGATTTTTCATATTTATTTCATTATCTAATATATACTAGCAGTTGTAAAAATTTTGGTTAAGGGTTGTAAATTGAAAGATAATCAAGAATATATAAAAAAATTTTGCTAAGGGTTTTAAAAGTCAAATAATGTAAAAGAAACTAATATATATAAAAATAAATCTACTAATTCATTAACAAATTAAAATGGGAGGGGCCGTCTGACACCGGCACTAGAATAGTGTTAGCGTATCATCTGCGTGTCGTAAGAGGCGACTCAAAGATGGAGGTTGGTCTGTGCCATTAATCAGGCAACAATGAGTGTGAGAATTCTGGCTCACATGAAACCCCCGTCTCCGGACGGTAATACCTCTTTTTTGAGGGGGGACCTGAATTCCAGGAATGAGACACAAAATATTCAACACATGACCCAATGCACCACCTCACCATTTTTTTTGAAATGAGATTTTATAGAAAACTTTTCACCGAGAACTTCATCTTTAGAAATAGAAAAAGGGAGGATCTAAAATATACTCCTCTTTCATATGGCAAGTCGATAAGAGCTTAAAAAATGGAGGAGGAAATTTAAGCAAAATGTTTATCAGTCACTCTTACTTTTTACGCCAGCAAACTTCTATCATGGAAAACAAAGATTCAATGCTGGAAAAGAGAAATCGATTTTGGAAAAAAAAGCTCCGCGCAAACAATGAACAAACTCTTCACATCCAACCCCTATTAACACTTTTCCAATAAGAAATCGATGTTTTTAAGAGATGGCTGGAAATAAGCCCCAAAGCAGGGATCCAAAGAAAGAAATTGTGTTGTACACAAATATTTCCAAAATCTGTCAAAATTTTTTATATAAATTAAAATTGTATTCTATCTATTTTCTCTTAGCCACTATAACTTGAATTTTAAATATGATCTTCAATAAATATCTAGCTTTAATTTTAAGTATTTCGATTATTGCAATTTCTGGATGAAAAGCTGACCTTCAAAAGTTACTTCTTTCTAATTTTTTTCCCTTTTGGCTCTTGGACCACACTCATGAAAGTTTCTTCCAAATGTCACTTTTCAATCAATTTCAATTATTCATGCTTTTGTAAATAAAGTTGTTAGTATTATTATTAATCATTCCGATTTAAATGTAGGTTTATTGAAGTATTAATTTTTTTAGTCTCAGAAAAATCCAAGCAGTTATTGCATAGCTTATCTTGAAAATGTCTTTTCTGCTAAACAATTTTTTTCTAAAATTGTGGGTAGAAGTTCTGACTTTTCAATGAATTTTTTCAAGAATACTGATTTCCCAGTTGTGAAACTTTGAAAGTTTACTCTCGACTCATAACTATTTTTTGTTTAAAAACTTAAAAATTATTTCTAAAATAATGACTTCTTTCTTTCATTTCAGCATCTTCAATCTTCAAGTTCCTTTTCTTCATGTCTTCTTTAACAGCATATTTATTATATACATATATATCATTTAAAAATCTATTGTTTGTTACTGCATTTGGGATACTTTGACCTAAATGTGATTCATTTTGGTACCCATTTAAGACCATTGTTCCCTTTTGCTTTGCAGAAGAATTAAGGCAGACGATCTGCTAGTGAGTTTATCTCAGTTGTTTGTTTCTTTTTTGAAGCGCATTTTGTCTGAACAAAGATCATCAATGCTCCATCAACGAAAGCGAAATCTTATAATTTTATGATATTTGAGAAATTATACAAGGAACATTAATCTTGATGACCTTATGAAAGTGTTGCTGAAAATTCTCGCAGAATTCAATTGTTTTCAATCTATAAATGAAATTGGCATTGTTGATTTGATATGTTTCAAATTCTAAATGCAAAAACAATCCATAAATGAAATAGGCATTGTTGATTTTTTAAAGAAGCGTGTATATTTCATGTAAAATTTTAATTAATGTTCTCCGGGACAGATTTTAAAAATAAACCGCAAATTTGTTTTACATTGATTAGCATTTTCAAATTCTAAATGCAAAAAGAATTTATAAATGAAATTGCGATTGTTGATTTGTTATAATAATGTGTATATTCCATGTAAAATTTGAATGAATGTTTTCAGAGACAGATTTTAGAAGTAAACCGCAGGTTTGTTACACACTTATATGTATTTTCAATTTCTAAATTTCAAAAATAAGTCCAAAAATGAAATCAGTATGCCCGATTTGATATAAAAAATATATTTCATGTAAAATTTGAAGGTATATTTTATTAGAGATATTTCTCATTAATCAAAATTTTGATTGACATTTCCCAAAAAGTAACCATGATTTTGAAAAAATGTAAACTATAAAGTGTTATGTCTTCAAAACTGTATATATTTATAAACTTTCAAACGAGTATATAATATAGAACCAAGGTTATACGCTTAACTAGAGATACTGACAGAATTTTGCTAAAAAAGTTTAACTTTTGATTGACAGATTTAGAGACATGAAAAGGTGATTCAACTGTCATGAAAATGGTATCAAAAGATGCAGCTATCAATTTTAGGAAATGTCACGAAGTATGGTAGCAAAAGATGTAGTCAATTTGGTACAAGAGAAATTTTAGTTGAGAGGGGGGGGGCTAAAATAGCCCCCTCGTCACTGATAGGGTTAAAAACTTAATCAGGGTGATTCAGATTTTTCAATATAAGCCTATTTTTTGTGCCCCTCTTGTGCCCCCCCCCCCATGTACTTCGCTCTGGCTACGCCACTGCTGCATGCGTCTCACTTCATAAAATTCCTTACACAAGATTTCTATAGTCTATCTTTTAACTTCAATGACAAAACTCTGCAGCTTATTACGCCAGCAATGTCATTAAACTTTTTCCAACCAGCTCTAATTCTTGATATCACCGTATTTTCAATTTCGCCATCTCTTGTTAGAACATCATCACCCAAATAACAAAACTCCTTTACTACTTCGAATTCATCTTCACCTAGTTTTAACGAAGCCTTGATCTTCCACAATTTCATGATTTATCTTACAATTTTTCTTATGAACCCATAATTCGCATTGAATAGCATTCCTAACTACTCTGCTTCCCCACACACTACACGGATCGATAGCACTTACTGAGTCAAAACATTTTCTTGTGACGACTTTCATTGCTTTCGTTTTTGCAATATTCACCTTCAAACCTTTGCTTTCTAAGGCTTCTTCCGAACAACTGTACTTGTTTTCAACGTCTTCCCAACTGCTGCCAATCAATATCAAATCATCAGCGTAAAGAATTTCTCTCATGTTCTTGGAGATGTTTTCTGCCAGTGCATATCCATCACAATCGTGAAAAGAAATGGACCGAGCACGGAGCCCTGGTGCACTCCAACTTTAACTTCGAACCACCCAGATTTTTCTCCTTCGATTTGTACTGCAGTTTCAGTCTCTCTATACATTTCCATCACAGCTTTAATTTCACATTCCATTACGCCTTTCTTCCTAATGCCCGCCAAATTTCCTCTCTAGGAATGCGATCAAAGGCTCTCTCAAGATCTAAGAACAGTATGAACAATTCCTTTTCCACGTTTATATGCCTTTTCATCAGCTTACGAACACCAAAAATCGTACTTTTGTCGGGCATGAACCCCATTTGAGTCTCGGTGATGTTGACTCTGCTTCTTATTCTTTTCTCAAAACTCGCTCTATCACTTTCATTGAGTGTTCGATCAATTTGATGCTTCTGTAATTATGGCACTCTTTGTGATCGCCTTTGCCCTTGTATATTGGTATCAAAAAGCTTTTTCTCCAACTTTCTGGCATCCTTATTCCTTGTAGCATGTCATAACCTACTCTGTCCAGTTCATTTTCTCATTTGCACAGCTGTAGAGCTTCTATCGGTACACCACTCGGGCCAGGTGCCTTATTCTTCTTCATTTTCAGCAAAGCTTGTTCAACTTCATCGAAAGTAATTTTATATACGGGATCTTCATTTGGCTCAGCTTGCAACTTTTTGTTCCATGCATGTTCTCCATTCAACAGATCTTCACAATAATCTTTCCATAGATCCAACCTATCAGGCAAGCGTAACTTCAATCCACCACTTTGATTTTTCATGCAGGGATTTCCTATAACATCTCTTTTGTCTATAGCGCTTGTTCTGGCATTGCGAAACACATGTCTCATCCTATTTTCCATTTTCATCTCTTCAATCTGTTTTGCTTCGTCACTGGCTTCATAGTGCATCGCTTTTGCAATTTCCTCCTTTGTTTTGTTCCCATGGAACACCTGGCTTCTTCAGTTTTCTCTCTTCTTCATAAAAAATTAACGTATAATTAGTTCTATCTTTTATATTTAAAATTTTTAGATTATGAAGGAGTTTAATAGCTTAGAAATAGAAAATGGCTATATATAAAGACATAAAAAAGCTATATCTCGAAGTATCGGTTATCTTGGAGTTCTTTTATGGTACGAACTTTTTTCCCTATACATTACATGTAAATAAGTTTGCATATCTCGAACTCTGATATCTTGAATAACCCGCATATCTCGAAGTATTTAATTGTTACAAGCATCAAATTTACTATGTTTATCTCGAACTTTTTACATACGTAAATAATAATCATTTACAACAAAACACCAAATAATAAAAAATAAATGTTCTCTAGCAATATTGAAACAATACATCAAGGACCCTTTCCCCTCCACCTAATGTTTTCCTAGGGGGCAAAAACGCATTTTGCTTCTCTCCCCAATAAATTTCAGTGTTTAAAATTTTATTTATGCCATATTTTTTTTCAATAAATTAAGTTTGTAATAAAAATCTTAATGAAAGTTATATGTCAGCATCATCAAAGCTACTTAGAGAAGTGATGTAAAACTAGGCATACGATGTGTGATGATGATCATGGTTTTCCATAGTTTTTTATGCCTTCATCAAATCATCTACCATTTTTTGGACTTTCTTTCTCTTTGAGTCCGACTTACTGACGTTGATTTAAAATAAAATGCACTTTAAAAAGATATCAGCATCTGTTTATTTTAGCAGAGTTACTTTAGATCTAACAAGCAGACAAAAAACATACCGGTCGATACTTATTTTTCAAAAAGTGGACTTGATAATAGTTTTTCTTGATATTTTGGATATCTTGAAGTTTTTGTTTGGTCCCTTCAAATTCGAATAACGAGGTTTTACAGTATTTAAAAAGATGATCAAATCCAAGACAATTGACAATACATATCAATTGTATCTGAATCAAAACAATGCAGTAAATATAAATAGACAAGATAAAGGTATTTTTTACGATAATTTCCATTAAAATCTAATTATAAATCTTTGTATTTCAGATATAAAAAGTATTTTAGCACAAATCCTGCACAATCGAGTATCAAACTTCTGTTATACCTTTAAAATTTTGATTCATTTGTATATACAAACTAAAAAAATTTTGTGATTTTTTTATTTAAAATTCCTATAATAAAAAGAGGAGTGGAGATCACCCAGAAAAGTACGCTTCTTAAAAATATTAATTTATAAAAATTTGATTACACGATTGATTGCTCATGTCAAATTATCGATAATATTATCTGATGAGGAAAACTTTGAGAAGTAATAAAACTGATTCCATTTTCTTCGGAAATTAAAATTTTTAAAGCTGACAATTTTCATTTTCTCTATCACTGATGTCAAACACGTCTTCAAGGGGTAAAATATATCAAAAAGAATTCACCAGATTAACGATGGCATTGACTTTTTAGCGACTTTAACTACAATGTGAATTTGCTTAATTAATAATTATGATGTTTAAACTCCACAAATTTTCCTAATTTCCACCTGGTTTAGAAATGTAAGTAAATTAATAATGCGAATAAAAGACAATTAGATGATTTTATAAAAGGAGAAAAAATTACGCTTTTTAAATTCAAAAAAGACGCCTTCTTATTTGTGGGTTAAATTTGAAAAAAAATGTATTCAAAAAAACTAATTTGGCATTTTGTTTTGAGATATTATATTAAACATTTTAAAATTTTAACTTATATATCTTTGCTATCCAACTTTTCACGTCTTTTTTCTGTGACAAGCTTTTCAATATTGCGAGTGGAACTAGATAAAGCACAAAAAACAATTCATTAGGGAAGTTAAAGTAGATAAAGTTTATCTTTTTCTCCTTCTTCCTAAATTATTCATATGGCATTTTTGTTTCCTTTTTAACATTTCTTTCAATACTTTCAAGCGAAAACAGTGTTCCATAAAATAAAATAATATTATAATGCAGATAGCCTAGAGGTAGGAGTGTAGGGTATTGATCCAGGTGGTCTGGGTTCGATTCCCAATGCTCTCTGAAAAAATAAATAACCTGGTTCGAATTATATTTAAAAACTCATTTAAAAAGTTAACAGACGATTGGTATTCAAAATCTGAGTCCAAAAGATTTAAATTCCAAAGATTTACTTTTATCCTCGATGTTTCCAGATGTTTTAAGAGGCAAAACCTGCTCAACCAAAACTTTTTTAGACCCAATTTTGTTTAAAAATAAAACCGAGTATCTAAAGTTTGAAATTAAAATAATTTTAATAAAAATGGGAAATTTTACTCTGTTTCTCATAAAGTATTTTATATTTAAATATAATTCTTGTTATCTTAACAAAATATTTTTACAATTTAGATTGAAAATTGAACAAATTTTTTTATCAATAATTTTTCAATAAAAAAATGAATATCAACTTTTTACTATAAAAAATCAATAAATTTGACAATTTTCGGGTAAATTTTTAACTGTCCTACTTATCATAAACCAGTTCCTTTTTTTAGATTTGGTGTTCAGCAGGCACAGAAATCAACTTTCACAAATGTAGGTCATGTGAATAGCAAAAGATATTGATTTTGAAATATTGGGCCAGCTGCTATCAATTATACTCTGATCCAATTTTGATGGTAAGAGGATGTAAAAAATTTTGCGGATATCCGACACCTCTAATAATAATATGAGCATAAAATATAGATAACAATTTTCATCAATAGTTTTTTGAATTCAAATGGAAATTAATCATTAAAAGTTTTTACACTCAACATGAAAGTTTAAAATTCTATGTAAGAACATTTTTGGCGGATCAATCATACGTTTTTGTTATTCGGTTAAAATTTCAAATGCCAAAAATTGTAAAATATACCATTTATTTCATAGAACAAAATTGTCTAAATTCTAGACAAAACTGAATAAATTTTATTTTTAAATAAATTAAAAAAATGTCTACTTGGGTAGTTGACTTAACACAATTTCCATTGGACAGCTGCCTATCGGGCATTTTTCCCTCAGACCTGAGTATAATTTTTGTACATCAAAAATAAAAAAGTTATTGTAGAAGCGGCGAACTTTGGATGAAGGAAATTGATTGAATTATTTTTACGTATACACGAGGAAATAAAAATCAAATTTTATTCAAGCTGAGAGGTAGTAGATTGAGGAGCGGATCAAATTCACAGGGTGCCATTTTTAATTGAAGAATCCTTGGTGCTAGATCCACCATCTTCCACGGTAACAGGACAAGGGAGCAAACAAAGGAAGTAATAGGAGATGAAGATGGGCAAGGAGAGTGTTATCAATAAGATCAAGTATTTCTTGTAGTTCAAGCTTCTCTTCTTCTTGGTCATGTAAATAGGCGCGTTCACAAGCTCAGGCATACTTTGAAAGGTTTGCTGCCTATTCTTCGCATTCTTTAATTTGAATTTCATGATTTATGACTTCAAGCTATCTCATCCACCGTGGTACTAAAAAAAATGGTGATTGCTTTTATACCATTTTAATCTTGTCCTTTTGCAATTCCATTTTATCCTTTTGCAATTCTATTTTGTCTTTTTGAAATTCTATTTTATCCGTTTGCAATTCTATTTTGTCTAATTTTTACTTAAATTTAAAAAATTGGTTGATCTACAAAGATTATGAATAAAACAAGAATTTACCTGTTTTAATTATTAGTTTAAACCAGGGCTTCGGAATCGGGGCCGCAAAATTTGTTTACTAGGAGTGGGAATCGGAGTTACAAATAAAAAAAAAAGCGGCTCCCTATGTCTGGCTCAAAGCGTATAATTCGTGATGTATCAAAAGCACAATTGTTACATATATAACCTTGAAATATAAATAATCAGTTTTAGTTCATGTTCATATTCTATTTACAGAGAACAAACCATAAATAAATGATGAAATAGCTTTTCACTTTTTTCAAATATAAATTATAATATATATAAAACGTCGGAGCCCGAGTCAGAGCGGGAGCCATAAAAAAATATTTGCGCCGGAGCCAAAAAATTGTGAGGCGGCTCCGAACCCCTGGTTTCAACTGCACAATTTTTTTCTATCCCGATTAGGGAAACTGATACGGCACACGGAAAGGAAAGAATGTTTCCTCTCTGGAAATTTTGGGTTCCCTATAGAATCCTGATTTATGCATATATTGAAAATTAATTCATTACACACACTTTGCAACGTTATTATGCTCATTCAATCATAACATAAATACTTTTTTTAAGTACTATTTTAATTTGGGTTTACAAGGTTTTATTCTGCTTTAACAGTGAATGCCTGTCTTTACGAAATATTTAATATATTGATAATAATAATAAATTGGATTAAATATAAAATGTTAGCATTAGAACATTAGCAAAAAGATTAACTCATAGAAAAACAAATATTTAATTATTTTATCAAGAACCTCATATTCGTTTGGCCTACACTATAACTAGAACATTTCTTTATAGAACTACATAAAAATGAAAGTTTAGAGTTAAACATAAAAAAAATCACGTATTTCCTATCAAGGCTTGTAATTTTTTAACTCTGATAAAGTCTATAAAAAGTTGCGAAGCAAGAGAAAAATTAAAAAATAATAAAAAACTTTACTGTTCAGCATAAAACGAAAAATTATAATGATATGAATTCATTCGGATCATAATTTAATTACTAAAAAAATTTAAGGATCTACATTTTTAAATTTGAGTAAAAAGATAAGGTTGAGAATTCTTATATATTTATATTCTTTGTTATGCTTTAGGAAAAATGTTTATATAAAACTGCTACTGATAAACATGTTTTCCATGATTTTAATTTAAAAGCTTTTTAGGATAATCATATATTTAAAGCAATCGATGTAAATGTCATCAGAAAAATCATAAATATGTAAAATAACAAGATCTAAAAGTCAGAAAACTTATAGTGATTGTGCAACACTCAAAAAAGTATAAGACATCTGTGGCCGTTTTTATATGAAAAATTATATGAGGAATCTATTTTTGACCTTCTTTTTGTTAAATTAGACAGGGTTTTTACAGAATTGTCACTGTATACCCTTGTTGTTATTAAATTTGATATTAATTTATTTAACTTCATTGTATTACTTCTATTTAGTTTGTTTCAGATATAATTTATTTTTAACATGAGTGCAAGACAGTGCCAAAATGATCAAAACAGATTTTGTTACATATGTGGAGAATTGACTTTTGCTAAAGAAAGGCGTAGTATCACACATCAATCATCATGTCAAGAAAATGTATAAGGCGCACTTCGATTGTCACTTAGGAGACCAGGATAAATCATGGGCTCCTCATGTGTGCTGCCTTACATGTGTAAACATATTGTGCATGGCACTGGAAAACAGTGCCTAATCTGGATAAACAAAGGTCATATTCAGAATCAGGACAATTTTTTGACCAAGAAACAAGTCTTACTTAACTTGTACTTTTTTTAACCTCAAATTTCCACAGTGAAACTTCTTAACTGATAATGCAAAGAATAATATCTTTTCAGTGGAAACTGACAGTTTGACATTCCCTTCTATTAATAATAAATTTGAAACCATTAATTACTATAATGTTTTTGATTCAGAATTATTTAAGGATAATTTTATTTATAAGAATGCAAGGTTTTACTCTATTTTCGAGTATACTACTTAAATTGACTAATATTAATAAAATTATTCTAAGATTTTGTCGTAATAAATTTTAATAAACTATATTTGTTTTGGTGGTTTATTTATCTTTAATCCCGATTATTGGAGACTTGAGTAAGCTTGCTTAGGTACTTGGTTTCGACAACACTATTTTTTTGATTGAATCCAGGATCAAGCTTTCTTTGCGTATAGTTTAAGAAAAAGAAATTTATTTGGCAAAATAAACGATACTAAATTACAGAAAAACAAATTATTAGTTAAAGCTGTTCATTAATTCAACAAAACAAACTAAATATAATAAATCTTAAAACGCGAGGATATTCAAAAGGCCTTAAGCCGCTGAGATGAAAATACAAGCTGTCTAATTCACCCTTGTCAATGAAAACATTTGAAGGTGCTGATAAAGATGTTATTTTTACCAACTGGTTATAGGTTGGTTGGAGATATCAAAGCACTTTCAGCTGTAAGGCTATATGCTCGCATTATGCTTAAGAAGATTAATCACAGTTTTTGTGAATTTGTTTTTAGAGTTGGGAGCCTTGGGGATCGAACCCCTGACCTTCAACTGTTAAGCTGAGTGGACATTTAGGCTAAATGATAAAATATAGAAAAGATAGAGGTGAATATATTTGAATGCAAGTTTAACCATTAGTTATTTTTTATAAAATTAAAAAATATGAACTATATTTTAATTTTATATTTATTTGTGAAAAGTTTTTAATTTTAATATTAAAAATTTCCCTCCTCTTTTTGTCTTTTATTAAAATGTAAATCGAGCATTTTTTTTTATAATTTTTATATATAATTTTAAATAATAGCTTTATTTCTAGAAGCATGGACGCTCAAATGAATTATCCATGTTCCTTTAGTAATTGTTCTGTTGTGAATATGAAAAGAAAAAGTGATTTTGATCATTTTTGTCAAGATCAAGTATCATTTCTATCAGATGTAATTATTTTTCTCCTTTAGTATTTGGTATTTTTAAACTTTCTATTAATTTAATGCTATAATTAAGGTAGTTATTAATTTTAAATATAAATTAAGTAAAGTAAAAATGCTATAAAGCAAAATAATTTTTGGTCTTTGTTTTAAAGTATTGAGTATATATTTTAATCACTTTTTATTCACTATCGTCTAATCATAGACGATCAGTTTCTTCCTGTAAAACTATTATAAAATTTGCGTAAAGTTGCAAGTAATTTAAACTCTTATTTTGAATAGAATTACTTATAATTATTATGCAGATAATATAAATTGATTGATTTCAAACTTTTAATAAAATTCATTGAATTTCACAGCCAAAATATTTTAATCCACGGGTTTCAACCAATGATCTGTTAAAGTAATTCAATTGTATACATAAAATTCTAGAATATTTTTATAATTTGTTCCATTTTATCTTTGCTCGGCATACTTTAATTTTAAATATGACATTCTCTGTATATCTAAAACAAAGTTTTTACTTTTATTGAAATAATGAAGTTTATTTTTTGGTTTAGGGGTTTGCAAAAATTCTAACTATAAGATTGTAGGTCTGTGAAGATTGCATCGGTGTGCACTCTCTTATTTAAACTATAAACAACAAGAATAATATTTTGCCCTTTTAACTGAAAGTTCGATTTCCTAAACTTCTTTAGAGGCAAACCCTTTTTGGAGAATCCTAAGCTCTGCCACTTTTTATGGTCATAGTATAATTAATTTTTCTTTATTATATTGTTTACCAAGTTTAATATTTTGTATAAACTATAAACCCCTGAGGGTTTAGGCACAAAAGATAAATGTACATTATTTACATACAGTAGAGTGCAAATGTTTTTCGCAATAGCTAATATTTTTTTATTTGTTCAAAATTATTATTTGTATATTTTATCTATTAAAAATTCTGTTCAAAAATACAACATTTATTTTTATACTTTGTGTGATTTCCTTTAGACCTAATAATTGAATTCTTGGAAGAGAGCTATATAGATTCTTTATATATTCATTTGGATCAATTCCCATAATTCTTCAAGGTTTTTCGCGTTCCTTAGATGAACTTATCTTTTTAGCTCAGTCCATATTTGTTCAATTATATTAAGTTCACGGCTTTGAGATGGTCAGTTTTTTATCAAACTTTTTCTTTTGTGTTTGTACGTTTTTACATTCCTTTAGGGCTTCTAACTTACTGCCGTGAATTAGAATGAAGCTCAATCTTCGTTTCAGTACTAAAAATTACATTATGTAAAAAATTTCCTTTTGCCCACTCAAATTTTTTTTTAATTGAACTTTATTCAGAGCTGCTCATTTAAATTATTTTATTCTGAGGATTCGTTTTACTGTATCAATTGAAATATATTTTGATAAATTATTTTCTTCTATCAATTGCCTTTCAGAAAAATTAGGATTAATCTTTTACATTCTCGCTAATGTTCGGGTCTCTTAACAGTAATTTTTGAGGACGACCCTTTTTGGGTTTGTTGGCTACAGTTCCTGTACTTTTATATTTTGATAAATATTACTTCTAGATATATTAAATAATTCTGGAATAGCTCTTTTACTTTTCTTTATTGAAAGAAGTACACCTTTCATTCTCAATTCTAGAGATACTTTAGGCATGTCATTCAAAAAAAGACTTCAAGAAAAGTTCGTTAAAGATAACAGATGATTTAAAAATATCAATTTTAGTAAAAAACAATGATAAAAATTTATATTAAAATTTGAAAAAATGTTCTTACCTAAAAAGTCAACAAATGGCCTAAAACTTTTGCGCCGAATTTTTAAAAGATAAAATATGCAACTGGTAATTTTTAATAAATTAAAAAAGAAACTATTTTATAAGTCTCTACTTGCTATTATTACTGCTAATTTGTCCTCTTTCTAGAATAAAGCCGTTTAATAAGTTGTATTTTGTACTAGGATTCTTATTGGTTCTGCTCCATTAGTATCGATGGTTGGTAGGTGGGTCGCTTCTGTCAATCAAATATAATTGAGTTTTGTATAACACCAATTTGTATTATAAATTTATTGCTCTCATTCTAATCGCCACCTGTTATTTCTTCAAAGGATTCCTGCCATCAAAATCTTTATCATAAAAAAATTTGCCAGCACCCAAATGGTATTAGCGCTGAAGACCAAAGTCGAAATGCAGTGTGTTACAACAGCAACGATAACGATATGCACAATAGCGAAGTAAGGGTGTAGTTGTTAACTTCCTATCTTGTTTAAGTAATATGCGGTATACTTTTTAGGCTTGTCGAAGTATGGAATCTGAAACACTGCGTATTGATGATGATGTTGAGTTTGATGATTCCGAGAATAAGTATATTGTCTATTTGATCTTGATTATATCTTTTTTTGTACTATTCTATTTTTAGGGAAACGTTAAATAACGCTTCTATTCTGTCCACTCCGGAATCCCAAAAGTCCTTCTGCTTTCCTGATTATATGAGATTGATAGCTGATTCATGTTATTTTCAATCGGATATTTATTAGTTATCCTTGCCACAAAGGATAATACTAGTCTGTTCTAAAAATTAATTCGTAGGCGAACTTTTTTTAACAATTATCTATTTATGTGTCTTGCGAGTGTTAGAATTTTATTTGACACAGTCATCGTATACGTTAGTTTTAGTTTATTTCCTTGTGTTTTCAATGCATATATTTTCCCAAAGACACTTCAGATGGCTTGTAAAATATATTTTTGATATAACTATCTCATTAGTGTTCATCACTTCTCAGGTCATTTATGCATATTTTCTCGTGTAATTTTAGTTATGCTTTATAATAAATTTTTACAAAAGTTTTTTAATTCATTGTTATTTACTGCGTATAGCGTTGAATACATTTATATCGCTTGTTGTAATTATGTTACATTTTGTAACAGCGTAAATAAATAAAAAAAAATCATAAAAAACAACTAAAATCGGTAAAAAAAAAATAAATAATCTAAAATTAAGTTTTTTTGGCGCTTTTTCCATGATTAGGAGACAAGCCAAAACTCTGTATCTAACACAAACTGATCGACTACATTTTCACACCTTACTCATTTTAAAATTGTAATTTAAATATAAAAAAAACATCATAAATTTTGTAGCAATCAGACAAAAGGAAAAATTCTCATCTAAAATCCTTTTTATTTTAAAGTGTCTAAATATTCATTTTTCCAAACTTTTTTATTTCATGAAAGAATCAATTAGTGCAAAAAATATTTTGAAATTGATTTATTTTTACTAAAACCGGATAAAATGTAAGTAGTATTATATTACCTATGAAAAAATTGCATATATTTACCATTTTAAGCATGTTTTATATAAAGAGTATAAATGAAACTCCCCTTTGAAAGTTATATATAAATTTACAAGGGTTTCATATAAGGGGCGTGAGTATGGTTAGTTAGATGCCGAATTAGGTCTTCGGTTCGATCCCGCATCAAGATTTCTTTCTTCATAGTTGGATACAAGCGATGCAATTGTGCCTTTTCGATGAAAACACCCTACGCTACCATTACCATAACAAAAGAGTGTCTTTGACAAAAACCGAATTCCACTTTTTCATTGTTTTGCTGTTTCTTGCAATTCAAAGAGAAGTAGATGTTTATTTTAAGTAATTTTTTTGCCACCTTATTGGATGTTAGAGAATTCTTTCTTGATATCGTATACATTTTGTTCTTTGGGTCCTTTAGGGCCACACGAGGCTCGCTATTTGACAATATGAAGATCCTTTTTAGGTCTTGGAAAAATTGGTGGGTTTTGCTAAATTCTAGTTTACAAAAATGATGAATAGAAATTGCAAAAACTCTTTAGTACTAAGTTTTTAAATCAAACGTGTTTTATTTATATGAATTAGGGAGGGAGGCTAAATCATGACATTCAAATGCATAACCAAAAATTAAAAAATTAATGTCTTCCCAATTATAATGGTCAGTTAGATGCTTAAAGTATATATAGTATATAAATATTTAGAAAGTAGTATAACAACAGGTGGTCGAAATGCTTGTATCATCCCTTTCTTTGGTCATCAAAACCTCATGACGTTGGACTTGGGAGAAAACTCCCCATGATTTTTAGACATTATAACGCAATTTTAAACTTCTTGATGGTATTATATCGAATTTTATCCACTAATTTTTTGAATCGATTTTTTAAGAGAAATCGAAATTAGTGTTTTACAGATTTTATCAAGAACTTGATGTGATTTAGACAAATTGAACATTTTTCTTTTTGTTGGTTCTTGGAATTCAAAAGAAGCGGTTCAAAAGTTGCATCCAATAAATTCATAGCTAAGTACATATGAATAAAGTTTTTGTTATTAGCTAATTTGCAGAACAAAAAAAAGTTCCCATTTTTTAAATTTGTCGTTATGGTCAAGATATCTCAACCACGGAAGAAATGCGTATATTTTTTTATTTCATGTAATAAACACTTAATTTTTTAATAATGAAAGTTATTGCACTTTAAGAATGGAATCAAAATGCAAAAGTATATTTTTTTCTATACTTGCTTGAAGTTTAAAAAAATTGTCATCCAAACAACATTTTTATTAACAGCTTAATAAAAAAACATGAAAACGGTCATATTATCAAATGTTATTTTTAATTGATATAAGTGGTCTGGCAATACTACAAAAGACAACAAAATATATAGAAAGTATATGTAACATACAAAGTATAGCGCGTTTGCCTATATAAAGTTAAATATGTAGTTTTAATTAGCTTTAATATTATACAAAGCTTGAAGATATATACTGTGAAACCTTCGCTTGTGGACACCTTGCCAATGTGGACAAATTTTATGCGAACGTTTATTTTTACATGGCAACTTATATATACAAAACTTTGGTACTGAGGACGCCTCACTACAATGGACACGTGTGATCGACTTTGAACATATAAACACTTGCTAGTGTGAACACTTTCTTCTCCATGATGTTATACCACTATGTAACTCTGTTACAAGTGTTTACGTAAGAACGATGCACTGAAAAAACGCACACCTCTTTTGTTTGCATCTGTTTCGCTGCAAAGTGGCTATTTAGATAAAGAAGTTTTTACTTACCATACCAGTATGTCTCTTCGTACATACGCTCATCCAAAAAAGTGAAAACTCAATATGCTTATTTGTATATTCTATCAATGTGCTCTCTTGAATAGGTTAGGACATCTCGTACAAATTTGTTTTTCATTATAGCAAAATGATCAACTTCTAAAAAAAATGTCTTCATCATAAATACAAAAAATTCGAAAAGTCTTCAAAAATATCATAAAATAAACTCTTGAAATAAAGAACTTCAAAACCTCAAATGGATGGCTGAATAATTTTAAACGCTACCATAAGTTGCACTCCAGAGTTATTAGTCGTGTGCGAGGGATTGTGAACCTTGGTAAATTGTTTTTTTGTTTAAAATCAGTTCAACGTTTTATTTTGTTATTAAATTTATTAGAAGATTTTTAGGCTATTCTCGAGAAAACATTTATGATATTGATGGAACTCGATTATTCTATAGAGCTATGCCATCTCGTCGCGGAAAAGATATAACCTGAGGAAAAAAGCAAAGATCGTCTTACTGTAGCTCTCATTGCAAATACGATGAGATGTATAGAAAAACCTAATGCTATTGGGTCAGCTGCTCGTCCAAGTTCTTTTAAAAACATTAGAATTGAATTGTTACCCATTTATTATTATTTTAACAAAAAAGCCTGGATGACTGGTAAAATATTTGTGCTCATTCTAGTAAGTTTGAACAAAAAGTTTTCATATGAAAACCGGCACAATCTTATTTTTGCTGACAATTCTCAGCCATCCAAAGAACCTACAATTCTCAAATATCAACTATCAAGGTCATTTTTCCCACCAAACAAAACATCGGTCTGCAACCGCTTGATGAAGAAATTATAAATGATTTCAAAGAGAACTACAGGAAACGGCTCAGATCTATTTTGTCTGTGATTGAAAGAACTGAAGAGTTTTCAGTTAATAAGCATGTTGCTTCATTTCAAGTTGAGTTGAAATAAACAGCCTAGAAATGTTTCAAAAAATGTTCTTTTTATCATGGCAGGAGGTTTTAAATGAAAAAGAAATTAAAGAACGCTTAAAAGAAGACTTAGATTTAAATGATGTTGCGAGAATCTAAGATGATGAAAATGAAGGACAAACAGATTTAGTGCAAAATTTTTCAACAACATTGAAATCTCTCAAAAAAGAATTGAATGATATTTCGTCTCTTTATCTTCAATAGAAACCCACTAACTTGGAAAGCTTTCCCCAGAACGCATCAACTTCACAATTATCCATGTTATAAGGCATTGACATGAACTGATAGTCCAGGAATTTATCTGTTAATTGATCCTTTCTGTTATTTATCTGTTAATTTTTGAATTTTTGCAAAAAGTAAAAATACGGGGGAAATCCAAGTGAACAAAAATCTGTCCGTAGAAAATTTTCCCTACGAAAATCCGAAGATCTGACAACATTGTCCATTCCAAATTAAGCATCTGATCAACTACGCCCAAAATTTTGTGTCGTCATTTCTAAAAATACTATGAAAGAATGATATTTGAAAATAATAAGAGGAGATCATGTTTGATGTGTTGATGTTTCTGAAATGTTGATTAGAAGGAAATTTCTTGGGTTTCAGAGGGTTTGATTTATTGTTGGAGTTTTAAGCAAAGTTGTGGATGAAACCTTCGTGGATGACGCTTCACTATCGACACCAAAAGAGTTTGATTTTGAAGATTTAAATGAGAGTGCTGAATTTTGATGTAATTCAAAAGATTTAGTGTCCAACTTTGAAGTTTTTTGAGTCAAAAATGGAAAATGTTTTTAATAGTGGACAAACTTAGTTGTTAAAAAATTGTGTTACACAGTGTATCAAAATAAGTTAAAAATTATTTATTTTAATCACTAATTTTTTTCAAAAAAGTTTTATGAAACATAAAATTTTTTGAATATAAAATTAAATAATATATATACGCTTGTCCAATAACCAGGGTTGGGGTCAATTACAATTACACTTTTACCTTAAACTACAATTATAATTACAATTATGTTAAAAAAAAATGTTCAATTACAATTATGTAATTAATTTTTCTTTCAATTATAATTACAATTACAACTTCCGATTTATACAAAAATAAGTAAATATATTTATTATAGAACAAAAAAATGTAATTAATTTGAAATTGATATTTAAAAAATTTATCGATTCATACAATATGCATGTTTGATCTTAGAAACATTAGCTCCTCAAATCTCGAATCTGATAAACGGCATCTGTCTGGCCTTATAATTTTGCCAGCAATCGAAAAAACTCGTTCGACAGGAGCGAAGAGCTAGCGTTTTTAACTCAGGATAAATAGATTTATTTTGTTGCCAGAAAATAAGCGGGTCGCTGTCCTCCGGAATTGATGATTTAAAAAAAAAAAATTTTTTTAATTTTTTTTTTTTAGTTGAAGTGTTCTTGTTTTATTCAGTGGGACTAACGCTGTAACTTTCTTTTGCAGCAGATGAGTCAGCTAATTTGAAAATCTTCTGTTGATGTCATTCATCAAAGCATTACATTAGATCATATACAAGTGAGTTGAAAATATGGTGCGTGTAAGCACAAGTTTCATTCACAGCGAATTGCTTCTATAAATTTTTTCATGTATGAATGATTATTGCCGTTTTCAAAGACAAGCTTTATATTTTTGTATCTGTAATTGATGAATGATGAGAGTCAAACTACAGTGACGTCCCACATGTGTTCAGTGTAAAGTAACATAAAAAACTAGCTAAAGGGCGAGAAAGAGAGTGAAAATGAGAGAGAAGCGAGCAACGTTTTGCAAATCAGTGAACACTCCAGATTCTCATATCGCCTCCAACATACTCTTCTTATAGTCAAAATAATTGAAAATTGGGGTTTCAATTACAATTATTTTCCAATTATGGGGCTTTAATTACAATTAGAATTACACTTTAGTTGTAATTAATTTTCAATTACACAATTATAATTGAACCCAACCCTCTGCCAATAACCATAAAAAATTAGAGGGGCTAAAATATAGAGCATAAATTTTTTTAGTTTGTTTGTAAGGTTAGTTTGATGCGCCACCTTACATAATCCACCTATGATGGTTTACAGGCACTCGCACCTTACCCAGAACAATTTTTTCAAAAAACTAAACCTATATATAATAAATAATTTATTGAGCACTTAAAAATTTTAAAATGTAAATTTTCTCCGAAAGAAAGGACTTCCAATGAGTGGAAGATTGTCTCAAACCATTGCAATTCTTTTCATAGAAATTTCTATGAGAAATTTCATAGAGAGGCTCAAACTTTCTAGTGTGTTGAATATACACTTAAAGTTTTTTCAAAAAAAGTTTTTATCAATGTGACAAAAAATAGATATAGAAAATCATTTGAAAACTATCTTTGAGAAACAAAAATTAAAGAAGAATCATTTTATTAAAAAATTGTGAATAAGTTAATATTCCTTGTTCAAACAGTTAACATTAGTCTTCTTGGTTTTTTGTTAAAATTCTTTAGGAAATCATCAAATGTAACTTTCTTGGTGAGTTTTTCCCCTTGAGAAAGAATTATCAAGTTTTCTTTTCTTTCACTCAGCATCGACTGTCGTGAAGAAGTGAAAACTCTTTTAGGTGTTGAAAAACTTCTTTCACACGACGCTGTGCTGATGCCTATTGTTAAAGCAGCTTAAAAAATATACTGTAAAGTAAATAATATTTTAGTAAAAATATCATAATTACCAATATACAAAGAAAAGATCTCATTACAGGCGGACTTGATGGGATATAATTCCTTTCAAATATCAGAAATTTCTATTCCTGGTGGTAAGTTCTTTCCCTCCAAAAAAGTTTTGATAACCTAGTTATGTCAAATATTAAAAACGATTATTATAGAAATCGTATTATTCAAATGATAGATTACTAAGCACTGAGAAGATAAAATATTTTCGTCAGTCTTTATTTCAAGAAGAGTGCATAGTGGTTTGATTTTCTCATACATAAGAAAATGTTCTTTTGAACTAGGCATAAGGCAGTTAATAGCATTTATAATAGAAATGTTTTGATCTGCAAATCAAGATTGTGATTGGATTTTGATTGGATTGGAATATCTAATCACTTGCCAACTTTGTTGATATGCTTGCTTGATTGCTGGATTATTGGTTAGGAAATTGTGCTTTGATTGTGGAGGATTTCTAAATTAGTAAAGGGGATGGAAGAGAAAGAGTATCTGAGAAAGTAAATATGATAGAATAAAAGTAGAGATGTTAATCTTTGTGGGTGAGTGGGAGTAAATTAGGGTTTGATTAGGACTTGAGATTGATAAGAGGGGGGGGGGGGGTCACATTTAAGGAGAGGTGGGGCTTACTTTATGAGCGGAGGGGGGGAGGGGGGCTCAAGCCCCCAATTTTAATATGACGCGCGGGCCCTGCTTATATACACACTTACTCTCTAACACCAAGACACCACACATACAGCGCTTATCTATAATCAAATCGAAAGAAAAGCATATGTTTTAATCCTCCGTCACTCTTTGCCTCAAGCTACATCGTTCTCTCCCGTTTAACCATAATCGTTTTGTGTTTGAAAAAGCCGACTGTCGGCGAAAATGAACATTTTAAAAATGTTAAGTGCTCAATAAATTATTTATTTTAGCTAACATGGCCCTACAAGTCAGTAGCGGCTCGTGAAACTTTTTCTGCTTTTCCCACTAATGAACTGTTAACATATTTAACATTCATTTTACAAGGTTCAGTTTATAATATTTTTTTGACTAAACGGTTTGGTTATCTATATTCCAATCTAAATGGCTGGTTATCTAATAATTTCAAATGGCATTGAAAGCATGATGAAAAATTATAGTTAGGTTTAGCTATAGTGAGCTGCTATTCAATCCATTTTATTGAATTAGGTTAGGTATTCTGAAAATAGCAGTAAGTAATTTTTCTTGATCTAACAGTTTATCCTACTAATTTAGCCTTCAATTCAAATCTTGCTAAAATTATTGTGCTTATTTAGAATTTATCTTAAAATGCCTAAAAGAAAATGCAATTTTACCAGTGATGTTAAAAGAGACTATCCATTTTTAAAAGAAACTGTTGATAGCAAAGTTGTTTGCAATTATTGCCAATCTGCTTTTTCAATTAGCCATGGTGGACGCTCAGATATTAAAGACCACCTTGAAACCAAGAAACACAAATCTTCTCTTGAGACAGTAATGTCGTCATCTCGTGTGACAAACTTCTTCAAAGCTGCTTCATCTGATGAGTCTCTACTCTTAGCAGCGAAAGAAGCAACTTATCATACGGCTATTTATGGACAGTCCTTCAGAAGTTCAGATTGTATCTCTAAGCTAGTTTAAAAATTATTTGAACCTAAATGTGCTCTTCGAAGAGCAAAATGTGAAGCAGTGGTTACGAATTGCATTGCCCCGGTGATAGATGTTGAACTACGTCAAGAATTAAATAAAGCAAATTTTATTTCGGCTTCTATTGATGCTTCAAACAGAAATGAGATCAAAATTGTTCCAGATGTAGTTCGTTATTTTGTAGATTTTGGTGTGAAAGTGAAACTTTTAGAATTGACATCACTTGAAGGTGAAACAACTACAATACTCAGCGAATACCTGATTTTGGTTCTCGTGCAAAATGGTCTTAAAAAAACTTGCTGTGTTTTGCGCAGATAATTTTAACACCAACTTTGGAGGTTTGAAAAGAGAAGACAGAATAATGTTTTCTTTAAAGTAAAAGATAAATTTTTCAGGGGTTGGATATGCAGCTCACATTGTGCACAATTGCATTCAACATGCTATAGATAATCTCCCCATAGCTGTCGAAGGCCTTGTTTTAAAAATCTATAAGTCTTTTCATATATATACTGTTCGCGTTACAGAGCTCAATCACTTTTGCGACTTTGTTGATATTGAATATCAGAGAATTTTGCAGCACGGAAATACAAGATTTCTTTCTTTGCTACCAGCCTTACAAAGAATACTTGAAATGTTTGAAGGATCAAGAAGTTACATCAACTCCAAAGAAGGTTGTCCTACGCTAATCAAAAACTGTTTTGAAGACTCAACTCAAGAGCTCTATTTAAAATTCGTTCATGGGCAGTTGAAATACTTCAATCAGACTATTTTAAAGATATCTGTAGAAGTGGTGCTTGTTTTTTAGAACTAAAGCAAAACATACTTGCAAAGAAAGAAAATAACTTCTTGCCATCCCAGGCAATGTTGCTCCTGAGTAAGCTAGAATAGGCAGGTGAAGTAAACCTGGAAAGAGTTTACAAAGAAGGAAGAAACTTTTATAATAAGTGTCTATCATATCTGGGTCTTTATGATGAAGCTTATAAAGAATTGCATTCTCACCTTTGGGTTGACCTTTTAAGTCGGAATTATCGTGGGAATAAGTGCTTGAATCTACAAAAAAGATCAACGAAATGTTTAGGAAGCAGATGATTGACAGTGACTCTCTCTTTGATGAAGAAGTAGTTGTAAAAAAAGCATATTTCTGAATGTTGCAAGGAAGATAGCTGGCAGAAAGCATCTCTTGAACAGAAATGGTTCCAGATATTTAAAAAATTTTAAGAAAAAAGTATAAGGATTCTTAATTTTGAAAAGTAAATTGAATTTATACTTTGTTTACCTGGAACATCAGCTCCCGTTGATAGAATTTTTCCCATCATGAATAACATCTGGTCTAATCAAAGAGGTAAAATGCTGGAGCAGAATGTGAAAGCCCTTATCACCTGCAAAATTATTTCGATAGTTTCTTGCTACGATTTTTACGAGAAAGTCAAATCCAACCATCTTCAAAAAGTTTTGTCTACATATAAATATGATTGGGCGAATATATAAATTTATACTCTCTATATAGGTTATTTATACAGAGTATAAATAAACATGTCTGTTTATTTTTATTTTTTTTTATCTGATAAAGGCCTTTGTTCTGAAGCGTCCAGGTTTTTAATTGCAAAAATATGGTAAGTCTACCTATACTGTAAGTCAAAGAAATAAAAGATGCTGAAGGGTAAATTTTGGAAAATGATGAAAAAATTATTGAAAGGTTGAAAGAATATTTTCCCGGACTGTTAAATGCAGAAAAACATCGAAAATACCTAGAAGACGCGAGTGCATATAAAGGATCAATAAAACCAAAACAGAATAGAGGTTGAGATGGCATTAGGAAAATATAAAATTACAAGGAGAAGCAGAAAAAGCTACATGCTGTGTCCATAGACTTGGAAAAAGCGTACTATCGGATACCGATGCTAGAGGTGTGGAGATGTTTAAGAAAGAAATTGGGGCCAGAGAAATATGTGAACAAATTATGGAAATGTAAAGAGACAAAAAATAGTGGTTGGCATGATAAGGAATTTTCATGGGTTCGCTTGCAACAGGGCTCAGTTTTCAGTCTTTCTTCTTTAACCTTTGGATATGTTGACAGAAAAAATAAGATAAGTCCTGCGGGAGATTGTATATGCTAACGATATCGTTATGGTGGGTGAAGAGTAGCGTAGGGTAGTGGAAGTTCGATGGTAACAAATAAGTATAAATAAGACTGAATACTTAGTAATTGAATTGGTATTCTATAAGGGCTGGAGACTGTGGCATTAAAAAAAGATAAAGAAATTATAAGTGACAGAAAGAGAATGTAAAGGTGAATATGTGGAGCTACTAGAAAAGATAGAATCGGTAATTATAAGATTTATTTTAACTAATTATGGGCAACAAGGTACAGGAGGAGTGGTTCAGATGGTATAGCCATGTTGTAATAATATATTAATAGTGTATTGAAAGACAGATGATGTATTTACAGGTAGATGGCAAGAGAAAGAGGGGAAAGCCCAAAATGAGATGAATAGGCTGCATTATGACTGACTCCAAAGAGAAATGAGAAATATCAAAAAGCGAAAGATAAGGTCCGATGGAGTACACTCATCTAAAACAGCGAACCCGTTTTAAAATTGGCTAATAAAAATGTGAAGGAGAAACCAAGAAGGCCTGATACTCAAGATAACTTATTTTTTAATTTTGTTGTTGTTGCATCGAAGATTAATGAAGTAAAACTTTTTAGCAACACACCTCTAGTGATCTTATAGCTTCAAATTCATCAAATATCAAACCCTTTGTGCTTCGCCTTACCTAAAAACGCCTTTGTTAATTTTATTCATATAATCCTCATGGATTTTTTTGAATCTATCTTCCTCTCTACACATGATCTATTACACATTTTCTTATTTTTAACTTCACTATTTTAGCATGTTGAGATTAGAAGTTCTTACAATAGGGAGAATGAAGGATTTTTTCTCATACGAACATATAAACTTAAGTTTAGTTCGTATCTTTTTGTTTTGAACTAAATAAATCTTATCTTATCTTGTAGGTTGTTTGATGCTCCACCATACAACCTATGCTGGTTTACAGGCAACCGCACATTACCCGGTCTCTAGTGATCTTACCAGACCACCGACAAATATATTTTAAAAAATAAAAATTGTTATATAAAACATGTATGCTATTAATTATTATAATATAATTTTAGGCAGAAAATAATTAACAAATTTGCAAAATTTCTTTAAACATGTCAGGAGTATATTAATATGATATTTCTAGGAGCAATAGTAAAGAATGTTAGAATACAATAAATGGGGAAAAATCCAACATATTATTCAAATATAACCTACATTTAAACATAACTTCATATAGATGAAACAATTTAATTATAATAATATGTGATACATGAATTTTCCTCAAATAACAGAATTGAAAAAGCTCATGTAAAATTTGACAATTTGTTTAATAACGAATATTATAATTACATTTTTAAATATTTAAAGAAAGCCTATTACAAACACTGAATTAAATATTTAGAATAGAAAAAACATCTATACTTTTACTGACGACTTTCGTGAAAATTTTTGTAGTGTGTGTGTTTATATACTAAATTTTGCTCTTTTATTTTATGTTGTAAATAAAAAAAAGGATTACGTTTTTTTACGCATTTTAATTTATGCCTAAGCCTTTATTTGTATTCTCTTTAAGTTCATGTTTTTCCTTCATTTTTTGCATTTTCATAATTTTTTATCTTACTTCCATCAAAGAAAGAAAGAAAGATTTATTGTACATAAAAAGCATATTTGAAGAAATAAAACAGTAAGAGAAAAATCCATGAGCATACTCAAGACTAATTAAAGTCGCTCTCATAATTGCTCAAATTAAATGTAGGAAACATGAAGTTAAATAAGTTACAAATTGTGTTGGTATTATGGTTGATATGAAATGTAGATCGAATGAAAAATCATGTAAATATGAACATAAAAATATATATAATATATATATATAGTCAAATAGGTAGATATTAATTTGTAATATTACAATAATTTGGATAAATTAAATAGTGTGTTTGGTAAAATGTGTTTCATAAGTATATGTTATAATTGAAATTAACATAAAAGTAGGGCTGATATATATATAAATCTTCATATAAATACATCTATATATTGACTCAGTTTTATACAGAAAAAAAAATCGATAGTTATACATTATTTAAGACCTATTACAGATATAGCAAGTTGGACTACAAGAGATTACGTAATGACTAAGCAAGTAATTTTTGATCTTAAGCAAAAGTTTCGAATATGAATCCTCAATATTTTCCTCTATTAATCGAATCAAAGTATTCCAGTATTTGGGAACTTTAAAGACAATGGCTTGTTCATATTTTTTATTTTTAGGACGAAAAACATAAAGTTTGAAAGGGTGTCTACATTCATAATTATAAAAGGCTCCAGAAAAGACAAAAAAATCTTTGAAGGACAATGGGACCTGGCCTGCGAAATATTTAAATGCTAACTTTATAACCTGAAAAATGAATATATCTGTAACAGTCAAAATTTCTAACTGCCTGAATATGTCACTTGTGTGTGCGTTGTATCTTAATCCAATGATACAGCGAACAATTTTTTTTTGAATTGTCATAATATTATTGAGATTACCATGTCCCCAATTAACTATTGAGTAGGTCATTGTAGATTCAACTACTGATCTGTACAACATGATCTTTGGGCAGATACTTAATTCCTGAGAATAGAGAGTACAGTGCATTCATCTTAATTGAGACATGACTTTTTTGTAGTTTCCAATCAAGCTTATTATCTATGATAATTCCTAAAAAAATTCAAGGAATTCGAAAAAGCTATCTCATTCCCATTAATGTTTATCAAAGATCTTTCTAAATTACAAGATGGTTTAGAGAATAACATTGCTTTGCTTTTTTCAAAATTTATCATAAGATTATGGTAAGAAAGCATATGTGTAAACTTATGTAAGCGCTAATTTATTTTTGTATAATCCAAATTTTTACCTTTAAAGCAATGTAATATCGTCTGCATATGTATAGCACGAAGTAGTTTCATTTGTGAAAGAATCCAAAATTTCATTCAAGTAAATAATGAAAAACAAAGGACCTAAGACGGATCCTTGTGGTACTCCTATATTGCAGTCAGTCCTTATCTTCGAACTAAACTCATTAACATGCACGTATGATCTTCTATTCGATAGAAAAGAACGAATAAGTGACACACTTTTTGTATTGAAACCATAATTATAGAGCTTATTACACAATAGCTCAATTGATATGGAATCAAAAGCATTTTTCAAGTCGAAAAATATAGCCAGACACACTTCTCCTTTAGACCAGGAGGAAACAATATCATTAACAAAGACTGTGTGCAAGTATTCTATAGAATGGAATGTGCGAAAACCAAATTGTGATATAGATAAAAGATTATGACTTTCAAAATATGAGTATATTTTTTTGTATAATATTTTCTCAAACACTTTAGATATAATGGGAACAATTGATACAGGTCTATAATTTTTAACAGACATTTTGTTACCCTTTTTATAAATAGGACAAATTTTCGAGATTTTCAAAATATCTGGAAATGTTCCTTCGGCTAAACACTTATTGAAAATAATTCGTAAAGGGTTACAGATAGTTAATCTGATGCATTTGATAATTTGTGCTGTATGGCCCATATAATCAGAAGAACAGCTATTTTTAAGAGAATTTATAGCAAGAAGATCATTATTTGAGATATAGGTACAATCAAAGTCATACTTTTCACAATAACTCGTTATCGCATACTCTTTTTCAAGGCATTTTATACTTTGATGTTTTTCTCTAAAGAAGTCATCAAAAACGAAAGGTATTAGATGTTTATCAACAAATTTTTCATTTTGCTTAATTTTTATTTCAAAGACTTTTTCCTTGTTTCTAAAACTGTTAAGTTCCTTCCACATAGCTTTGTTATTACTAGCATTCTTTTTAAAATAATTTTCATAAAAACTTTGTTTTGCTTGCCATACGGATTTTTTGAACAACTTATTTAGATTATGGAAATTCTCCTTAAAAATCCCAAAAGTAGATTTTTCTCTGGAATTCAGCATTTTTTTGTATAGAGAATCTTTATATTTAAATATTTTCAAAATTTCATCTGTCATCCACTTATTGAGTTTAATTTTATATTTATTCTTCTTATTTTGAGTTGATGTTGATCTTTCTTTACAAGTATTGATAATATCAATAAAAAAACTAGAAGAATCATTTGCCTTCATATTTGAACTACTTAAAATGTTCAAATCCACTTTGTTTAAATTATCAAGCAATTGACAATAATTAACAAACTCTAACTTTGATGGAGCTTTCTTATTTAAAGACTTACTATTTTTCAAAGATATAAAAATCGGAAAGTGGTCAGACAAAGAAGTACTGATAATGCCACAACCATTAGAGTTAGTTAGTGGTGAGATAAAAATATTATCGATTAAAGTGTTAGAAATTGGACTAGTTGGTAAATTTATTGTTGGAAAATAACCAAAAGAAACCAGAGATTCAGTAAAAGAATTTGAAGGAGCATAAGTTGAGATTTTCAAAAGATTTACGTTGAAATCTCCTAGAATAACATTTTTTTATGTTTCTGTATTATATTTAGAAAAGAATTGAATTCACTGATAAATGTTGAAATAGAATCTTTTGAATAAGTAGTTGCTCTATATATATCATGTATATATGTAAAATCATATGAATTTTTATCATATATTTTGATAGTTAAAAACTCCCAATCAGTACAAGAAGTATTAATATCAAGAACTTCTAATTCTACACTCTCATGAATCAAAAAACCTAAACCTCGATGTTTTGAAGATGGAGAGGGTTTTGAAATTAATAAGTAATTTTTCAAAGAAAAATTTTTATATGTATGATAATCGTGAATCCAGGTCTCTTGTAATCCAATAACATGAAAAAATTTATTTTCTTTATTAACAATATAAAGAAAACAGCACAAATTATCATATTTAGAAGAGTACGATTGAACATTGAGAGATAAAATATTAAAATTCGATAAAACGTCAGACGTCTCATCAACCTCATACTTTCTACAATTAAAATGATTAAAAACTCTACTAAATTCATTAAAGTCGTTAGAAAAAGAAGAAACTTGAGATGGTTCAAAAATTGAATCGAAAAGCTGTGAATGACTATATTTCATTCAGGAGATTAAAATAGTTTTCATATTCACGATTCTTGATTTTCATAAAAACTTCATTGAATGACAAGCAGTTTTTATTGAAAAACTGAGATTTACACCCAATACCTTTACATTTAAGACAACTATTACTCTTCTGAAGAGTACATTTATCAAAAGTGTGCTCCTTAGAAGAACACAAACTACAACATATTTTTTTTCTACATTCTTATGTCCAGTGGCCATAATCAATACAATTATTACAGCACTTAATCTTAGGTAAAAAAATCGAAATTTCAAAAGAAAGTGGTCAAAAAAAGAGAATTTTTTTCTGACAGACAGTTTTAACAAACTTTTTATTTAATGTCAAATATTAAATTAAAACTTTCTGAAGTGTTTGTATTAAACTTTATTATTTTATCAAAAGCTTCTTCTGACAAATCGTTTTTCTTTGATAGATGTAGCTTAAAATTTTCTTGATCTAAAAAATTGGGAATGTTTTTCAAAATCAATCGAGGAGGTCTTTTTTCACTACTGAAAACTTTGTTTTCTATTTTTTTGAAGTAAGTTTATCCAAAGCTACTACAAGTTCATTTTTGTCTTTAAAATTTACATACAATTTATTTTTCAAAATATTACTCCTCACAATCCTAGAGTCTGATAAATTTTCTTGTAAAAAATTAACTTTACTATACAAAGGGTCTTTAAATTTCTCACTCAAATTTTTAGGCAAATTTACCGCCAATATATTGTCTGATTTTCTATTTTTAAATGTATCATCTGATTTCGATGTGACTCCCTCGGAATAGCTCATTTTTTTTAGATATGATTGATGTTTCAATATTTTTCAGTCAATCATCTAAGTTTATGACTCTAGTAAAGTTTTGAATGAAACAGTCAATTTTATTTTTAATTTCTTTTTTACTAAGAGAATCTATCGAGTCTCTGAGTGTAATAATATCCTTGATCAAAATATCTGAATCCATATATAAATGTTAAGAGCAGTTTTATATTTTATATAAATTTTATACTATATATACAATTAAAAATTTGGAAAAAACTTTCTGCCTTATTGTTACAAATAAAATATACAAGTTGGTGAAAATACTAAATATCGACTTGCTTTAGGAGTAAGGATTAGCTGGTAGTCTAGGAGGAGAGATTGAGTTTGATTACTTCTTTTAATTAGCTTCTGATTCAATTTTGGCTTGTTTAGGAACAAATATTAGTTAATATGATGAAGATGAGAATATATTTTTATTGGAGGAGAGATTGAGCTTGATTACTTCTTTTATTCAAATATTATTTTGTTTTTGTATTTTTTAGTGTGACAATAACCTTATTGGTTTGCTCCACCTTTCTTTTCCTCGATATGAATGCAATCGCTCCCTTTCGATATGAATGTAAAAATGGATTGCTGTAAATTTAAAAAATCATATATCTTTTTTTCTAAATTAAATTTTTAGTTTTTTCTATGTTCAATTTTTAATATGGAAGATAAGACTGATAAGGAGGATCTTATTATTTCATATTTTAAAAGCTATATTAATCATGATCTGAATCTAAATTTTACTTTATGATGCAAATTAGTTCCTTTTATGTTCATATTTTTTGCTACCTTGTTATTTATAATTTTTTGTCAATTTCATTAACTTTTTATCAAAAGTGGTTAATTCAAGTATGTACCTTATATTTTCTTTGATTTTGTTTTAAAATTTTTGTATTTTTGATTATTAGTGGTGTTGTTTGAATTAAAATATTTTAAAAGGTAATTTTTATAGTTTACAAATCTTTTTAAAATTATATGGACAGAATTTTAATCTGATAGACATGTTAGATTTATCATTTCATATTTTGCTTACAATTTTCAAACTTTTATAGCTTATAATGCAAAATTATAATACTATTTTTATGGATTTACTCTGTTAAAAAATTGAAAAAACAAAGGAGTTTACTAAACTATTACCCTTGGTATCAGTGACCATCTCAACTTTACCTGCCAATAATTTTTAATGATAACATATAATATATAGTTATTAATGATTTCTTTACATCAGTGTAAAATGAGATATATCCTTGTAGTTTTAAAATTTTTAATATAAATTTATTTTTCCTACCCAATAATTCCGTTAACTGCAAAATAATTAATAAAATTATGAAAAATAAAAAATTTAGAAACTCTACAATAAAGAAAAAAATCCTTCGTACTTTTATGGACAAAAAAATAATTTCTTATTGCATGTCATTTGGCAATTTATATCCTTCTTGGTTAATGTGTCCCTCTTCCAGAAATGAATAGCCTTTAGATTCCCATAGATTAAGCTTTTTCTTTTGAGGCAACGAAGTTATGTACTTATAATTGGCATTTATAAGGGACTTATATTTATATTGCTTAATTGGTACTTATAATGGACTCAACCCTTTTTAACAAAGGATTAAATTAAGGACGGACATTGCACTCGAGAGCCGCGTCAAAAGCATGAATTGGATTTTTATAAAAAGCGTTTTTAAAAAAAAACTTAATTTCCTATTCCAGTTACTTAAAAACTGAATCTAAATTGTTGCATATATATATATATATCGCAAAGCAAGCGGTTTAGTGCCGCTGTTAGGAATCACTGATCCAAATGCACTATCCTATTTTCCTTTTTTTCTAACTTAAATGTGTTAATTTCATTTTTTAATCATAAAAATGTACTCTTTCAACAACAGCTTTTTTTTCAAAAAAAATTATGTCTACTTCGAATAAAACTTCTCAAAGAGGTAAACGATCTAGGCTTGACAACTGACTTCTCCATCGCTAACTTTAAACTCCTGTTTTATCCACAATTTTTTTACCAGAACTAATTCACTAGAAACGGGGTGCGGGTTATCTACGTAAACAGGATAAACTCCAGAAAAAAAAGTTCAAATGACAAAGTGTATGAACGAAAATAATGTACCACCCGCTTTCCGCGTTTGCCGATTATTAAACACGAGTGTTTACGATACTTCTTTATAAAAATGTTCTCATTTACCAAGTTTCAAATCTTACTATTATATTAGTTTTTCTTATGTATTCTATTTTCTGTTTCTTCCTCTACTTTAACACTTAAAAAAATTAAAAATGGTTTAACACTTTTAAACTTAAACTTTATCCGCTTCATCATCTTGTTTCGACAAACAAATTCTGAGAGGGGCGAATTAAGCACAGCTATAAAATACTCAAGACACATCAAGCTTCCTTTTTATCAATAAAATAAATTCACAGGATATATATTCATTCAGAAATAACAAATCACTAATAATAATAATAATCAGGATTGATTTGTGAAGTCTAAAAAAATTCTTAACAATTTTTGTAATTTGAAAAGTCGTTTAATATAATCATTTTAGAAAGAAACATTTTTCAATGTCCACCTGTTGAACAAATTTTAGGTGAGAAAGAGAGATGAATGAAAAAAGGGTATAAGTGTCAAAATCACATATGTGAACAATAGATTTTTTTTATGTCTGAATTATCGCAAAATATCCTCGAGCGCAAGAGATATATTTTTTATAGTGCAACTTTTATTTGAAGGTCTCAAATTATTTTATTAACCAAATGACATAATCATATATGAAATGAGGTGATTATCAATTTTTCCTCCGGTGCTTAACCGATTCCGAAACTAAGCAAATATTTTAAGTATATATATATAAATTTTAAAACTATTTTGTATTAATAGCTCTTAAATATAATTCAATGTGTAAGATTAGATATTAAATTTTAATTAAAATAGTTGACCTCGTCTCCCTTGTTTCCTTCTCATTTGTTTCTTCTTTTATGAGAGTAAACTTGTTGACCACAACTAAACGTCAATTAAAACTGGATGGAGAGAACGTAAAACAAAATTGTCATGTTATCTTAAAAAGTAGAAGTAAGAAGATACTTAAAAGTTAAGAAGAGCTCTCAAAAATGAAGGAATTTGGTATATTTTTTACACCAAGAATTGGGATTGAGAAGCTTTGAGAGCGCTATGCATAAAATACAAATTTCTTTTCACTCTTTATAGCTCTAGTACAAACTTTAATTTGTCTATCTATTGCCTCCGCTGATAAAATTGGTGAACAAGGAAAGAAATTGCCCAAACCGATCAAACAGATTTTTTTAATATGGACAGGCGTGAGACTGCTTGATGCCCTTATTAGAGAAGTGCTTTTATTGAAGAAATAAATGAATATAAATTGATACTTCAGACTGAATTCATTAACCCTAATAAATTTGTCCTTATTTTGGATATGTACGGAGCAAGGAGTTGTTCACATGAAGAACTTAACATTTAAGGAATCCATCTTCAGTTACGGAAATAATTTGAAGCGCTGTTTTTGGAGAAAATTTTTAAACGTAAAACGCAAAATTAATTGACTAGTAAAAAATATATATCTTATTTAAAATTTGGATGAATGTTTTCATCAGCAATTTTATAATTAATCAAAATTTTGATTGACATTTGCTACAAAGTTGCGATGTTTACTGAAAAATATGTTTAAACAAGTTTATGTGTTCCAAATGACTATAAATTTTCAGGAGTGTATCCAATGTAAGGACTAAGTTATAGACATTACATTATCAAAATTTTCTTGAAAAAAATGTAGATTTGATTTTGATTGACAGTTTTTGACATGCGAGGGTCATTAAACTACCATGAAGATTGTGTCAAAAGATATAGTTAGCGATTTTGGTAAAAGTCACGAAGTTTGAAGCCATATAATTCAGCCAATTTTGTTCAATAGAAATTTAGTTGAATGCTATAATGAAAGATATATGTTGAGTGGAGTTTTTAGCTGAAAGAAATCATGATTTTTGCATACAAATCTATCTCCGCAAACTAATCTTGGTTTTAATCTCTTTTACTTAGAAATTTTCATATCCATTGAGCATAATCATTTGCCATTTACTAATCAAATTATTCCTGGCAACCTGTTTACGAAATATTTTCTCGCTTCTGCCAAATTGCAAGCAAAGCCAGGATGTCAACTGGAGTATCTACTGGAAATCTCTCACTCCCTCAGGTATCTTATTCAGCTTAGCACTATGTTTTTCCGTAGCTCTTGAAAAACAGACGTCCTTATCATCTAAGAAGGAACTTTGACGCCTTGGTAAAGTTTGCTTTACTAAACTAAATGATATAAGTTAGTTAACTGTCTAACTAAAGGACCTCTGACTAACAAACACAATAAATCACCAAGTAACGGATCTTTTGAAGAATAGAGAATCCAATAATTTATTTGGTTAAATAAACTTGGATCTTTATTTTTGAAGTGGTCAAAGCTAGTACTGCCTTCTCCTAAGAGTCAACTGGAACCGATCTTATTCCGAAACTTCGTTTTTCTTATTATATGACCTACAGCATTTTAAATCTTCTATTCTCTGTGTTCTTACATTTTTTTGAGTTTGTTGTATTCTTCTAACTCTCTAGTTCTTTTGTTGGAACACAAATGAACAATATAGCTAAAATACGTTGAGGTCATTTTAACAGCACATTATACAATGCTGCATATATGTTATATAAAGCATCCTGATCCCTCTTCTAGGGTTCTATTTCGGGAAGAGTGAGCTATAAAATTGTAAATCATTGCTTGTGACACTTTTAGCAAATGAAGTACTGAAAAGATAAAAAGAAAAGCTCTCAAAGGGTTAGTTTATTTGCCCAACAAGCCAGACAAATATATGATAACATTTTTTGCTAATGGTGGATGTGAAAAACAAAACATTAAAAAATAAGATAGTGGTTGCAAAAATCACTTCCAACATAATTTTCTAATTTTGAAAATGTAACATTTCATAACGCAAATGAACAACTCTCTCCTCCTTCATATTGCACAACGTAATATATGTGCATTCCCTTCTTTAAGACAATTTCTTTACTTAAAAAAACATTTTCTGACTTAATTTCTGAAAGTGCACGTTTTGTCGGAATGTTGAGACATAATCGAAGAGAAACTTCCATTAAGCTAAATTCAACATATCGGATTTAGTAGCATTAAAAGTGACTTTTTTAAATGTAAAGAGTGGATTCAGCCAGATCTTTTGTAGTTTCTAGTTTTTTTTTAAAAAAATAAATTAAAAAAATATATAATATATTTTTTATTAAAATTTTTTTTAATTAAACGTATTTTTATTTAGCTGTGTCTGCAGGCCTGGACATTGGACTCTCTAACTGGAGTTACAAATACATTACAATTTCTCTGTATAATTTTCTTCTTTTTACAAATATTTTTATACACAAACCGTTTTCTACACTGATTCGCAATCCTTTCCTGTCACTTATTAATTTTTGGAAAGGTTAATATAGAAATATAAGTTAGCGGCATGAGTAAGCTTGGTTGGATACGAGGCTTCGATACCATAAGGTCTCGGGTTCGATACAGCCTCTATTCCATTTGTCAGTTTTTTGTTTTTTTTTTGTATATACCACACACACTTTCCGTTTCAATAAAAGTAAATGAGTCTGTGTAAATTTAATGAAAGTATCTTTCAAAGTACGAATCCTACTCATTGATTAACACTCTTATCTTTTTATTTCGGTGTTTTAATTGTCTGCAGATGGTGTATTAGTGGGAGCGTACGCTTTCGATCTAGATGGTCTGGCTTCGATTCGCCATTCGGCCTCTATCCCTAGCAAATCTAAGTTCTAAATTTTTTATAAAACACTTGCACTTGTGAATTCATTAAATTTTTTGTATATCAATTTGTTTACATTGGCCAAAATATTTGGCTCTGTGCGGGTTGCAAATATTTATTCACCAATAAAGTCATTACCCCCAATTATTATCGGTTCACAGTCGCGATCTTTCTGAATGTTTTCAGGATTTTTCTGGTGTTAAGAATCGTCATCGCTCCAAAAATTGAAATGAATACATCTCTAGAAAAATGGAATGATAATACATTTTCTAGCAGAAATGACTGAAGCTAGAGTCATGGACCTGAACACTTTAATTGTCTGTCAATTTGGTGTAAAAGTTTAAAAAACGATAAATTCAGGGTTACCACTTTTTCTTCAAATCCGTGAAAATCAGGGAAATTGAAAATGGTCATGGAAATTCAGGGAATTTACCATTAATTAATTTTTATCATGTACTTGTGTTGGTGAAACATTTAAAATAGTAATTTAAAATTTTACTACTAATTAAGGCTACAACAAAGAAAATTATTGAAAGAAGTCCTTTAAAATATAGACTTGTTAAGGGTCTGACATCATCAGATCCAAAAATGATTTTAAGAAGTCCATTAGTTGCTCAAGGAAGAATGGCAATAGTTCTTGAAGCTCTTTATCATTCTAATAGAATAACTTGTAAATAAGCTGAAAAAGCCAAATCACAATATCAAATCTTATGTGAACAGGCTCAAACCGTTTCTAAAGAAAGTTTTAGCACGTTTTTTGAAACGTTGGGAAGAGTCAAGACTTCACTCATTGTTTTGTAGACTTTGTAAAGATAATGTTTGCTTTACTGAGTTATGGGAAGTCAATCTTACTTTATCTCATGGTAATGTGCAACTTGAAAGGAGATTTTCTATTAGTAAATCTTTACTAGTCGAAAACTTGCTAGAAACTTTATTAATTTCACAGAGGAGAGTAAAAGATGCCATAAATTATCATGGTGGTATTGCAAATATTTTATTTACAAAGTCAATGATTTTATTGGTTAATGCATCACGTCAGAGAAAAAATCTTGAAGATTTGAAGCGTAAAAAAGTTTAACTGAAGATGCAAGCGCAAGGAAACAAAAGATAGAAGAAAAAAGGAAAATTTTTGAAAAGAAAAAGAGTTACTTAACAAATATGCTTTGCAAGAAAAAGAATTAAACTTAAAAATGGAAGTGCTAGAAAATATTTTCTGATATAAAACTGGGTTTTTGTGTAAATTGGAAAAATTGATAAAAATTAAGTCTACTTTGTAAATAAACTTGATCATTTTGTCATAAGTTTTATTTAGATCTTTTAATCATTTTTTGATATTTTTTGTAAAAGTATTTACAAAACATGAAAAATTATGTAATTATATTTTATTTATATTTTGTTCTCAGTTGGGTTATAGTGTGAAAACCTAAAAAAACAGGATTTTTTTGAATTTTAAGAAGTTAGATTTTTGATATGATAAGTTTTTAGTGCTTTAGTTAAATAAAGTGTTTTTTATGGTGTAATTTTTGTTTTGAGGTCAGGAAATTTGAAAAAAAAGATAGATAATTTTAAAAAGAAGTCAGAGAAATTGAAAAAAAGAACACTGAAATTTTGAAAAGAAAATTTTTACTTTTTTGAACAATATATACATATATATATATATATTCTTTTTTTCAGATACACCATGACAAAATCTTCTTGCATCGTCTTTATCTTCATATTTTCCATATTGCTTGGCTTAGAAAAACTAGTACATTTTTGAATAATTTTCCCATTATGATTTTATCTTTTTATCATGAATTTAGAAACGGTCAACCGTTTTTTCAGTAAGCTTTATCTGTTTGGGTTTGTTCTTCTTCACATTCAAATCCACTCAATTCAATTTGTATGGCTTCATTCTTGTTCTGCTTTCTTCTATGCTCTGTGGTATGCGTTGGTCATTTGCTCAACTCGTATCCCAAGACACGTCATCAGGTATATTCCTGAAATAGTCCTAAAAGCGGGGAATACACTCCTTTGCTGTCCTATCTATCTAAGATTCAGGCTCTTGGATTGATCCAAATATTCTTTTCTGATGAAACAAGTGTTTAGATACAATCCTTTTACACTTCACTCAACGTTCCCTATGTTTTTTTCTTTCTACCACCTTTTATCTCATAAATGTCCAGTTTATTCCTCATACTTATTTTTCCAAAGTGATCTCTACAGAGGCCGTCATGTTCTTCGTGTGTTGGTCAAATTTTTCATATAAAATAAAAGATTTGTTATCAATTTCATCTAAAATCAAAAAAAAATTTTTTTATTTTTTTGATCAATTTTATTTTCAGCCAAAAAAAGTAAGTTCAAAAGATGTCTTAGCATATAAGACTGACTTATCTGTTAACTTTTTTTGAAATATAGACGATCAGTTAATTTTAATCAAAACCTAATGTACAAAATCTGTATTTTTTTTTTACAAAACTTTTTCTCCACAAACTTAAAGATTTAGGTTGAAGAGAATCTTGCAAAAAATATCCAAATGAAAAAGTAGAACTCACACATATGCGGTTTGCATTTTTGTTTATTTTATTTTGTTGCTGGAATGAAAATATAGTTCTTTATTTTGAAATAAAGAGAAAGAAAATGCATAAATATTTGTCCTTTGTTCCAGATTACACGATCCCATTATCGCCGTAATTTGTCAGTCAAATAAGACATTTTAATTTGAGACTTTTCAAAGGAGAGTGTAGAATTTTTGATTTGAATTTTTTTCAATATTTTTACCTTATTTTTTGAGTGGAGTACTGTTGTGACATTTTAATAATAATGAGGCAATGATTAAAATTAATCACATATTAGAATAATGCTTATCTCTTTAAAAATGTCGGCATTTATGCATTAAGAATTTTTTAGGAAATTTTTCTATCCTAATTTTTATTAAGAGTCGTATAGCTCGAGAATCAAAATGTTTTTCTTCTTTTACCTTTAAAACTAATGTTAATTGTTTAAAAAAAAATTTTTTTAATAAAATTTAACGACATTTCTTTTGGATTTATAAGGAATCAACAATCCAATCGATATGATCTTCTTTGTTCAGCCATGGATGCTCCTCATTGCCTGTCCTGTCCAGCTTCTCTTTGAAGGTTTTTTTTTCTTGAATTTTGGGGTCAAAAAATTTTTTTCTTTCCCACCATAGTTCCTATCCTTTTTGATCAGTTTTTATATAACTTAAACTAGATAATTTTTATGGGACACTGCTTCTCCAATTCGTCTCAAAGTGTGGTTTAATTATTTGATGATTCTTTATCAATTTATTTGAGACACGAAAAGTTAACGTAAAATTCAAAACAAAATAATATGAGTAAAAATAATTCAAAATTAATATTTAACTATTTTCTAATTCTTCAAAAAAGTAAAGGTACTACTATATTCCTATATTTATTTTAAAAGTAATATTGTATTTCGTCACAAAAAAATTTATTCCTCCGCCCCTCTTACCACTTTTTTTTTGCTAAACTTTTTTTTTAATTCTACACTAAATTTTTGTAAATAATTAATTTTTATATATCAAACTAGGATAAGCCTGTTTGTCTCTCGCTTCATTCAAGACCTTGGATTCTAGTTCCTGTGAAAGATCATTGGTGCACCCGTGATTCTAGTTCCTGTAAAAGATCATTGGTACCCCCGTAATTTTAGGTCCTGTTAAAGATCATTGGTACTGTGATTCTAGGTCCTGTGAAAGATCATTGGTACTTTTTTAAAAGGGATTTATTAATAATCGTATAAATTGTAACGAAGAAAAATTAAAAGTAAAATATGCTTTATGAAAGTAAAAAAATGTGAGTCTATTTAAGTGACACAATTTCCAAAACCTACCAAGAGGTAAGCGTCACGGTTTCGTTTTTGTTGACGCAGTATGCCCAGAAGGCAGAACCTAATCTCGCCTATACCTCGACCTTCCACCTTCAGAACAGAACCTAATCTCGCCTATACCTTGATCTTCCACCTTCAGAACAGACCTAAACTAATCTCGTATATACATCAACCTTCCACCTAGTGAACAGAACAATACAAAAAAATCAAGACATCAAAATATAAATTTACAATTATAAACAGTTATAATATACACAAATAAGAAAAAGTATATAAATCTTACAAAACAAAGCAATACAGAAAAATAAATGTGAATTCACATGAAAAAAAAACAATATAAAAATTATCATTTGAAAATAAGCCAAATAATCAATTAAAAAAAAGTATTAATGAGTTTTATTAATAACAGATTTAAAAACAACATTTTTTACATAAAAATAATTCATGTCTTTGCCGGGGTGGTCAATGAAGAATTTGATAGAGTCTTTGCTACGACAGCGACTTAAGGCTACATATTGTGAGTGAAAAGTCTTTATAATTCTTCAGATAAATACCTACTCTGTCAAAGCTCTGTCCTTGGGATTTATTAAATGTTATCGCGTAGGAGTGAGAAACAGGAAATTGTGCGCGGAAAAGCTTTAACGCATTTTTATTCTTGAAATCAGAATTCTTTTGCCTTCAAAAATTCCACTTGTCACTTCTGCTTCAAGAGTATGCAGGAAAATTTTCTTCAAAATTAAATGAGTTCCATTGGGGTTCACGATGAGGTAAATTCGATAGCTCAATAGAGTTTAAGTAATGCTCTTCACTTTCAATAAAACCTCATCACAACTTTTCAAAACTCGTTCTTCTGTTCTAAGATCGTTCAAAATCAGACTATTTAATGTGCTAACTTGAGTTAGTTGTGCACAGAATAGTAGACCTCTCTATCAGAATCAAATAAAAATGACAATGGAAGTTTTACCAATCCTTCTTCATTCATCACATTCCTACCTTCGCCAATTGATAAAAGATCCATTGCAAATTTAAAATCACTTTCTGAGGATGCAACCAATCTCATATTCTTCCTAAGCGCACACTTTTTGATCCTTGGCCATAAAACAGAATTCTTCAAACAAACATTCACAACATCAGCATCTTTACCTCTTTTAAAAACAGGAAGCACCGCCGAGAAGAAAAATCTTTCCTCCAAAGAGATAGGAATCATTATCCAGAATGTCCGTGAATGACCTTTCAACGCATTTTATTACACATCTTGACAGCATTCGGGCTTCATTCCAAATGAATAAATCAGTTTCTTCACATCACTTTGTTTTGAAAAGCCGCATGTAGTAGTTATTTATGAGTGAGCAGTTTTACCTCTTTTGAGTAGCAAAGCAGATATTCCTGAAGAAGAAACGGCGGTCATTTTTTTGTGGTCAAAAGTGAAAAATGACTTTTTGAAAAACTAAATTTGTCTAGTTGTTTTTCGTTTTAGTCGTAATGAAAAACTCCTATAATTTATTCCTTGCTAACAAATGCAATGCTTTATTTTCTCACCCAAATCACAAAGCACATCTTCCTCTTGTGAAACACGGTAGGTGACCGTGATATAGCTTTTATTCAATGGAATATTTAGACTCTCCTGAGCAAACAAATTCGCAAAAAAACTAAAAGACTTGTGTCGAAATTGCAGTGATTTTTAACTTTATATAGAGTAGATTCAGAAGTAAAAATGTTTTTATTCAAATAAATTTTTTTGGTATATCACTTTTCGACTGTTATCGTCATCAACGAATCTTCTACTGCCAATTGGAGGAGGAAGTTGTGGAATTAAATGATCTTGCGAATTTACTTTTTATAATTTCCATGTTTCTTTCGATGTCGCAACGCCACTTCATTTATATATTCAAGATATTAAATGCCATAAAAATTTCACATAAAAAAAGCTCAAAACTGTGGAAATTAAGTTCACGGAATTAAATTTCTCTCAAAAAATTCTATCCCCTATATTTGTCTAAGGCACTTTAAAAGTGGACATAATTTAGATTCATTTTTGAGCGCTCTACAGAACAAGGAAATAATAAGGGGTTTTACGTTTGGGCTGAGTGCGAAAGGTTGGAACTGAATGGCACTGCGCAAATCACAATCGTTGTTGCTGTTGTTGAAGTTGTGGTTGAGACAGTAGTCTTTTGTTTGGGAATTTCAATTCCCCCAGCGAAACCTTCCTTAACTTCAGCAGTAAATCATCACCATCATTGTGTTTAAGACATGCTTTTCTACACGCCACTCGCGGAACTGCCTCCCTCTCTCCTGCTTCAAATTTTATTTGGTGGGTGCATTGCCTTTATGATGGAAGCGATGGAGTACCTGCTCGTAAAAAAGACTTCCTCAATCGCTCTTTCCATCGCCAGCATTTTCAAGGTATCTCTTCATCCGCCTTCACCATTCTCTAAGAGATTCTTTACCATATGAGTTAGAGGGGCGTGAGTATGGTTGGTTAGATGCTGGATTTGATAACTCAAGGCCTTGGGTTCGATCCCGCATCAAGCCTGCTTTCCTCATAGTTCGATACAAGCGGCGCAATTGTGCCTTTTCGATGAAAACACCCTACGGTACCATCACCATTACCATATGAGTACACTGATGTGATGAAGTTCGTCAAGGTGCCCTACTGAGCAGCGGATCTAGGAGATAATTTACTTCAAGCGAATTTCATAAAAAAATTCTTAAATTGAATTTTCTAAAAGGGACCTTGGGGTTCTGCAAAAGCTCCGTGTTAAGGATTCCTGGAGAAATACAGAGAACTAATGATTTTTAAATCCATTCCTTATTCAAGATAAATATTTGTATGCATTCATTAAAATTGGGGATGACAGTGCCCAAAAAAATGTGAATCTATTTACTTAGGACTAACTACGCTAATCAAAAATTAAAATGCTACTCGGTCAAAGCTGCATACGTAGATGATCTTTATAGCAACTTTTTTAAAATTGATTGATATTGTTTGTTTGAACACGTGTATTATTTCTAGAGATATGGGTTTATATAACACTAATGCGCATGGTGGAGAAGAATAGAGAAATCTTGTTTCCCTTAGCTTTAAGAGAATGCACGAACGTATTTTAAAACTGGGAATATATACATAGTGGAATATTTAACATGTTACAGAATTATATCACTAACAAATATAAAAATTGCTTTTAAGCTTTAACAAATCATCACGGTGTAGTATAATACGTTTTAACACAAAATATAGAAATGAATTTATAAAATGGAAACAAAATTTATTATAATTTGCAAAACATTCTAAAATAATTTTAGGGTCTGTTTTTTCTTCTAATTTAAGACAATTTTACACTGTAGAATACAAGAATGGCACTTGTTTCGCTTGGGTCAAGTTTTATGCCAAGTGGATTTTTAGAGAATATCTAATCTGAACTAATCGATTACATTTTTAAGACATTATTATTATTGATTAAATTTTGCAAATTTTATTTTCTGTAAATTGGATAAGGATATTTACATGTAATTTCAATGTTACACCTTTTTTTAGAGAATCTAATATAATATAATCTATCTAATCTAATAAATTTGCACACAATGTAATTTAATGTACAAAAAACATTTTTCTAATGTAAAATTTTAACAAAATTCAATCAATAATAATGTCTTAAAAATGTAATCGATTAGTTCAGATTAGATCTTATGAAGCATTTTGATGCGCATGTTGCATTCAACCTTTTTGAAAAGCAGGCAGTATATAAGCGAATTCATAAAATGTAAGCATAAAATTTGTTATAATTTAAAATGTGAAATTAAAATTAGACATTTTGAAAACTTGTTACTACACAATTTGAGTGTTATACCAAGTCATCTGTCAAGCTATGAATGCTGTTAAGAATAGAATGCTATATCAGAGCCATTTTTAGGGCAATTATGTCTTTAATTTTTTTGTGGTTTGCGCTAAAATTTTAGTAAAGCAAAAATATTATCTTTTCTAATTTCAAAATATGAGTAAAAATGGTAAGCAACTTTTTGTGCAATATACATAAAAATATGAATTGCTTGTAGAGAAAGCCATTTACATATTGGACACTTTGCCATTTTATTTCACTGGCTTATTTAAGGAAGTGCTGACACTTTATCTCGCTCTCTCCATAAACGGGGATCACTGGAGCAATTTGAATGTTTTTGGCTTAGTTATTTGCTTTTTTGGCATTTTTATCCACATCTACAACAAAACCAAATCCAAAAAAGGTAAGTTCATTATTCTTCATTTCAAGTTGTTGCAAAGAAAGCTTTCCTTGTGAAAAATAAGAAGAGTGAGTGCTATGACACGCATAATTCCATATATTGCACATTTTATCGCGTTTGCATAAGAAGATGAGAAGTCATTCATATAATATATGGCGGTCTCCTAGTCTGTGACTATAAATTAATTCCAATTATAAAAATGTATGTGTGTACGTCGTACATTTTGTACACAAAAATGATTGAAGATAAAGAATGCTTGAAAGCACGAGCAGAACACTGACTCCACATTCTGGTAGTGGCCAATAGGAGCTTATCTTTGAAGAGCAGCCTGGACCGTCACTATAACATAAGTAAATATTGACTTAATTTTCAGTATTCCCTTGGCATTTTTATTGATTGACACATATGGGGACGCGACTTAAGCCTATAAAAGCACGTGAATATAATGTATAATGGCATACCTCATTTTTAATTATTGGTTAACATATGGGAATGTTACTTAATTCTAAAATACACAAGAATTTTGAATAGCTGTCATTTTCTTAATTGGAAATTTTTTTTTACAGAATTCCTCATATATCAAATGCTATTTCGTTTTCACTCTTAATTATTATTGATAAGATACCAAATTGTGTGCAAAGTGTTCACATTTTAAGTTTCTTTCATTAATTCCTTTGTCTTTTTTACTCTTAGCTCCACTTTTGAAAAGCCAATATATTTTTTAAATAATTTTATATTTCTAAAATATTAAAATATTTGCATAATGAACATTATTTTTTTCAAAAAAAATGTGTTAAACAGGGGCATGAGTAAGGTTGTCTAGACACTTGATTTCAATAACTCAAGGTCTTGGGTTCGATCCCGTATCAAGCCTACTTTCCTCATAATTCGATACAAGCTGCACAATTGTGCCTAAACAATTACCTTAAAAGTAATCGTATGTTAAACACATGCTTTATATTTTGTACACCCCGAAAACACTTGTGTCATAAAAATTATGAAAGCTGTTGAAAGTTAAACATATGTTAGTAAAATTCAAAAAAAGAAGTTATCTCAATGCATATAAAAAGTAGCCATTTATAAATTGCTACTATTTGTTGGAATGGAGGCAAGCGTTTCTACAATTTTTATAAACTTCAAGTCTTATCGCATCCTTATTTTAATGATACACTTTCTAACTTTGTTTTGTCAAAAAAAAAAGCTTTTTTTATTTTGTGTCAGTTAAAACTTAACAAAAGAGTTAAAAATGCGTCCATTAATTTTGTTACACTTAAATACATAGCATTTCAACTAGTTTTGAAACACACAATATTATGACTAAATTATGCTCATTATGTATGAATTTATATTTAAGTAATTATCTCTTTGATGTCTCCAAGATGTTAACCTAAATTTAAATTTTATTTTTTCAGTGCGGAACCCACCTGGTATTGCGTACTGAAAAGGGGATAAAAGTTGTTCGAATTTTGAACAAAATATTTTCGAATAAATTTTCTGAGACCGTAATAGGTTGCGTCAAAAAATTGTTGGCTCCAGCAGTACTCTCATTTGATTGGTGTACATCTTGTGCAAGATGTGTGTAGCCGTTGTAAGACTGACATAGCAAGAGATATTGATCTTTATTTTAAATTGATTATTATTATTATTATTATTATTAAAGCTCAGAGCGAAGAAAATGGAATCGAATCAACAAGTTCTTCTGATATCACTCGTTCACTTTTACCGGATAAAGGCGATTTCTAGAAGTTCTTCCCTTGATATCCTACTTATTGTTATTGTTATTTTTTATATCTAAAAGGAGCAGTACAAACTTTTATTGTATACTCTTTGATGATATTTTTATAATTGTGATAGATAAATGCGTATTTACTATACTTTAAATCATTGAATTGAATTATGTACTTTTATACGCCTATTCAAAGTAGATCAAAATTGCTAACATTTGTATGTTATTGATATTGAGACAAACAAATATATGACATAATGCAAACTTTTATCGTTAATAAAATTATTATTATACATTTTTTTTAAATATATTGTATTTGTATATGAGGTAAAAGTAGAAGCGCCGTGTGGTGTTTTCATTGAGAAGGCACACTTGCGCTGCTTGTATCGAACTATGAGGCTAGTGGGATTGATGCGGGATCAAGGCCAGGACCTTGAGTTATCGAAGCCTAGTATCTAAACCAACCTCAAATCCTACCCCCATTATATATCACATATGAAAATGAAAAGGACATAGTCATTGGAAAAAGTGTTATTAATGTTTATACTCTAATTAATACATTTCAGACAAATTCTTTGGCTGTTATCAAAGTTCAGTTTATATATAAAAAGTGTGTATAAGTGAGTAGAAAAATCAGGAATCATGTGAAAGTTTGTGTGTGTGTATAGAGGCATACAAAGAGGCTAGAAATGTAAGATAATTCAGATTCATATAATTCTTTACAGAGAGAGCAAAACTGATACAGAGGGGGGGGGGAACTTATTTTACTGAGGCTGGGACTCTAAGAAAGGGTATACATGTATATATCTCAACGGAGTTTCAGGAGGGGGCAAAATAAATCGTAGTGGGGGGGGGGGGGCAACCATCCTGGTCGATGGGCCAGAATACAAGTGTATATGGGTCAAATTTTCAATGGGTTCGTTCATCTTCTAAATGGTCTTTCATACCAAATGGGGGGGGGGGGGGGCTGCGGCCTTTGAAAAGGTGATTTATAAGTTAAAAATGTTTTTAATAAGAGGCATTAATTTTAAGTATTGTTGCGAATCAACATTTTCTTACTTGACACAAATTAAAAATTCTCATCGGACTCAATTTTGATATTGCAGAACCTGAAATCGAAATATCAAAAAATACAAATGCAAAAAAAACATTAGTTCTTAAAATAGCGCTTCCTCCATGTAATTCAGTTTAAAAAGAAAGTGATATTTTCTTGAACAAAAATTATGTGACCCTTATAGACATAACATATTGTAAAAAGCGTTCAAATTTGTATACTATTCCACTATTTTAGGTGTCATTTCTTTCTTTACCGTATTTATACATGGATAAAATGGATTTTTTTTGTTGTCTTAATTCCTCGCTAGAGTTTTTGTGAAGTCTGGCCCGGAAGAGCTATCGATATTGAGTTAGGTTTTTATAATTTGCCGCGTCCCATATGTATGCCTAGCAAGACGGACCTACTAATTAAAAAGTATTGAACCAATTGAAAAAATGCCATTAAAAACTTTCATTTTTGTTGCTCTATAAAGATTGAAATGTGATTTTTGATTGAAAAAGAATCTTTTAAACTTTTAGGTCTAAAAAGTAAGATAAGAAGAACCGATTATGTCCTAAATGGTCATTTCCTGTACATGAAAATTGTATTTTTTTCTTGTTTCACTTTTGGAGAAATGTTTCATTTTATGAACAAAAATCTGTAAAATGAACTTCATAACTGCTATAAAATTTATATTTAATTGCAAGCTTCATCTTCTCCCATATAACGCGGATATGGGGGACAAATCCACGAAATGCGCTATAAACGAGGCGCCTTCTAAACAATCTATCCTAGTGAATTCTAGAAAATGATTGAGTAGCTCGTAGACGATACAATACGAAAAATACTTTGTTGTAGGACTATTTGATAGTTCGTCATGCGACTGTATTTTAGCTTGGTAGCAGCTACGTAGGGTTGGTTAGATGCTGGAATCGATAACACAAGGTCTTGGTTTCGGTACCGCATCAAGCCGGCCTTCCCCTGAGTCCTAAAATGAAACCAGAATCTTCCATTTGGCATAAAAACTCTCGGTGTTAAAAATGATTTTCCAATTGAATACTATATTTCAAGACAACGAACTTATCTTTTATGACACATGCCGAAACAAAGAAGACAATCAAAATCAAACATGCGTCAACAAAGCAATACACACACAAACGGTAACCGACTATCTCTCCACACTCAAACATGAAACATTATCAATTAAATAAAGACATACACTTGCTCAACTTAGAGCCAACAAGTCACCATTGCTCCGTGAATATCTTCACAAGATAAATCCAAAAACACAAACAAATCCACTCTGTTCAGTTTGCAATCAACACCCACATAACACTCATCATTTATTTAACTGCCCACACATTTTCACGACACTCAAACCCATCCACTTATGCTCAAAGCCATGCAAAATAGTTAACATACTTTGTGGGGAAACCGTTTAGCAGAAGCTTGGATCTGACTCATTTACATGTATTATTATATATCATATTATTATTATAAATAGATATATATTATTTCTAGCCATATGTAGAAGCCTGCAAAAAGCCAGCAGTACCTTATGGTGGATTTTTGCGGGTTGGCTGAAATAACACTGTTTATCGCTGCTGCTGCGAAAGTGTAACAAAATTCTACACTCTTCCCCGAGAGTACTTGTTTTTATGGAAATACTCTCTCAGTCTAAACAATGCCTTGTTTTGAACTGATAGATTATACTCATATAAAGATAGCATAATCTAGGGCAGGGGTCGGGAACCTTTTTGGCTGAGAGAGCCATAAGCACCACACATTTTTAAATGTAATTCCGTGAGAGCCATATAATATGTTAACCTAATAATAATAATAAAAAAGTAAATGTTTGCATTTTATGTAATTTCAACACTTTTAGAGTACAATAAGCCTCTGAATTCTTTCTAATAACATTGTTATACTGTTTCTAATCAATGATGAATATTTCTTAGCATTAATGTGACTTCTGGTGCTGCATGGTTTTACTGATGGCTTTGTAGTCTGGTTTATACTTGGTGAGGTTAAGCTTCATGCAAGCGTTAAGACTTCCATCCGTCAAACGTGATCGTAGGTTGGTCTTAATGTTCTTTAGATGTGAGAAAGACTGCTCACATGCATACGTAGAGCCGAACATTGTCAGTACAGCAATACTCACACGCTGCAGTGTGTGGTATGTGACGGGAAGCGCGTTCCAAGTTTTGACAATCAGCTGGTCTATGGGCTTAAGTTTTTTCATTTCTGCCCACTTGTGTTGGCTGGCCAACTCTGCTTGCTGTCGTGCGAGTCTTTCCAAATCTTCATTCAGTGACTTGAACTTATTCACCCACATATCTGAGGCTTTCACGTCAGCAGCTTGTAGCTCAAAATCTCTTTCGGAAACACCGGGGATGTAACTCAGGTCAGCGCTGTCCACTCCACACTTGATGGGTGATGAACTTAAAAAGACGAGTGCGCTCGTGAAATTCTCCAAAGCGCGCTTTGAATGACTGCAGGAGATTAGATGTGAAGCCTGCTAGCTGCTGAAGATCAAGATGTTGCGAAGGGTCACTTGCTGTGCATGCATCTTTAAACTCACCCAGTTTTTCAAAGTGTAGTAAACGACCTGTTTCAATGTCGGTGATGAAGAGTTCTAGCTTGTTTTCAAATGCAGACACTGCTTGTTGCAGGGATAAGATTGTATTTCCAACACCTTGCATTTTTATGTTGAGCTGGTCTAGATGTTCAGTCATGTCCACGAGATAGTAGAACTTCAGGAGCCACTCAGTGTCAGCTAACTCGGGATGCTCGACATTTTTCATTTCAAGAAAAGTCCGGATTCGCTCAAACAAGCCGCAAAACGGCTGAGCACCTTCCCCCTTGACAACCAATGCACGTTACTGTGCAGAAGCAGACCAGGATAATTACTCCCAACTTTATCCAGCAGTGTTTTAAACTGGCGATCATTTAAAGCTCGGGCAACAATAAAGTTGACCACTCGAACGACCAGCGACATCACCACACCCAGCTGCTCGCCAGACATCTGAGCACAAAGCGCCTCCTGATGTAGGATACAGTGAAAACTTGAGATGCGTCTCTTTTCATGTTCATGTGTTTTTCCCCAGCATCCACGGAGCGCCATCAGTGCACACCATAACAAGTTTATCCATCGGTAGATTTTTTTCTTCAGCGAACTTGATGAATGACTTGAATAAATCCTCCCCTCTTGTTGTCTCTTTCATAGGCAAAACAGCAAGACTTTCCTCATATACTGTGTCACCGACAACATACCTTGCCATTACGCTGAATTGGGATAAATTGCTTACGTCTGTTGACTCATCCAAAGCGAGAGAAAAAAAGGCGCCGCATTTATGTCCTTCACTTGCGTTGCCTCAATTTGATTTGACATCATGATGGTACGATCGTGAACAGTTTTTGCTGACAGAGGCATGTCTTATCCGTTTAATTATCTTGTCTTTATCCGAAAAGTCATCAAAAAGTTCGTTGGCAACATCAAGCATGAATGCTTTGGCATACTCCCCATCTGTGAATGGCTTTCCGTTTCTCACAATTGCTAAAGCACCAGCAAAGCTAGCCGAATTCCAGTCACCTTGTTGGCTCCAAACACGGAGTTGCTGCTGACTAGCTTGCACTCTTGATAGTAGCTCTTGACATGCTTTCTTCCTGCTGTCCCCCACAGGATACTTCGATGCAAATGTACTATGGCGTGTGTCGAAGTGCCGCTTTACATTTGACCGTTTCATAGATGCAATTTTATCATTGCATATTAGACACACTGCAGAACCTGCTCTCTCCACAAAGGCAAGTTCCTCTGTCCATTCCTGCTGAAAAGTGCGATACTCTTCGTCTTTTTTTCTTTTAGCCATCTTCTTAAAAGGGTTTCTGAAATAAAAAACATGGTTTAAACAACGGTGATTTCCCGCGTTTTAGTTGCCGGTTTGCGCATGCGCAACGGAGTCTGACGAAACATTTTTTTATAATTAAAAATTTGTCTGCGAGCCAGATGCAGCATTCATAAGAGCCACATCTGGTCCGCGAGCCATAGGTTCCCGACCCCTGATATAGGGGCTAACAACAACAAAAACATTTTCCAATTGTTTTTAACGTATACACCAAATCTCCGTCTTCCCATAAATTCAAACTTGAGCACACAATTGAAAGAGATTCAATATTTGAATTTCTATTCTTAACAACGGTTGCAAAGTTTATTTCGAACCCATATATAAGAATTTCTCCGTTTCAGAAAACTTCTATGACATCTCTTTCATAAGCAAGAAAAATCATTTAGTTCGCTGCCTTTCACTAGGACAATCAAATGAAAACTTTTCTTTTTGCTTAATCACATCATCCTCTATAAACTCTTCTACAAGTTCTGAAACTTCAGAAAATGTGTTTCTGCACATTCTACCTGATGTAAAAATTTATAATTATTTACCATACCAAATTTCGCTTAAACTTTTTGATGAAAGTGAAGAACTTTTGTTATCCCCTGGCTCTGATGATTTTCATTACTCTCTTGACACAACCCAGTCTATCGTAAGTGTTAAACTTCGCATTCACCTAGAGCAGGTTTGGAAGGCGAGTTTTGATTTATCTGCTAAGAGAAACAGTACGGAAGAACTCATTAAACTTACTTCTTTAAAAAATAAAGAAGTATCTATCAAACTGTGTATCCAATTCTTTTGAGACAATTTTAGTTTGCTTTACAAGTCGGTTCTGGCTGATTAATCATACAGACTTGTTCCTTACTTCTGCCGAAAATGATTTTATTCCAAAACTAAGGAAAGAAAGTGACAATTTTAATGAAACGCTGCATCACCCTGCAAAAAGGAATCAACTTACCTTATTCTCTTTCGAATCTAAAACTTTCGGCCAAAAAACTGTCGATTAAGGTTGAAAATTCAAAAATTTCAGAAAAAAATTTCATTGGAAACTGTTGGAGGTAGTGGAAATGTTTCGTGTAAAGATGCTTTAAAAACCTATGAATTAGGAGTTAGCAGTGCCCTTTCAAACACTAATTTGTGCAAAATTGTTATCTTTACTCTCTTTTTCACGATTTACAAAAAGTGGGCGCGGAGAGTTTTATTCCATTTTTTCCATGACAATCCAACAGGAAAGCCATACTGATGCGAGCTAAATTTGTTAGTAATTGTGACACCAAGGAAACTCCTTTATTTAAATTCAATAGAAATCAGTCCTTCTTATTGAAATTGAAAAATGAATCTCTTGGCATGTACTTCGAATCTATTGTAACGGAAAGTTCAACGACGCTATATTTTAGTGAGTATGCAGTTGGGCATGCAGAGCCCAACCAAAAACAAATTGAAAGTGCCCAATTTTTAACTGTAATTGCACAAGTTACCCTATCAAAGAGTGTGAGTGAAAGCAAGAACCAAATAAAGCCTTTCTTTGAATTGAGCAGCCTCTTAGTTCAAAATTCTTATAGGGTTAAAGAAATATCATATTTCCAAGTGTTGGTTCAAGAACTTTTTGTGAAAGCTGATTTACGCTTTATCAATTCACTTGTAGGCATTTTTTGTACTGATAATAATGGAGACAATATTTTGTCGGATGCAAGCGAGAAAATTAAAAAAGATTTGCAAAATGATCTCTCAAAGCTATTTGCCAGAAGTATCGATTTCTTTACGGGAGACAGGTGCTCTTTCTTATTGCAATTATATTTACACTGGTCTCCTATCAAAATTCATTTCTCATTTTCTACTCGCGGAGAATTTTGTAACATGAAAAAAACATCTTTGTTAAGTAATTCTATTTTCAGTTTTTTACTCGAAAGTATAGCATTATGTTAGCCAAGTGATCAAACAAATGTATTATGCACTAGTTCTTGGCTTGGATGTTCTTGGAAATCCTTTTGGTCTTGTAAGAGGATCTGAAGGAATGAGAGATTTATTTTATGAGTGATGTCAAGGTGCGATTCAAGCTTCAGAAGAGTTTGCGAAAGGTGTTGCTCTTGGAATGCGAAGCTTGTTAAGTCCCACTGTGGGAGGAACAGCAGCTGCTCTATCTCGAATAACGGGCACTCTTGGAAAAGGTCGAGCAAACTTAACACAGAAAAAAGAAGAAAAGATATAAACAAAAAGTCTTTAAAAGTCCACGTGGGTATTGTCCGTGGTGGAAAGGGAGTTTTTTTTTTGAATTTTTGAAGGTGTTTCTGGCGTTGTCACTAAGCCTATTGACGGGGCTCAAAAAGATGGATTTTTGAAGGTAGGAGTGGTTGCGCGTCCAACATCAGGTGTTCTCGATTTTGCCAGCTCTTCCTTCCAGAGTATCAAAAAAATAACAGATTTGAGTGATGAAGTTAAGACATTGAGGCCGTGTCGGTTCTTTTACTATGATCTAATCATTCGCCCGTACAACTTAAAATAAGCGCAGGGCTTTCAAATTTTCAAGAGAAAGCGCAAAAACTTTATGAATGATGATGAAAGGGTACGTTTTCACACTTACAAGCTATCATGTTGTCTTCGTGCAAAAGGACTTGGCCTTTGGAAAGTGGACCTCGTATGGAAAGTTCTTCGGGTCAAATAAAGCAGGCTTGATGAAGGATCGAACCGCTTCAGTTTTCAAATCAAGCATCTAACCAACCCTACTCACACACCCACATATAACTTAATATTTATAAGTATATACAAATGTAATATGTCTATCTATTTATATCTTGTAAATTTCAAATAAACTTCTAAGTCATTCATAAAATATTCTCCAAATAACTATTTTTCAAATTCTATTCCAATGTCTTAAAACAATGATTCATGTCGGTGATGTTTCCTTGATGATAATAATAATAATTCATGATGCTTTTAAATTATATTTTAATTTAAATTATATACAATACAACTCCGAAACTCAATATTTTTTTAAAACTTATGCTCTTGTATGTTAAATATTTTTTTAATTATATTTTTGGATCAATGTTTTATAGCATTTCCTAAAAATATCTTCTCTTTAGGGTCAATGTGTTTTAAAAAAATGGATGTTTCTCTTTACCGACCAAAATCTGTTGCTACAATTGTCTACTATTCACTTTTCTACTTAACACACAAAATTGCAGTAAATGGAATTTCCCATTTCTTGCAAAGCGTTGCTTTTTCTTTAAGCTGTGCCTTTCATTAATGCAATGTTCAAGCTAGAAAGTGATTATTTTCTTAGTTTTAAAATTGTATATACATTTATACTCAGCTTATAAAAACTTAATGATATCTGATAGTTTAAAAATAGCGCCCCAATGAAGCCCCCCTAAAATTATTGTCTCACAGTGCTATGGGTTACTGCTATCAGATATCGGCACTCTCTGTAACGAACTTTTTCGTTGTTCGAAAACTTAAACAATAGGGAATTCATAAAAACAATTCTTTATTCTTCAAAAGAAATAATAATTCTATATTGAACATATCAATAAAGTAATAAATAAGTCGTGGTATCGGCTCTAAAAAGAGCCATGGTGTAATATACACACACGATTTAAAATCGGAGAAATAGCAATATTGTGCAAGTGTCATGATGATTTGAGTGCTGACTTCTTGGGTCTTATCAAAGTATTTTTATCCTTTGTAGTGAATTTTTTGTGTTTTTATTAGCATTTGACGGTATTGCGAAGCAGCCATTTTATCCGGTTCCCAAAAAGTATTCACTGTGTGCTCTGAGAGTTTGCATCAGGTTCCATTGTACGCAAATCCCGGCTTAGGTAACTTGTTCCGTGCAACGAGAGAATCTGAATATTTGAATCATTGAAGGGCAAAGAATACGAAAAACGATTTATCTACGCGAATTTTTCTTTGAAGGTGATGAATCAGAAATGCAAGGCCTGACCACCAGCCTTTCTGGAGTTTTTCATCTAGAAGTTTGGGCGAGTGGTGGATAACAGCGTTTGGTCCTAGCGGCAACGCTTTTGTTAGTGGGTACTTTTCTGTCTTCGTCTCACTGGTAGAAACCATCATTTTTAACTTAAAAAACCTAAAAAAAAAGCGCATTAATTACATTTATTAGAAATTTCAAAACTCGTAAAATGTTTGCCAAAATTATTTCAATTTCTTTGTAATATTTTCAAATCAGGAGTATTTAAAAAAGATTTAATAGCTGATTTCCCAATAAAACGCTTTATTTTGAGATTAGTTTTTACAAAAGAAATGGAGTTTTTCGAAAATCGAAATATTCATATGTAATTACACTATACAAATCTTTATCGAAAAATGGAGGATTTTGAAAATAATAAATTCTTCTTTGATGATATTATTGTCTATATTTAATAACAAAGTTTGGCATATTGAGGTTTTCTCCCTATAGCAAGAAAGGCTGTCATCATCATTAACTTTATATCAAAAAAAACTTTTTGTAGAATTTTTGTCAAGCAAATTTTTTTTTGAAAAAATCTTTCCTTCTTAAAATGAAGTATATGTTGGATTTAGCTCAGTGGAAGTTTCGCTTCGATTATGTCTCAGCATTCCGACAAAACGTGCACTTTCAGAAATTAAGTCAGAAAATGTTTTTTAAGTAAAGAAATTGTCTTAAAGAAGGGAATGCACATATATTACGCTGTGCAATATGAATGAGGAGAGAGTTGTTCATTTGCGTTATGAAATGTTACATTTTCAAAATTAGAAAATTATGTTGGAAGTGATTTTTGCAACCACTATCTTATTTTTTAATGTTTTGTTTTTCACATCCACCATTAGCAAAAAATGTTATCATATATTTGTCTGGCTTGTTGGGCAAATACTCTGAAAACGAGCATGTTGCTTTTGTTGGGGATAATTGCTGAGCAATAGTAAGTTCTAGAGATTCGGAACAGAATATCTTCGGTTATTTTCCAAAAAGAACTCCCAAATTCCAGATATCATAGCAAACTTATCGTCTTTTATACGAATTTTTCTTTGACATTTATGATCAAATCTCAAGTATTTTGTTATTTCACCAGATCTTTTTTCGGCTTAATATTTTCATTGAATAATTGTAGGCCCCATTTATTGCCCATAATCTTGTTCGCGAAAATTTTCTCGCTCCAACAACTCGTCTGCGTATATATAAAGCCAAAAAATAATTCCAACTCTTCAATTGAATTTTTTCTCTGATCGCTTCTTCAATAGAACATTTTTGAAGAGGACGTAGGATTCTTTCATCAAGCATGGACCGAATGCAGACGATACCCTACTACTGGAATGGGTGTAAAAACGTTTTGAGTAGAAGCTCTTTCTTTTACATTACTAATCTTAATCCATTCAGTTCCATCTTTAGCTAGAGTTATACTTTCATTTTTTCTGAGTGTTCTTATGAAACAGTAGTTTCATTCAAGCCATAGTTTTTCACTAGAAACTAATGACTCTTGATTATAGTAAGAATATGATTCAACTTTAGACTCATTGGATAATAATAATTCATCGTGGCTTTCTGAGTCTTCTTCGATCATATCTTTCATATAATGAAACTTTTGTTGCTGAGCTACGAATCGGTTGATCTATCAAAAGAGCCAAAGTAAAAAAGTTAACGATATAACAAAATATCAAGTAATGTTAGTAAATGCCGAAAAAATGGGACAGTAAACAAAGAATTGCAGGATTATAAACAGGGGCGCACATCCGGGGGGGGGGGGGGGAAAATGACCTTCGCCCCGCCCCCCCCCCCCCCAATAATTTCCTATAAGTAAGAGTTGTTGCTTGTTTATGAAATTTAAATTGTAATGATCATTCGAATACATGATAGTGTAAGAGGGAATAAAAGAAACAATGCAGACTCGGGTCAAACATCATGCCAAGCTGCTCTCAAATTCCTATCAAAAATATTTTACAAACGATGTGATAGCTATATAATAATAATAATAATCCATTGTTTCAATACACAATAAGTAAGCAATGTTTATCACAGTGTCTCCTCCGTGTAATATTTTTGAGCAAACACATGTTGATGATCCACTAGATTTTCTCATCTTCTGTCACAGTGATTCTATTTCTCTCTCCTCTGTTTTTCTCTTCCGCTTTCTCTGCTAAAACTCAATCATTCACTCAAGCTCTCTTCTCTCATTCAAGTTCTCTTCTTTTCTTTAAGCTCTCCTATCTCATTCAGCTCTCTTGTCTCCAGTGGAGCATGAGGGGCCGTGCCCACTCTCCTATGTACCGCATGGTGCTCCCATGAATCTATAATCTCCTATAATAAAGAAGTTTGTGTGAACACTTTTTTCATTATATAATGGATAATAAATGGATGTAAAACGTTTTTCGAAACTAAGTTTTAAAATTCACTTTTTGCCTAGTTGAAACTTTCGATACAATCTAAAAATTTTTTTATTGATTTTTACATTTCTGAATGGCTGAGCATCTGAAAACAAAGAATCCGCTTCCAAATTCATAATTGGCATTAACACTTCAAGATCAAATAAATAAACTCTTCTTTTCTGCCACTCTTCATCAACGTAATAGTACATCGTAATCAATTGTACATGGAGAGTTGATAAACTAATTTCTACTTCAGGCATCATTAGTTTCAATTTCAGTCACAGGTATCCTTCTTTTCATTCGCATTTTTGGAATCATTAGTGTACACTTCATCGTCGACAATATTTCGCTGTATTTTTTTTTAGATTCAACGACTTTGCTTGGATCATACCATTTTTCTTCGAAATTTTATCCATTTTTGCCTTTTTTTTCCCAAACACATGTATTTTTCTAGAAGTTTTTAACACATGTTCCGAATTTTTTAGGATTTAAGTTTATAATATGCAAACCTGAAAGTTCTTTAACTCGTGATAAAGCAACATACGCTTGTCCACCTACAAAAATGCCATTACACACATCAACAAGAGCGCTTTCATTCTCCCTTGAAATTTCAACATTCTTTTCGATGCCCGTGAACTTAATCACAATTTTTTCCACTTGTTCATTTTTATCAAAAATAAATGAAACAAATATTCCTAGCGAACCGTTAACAAGTTTATGCTTGGTATCTAAATTTTTACGGAGCATAACTCGTGTGCCTACTGCTAAAACTAAAATCGCTTCTAACCCTGGGCTGCTCTTATCATCCATATCCATTTTATCGAGTTTGTTTTTAGCTATCGAAGTATTGTTGCAAATAAAATCATCAGATGGAACTAAGTTCATAGCTTTTGATTGAAACATCTGCAAAATTTTTAGATTAAATTGTTCCACCATACTTCGTTTGGATAAAAGGCACACTGGGGTTTCCCCTTCTTTTCTAAAACTAAATAAAATTTTACTAAAGTATCTATGAAGTGTGTTCCTTTTCTAGAGTTGAGAATTTCATTGTCAGAATTCAAAGTTAAAGCCGATTCTCAAAGGATTCAATAATTCTCTAAACATTTTGTCGCATTCTTTAGTCTGTCGTTGGTTAATGGTTGGGGCTCTGTATGTAAAATGAGACCAAAGATTTAAGTCCGCTCCTAGAGAACCTAACAACTTTTTAAGGTTGCCAGATTCAAAAGTTTCAAAAATAAATGAACGTTTAACAGGTGGCAGTTGAAGGAGGTCTTCAAACAAATCTATATTTTTTCCACCAGACCAAATATCATCTTTGGTGTTCTTGGCCGAGGTAAATATCTCGTTCAATCTTTAAACGTATGAATAATAAGGTTTCATTTGAAAGCATACTAATTTCATCAATTATATTATGCAATGCACATCTCGAATTGAAGATCAGAAACTTCATTGTAGAAATTTTCTTCTTCTACACCGCTAACTTGAAAATCGAGTGTAAAGTTTGGCCTGATACGAACAATTTTAAAGGTTGATAATTGACGACACTATTTCAATACATTTTTATTTCCAAGAATTATTATTATATAAAAAATGTATTTTCAAAAATTTAATAATGAAGGGTCATAAAGTGTCTAGTACTGCTACAAAGGGTCATGAAACAAAAAATGAAAGGACTTTTTTAGGTGAAGATTGGGATCTTGTCTAAGTTACTTGCAGAGCGAGGATTCAGAGAATCGACAGAGCAGCACAATTCTTTTGAGGAGATGGGTATAAAGGATTGAAGTGGAAGTGATTTTGTTTGTTGGACTGTATTTCTATTCTTCGAATTGTTTAGGGTGCTATGGTTGGTGTTTGGTGCGGTGTTCATGCTATTAGGAAAGAGAATATCTGGAAGTTGGATGTGAGGATTTTTCTTTCGTAGAATTTTGTTGAGTATAATAGACCATGGATTTTTAGTGTTCGAGCTGGTAAAGTTAATCCAAGATTGTTTTTTGCAAGGATGATTTCTTTTTTATAGAGTTGTTTGAGGGAAGTGTAGAGTAATAGTTTAATTTCTGACTTTAGTTGAGTAATAATTCCGTTGGGATTGGGTTATTTGCAAAGAATGAATCGAAAGCCTTATCAATTAAGTAAGATGTATTGGCATTAGTGGTGTCTGGTTCCGTGTTGGGTCGTTTTGTGGCATGAGACATTTGAAATAATCCGTTTGATGAGAGTCGTGAGAATGAAACTTTGTGATGTTAATAACGTGAATGGATTTATAGATAAAATGAAAAAATAGCTTGCGACAGGTATTTGAAGAAAGAAGATTATTGAGAGAGGAACAAAGGCGACATTTTATTGAATTGTTCAGTTGGTATAAATAATTTAAATTAAAGCATCAGAAATTGTTATCATTATTATCATCAAGAAAACTTCAGATTCAAATATTTTATGAATAACTTGGAGTTTATTTGTAATTTACAAGATATAAATAGATAGACATATTACATTTATATATACTTATAAATATTAAGTTATGTATGGGTACGTGAGAAACTCAAGAATAAAGATCCCAAATCGAATCTAAAAGATCTTTAACCTTTTTTAACGATATTGAAAAGCGTAGCGTTATTTCAAGGGTTTTGAGGGGTGTTCGTTGTTCAATTTCAAGGTTGGCCTTGAACGTTTTTCTTCATAAGGTTCAGACGGGTGCATTAAATAAGTTTCAGGCGGTAGTGGCACTACTAATACTTTGCTTTTATCTAGTTTAATTCATTTAATAAATTTATTTGTACTATTTTTTTGCTTTTTGAATTTCAAAAATTTCTTTAGTTCAGTCAACCTCAAAGTATTGAATTGAATTCGGACCTTCATTCATCGAGTATTAAGCTCGATTTACTTAAAATCTTAAATATAAAATTTTGTTTATGTTATGTGCAGTTATTATAATGGTTGTAAACTTTGTTTGATTGAAAAATGAAATATTCTATTCATATCTAACGAAAAAAGGGCCTAATCGCAATTATTGAGATGTGGAAAAACCAGCAATGAAACTAGAGCTGTTTGATCACTAAAAAAGGAAGAAGAGGATGAGAAAATTTATTGAAAAAATAAAAAAAAATAGATCTGATCAAAATAGCAATAAATACAGGTAAAGCTTTGAAGAATGTCAGTGCTTTTGAGCTATTTCAGAGAAGAAATCAAGAAGTTGTTGCAAGGTGAATTCTAATTTCATATTTATGGAATTGGGGTAGCAGGACTTGAGCATGGCTTCAAAGTAGTTGTACTTCTCAATGAAATCCTGCTGAACGTGGTGCCAAACGACTTGGAGCAGGCTGCCTTCCCCAAGAACCCCCTCAATTCTGTTGTACAAGACTTCCAATTCTCGCTTGACTTCGCGTGCCGAATGCTCCTTCAAAACCTTTTTCACGGCATTCCTGCTACACGAAATCTGGTAGCTGATTTCTCCTGGCTTGATGCCTTGCTGAATCTTGTCTTCCGCGTTTTCGAAAAAGGCAGACAAACTCGTCATGGGCTTGCCGATCGACAGCTTCACGTATGCTTGCAAATGCTTCTTGAAGGCTTCCTTCGCCTCTCCCTTGTACTTCTCCAGGCTACTAACTTTCAGTGAGGAGAGGGAGGTGTGTAGGAAGTGAAAGTTTTCCATTAAGATCAAATCGCGGCACGGGTTTGAAGCGTTTGAATCAACAACACGCACCATTTGGGGAATGAGGGAATGGAGCAAGGAAATGTACCATTTGTCAACTTCATTTCGCTTCGAGTAATTTTCAAAAGCGGATTCCGCAAACTCCAAAAACTTTACAAAATTGTGGACAAAGGGTATGATTCCAAACTTTCGCTTCTTCGGCAGCTTGAACGTTTCCATTGATTTGATTTGCGCATTTATTACATCGTTGACGTATCTCTTGGAAAATATTAAACAAGCCTTCAAGGACAGGTGATAAAAATGGCACTTATTATGCCCATTCTCATTACTCTCTTTGATTTCCTTGTCGTAGAAGGAAATTGCAAAGATAGCGAAGAAGTAGTGGAGTTTGAAAGTTTTTAGCAAAAAGTTTTCTAACTGCGAACTGAAATTACTAAACATGATATTCATTAGGGCGAGACAGCTTTTCACATCTTGTGACTTATCAAAGAAAATAGTTTTTGTGGAACTTTTTAAATCTTCTCCCCATTTTCCATTTGCATATGAGGGAGAGTTGTCATTCACGGTGGCATCCAAGTGAAAAAAGTCGCTACACACCTGATGTTCCGTACTGAAAAAGGGATAAAAGTTGTTCCGAATTTTGAACAAAATATTTTCAAATAAATTTTCTGAGACTGGAAGAGGTTGCGTCAAAAAATCGTTGGCTCCCGCAGTACTCTCATTTGATTGGTACATCTTGTGCAAGATGTGTGTAGCCGTTGTAAGAGTGGATCTCCGCGAAGAAGATACGGGAAGGGCGGGAGATGATGAGAAGGAATCTGATACATCATTCTTGAAGGATGAGAATAAATTAGTGAAAAAATCAGATACAGCTGATGCGTACAATGGACCAAACACTTTAATATACTTCTGGATGATGGTAGTGTGCTTGTCTGGAACTAATATTTTCAAGTTTAGCATCAAGTCCGAGTAGCGTTTCAACTTTTCTAAGTGATGAACATGCTGAAGGCTGAAGTAGACAGACTTATCCTCCAAACCCTTGATTTTATCAGCAATCGAAGAAAATACGTTCAAAACCTTTTCTTCGAGCTTGGATACGAATGTAGAAATGAGGGAGTGGACGAGCGCAAATTGCTCCTGGACTGCTTTAAGCTGCTTCTGCTCACAAACTTTGTCTTTGACGATGATTAGCGCTTTTGTTGAGTTGAAGCAGCGCGCTAAATCACTTGGATCATCAAAATCACAAGTTTGAATGAAATTCACGTGTTCTTCATCAATTTTGATATCACTGATCAAATGGTTCATTGTGTCGCGCAGCTTCTCATAATTGCACTTAACCGTCTCCAGCGAGAAATTCTTTTCTTCAACAATCTGCATGTTACTCTTAACATTGGAAAAAAGGGTGTTCCAGTCGGTAGCCTCCTTTTCAAGGTATTCAACGTTAGCGAGAGCTTTGTTGAAAGGATAGTGGAAGTCTTCAAGGGAATTTTCATAGGAGACGAGAGCTGCGAAGTTGGCGTTGTCCAGCAAATGCAAATCGTTGCTGAGTGTACTGATTATGTTTTCGATGTTGGTGGAGGAGCAGTCCGTGTAACTCAAAACATTATTCAAACACGATTCTTCCTTCACTGTCAAGCCTTGGATGGCGCAGGAGGCCGTGACGCTCACTTTACTCACTAATGCTCTCTTATAATCTGTGAGGGGGGAGAGGTTGATTGGCTGCGCCTTCTGACCACTACTCTCCGTCATTGCGCTGATTTGAGTTGCACTTTGAAAGCTAAAATTACAGTTTTAAATGGATATAAAGGGTGTTGCAATTTTAGTTTTAGCACGAATTAAAAAACATTACGCGTGAAGGCATTCAAGATACGAGAAGGAACTTATGACTGTGAAAAAAAACAATAATTTTTTGAAGTAAATTTATGAGATTTTTGCAACGCTTCAACACATTTAACCGACAAAAAGGAACAGCAAAAAAGTTTTATGATTAAAAATTGTTTTATAAATGAAAATAAGGTCAAATGGGTTGGAGTAAAAATAGCACAAATAAAGTTAAAAAACTGGGTTCTTTGTTTAACAAGCAATAGTTTATTAGGAATGTTGAAAAGTTGGATTGGTCTAATAATCTTCTGGCTCTGTCTAGCAAACTCTCCTTATTGTCCGAGCTAGAGATTCTTTTTTGGAAGCTTTCCAACTATGGATACTGGAACATTGTTTGTGCACTGATTTATTATATTTATCATTTATGATTGTCTGTTCGGCACTTTGTCTTTCGGCATTTTGCCCACATTCTACCTCCTCAAGTAGTTTTTTGGACATTTCTTCTTCGTGTTATGCGAGCTTTTTTCCAAATAATTCAAGAGTAACTAACTCAGTTGCATGCATCTTCAACAACTTCATACTCTCCCTTTTTAAGCAAAGAAATTACGATCACGTCTTGTGGTAATCGAATCTTGGAAATTTTGGCGCACTAATTTTCTCTCTCAAAAACATATCATCTATTGTAATTTTGTTGCATTCGTTTGCCTGGTTTTAAGCGGTCTTGAACCGAATCCATTATTATTCTTTTTAGTAAAATTGAGCAATCTTTCTCTTAAATTCTAAATTGCTATGCAGAAACACAAAATATCTTTCAATACTAAAGCTTTTTTCATAAGAAGGGGTGTCCTTATATATTTTATAGGCATCAACAAAGACTCCTCTTTTTCATTAATTTTGTAACTCATAATTTTTCAAGTTCTCTGACAGAGGTTAAGATCTGATTCTTTTTTTTCAGACTTCATTCATCAAAATCAAACTGTTAACTTATTAGATTTTCACGTTAAAATAACATGTGTAGTTAAATCTGTTCAAAGTCCGGCCTGAGTAGTACATCCTCACAACATCCAGTCTAGGAGTGGACTACACCATCTACAGTTTGACCTGACTATCAGATATGAATGTAAAAATCTGGAAGTTCATCTTAGTACTAGACTTGCTAATGTTCCAAATAATTTTAGAGAATTCAAAGTTATTTTCATTAAAAAATTATCAACCCTAGGATGTTCAAAGTTTTTTACCTTCAAAGTTCAAAGTGAAACACAGTAGAAAAAAACTCTTGAAAATATTTATTATAAAAAATCAATAAAAAATTAATTTTAGACAATATGAACATAAAATTGGATAAGTTTGAAACAACGTTAAGATAAGGTATAAAATGAGAAACAAAACCATTTATTCAAACAAGACAGAAATAAGCTCGTATTTTGATCAAGTGTACGATAAATTCAAATTTGGCTTCACTCTTGTTGAGCTTTCAACAACAAATAGAAGCAGATACCATACAAAGATTTCGAATAAAAAGGCGCGAAACCATTAGATCATCGATAGCAGATATAGTTATCGCATTGATTCCGTCTTCCACACCAAAAATCTCTTGAAAAACCTTAAGCCCTTGCTCTTTTCTCGGATAGTAAAGTCTCGTCTTTTCAAATCAACTCCCACTGCACACCTTTGTAGCAGATTCGGAAGATAATTGTGTGGCTGAATAGATGGCCAGCGAAGAGTACAAATCACATCATTATGGTCATCCTCGATATCGCGTATGAGAAATCTCAGGGTGAAATGCATTGATCACAAAGTCTTTTGTCTTATTCTCTGCCTGGTTTAATTTTATACACTTTGAGCATTTCAAATTTTCATAGCTAAGATAAAGTATTGCAATAATTGTATAAGTTAGTTATGGGCATTGGACTCATGAGTGTAAAAAAAAGTTGAATGCACTATCTCTTCTTCCAAAGATCATCACACTTTTGACAGATGCAATCAGGACGAAGCAAGAGTGTTTAAAATGTAAAAATAATACACGCTGTAAACAATTTTTTCACATTCTTTTCCTAAACACGGCAGTAGGGTTTTTAGTCTAAAATTTTCCATTTTATTTATAGCGCATTTGTTTTTAGGAATAAGTAGCACTTCTCCTTTTTTAAAAATACACGGGAAAAACTTGACGGGTGGAATGGAGTTGAATACGGTTAGAAGGTAATTTTCTATGAGAGGAAGCAAAAGTTTTATTGTTTTAAAAGTTATTTTATCCCAACCTGGACCGGATTTTAATGAAATATTTTTAAAACAAGAATAGAAAGTTCATCAGGACTAATTTTTCCTATTCATTAATTGTTTCTAGGGGAATGGTGAGTTTCCAGGGAAAACTCCACCATCGTCTGGTCCCAAGCCCAGAGTGAGAAAGGAGGGGGGTTTGCGTGAGGAAGGGCATCCGGCAGTAAACTTCTGCTCCAACAAAATCTTATGAATTATGAAACTTTATTACAAAGACAAAGATGAAAATAGAAGGAACAACCAAAAACGGAAGGCCGCACCTGAGATGGAAGAACGTGTTTGACAAAGATTTAAAAAGATTTAATTTAGAGGAGAAAGATAAGGCGGATAGAAGTAAATGGAAGAAATTAAAAAATGCATTGCACTATTATGATTCCATATTGAATAAGGAAGGTGCACCCTTTTACGAGGAAAAACCACCTTCTAAAAATAAATGAAGATGATGATGATGAAGAAAGATCTTCCTGAACTGCACTGAGGAAAACACAATTTGAGTCATAAGGAAAAAAGAAATCGAGAATAGTATTTGCATCAGTATCAATGCTCAAATGTTGGCAGTTATGAATCAGAAAAAAGTAGATTTTTTATTTGTGTTGCATTTAGTGAAGGCCATTTCATTTTCTTAAAAACGAGAATTTTTTTTAGTTTAACTTTTTTTTTAAAAGTATTCAAAGCGGGAAACCAAAAAGTATTCTTATTACACCTAACCCTTACAAATGTCGCGAGATTAATAACAGCAGAAATAGTCGGTAAGGGGGGTGCGTAAAGTTCAACTTAATATAAATGAGAATATTACTATTTTTTGAATAATACTTTTAATGCTATCAAAAAGCAAATTTTCATTAGTGATTTTCTTTAATAAAAAGGATTCACATAAAGTTGGATTTAAATTTTAAATCAAGAGTAACCTCAATATATGCATAATCAGAAAAACTACATTCATCAACAATATTCCATGATTTAACTAGTCATAACATCCCTCACTACAAATAGTAAGTAACAGAGTCAATAATGTGTAGATTATGTTCTATTATTTTTTCATAGAAAATTTTGCTTGAGAATTAATCTTCAAATCCCAAAAAAAGGTGTCGTACATTGGTATCTCCGTTTATTAACAAACGTTCAACAGCAATTTTTGGAAGTATTGAAGAAAAGAAAAAACTTAGGCAATCTGTAGAGTTAGGCGAAAAATATGCAGAAACACAGAAGAAAGTATAGCTTTGAATTAAACAAATGTCTGTCGTTATAAAAGCATTAAAGAGTTCAGTAACTAATTTAATATTTAGATGTTTTTTAATTAAATAATATTAAAGAAAGGCTACGAGGATAGCTATGAATAACGGAGAAGCATGGGATAGGCATGAATGGAAAATTATTCTTAATAAGATGTGGTTCAAGACATTATTTTCAAGGAAAATAAGTAGGTTAAGACTTTCTTAAATAAATATGAAGAATTAGGATTTAAAGAATGGAAAAAAGAAGTTGAGTGACCAAATTTGCCACAATGGTTACAAACTAAAACTTTTGTAATAAACAGTTCGATAGGTAAAGAATTATATCCACAGAAAGTGTCTGTGCAGCTTGATAGATAATTTGCAACTTCGGGAGTATTAGGTTCAATTATGTCAAAATCAAAATATTTATTTTTTTGTTTCAATTTTTTTAATAAAAGGCACACCTTTTATCGTAAAAATATAATAATTACAAAAATTAATGAAATCAATAAGATCATTATTATTGATTTTTTAGGAAAACTTTTAACTAAAAACGTGGGTTAAACTGTTTTGTATCAACAATATCAAAATTATTTTTAAAATGTGTTGCAAATATTATATCTTCATTATCTTCTAAATTAATATGAGCAGTTCCATTACGATTTATTTTAAGATTTCTTATTCGAATTTTTTTTCGTTGGATTTTATAATACGAACAATATCTTTCTTTAATTCAGTAATTTTTACTTTGTCCGGTTTAATAACCTTAGTTTTGACAATAATGCAATTATTAGGACAAAAAAATCAGCAGTCAGTTTTGAAGGAGTTTCAATAGGTTTTAAATTATTATTAACTATATCATAATGAGAAATATCAAAATTCATTTTAGTACGTTTACAATTTGGTGATAATGATTCGTCCATAGTTTAAAAAAAGAAAAAATTAAATAAGAGAATTTAGTTAAAATTAAAAAACTATATAATTTAATAAATAGGGAAAAAATAAATGAAAATTTACCCATTAAAAAGCATGCAAAGAGGTAAAATAATAATATTATAGGCAAAGATATTCAGAGAAAAAATAGTATGCTTAAAAGATATAGGCGAATTAGCAAGTCTTCATTTCAAAAAGTGATAATGACATTTTAAAACAAGGAGTAAAACGAATGAAATAACAAAAAAATCGAAGAAAACAAATAAATATTTTGTGATGTTCTATAAATTTATTATAATTTTAATAATTCATGGCGTTTTTTTGCTACTAAGCATCATAAAGAATTTTATTCTTTCAATTTAATAGAATGGCCGTTCATTCTCGAAGATATTATTTTTTTAATTGGTGGTGATAGCAGTGTTGATAGGCAAAAATCAAATATTCTGAAAATCATATAAAAAAATTTATAGACCTTGCCCTTGGCAAAGAAAAGTTTTCTGCGGGAGATGATACTTAATTTTTTTCACAAAAATGGAGAAAAAATGCTTTCAACCAGTTCGAGAAAGACAGAATTTCAAAATTGTTATCATTTCCGGAATTTCAGTTTAGGCCCTTCCTCTATTTTACTGGCTAACGTAAATTAATCTTAAATTTTTCAAAATCCGAGTGAAAAAAAATCTGTCCGTAAAAAATTTTACCAAAATCCGTAGATCTAGCAACATTGAATTCACATATGTATATATACATTTATTTTAACATTTTATATAATATACGTTTTTTGCTCCGTTTTTATATTTATATAAAACTTTATTTAGATTTTTACTAAATTTATATTTTTGATTTTTAAAAATGATCATTATTTATTCCAAGATTTTAATGGTTGACGGTGTTTTAAATTATGAAAATAATGAGCAATGAAGATATAACCTTTCCCATAGCTCGTTATGAGTCTGATGAGTCTGTTTTAGATGTAATTAATAAAGAATTAAATTTTAAAGATAAATTTCACAGTGAATCTTTGGAAAAATTCAAGGACAACCTGTCTTTAAGCCTAAATGATTTAGTGAATAATTTTGATAAAAATGTTATTGGCTGTCTAAAAAGTTATAAATTAAATAGTTCAAAATATGCTCCTGTTTTCAAAAGATCTGACGATGAAATTTTAAAAGATTCCAGGTATTTTAATTTTTTTAATTTCTAACTTCTCATTTCTGTCATCCCCCTTAGATTTAGAGTCGGTGTCAACGAGTAACTGAAATTTAAAAGGAGCCAGAGTAACTGAATATCAGTTGCTCATTTCTTTCACTCTATACTTTGAAAATTGTTTATAGTACATAATGTATATAGCAATTATAATCAAGGCGAACATTTATTATCTATATAGATATATGATATATCTATTATGACAAACGTTTTTCATAATAAAACTATATTTTTACTATATACAGTAAAACCTCAGTATAACGACGTTGAAGGGGAACTGTTATTTTGTTGGTACAAAGAAGTTTCACTATAACCAAGGACTACAATAAGAAAGTTTCAATTTAGTTTTTTACTTAATTTTTGAGATATTAAAGTTCCTTTTTTTGTACACGTAAGTTTATATTAAGCGAGTTCGCAATAACGCGATTTTTCTTTACCATACATATATTTCAACCCACAATTATGTGTACTTATTCACATACTGCTTCCTTTAACATCTGGTATCTGGTACTTTTACGACTCATCGCATTTCTTTGTCCTCATTTGTTTTGCTTTAAAGAAAACACTTAAACTTATTTATTTTTGCCTCCCACAGTTCATTCACACCCCTTAGAGCTATTCTTTACTCTCGCAACGTAATCCTATTGACTTTTTTAGTTCTAATTTTCAGTGTGTTCTCAAATTACCAATATAAACTTTACCATGCATTTTCAACGTTTAGATAACTTCTATATCATATGTTAAGAGTCCTCATATTTGCTTCATGTATTTATCCGCTACGCCTTGCACATCGGATGGAAGAGTCAATGCCATGATAGCAATGCAAGCCTCATACCAAAGATAGCGTTTTCAATGTGCTTGCCTACTACACATGCTGTCATGGCATCGACTGTACATGAAGTAAATAAAAGAGACTGATTATCATATAGATAGATACATAATGTCTTATTGCAAATGCTCTTCATTCTACACGAGTTAGTGTCGAAACTCGAAAGACTATTTTTGCGCATTTAAAATTCTAAAATCAGATTTTTTTTAAAAACTTATTCAAAGCACCTTATTCTAGTGCCTGAGTAAATATTTTCCTTAATTTATATCTCTTTAATATTGTTGGTAATAAAAATTTGTAGAAAAACTTTATATTTCAATCATTCTAAACATTTAGAATTTTCTTCCTTCATTTTTATTTGATAGATAAGAGGAAGTAATTTTTCTGGCCCAATTTTTGGAATAATGTGATTACATCCAATCAATTCTCATTATTTTTCGTGTTGATCACTATACCTTATAACTTCGAATTAAGAAAGAGAGTTTAAACTTATTATAGCGTTCAGATTGTTTAATTCAAGTTTATTATGTTATTTTAGCTTGAGTCGCCTTCACTGATAAAATGTTGACTCAGGGATCTGAGTTTGAGTCATTAAATTATTTAGGTGACTCCACACCCCTCGTTATCCCTAACCTTATATTAGTTAAGATGTATATTCCTATCCTTTAAGTATTTTAAGTTAGATATTAATAAAATAATTTCTATGTATATGTGCAAGTTAATTTTTCACTGTCCAGGTTAAACTCACTTTTAATGATAATAATTTTATCTTTTTCCTTGAAAAATATTTACTAAGAACATTTTGTTACTAGCATACTAAACTAGGATAATGTCATTAAATAGTAACATTTAACACCCACCCATTTTTTCTTCGTGCTATTAGTATTAATTTATTTCTACCCTTAATATTTTTATATTTTGTTCAAAAAAGCGATTTTTCAGGAAACCTTTAAAGACATGCATTTCCAAATATTTAAAATGTATAGCTCTGTTTTTTTTTATTTCTTTAAGTTAGCATTTTGATCACGATATTCAGAGTCGCAAATTCTAATCACACTTATTTCCAGGGCTTGGGAACTTGCTTCCAAATGGTTATTCTCCTGCTCCCACTTTGGAGGAGCTACTGCTTTTAAAATGGTGGTTTCCGCTCCATAGCTTATCAATTTATTTGACATGACTTCTATCATGAAAAACGAGCCCAAATGCAGTTTCGCAAAATTCTTCCTTTTCAATTATTTGATACAAAGCATAACGTTTAACTAAATTTAAAATTAAATAAAAATTAACCTGAATGTAAAGCGAAGTGAAAATTAGGTGTCGATCGAAAAAAACGAATCTGTTTTCAGGATTCTACCAAATCCTCTACCGAATCTTCTTTCATTGAAACTCGCATGTCAGAATGAATAATAGGAAGAGCCGAAAACAATCGTTCCACACTGCTAACATAGTTACTGCATGTGCCATATTACGCAATATTTCAGAATAATGTGGTATGCTCCCTAACGCATCCTATCTATTTCATTCAAAAAATAAGAGAGAAAAACAAAACTTCTCAAATAACTTTTTTTTTTAATTATTTAGTTTCATTTTGAAATTGATTGATTGATTGATTGATTGATTACAAGTAGTGACGTTGACTGAACTGTCATCATTTTAAGTACATTATGGATTAGTATTATAATGGATTATGATATATTTCACGGAAGTTTAGCTAAAGGCGACTATTGTCTTTCTGGCCTATAGAAATGAGTGTTTACCAAGAGCGCCTAACTCTCTATATCCTATGCCAGTCATTTGTACAACGAGATAATTCATACGTTCCAAGATTCCTCTAAATTGATAAAAACAATTGTAATTGTTTGAGTTAAACTGTCCCTTCTTGCCCCCATCTGGTGACGGACAGTAAACTTTACTACTTATATTGGCATATTTTACGAATTTGTTTTTACATTTTTATTTCAATTAAGGAAAAAATTTAATATCATATACTTGTTCATAAGTAAGAGCCGTGTTTGGTTTTGGAGGGAATCATACATAGCGATGCTTAGGAACATTTAAACCATCTGTCAAAGGACGCACACATATATTTATATTTATTGTACATTAATTTATTTGAATATTTATTATTCAAAGTTTAGAAATATTTTTTATAACAAGATAACCAAAAATTTTATGATTTTAAAAAATATAATCCAAAATTTTGGAAGGATGGATGCCAAAAACTTAAAAAGCTACACAAACTTTAAGAATAATTTTAATGATCATGTTTTTTATTCATAAATTTGTGATTTATAATGATTGATTATTAATGCAAAAAAATATATATCTATTCATCCTTAAGATTTCTGTGCTTTTTTGTCTGCAAATTTTTCTGTTGTAGTATAAGAATACAACTGAATACAATAAAATTTAAAAGCGTTTGCGTCCTCTTAAAGGAATGAATGATTTAGATAATGAAGTAAAAGAGATTACAATGTTTCAGTAAATTATTTTGGAAAATTGATCTATTTACAAAAATTGTCTCAATGATTTTTTCTTTGTTGCCCTTACACCACTTACACAATGCGAAGCATAATCATGAAGCTACGTATCATAAAGTGTATACGTTTACGATGATGATGATGATGATGATGATGATAATGATACATAATCGATACTATAATGGGTGCTTTGGGACTTTAGTTTTCGGGGATTTTGGTTTTCTGGGATTTTGAAAATTTTTCTTTAAAAAATGGCGGACGCTTAGCTTAGTCTTCAAAATTCTCCTTCTCAAAGTGCTAAGATAACATTTTCAACCTCATTTTTTGGGTTCACTTCGTTTGTATTTACTTCACCGAACAGAACAAAATTGAAAAAACTTTTGCAAGTTATCAATACACAGATCAAAACACGAGTAGATCATTAGCCGAATGGATATTTCATCAAAAATTATGCATTCAATTTGCCAATTTTTGTAGACATTTCTTTACTTCCAGTAAGTTTGCAAGTTTTTGCTCTATACAAATCTGCATCTTAATTTTGTTTTCTTTTTCTATTCCTAACTTTTATACAAAAATTATTCGATTAATAAACTTATCTACTCGAAGCTACATTGCCAAATGTGTTTTGATGGACTGATTACAAGTCTACAGCGTAATTTTTGTCTTCTTTTGTATCTACCAGAAGTTACATGCCAAATGGTCCATTCAGCCAAATTTTCGTTTGACGAAGTTTTTGTTCGGCCAAATGTCCGTCTGTTAAATGCCTATTTCGCCAAATGTCCGTGTACCTAAGAAAATATTCAATAGAAAGAATTTATATGGTTTAATTTTTTGGAGCTTTTAAAGAACAGGTTTTCGTTTGATTTGGGGTCTCTATTATTTTAGAGACAATTTTCATGCCTTTTTGTTCACAATGTTGGAAAAAAATTGATTGACGACTAATAAACTATCTATTAATACTTAATGAAAAGGGAGTAATTTAAGATGAAATTATAGCAAACGTGGTGTCGATATATATTTATACAAGACAAAAAATTTGAATCAATCAAAACTAAAAGAACATAAATTTAACAATGAAAGATTTATCATATCCTTCAAATGAATCAACATCAATATTATTTTCACTATATCATTTTCCCTTTTTGCAGTGATAAGCCTGAAATGGCGGTAAATGGAGAGTAAAGCGATTGGGGGTCGTTCACAATTGACGTCAACCTTTTTTTGATAAATTTCAACCCCCCCCCTCCCCCCCCTCATGTCAACTTTGGATACCCCCCTCCCCCCCTTTTAGTTGACGTCAATTGTGAACGACCCGTTACTACTAAACTAAATACGCAGATCTAAATTATTCCAAAGTGTTCCCCCCTTTTTCCAATCAGCCTACTGCTTGATTCAATTCTTGCAAAAGTCATGTTTCCATTAATTAAATTTTGATTGAAGGATCACGATACTTTCCTACTATTGGCTGATTTTATCTCTCTATCATTATCACACCGCATTCTCGATTTCTCTTACAAAAAATGGTATTTTACGCATTAGCACTTTCTTTGCTCTCATTTTTTTACTCGTTTTCATCCTCTACTTCATTGCGTGCACTTCTTCTTGAAGCTTTTGTGTTCTGGCTGCTGTGAACGCTTCTATAACGCTGTTGCTCTGTCATGCAATCACGCTTTACACCATTTTTCAATGTCTTCCTTCATTTTCACACTTCCTCAAGCCATTCTTAGCAAACATCAATGATCATTACCACCATAGTGCTTCTCTATTGATTATTATTATTATTATTATTATTATTGCTTTCTCCCTAAAACTCGATATATATATATATATATGCATGGCATCATCTCAGTTATGTGTTGTACTTGAATTGACTTGACTCTTAAGGCGCTCAAATACATCATCACGGAGTAAATGATGATGTTGTGGAATTTTGAATTAAATCAAATCTCTGCTAACTCAAATTCGCTGCTTCATTCTTTATCCGTCAGTTTAAATTTTCTTCAATTTCGAGCTTTCATTAGCAAAATTGCTTGACAAATAATTCCACCGTTTATAAGAGAAGCGCTAATTGGCTGCTGTGTTTGCATAGATGCGTGCATTCGTTTACACGATTCTGAATTTCCTCATCTCTTCAATTTAGATACAATGTTTAAAGCACTTTTCTGACTTGTTAAAAATTTGGGAAATTTAATCTCAAAAAAAAGTTTAAACAAAAATATCACTAATAAACAATAAACACAAGAAAATTATAAAACTTAAATTCAGATGTAATTGCAAAAAGAACAAGATAGAACTAAAAATGGTATTTATATATATGTTTGTTTCTGAAAATTTTGAAGAATTTGTGAAATGACTGCTTGCTTCACTTAGTATTTTCATGAATTTCCTAGGAGCGTGTAATTACAGGATGACATCCTAGTTATTTCGTGAACTCTCTAGTGATTTTAATGAACTTATGATACGGAGGAATTTTAAGAATGTAAAGGGATTTTATGGAATCTCTGTGTCTCTGCTTTCACATTTGTGCGCTAACATATATACTAAGTCAGATTGCCTTTATCATTTTCGGTCCAACAGAATTTATCTATACAGATATTATGCACCTTGTTGTGTCTTAGCATATCTCAGTTATGTCGTGTATTATCATCGTTTTTGCAAGGTTTGAGAAAGCTATCGGGTCGAACAACACATGTTCTTCTAAGTATGGAATTTTTTATACAAGATTAATTGTATTTTTTTCCATGGTAAAAGTTTTTTTTTAATAAAAAGTTTAGTACCTCTGGTTATCTCAATTTCTTCAACGATTGCCCTACCAATTATATTTTAAAATGACGATAGCGATAGTAAGATAATATTTCAAGTATATAAAATTTAAATTATTTTCATTTTTTAAACATCATAATAAAAGTCTGCATTAAATCATAGAGCGTTTATAAAAAGTAAAAAAATAAAAAAAAAAGTAAAAAATTTACTATTAAGTAAAGTTTATAGATTATAATCTTATCCACCCTCCCTTTTCAAAAACAATAATTTTGGCGCCGTTATCTCTCCATTTTTGTATATCGAAACAAACATGAAGCAAACTTTATTATTAAAAAGTAAAAAATCTTACATCATTGTCTGCGATTTCATACACAGTCGAACTTCCTCTAATGACCACCTCAATTTTAAACGACCAGTCTTTTTGCTTCCCTGTTTTATAAGATTGAATACTAAAATCCTAAGAATTCTAATATTATTTATATACAGCCCTTTTTTTCTTAATTTCTTTTTTCCATTTTTTTTGTTATAAATCTTTCAAAATTTTCTTCATATGTTTAAAATAATACTTTTTTTTATAAAAAATTTGTTACATTCTCTCTTTTTTCAATATTATTTGGAATAATTTTTCCCATTTTGCATCAATTCACGCTTTTTTAAACACGCTATGGTAAAACAATTTATATGTTCTGTGAACAATATCTTTATCGATCATCACTTATTGGAATTCACGTTGTGGTTGAACTTTCATGCAAGTCTTTCTCTTTGTGCAGAACAAGTGTTTACCATTTTTTTCGTTTTGTTTGCTTTAAGTGCTTGGTGGACGATTACGGGCAATTATGGCAACCTACCTCCAATAAATCTAGAAGATTCCCAACTTTTTACTTCTGAAGTGCATGAAGCTGCGAGTTATGATGATTGGAATGTCACGGTACTCTTTTCTTCCTTTACCAACCTTCTTCTCCATAAATAAAATGAATCAATAAGCGGAGATACTTAAAACTACTAATTCTACTAATTTCAATTACTTAAACGAACTAATCTATGCTTCCTCTACCTTAAAGAAATCTTTTGGAAAGAGCTCTTTTTTTGAAATGGTGTAGAGAGAGTTTATGCCAGTTACTAGTGATGGGATGATACCAAAGTTTTGAAGGATGGCGATGTAGATTTTTATCTCCTGTTAAAATTTTATTTTATGTGTTTGGATTTGAGAAGTTCAATAAATCGAGTTAAATAAAGTTTAAAGTTAATTTATTCAAATTTTAAAATAGGTTTAAAAATTCAACTTTTTTTTTAAAAAAAAATAAAAGAATAGGGAATGAGGTATTCAAAGGTATTAATGATTTCCATTAATCAAACCATAACTATGAATTATAAACACTTTTTTTTTTTTTAAAAAAAAATTTTTTTTGCTTAAAGTAAAGAAATAAGATTAAATTTTGAGATAATTTTTTTTCAATTCTGCATTCCTTGTTTGCCCAATAAAAGTTCATATCGATTTGGATTCGTGTACTTGAATCGTTTGTCTCGTGATCGAAAAATGTTCTCCAGTTTTTTCTGTTCTGAGCCAGATTTTGGCAGTTTTCATTAAATGCTACACTTGTAAAAAGTTAACTGCTCTTCTTGCATGTTTTATGGTGGGACATTTAAAAATATTGAAAACATGACATTGTAAAATCAGGAAAGGAACAAATTATCATTGCATCTAATCTTTGAATGACGAGAGTATACAAAAGGCTCTTTTTTGCTAAAAAATGTGAACTTATAATTATTATATCCTGAACACGAAGAACACAATGTTATTTCCATTATTATATGGGGATGTTGGCAGAGTTAGAAAGAACATTAAAAAATCAAGCAATTAGTGATTAAATTTGTGATTAGAGCTCAAATAACATGAATTCCAACATTTTACATTTGATCAATTTTGTTGGAGCGGTTGTGTGTGACGCTGGCAACACTTCTGGCCTTTCGTGTCTTCTATCGGAAGAGCGATATTGTCCTATATCATCTTATCTTGTATTATTATCAAATGTAAAGGTAGCGTGGGGTGTTTTCATCGAGAAGGCACAATTGCGCTGCTTGTATCGAACTATGAGAAAGTAGGCTTGATGCGGGATCGAACCCAAGACCTTGAGTTATCGAAACCCAGTACCTAACCAACCTTACTCACGCCCCCAAATAGGATTCGTATTAGCGCGAACTTTCAATGTTAAAGGTTTCTTACGTGCGTTTTTTGCACGATTTGAGCTACCATACCTCTGAACTAAAGTTGGCCTTTTTTTCAAGAGAAGGCGTTATTCGAAAGATATTGGCTTCGCAATACGCACGTAATTTTTTGTAGCACGAACTACGCCCATATGGCAATTTTTTCCGTACTCCTTTCTTGATGCAGTAGCAGAAAACAACAATATTTTTCTTGTGCTTGATTGTTGCATTCTTATCTGTAACCAACACTTAAGAACATTTGGTGTAACTTTAGCTTATTCTTCTTTTTAAAGCTGTAGAATATCTTCAGATTTGCATCTACTATTTCAATGCCATACTTGTTAGAGATCCACAAATAACAACTCCATTATCCTACCATTGACAAATGCTAGCAGAACCAGTATGATGGAAGCCTCAAAACCTACCTCTGGCTTCTCTTTTGAGTTCCTTTTGTTTTTTCTCAGAGTGATTATTATTATTATTATTAAGAATCTATTCTTTCTAATCGTCGCTGTTGCATTATTCCTTTCCGTTTTTTTAACTTTTTTTTTGAGAAAAAAAATTATCCATAACATAATGAGAAGTATTAGGAATTTTTTATTATTTTATCCCACAAATCTCATTACAACATTTTTGCGTGAAAGCTAAGCTATCTGAAAACTTGGATGCAGCCTATTTCTTTAAATGTCAATTACCATAATTTTCAATCATTGTTTCCTTCAATTGAATCACACTCTGATATGGGAGCATTTAAAGAAAAAAAGTTCATCAAATCAAGCTTATTTTTTATTTTGCAACGAGAAGAGGCATTGTTTTCCGTTATTTCATATGCTATATTCGCATTTTGTTTGTTATTCAGAGAAAGATTCATGAAAACAGTCAAATTAAAAGTATTCATAGAATATTGAAATTACAAATTTTATCATTTTGCTTTGATCTTCGCTGAACTCTATTTTTGGCGGGGAAATCTCGCGCGTTTGTTCCCAATTTTAAACGAGGAAGAAATAAAAGATTTAAATGAGTCAAACCTATTAACTTCCACAATGTTTTTTTATTCTGGCAAAATATCATCTAATCCATCTTACAAAAAAAGATCTTCCTTCTCTTCCACAAGACAGCATGCGTTTTTTAAAGTTTAAATTCTAGGAAACATTGAATTAGAAGCGCTATATAGTAATTAATATGTTCCTTTTTTTATTAATAATCGAATAAGATATATTTTGTATACATCAATCTATCAACGGCTTTGTCCCTTGAGGTATGTTCAATATATTTGCTAGCTTAGTTTTCGGAGATTCTGGTAGTGGAGATTTTAGTTATGGGGGATTTTGACTACATACCATATGTGACTATCATGATGCTTGAAATTTCATATATATATACATACATATTTTCAATTTTGACTGTTGTTAACTCACGTGTGATTTTCTTATTCTTCTTCTACAATCATAATAATAAATGCATAAAGATGTTTTCTTCATCTACTCTCTTTTGTTTCACCGAATTTGAGAAGCTAGTGAGTGGACACTGATTATTATGCATGATGATGAAACACTACTCATTTGAGACAAGTAGCTAGATAGGATCTCTTTTTGCGTTTTCTGTTCTTAGTTTACTGAATGATTGATTGATTATTATGCATGCATGCATTCACCAAATCAATAACTAAAACGACACGCTATTCAGTGTCAAGTGTTCTCTTGTTTGTACTCACTCTGAGCTGAAATCTTTTTTCCTCCTCTATTTCAATATGGACAGTGGTCGCCATCATTATTATAGTCTTTTTCTTATTTTAACAAAATTTATAAAAAATTTATAAAAATATTTGAATTTCAAGCTTAAATTAAACACACTTTGATTTTAAAAAAAACACATTCTTCATCATTTTTTTTTGTTTTAAATATTTTTATTTTAACGCCATCTATATGTAAAATTTATAATCACATTTATTAGCCTACAAATTAAAGAATTAATTTAGCACAATTTTCACATATTGTATTTTGATGCTTTTTGCAAATAAAACTTTCACATTTACATTTAACGCCTTCATCTCATCATTAAAATAATTTCTTCCTTGAAGTCATTTTAAATTTTTAGTCCATCATCATCATCAGATTGTACTGGAGGTATTGCATGCTTTTTCATCTTTTCATTTACACGACTCCTCAATTACCTCAACGAGTTGTCAATCTCACTATAAAAACATGCCTTGAGTTTCTTCATACATTTTTTGACTTCAGACGATCTCTGCTTACTGTCTTTCATCTTCTTAATAATCCTGATTGGCAATGAAGTAGTGCAGGAGGAAGACTTTGTGCGTTATTATTTAAATGCATCGAGTATGGTGGTGATTTGAGATCTATTGTTTTTATATAAATCAAGCTTGCAACATCTCCAAAGTAAGTATTGATCTATATTATCAAGCATAAACTTTTTGAGACTTTCGCTTTAACTTTGTTTGCTCAATAAAAATTCCTTTATCGACCGCGCTCTACTGAGAAGGCAGAGCCAAGAGTGACGTACGTGAAGTGTTGTTGTCTGAGTCGGAGCAATGTTGAAAGAAAGGCTTGTAGTGTACTCGAATCAAATCTCTCACTTTGAAGAAGCGTGATCGAATCCTTCCTTTTCTCTTTTTGTCTTATTCTGCGAAAGAAGGGAATTATATTTGGGATTGATTGGGTAGACTCATTTCTTAGAATTTCAGATTTGCTTCCTGCTCGTCTTAAGTTGGAATTACAGCGCTCTAACTCCACTACTGCGAGTGTTCTTCTAGAATTTTAGAACTTCAAGAGAAACAGTTTCTCTCTCTCTCTCTCCTCTCTCCAAGTTTACTATTTTTTAAGTTAGTCCTTGATGATTATGGCGCAAGTAATCAGAGGATAGCTAATGTAAAGCAAAAGATTTGTAGTAAAAAAGACTCAGAAGATTTTTATTTTCGAAAAGTCAACCTTCTTAAGTTGGCCTTTTTTCGCCTTAAGTAGGATATCTTATGATTTATCAAAGACGCTGCTTCTTTAAAAGTTTTTGTTCCAAATCTTTATATACAGTCAACCCTAAAAAAATCATAAAACTTTTGTTCCACAAGTGTTCTTTACGGTTTACGAGTTTTGCGGATAAATAAGTTTGCATTATAATATAGGTTGCAAAAAAGTCAAAATACAAAAAATACTATTTTGTTTAAATCACCTTTTGGAATCAGTATATCTTGGTTCATCTCATTAGTTTATTTCGACTTTAGATAAAAATACTAAAATTATTTTAAAAATATTTCAACCCAGTTTCTCAAATATATTAAATAATCCGCCATTTTTTTCTCTTCTAAATTGTATTCATTTCTTTTACGCTTCATTTTTTTAATTTTTCTATCAAAAATATTTGAATTTCTTCTTTTTCTTTATCACAATTGCGTTTCTTCTCAAAATAAAGTATAGGCAAGCAAGCGTATCCAGTGATGATAAAGCTTAGCCGTCACATATGTTTCACTATTTTTTCCCATTTCTTCGTTTTTTGATTCGTCTTCACGGACGTCAATCACGTTTAAAATGTCTTCGTGAATATAGATGTATCGAGTAGGATATTCAATATTTTAACGTAGTCCTTTGCTTCTTGTAAATTTGAAGGATCTTTAACCCATTAGCGCCCATGATAATTTAAAAGATGTAACTGATCAAAATTTCGAATGAATAAACTCTTGTTACTATTTGTATAAATAAGTCTTCAAACACATAAAAATTATTTTTTTTTCCAATCAGCCTCAAAATAGTTTACATCTCACTTCTGGGATCATGAGCACAAAAAGTTTCAACATTCAAAAAAATGAAAATGTTAATTTTAAATTGAAAAACTTTATTTAGGCGGCAAATTTTTAAAACAGCCTTTATGTAAAGAAACATTACATTGTGTACACTATTTTTTAGTTTTTTTTTTACAGAAGCTGCACAGATGTTGGGTATTTGTTGAAGTAATATAGCGATTTCCAGTTGCAAATCTTATTTCACCTGGAATCCATCAATATTCTTTGTGAGAAATTTATTTGTATATTTGTGCGAAATAGCACTTTTTTTATGCACATTATATAGACATTACATGATTGTATATGTGTGTTGTATAACTTTTTCGTTTGCTTCCCATTACCCCATTAGTCGGATGATAAATTATAACCAAAAAATTGCAAAAATTTTCAGATGCAAAGAATCGTAGATAACTTTTAACAAAAAAAAATTCTAAAACTTCTCTTTTAAAACATTTTATAAAGTAGAAAAAAACATAATGGAATGAAAATTAGTTATCAAAAAAATGATTTATTTTAAATTAGTTTATCAACGTTAACAAGGAACTGAAAAAAAGGAGTTAATAAACTTGTTCGAAAAATGGATGTTTAAAAAAGTATGATTTTTATAAAGGATTTAATTTTGCTGAACAACTCTAGTGTTTGTGCGCTTGATACAAGATTCTAGTGTGCGCACTTGTAGTAACCTGGTCCCATGCCATTTGCACCATTTTAATGCATCCTTGAGCAGTACTTCACTAAACAAAAAATGTTTTACATCAAAAAAGACAATAAAAATTACACAGTGTCAACTTTTCATTAAGAAAAAATGGCTACCAAATATTTTTTATCAGAACAATGAGGTTTCCTGTTTTCGGTTTATTGATATGAAAATTTGCCCAAATATATTCTTCTCCTCTTTATGATTGTGATACGATCTGCATTTAGTCGACTTGTCGAAGCATGGATGATTCCTGTCTCGAAAAAAGTCTGGATGATCCCCTGCTCCTCTCAACCTCGCTTCTCGATTCCTCTGCAGAAGAAGTCAGCGTGCCAACGGCTGATGAAGTCATCAAAGAAATCGACAAAATGTTTCAGGTACGTGTGTCATTCTTCCATTCTCCAAACTCCAGCTTTGAACGCAGACTTGCAAGCATATGTTTAAAGCAGGGCCTTATTATTCCTGATTTATATAACGCGATACTCGTTTCAGAGAAGTAAGTTATCCTGTAAAGCAGGACGTCTCAATCGAGGGACGAATTCCTGAGTTTTGGGTGAAAATGGAATTTAAGTGGGCAACTTTTTTAGAAAACATTTCGACATTGTTCAGAATTGAGGATTTGCTTGAACTCTAATTTATAGAAGAATGCATGATCACGCCTTTTCCATGCACTATGGAATCTGTAGAAGATAAGTTTTGTTTTTACAATAATAATCTATATTCTCATCTAATTTCATTTTGAAGCTTTAGGAGATGAAAATCTGAATAAATTATAGGAAAAATAGAAATAGTTCTGGCTTTGACTATATATCCTTCCGAAAGAACTTTGTATTTAAGTTGCCTGGAGCCTGGCATAGGAGCCATATTTTTAATCTGTTAGGCTCCATGTAGACAAATCCTCTGGATCCTGCTCAATGGGCCTTTTTAAAGTATAGTGTCTATGGGACCGATGGCGTAGTGTACAAAGATGCATCTATTTGCTTGCACGTTTTGCATTCTAATTGGATCTCTTTATTGATTCTTACGAAACCAACCAGAGATCCTTACCTGAGGGTGTGTCGCTAGCAATGCCCCCCCCCCCTTCCAGATGGCATTTTTGGTAAGGTCTTCAAGAGTTCTATTTCTTTTCTCTAGGTTAATGATAGAATTTGGGCGAACAAAAATCAATAAAGTTTATTTTTATCTGCAAACGCAAAAAGAAGTCACCAATTTTGATAAAATTCTCACGTAATTCTCTTTTTTGCGAGGCTGGACAAAGATAGTCACGATCGGGAATCGAACTCAGAGCTTATTGATGAATACCCTACGCTCCCACCACCACGCCATTTAATTATAAAAATTTAACTTTTTTACAGCTGTTAATTAGTACATTTTTTTTAATAAGTTCTTTTTCATTTTAAATCCAAATAATTGTGACATAACCATAGAAAAGTTTTGTTTTCATTATAAAGCTCAAAAATAGTGTGAAGAAGAGGCTTGATTTGTTTTGATTGGTATTTTTCCGTTTGATAAGAGGAAATTGAGAATATTCGCTTTGGCGCTTGCCTTAAAACTTTCAAGAATGAGTTGATTGTCTGAACAATTCATGATCTTAATGTCATCCAAGAAATCATTTATGACTGTATTCTTAAATTTGCTTACCACATCTACACCTTTAAAAAAAGCTGTTCCCACCTGTACTGTTTTTAGCATAAAACACTTCCTTCCTGATTTAAAAGCGAAAAAAAGGCTTACATAGTGTTGTGTTATGGGTTCCAAAAAAGTTCGCCTAAAAATTTAGGCTGATACGTTTTTGTTATTATCGATCTTTTATCAATTCTTATTTTGTTTCGTATTTTATGATTATTAAATAAAACTTCATAGTTCATTTGATAATATAAAATGGGGTGAATTCTTGGGTGAGTTTAGGAGCCACGGATATAATATACAGTAGACCCTCGTTAAGTCGGACTACATGGGGGAGAAGGGTGTCGTCCGACTTAACAAAGGGTCACTGCCTGCTTCCCCATGCAAGACTTTATCACAAAGCCCATGCCCTGTTTCTGAAGCGCCATAACCACCATCACTAGCAGTAAAATCATTAATTCCCATATGTCTAGAGAGTCACAAGCTTTCGAACGTTGGCTCTACGTCTTCCAGGCATTTTGCAAGAAAATATTGAAGAAAAATGGAGATGAACACTTCACCAACTTGTTATAGCCACAACGAGCTTTGGAATACCTTCACATTTATAATGACCGCGGACTATCTATTGAGTAAAAAACAAATAAAATGGCTTCTTGTAAGCCTATGAAGGCCAACATTTGTATTCTCGGTCACGGTGCGGCTTATCCGAGTTATCCGATATCCGAGTTAACGAGGGTCCACTGTAATTCAATCAGTGCACTATTAGGTAGCTGGTACAAGCGCATTTGTGAGTTTGTTCTATATCAATATTTCTCAACGGGGTCCTTGTCGCGCCCCAAGGGGGCCACGATATATTTAACGAGGCCCATATGATAAATATTTCAAATTGTGGGTCCACCAAATTTGACAAAGAGGCCATATTAAAAAAACAAATTTTCTTCTGGAAAAGTTCTAAAAATATGATAATATTTCTGCAAAAAACTCAGTTATATAGAGTCATACCATGCTAAAAGTGGTTAAAATGTGATTTGTTTTTAATTGTTTATTTATTTTAAAGCGTTCAAACAGGTTCTTTATCTGCATTCAAAAAATCGAAATTGACTTATTGTTATTGATAGAGGAGATTTAAGATAGCCTCATTGACTTCATTGTAGCCGGACATGTTAAGTTTAGCTTCAAAGCATCGAGTTCAAGGCCCACACTAAACACCATATTTTTTGAATGCAAATTTTGAATTTTTTAAACTTGGTAAAATTTTATTTTTAATAGATTCGAAAAATTAAAAATAAAATGACTAAAACAGATAAAAAAAAATACGTATTTTATATTTTTGATGGAACAAAATAAATGTGATAGCAATAAAGTGTTTCACAAAAAAATCAGTTCGAAAAGGGTGAGGAAAAAGATTAAGAATTAGTGTGTTCTATATCATGGATTTGCTTATTCTTCATTTAACATATATTATATCTTTTGACAGAACGATGTTTACTCGGATGATAGTGGAGTTACCCCGGAGCCATACTCCTCACATTCTTCGTCTTTATCAAACATTGCAAGTGACTTGATTTTCCTTTCTTTGCTTGAGATGCTTAAAAGGTGGAAAAAATACCTTTCAGGCTGTTTTTAAAAATATTGCCTATTTTATGCTTGAGTGTTTTTTATCCATAACTCTTTGTAAGAAGTATATGAAATGCGTAAAGAGAACATACAATTAAAGCCGAAGTAGATTCAAAAAGGAAGAAAATTTACGATGGCAAACAAAACATAATGCGTTTTGGAATGAGAACATAAAGGCATCAAGAGTTGCAAGGCTTGAAATGTCAATCAACTAACTCAACAAATTTTCTTCCTTGTTGAATCTATTTCGTCTTCATTTGCATTTTTAGATGGGTTAGAAGTTTTCAAAAGAATTTTTGTTCCAAAGTTACAGCGCATGCATACTTTAGGTTACAAGTCTTGATTCTTGAATGCTGGACTGCTGATGAGCTCTCATTTCATGAACTCCTATTTTCATCTCTTTCCTGGTTCCATCTCAAGAATTTGACATTTTTCTTATTTTAAATTTTTCTGTGCGTGCAATTTCCTATGTGCAATCTTACTTCATTCCATTATATATACATTTTATTGAAATAAAATTTTGATTTATTTAGCCCCTATTTTCTATATTCTTGCTTAGCTTACCTTTTTTACTTAAATCTTCACGCTTTTCTGAGATAGAGTCTGTGTCTCTTTATTTAAAGCTTGAAGCTCTTCAAATACTTTTAAATCAAGATTATACTTGTCTATGTTTCCACAAAATAGATACACCCACCATTAGTATTATTTTCAGTAAAGAGTAACTTTGCTTCGAGTATGAGAGGTAAGGATTATATCCATTAAAAGGTAAAAATCATTTGTCGCTAAATGTCTCTGTTCATGCATTTACTTCCTGATGAATTGGCCTGTCGATGAATATATCGCTATATAAAGCACAAAGGAGGGTTAGATAAAAATAAATTAAAATATGCAAAAAAGATTGCTGAACAAAACTGAACGATTGCTTATTGCACAACACACATTTCCGCAAAATCTTAACTGCATATGGCTTTGAATGTATCATACTTCAATCAGATCCAAGACAAAGCTCTCTTAGATATCCTGTCCAAACATATCTATGGATATGCGAAAGAGTTTGATGAACGCGTAAATTTTTCCATCATTTTCATAAGGAGTAAAAATTTGCAATTAAAAGTGCCTGATATGCATAAATATTACATTTTTTCTTCAGCTTTGTCCAATATCTAAATTTGATTATTTTTATCGCATTATAAAACTCTTCAATATTTGCAAGTGTTCTCATTAAATAATTTTCAATTCTACCTCTTTGAGTTTTATTTGAAACACATTAAAAGTATATCAAAGATATCTTAACTCCTACATTTAATATTTGTAGCTAATATATAATGTCAAAAAAAATTGAGATGTGAAAATTGAAAACTCCACCCCACGCTCTGGTTCTGTTTTAAAGGCCCTTTTTAAATAAAGTTGAGACTTTACCATTTGCCTTGCTCATACATTTAATTAAAAATATAATATATGTTAACTTTAGCATGCTTCCATTTCGATCTTGAAAAGTTTCAATACATCTTTCTAGTACTCGTTTCATCTCTATTACATGTAAGCTATTCTATATCTTGATAAAGTACATTCTATTTTACATATTACATCTATTGATGTGTGTAGGCTTGAGCAAGTTTTGATAAAATTAAAAAAAAATCAATCCAATGTTTAGTACGACTAGTGTCATTATTCAAATTCATCCTAATGTTTGAAAACTAATTTCTAAAGATTCAAAGATTTTAGATACCGTTCTGTATTTTCATCAACAAATAAACATGGCCTCTTCTAGTGCGTAAAGAAATTCTAGGGCTTGACTCAAATCGAAATCAGATATCTAGCCATTCATTTTCTCGTGTGACGTCAGGAAAATTTTCGTCGTCGTCGTCTTTAGCAGCGCCCATTTACTGTGCATTTGCTTCAATTTGAGAGATGATTCTCCATTGATTTCTGTCATTTGCCAGTGTTAATCATGTGGAAGACATCGCATAAAGTGTCTAAGGCTAAATCACCCAAAGAGCGCCAGCTCTGGTACCAGAGCTCCGTTAGCATCACCCTGCTAAGTGCAGTATGAAGGTCCACCACTATACCAGCTTTGAAGAGGAGTTGGATTTATATAGTGGTTTATATATATCATATAGTTTATATAAAACTCATATCGGTAGCATTTGATGCTTAACTTTGTTTTCAAGGCTTATTTAAAAAAAAATTTATTTTACTATTTACTTATGCGCATGAATTTAAATTATATTCATAAAAAAAATAATAAAAAAGTAAACTTTCGCTAAAGTGCAATAAAAAAGTCTCAACTATTTTTCTATATTTTGTCATGTAAAATTTAATCTCTAATTTCATAAAATATTTTATGCTCTAAATATGTTTTAAATTTTGATTTAAGGTTAAAGAATTATGAAGCATTATTTCTTATGTAAAGTGTCAAAAAATATAAAAGAACTTGAATTATTTTTGTTCTTTTTTATGCTAAGTTTTAATATAATGAAAAATGATTGTATGCTCTTACTTGATGTTAAAATAGTGTTCATCTAATTCAAAATATACCTGAGGCGATGTACAGTATCGGAAAATTGCCAGAAATAAAAATTCAAAGTTAGCTACATGCAATATTTGAAGTCGTTGCGTATAACACATTTACACTTTTTCCTTGAGATGCCATGCCATGGAGATAGGGACTCTCGACTGCCGATGGGGCGCCAGGCGGATGACGAAACGCCTTCACCATTGGCTAGACGCTGGGGGGACTCCTGACATTAGGGCCAACAAGTTCACACCAACTGGAGCTAACCGCATTGCCAATTATATAAGCGCTCCAACATCCGCTGGATCAGCGACTATATAAGGCAGCCACGGGTAGACGCCCTCACTTTCAGTTATCACTATGACTAAGATTCCTATGCCGTCCCCCTCTTCTTCTTCTTCTTCTCCTCTCCCTACTCTCAATGTGCCAGATCTCAACGTCACCTTGATCTCTCTCTACTCTTGCGAGTGGAGTCCAGATTTGAAGATCTGGAGTTGCAGATGTCTTCTCTGCGTACCTCAGATTCTCCGATTTCAGCTTCCATTCCATCGCTACCGATGACGATACAACCAGCTTTTTCCGCCACTCTGCTTCCTCCTTCACCTTTTTCTTTCCCAAAACTGTCAAGTGCTTTGCCTTTGCCTGTGTTTTCTTCCTCTACTGCGGTGCAAGTACTTTGCCTACGACTCCCTTGACCGAATCCCTTCCCCCAGGATACACTACCGCGGATCGCCAAGTTAGGGTAATACTTGAGCTGTCCAAAAACAAGGACATCATTCTGAAAGATGAGGTCATGTTATATTACTTGGAAACCCCATATTCTATCCCTGGCTCCTCAGGAACTATCTACACATAACGGGATGCTGCGCACTCACTGTGTGTTTGTGCACCACTCAATGCCATCCCTCCTCTCCATCGCCGGCAAACCGGATTTACTATTCCTCCGACTAAGGCTCCTACCCCACGTCAGGCTATCGCCCTAAGGTAATGCGGTTCGTTTCGGCCCGGGTCCAGTATGGGTCGCAAGAAGGCAACGTAAATTCCATTTACGGCGCCCAATAAGGGGGGAGAGGTCCTCCGTTGCGAACCCTCCTCTTCTCAGGGTGCTGGATCACGCCAAAGGTCCCACACCTCCCGGTCAACTCTTTCGCCACCAGATTGGATAATAGGACGATTTGACCGAGATTATCCATGGAGCTAAGCCCCCCTAGTTCGACCTATCCGCCCTGGAAGAGCTCGGGCGGAGATTGGTTGCTCAACCACCCGTCCCTAAAGTGGGACTCCCTCGTGAGACAGTTCCCGCATTTCCTACTCTTTTCTCTCCCCCCCCCCCCTAGAAGATTGGACGGTGGGCAGACTGGATAGGGAACTTCCATGGGGCTACGAGCCCCTTACCCCCACCCGTCTTCTTAACTATTAGCTGACTTTACTAACTACAATATCTTTTATAAGCATCCTGCCACCTTTCAAGTTCTCTGCGTTTTACAAGCTGCGTCAATCAATCAATCTTGCTCTTTACATACAAATTTTTCCTACTTGGAAAAGCTTGTTTTCGCTTTGGTCAGCTTCCGGTTTTAGCTAACTAAAAACAACAAATAGTTATGTCTCTTATATACAGTAAAACCTGTCAACAAAGGTTCTCCCACTAACCACTCCCTTTGATCAGCGACTAAATCTTTAGCTAAAGTAAAACTTCTTTTTATTTAAACTTTAAAAAATTTTAAATTCTTTATTTAAAAAAAATGTTGTTTTTTTTAATTTTTTTTTTCTTATTTCGCTTCATTTTATTTAAACTGCGACATACGGCCGTAAATTCACTTTTTTTTTTAAATTTACCTTTGAAAAGCGACATTCTGTTTTAATTTCAAATTTTTACCAGAATTTTCTAAAAGGGCAGAACAGGTGGTAAATATTTTTTAAGAAATCTCATAAATCAGATTAACAATTTACCTAATCTTTTTGTTATTTATAGGTTTATTTGTTTTTTTAATTATCATTAAAAACCATATACGTTTGGGTAAATCCTCCACGTATTCAGAGCCGCCACTGATGGTAAGCCTTTCCATTTTAATCAATGTTTTTGTGACTAATGTAAAAAATTTACCAAATGATTTTAAAGCGGAACATTCATATCAAACTAGGGGGTTACTTAAACCCTAAACAAAACTAACTAAAAAGTTACTTACTAAGGTTTACTTAAAAAGAGTTTATAATTGATGTAATAAATGTAACTGATTCCTACTAAATTGAAGAGATTTTTTAATTTACTTTGATTTTAGCTTCCAAAACCAGTAGTCATTTAAAAAAAATTATTTTGTCTTTCCTTATGTCAAAGTTTAGATAAAGTGAGATGAGTAACCCAAGTGGTTCTTCTTTATAGAAATTGCCACTGTAGTTAAAGAAATATAATTTTGAATTAAAGCTTCAATAATTGATTTTAATGATTGAATTTATCTTTTTAAAAATTTTTAGCAAAGAACATTAAACGTAGTTATTTAAATTTGAGACAAAAGTTGTTATTGAAAAAAATAAGAATGGCTCTCCTTGTTACAAATTAGCTGAAGAATTCAATGTAGGTAAAACTCAGATACAAGGTATTATTAAAAATAAAAATAAAGTCAAAGAACTCAGGCCAAAATTCACAATGCAAAACATTGAAAATTCGATTATCAAACAAAGGAATTAATTCTTTTGTTTTATGAGAGCCAAAAATGTTCCAATTTCTAGAGTTATGATTCAAGAAAAAACTAGAAGGATTGCAAAAGAAAAAGGTATATCAGATTTTAAAGCTTCTAACGTGTGGCTGGAATGTTTCTTGAAAAGAAAAGGTATTAGAGTAGTAAATTTATACGGAAAGTCATATTCTGTGGATCAAAATGTTGTGAATAATTGGTTCAATTTGAATATGTGAAGGGTATGATATAAAAAACGTATTTAACGCAGTTAAAACAGGGCTGTTTTAAAAAAGTTTTACCTTCTAGATCGATGGTTTTGAAAAATAAAAAATAGTAAAAAATCAAAGCTGCTTCTAACAATTCTTTTATGTTGTACTCCTTCTGATGAAAAGTTAAACTCTCTCATTAGGGCTGTAATCCCTCGTTGGTTCAAAAACATCTTTCTCTCAACTTTGGAAGTAAGATACTTCTCGAACAAAAAATCCTAGATGACTGGTTTAATTTCTTCGAATTGGCTCCAAATAGTTAATAATTCAAATGATCAAACAGAAGCGATTAATTTTGTTGTTAGTACTAAACGTGGCAGCTCATAGAAATATTGTGCTCTTTAACATCAAAGTTGTTTTATTACCTCAAATACAACAGCATCTACGCAACAATTGGACATTGGAATCATCAAAAATTTTAAATCATTCTATAGAAAAGAACTTCTCAAGCAATAATTATGAGTATTGATGAATATGAAAATCAATTTGATGCTTTAAATAAAATTAATCTACTGGATGTTTTTATTTGGATTAAGAAAGCTTGAGATTCTGTAGAGAATTCTACAATTAGCATCTGTTTTGAAAAGTGGGGATTTAAAGTTTCAATCCATCAAAACGTTGATGAGTGTGTTTCACATCCCAGGGAGTGTTATGTTTTTCTTGAGCAAATTAACTGGGAAGAGTTCATTTATTTTGATAAAGATTTGGAAACTTGTCCAGATGAAAAAAATGCTTTCTATGGTTCAGCAGTTGATGCAGATATAGATGATGATGATATTGATAATGAAAATACAATGACTAAGACGAGACTTTTGTTGAAAAAGTCAAGATGAGTGATGCCATTTGAAGCATAAAGCTTTTACAGAGATTCTCAATTCAAATCGAGAACAAAAATTTATATGAAATAGCAAAGGCTGTTATGGAATGCGTGGAACAAAGTTGTTTTTCCAATTTGAAACAAAGCTTGATTCATTTTTAAATAAACAGTTTTAAGTATGCTTTTTATGACATGTACAAGTTTCAGGGGTTTATCAAGAGTACTGCTCTAATTTTTTACAACCCCTCTCTACAACGACTCTCTGTGAGATACGACCGAAACTATGTGCAAAAAACCTAGGTCGTATATGCAAGCTTATTGGATATTACTAAGGAAGCTGTTACGAAAATTTGTAGAGTAAACTTAATTGAACTGAATTTAAAACGAAATCAATAATTATATTCATTTAAAATAATGTACAATTGAAAAAAATTTACTGTTCAAAATTTTAATTAATATTTTTTTTTCTTCTTCTTCCTAAAATCAATGTCTTTTTTTAATTAAAAAATAAAAAACAAATTTTTTTTTATTATAACTAATCAATAATAAGGAAATAATATGCACACAAAATTCATTAATTCTATATTGGTAGAAAATAAAAAATAAACGAAAAAAGGAAGATCCTATATCAAAAATCAAACAACTTGACGTGTTACAAGTGCGATAAAATTGTCTATAAAATACACTAACAAAACTTGTATTTCAAAATTTTTATTTTTAGTAAATTTTTCTTTATAATATTTTTACCATTTAGTAGGTCCATTTAGACTCGAGGGAAAATTAGAGATAAAGATAGAAGTATTATTTTTTAATTATTTGAAAAAAGGTTTTATTGATGTCTTTTCAGTATAAAATTTCAATCTATAAGATTCTCAGCAATGATCTAAAAATATTAGAGAGTTGATTATAAAATTAAAGTCTTCTATTTTTGGTGCTAATAAAATTTTGAATACAACGCTATGCAAATTTAATTCCAAAACGCAAGTTTTTTAAAGATTTGAAATAACCAACTGAAATTAGAAATACTTATTAAGACATTGCTGTGAATGTTTTCTAAAAATAATGGCTTCAATTTATGGATATAGACTACAACTACCGTATATAAAAGTTGTATAGGTCCACCCTTAATTAAAAATCATCCCATAAAAATAGTTGCTATAATTATTATTATCTAACTACACTACAGTCAAAGAATTGAAAAGAAACTTATTGAATAGTTCATTCTATCTATATGAACAGACATTTGTTTACATTAATGTCGGCGATTTGTGAGCATGTGGAGAAAGAATCTCGCAAATAACTTAGTCGAGTTTGGTATAGGAAAGAGGGGGAGGGGGGGGGGCGAATACACCTAAAAATACAGTATATTAATTGTTTCTAAACTTTTATAATCAAATTGCGTTAGGTAGCCAGACCATAATGTCCTTTCAACAATGCTGTAATTGCTTTTTATAATTTTAACATTTTTTAGATGACATGTTCAAATATAGGCTTTAGCCCATTTTGAATGAGTCACTATCATTTTGTTTACTTCGACTACCCTCTCCATATAAGCCCGTGTTTATATGTTAAAATTTATCTAGAAAATTAGACAGAAAGTGTTTATAAAAAAATATTGGATGAGAAACTTCATTGAGATAAAGATAGGAAACCGTCGTCATAATTTGTGAGTGAACACCGGTAACGGAAAAAATATATTTTACCGAAACTCTATTATCTGTAGACCGATTGGTTAGAGCGCAGGCTCTGAACCTGAAAGTCTCGGGTTCGATTCTGCTTCTGCCAAAAAGTCATAGCTCGATGTCAGCGGTACTCAGTGCCTTATCGATGAAAATACTATACCACATTTTAACATTTTATCGGTAAATTAGCGTATATTTTAAACATTTAATATTAGGCAAAAAAGGGGAATTTTTTCTTTTATTAAATAGTTAGCAAGCTTATATTATCATAATGTACAATTATATACATACAACTAAATCTTGCAATGTGAACACTGTTTTTGAGAGCAGTCATATGTCTTATACGAACTGTTTAAATAAAAAATATTTTTATACAAAGATGTAGATAGCTTCTCTTCTTTGCTAACAACGAACAGCATTAACATGTGTTTTCTGTTATATTAAATGTGATTGATTATTATTATTATTAAAGCCTTATGTACCGTGATCATTTGCAAAGTGTTCTGTTCTTTTTTCAGCTATAATCATTATTATTATTATTTTCGTCATTGCAGTTGTTTGAAGTCTTTGTCTACTACGCATTTTTGTTTATAAGTTTGAATATTTTGTTTAACTTTTTTATCAAGTCATTGCGGTTGTCGCTAATTTTTTACAATAACTTATTTTATCATGAGTAAAAAGAAATCAGATGTTTGGCAACATTTTTTTAAGAAAAAATAAAGATGAAGCTGAGTCTTTAGAATGTAATAAAGTATTAAAATCTGTTGGAGGTTCGACTTCTGGTTTGAAAGCTCACCTGAGTAAAGTCCATAATTTGAACAACCAATCTGAAAATAAAACAGGCCATTCTAGCAAAATCAACAAAACTTTAGAACAATTTATAACTGAGAAATCTCTTGATTACGAAATTGCAAAGTTGGCATGCAAGGATGGCTTTTAAAATGACTTTTCTGGATAAAGAGCGATTAAAAGATTTTAACTTGGATTTAGATTGTCATATAGTAGGTGTGACTGCAGGCGGTGCTTCATTGATGGTAAAGTTTGGTATGGAAAATCAATCAATTCATTCATCAACGGTGTCTTGCACACGCTTGTCACCTGACTATCTGTGATATTTTCTTTGGAAAAAAGCAACCTGTAGTAGAGGAAACAGAAATACCATTCACAGAAGAGAAAGAATTCAATCTATTTCAATAGATTATAATTATAGTATTCCTTTAGAATTAGCTACGGCATGTGAAATTGAAGAATTCCAAGAAGACAATATTTCAGGACCTTCATTTAATCAAGATAACTATGATGAATTAATTTCAAAAGTTCGTAAAGTCTGCAAAATCTTTAGAAAGTCACCTTTGAAAAATGATTATCTAACATGAATAAAGAGATTAAGATAATTCTAGATATCCAAACAAGGTGGAATAGTACCATTTCAATGATTACAAGATTTTGCGAACTAAAGAAATGCATTCCCACTGCTTTGAAAAAATGTGAAATTCGTCAAGTCATTACCGAGAACGAACGGAAAGATTTGGATAATCTTGTACAAATGCTTAAACCATTTGAAATAGTTTTCAAAGGACTCTCTTTAGAAGATGTTACACTTTTAAAAGGAGAACATTCCTTGAAGTTCATTATCAATGAATTGAAAAATCAGGATTCAATGTTAGCTTTGAAATTAAACGAAAGTTTGCTTATCCGTTATACTTCAAGAAGATCAAGTATTTAGAAGATCCTGAAAGTGCAATATCGAAAGATGAAACTGTCGATTTTTTCCATTCGCCTACACTTAAAAGTGTGAAAACACTAGCGGGCAAAACATTTAAAAGATTGTTTCCACTAAAAGTAGCTGATCTAGATAAAGAAACTACTTGTTGATCACTCTAGCAATCCAAATTTCAGATCTTCTGTTCAATGCAACATTAGCAATAGCGACTCAATGCTTGAAAGATATGAAAAAGAAATTTTAAAGAAAAATAAGAAAGTAAAACTTTCTCAACCTGATTTAAATAAAGAAGTAAAATGATTTAAAGTGACTGGAAAGAGGACTGAAAATCTTGAATTGCTCTACCAATCTTTGGTAACAATTAAAGCTACCTCCGTAGAATCTGAGAGGCTTTTTCTGCTGCTAGATATTTTACGTCCAAACTTTGCTCCTAAGACATTAGAGGCATTATGCTTTTTGCGTTGTTGTAATAAATAAAGCGATTTTTTCTAACATATAAACTATTTTAAAGATAAAGTTAAACTCAAAAATTAAAAAGATGTTTTTACCGTAGTTATTGTCTTATGAAACTAAAATTTGCTGTTTGTTCAAAGTTTAAATTATACATTAGAAATAATATAAAATATAGTTGTAAATTTGTTTTAAGCACCGTGTAAAAATACGCTTAAAACAGAAGAATAAATTAGCAAGATAAAACAGGTGATTATATTTTGATGTAGGCAATCAAAAGTTCGGTAATGTTTACTCCTTAGTCATAATGCATATTGTTTGACAAATTTAAATAGAAGCCTAGATCCAACTGATGAGGTCGAACGGCCCAGTGAAGAATTACTCGCTTGGTTTTTATGATTTATGACCTAGAATTCATTTGTTTAATTTATTTGAAATTGAATTTCAGAATCAAAGTTTTTAATTCTTTTACAAAGACCAACTCTTATATTTTTTCATTGCCGCCAGTTTTTCTGAATAAATTTAAATTAATCCTCAAAAACTTGGAATATGTTAAAAGTTGTGATATTTTTGTCATGTACATTCATATTGAAGTTTGCCTTGTGTGAGTACAAAGCCAATTGGCGATCTCTGGACTCAAGACCTCTGCCAGACTGGTATGATAAATCAAAATTTGGAATATTCATTCATTGGGGAGTATTTTCAGTACCTGCATTTCACAGTGAGTGGCTTTGGAAATATTGGCACGAAAACTTGACGAGCATTGTGGATTACCTAGCCAAATTATACCCCAAAGATGTGAAGTATAGCGATTTTGGGCCTCGTTTCAAAGCAGAGCTTTTCAACGCCACAGAACTCGTGGACGTTGTTCTTTCATCAGGTGCTAAATACGCAGTTTTAACGAGCAAGCATCACGAAGGCTTCACGATGTGGCCTTCTAAGTACTCGTGGAATTGGAATGCGGTTGATAGTGGACCTGGCATGGATATCGTTGGAGAGTTCGCTACTGCCATCCACAAGACTCGTCTCAAGCTAGGCCTGTATTACTCCCTTTTCGAGTGGTTCCACCCGCTCTTCCTCGAGGACAAGAAGAAGTTCTTCACACAATCGAAGTATGTAGATATGGTGGCTGCGCCACAACTGCAAGAGCTGGTTAACACGTACAAGCCACACATTTTGTGGTCTGATGGCGATGACGGTCCCGTTTATTACTGGCGTAGTAGAAGATTTTTAGCGTGGCTGTACAACAAAAGTCCTGTAAAGGATTTCGTCGTTACAAATGACAGGTGGGGCAGTGGAGCTTTGTGTCAACATGGAGGCTTTTTAACTTGCGAAGATAGATTTCATCCAGGAAGGCGAATGCAAAGAAAGTGGGAAAGTTGTGTCACTCTAGACAGACTTTCGTGGGGATATCGAAAGGAAATAAATTTAGAAGATGTCATTCCAGTTAAAGAACTTTTGATGGCTTTACTCGATACCGTCAGCTTTGGTGGAAATTTTCTTTTGAACATTGCTCCTAGATCGGATGGCAAAATTCCCCTGATCTTTAAAGAGCGCTTACAACAAATAGGTTCCTGGCTAAAAGTGAATTCTGAAGCGATCTTCGACACCGAACCTTGGATAACGCCGAAAGAACAAAATCAAAGCATATGGTATACATTGAAGCAAAATTCAACGTCACAAGAAAAGAGCTTATTTGTAACATTTTTTGATTGGCCAAAAGATTCTCAACTCATTCTGCATCACATGACCACCAATAACTTGCTAAAAGTTGAAATGCTTGGAATTAACAGCACAAATTTTTTAAACAAGACTACGTCTTATTCAGATAAGAGGAGTAGCAATGAAGAAATGATCAAAAAAGCCAAGGAAAAATCTGAAATTCTGATAATTGATTTGACCCCAATTCATTTTACTATGTTGCCTTCTTTTTATGCTTGGTGCTTAAAGTTTCAATACAAAAACTAAATACTATATTTAGTTTTTTTTTCAATAAAAGTTTTTACCTCCTCCTGGAAACAGAATTTGATTCTCAGCTGGATATTATATATTTTTTTTCTAAAAAGCACAAATTAAAACATCTTTATACATTTTCCATGTTTTTTCACTTCTGTGGATCAGCTTTTTTTACTTGATCTCCAATAAAAAATTCTCAGCGAACTAGAAAATTTTGAAGATCAATTGGTATGGAAAATCATTTTGATGGAAGCTCGAATTTAATTGCTCTCAAAAAATTAAATTTTGTCTTTCGTAGGAATTTGTTAAAAATTTTCATCCTGTCTTTATAAAATAAGATGAATATAATATAATGCTATACTAAATATTTTTTTGCTTTTTTAATACTTACAAACGCTAAATTCGTAGCTAAAAAACGCTACGAAGACGCATATGATTTTGGTATAAGCAAAATATCTCAAATAAAGCGAAAAAAGATGGATCTCTTCATGAAAAAGATTTTGTAATTGGAAGAAAAATGTCAATTTCATTTATTATAATTTCTCAAAGATACAAATCACTTTTTAGATCGACTTTCCTTTTGCAGTTGAATGAGTTGTGCCACTTGAATGGAAGAAAGCTTTGGCATCACTTTTTCAAGATTTTCCTAAATTGAAATTAAGATATACGATACTCACACTTGCTTTCAAAAACGAAGCTCACAGACTAAAACTCTAATAAAGTAAGAACAAAAGTTTAAACTCGAATGGAAGCCTGCATATCCAGCGTTACTGGTCCGAAAGTGTAAAGAAATTTCCACCCACTAAATCTGTGTTCACCAAATGATAGCATTACCTTTTAATGAGATGGAGGAATCTAGGAGCTAACAAAAACTCGTAATGAGACGAATAAAAAATACGAAAAAATGCATATACCGTATAAGCTCGTGTACAAGTTTCCTATAATTTTTGAATATTAGGGCGTAAAAAGGTTATATACTAAAATTATTTTGCATATATCAGGAAACTTTTCCCTAAATATGACAATAATACAGAACTTTTGATATTTCTGAATAAGTAACAGCGGTGTTACGACTTTTCATCACCCAGCCTTTGATCACATAAAAGTTATAAGCTGTTAGACAATTAACTAGGTGAATTCATCGAATGAAAGTTATCACCTTGGTAGTTAACCCTACGGTCATTTCATCCACCCGTCAGTTAATCTTATGACTATATTTTGTTTATATAGTACAGTCATGTCTCATTTATCCGTTCTGAGATAAACCCATTTTTCGTTGGAAACGATCTCAACACGTGTTAAAATGATTCGGTAACTCGTGTTTCCTTTGAACACTGTTTTGGGGAAGCAAGCAAACTATTCTCATTGTTCTTGATTCATCCGCTCAGCCAAAAAGATTGCGCAAAGGTAAGATAACTGTCTCTGTATATGCGTTTGTCCAATCGACCCTAAATGTGAGGTACAAGAGATAGAAACCAGCCCAGTCTTAATTTAGAGAGAACAAGCAAGCTATAACGTATTTGATTTTTTTAACAACAGAAAAATACCAAAGTCTAGTTCACTTTAATACTGCTTGAGATACGCAAGAATTCTTAAGAAGTCAAATTGTTACAGATTTTCCAGCTTAAATAACACTGGTCAACAAGAATTTTGCTGATTTAGTAATTTTAGTTGATTTAGGGTAATTTGGGTCTGCTGAATTCAAATATCAAATTATTTTTGCCTAATCAGGTCAACTTTTTGAGATACGCTTTAATTTATTTTAAGTCTAGCCTCAAATATTTTTACGTAAATCAGTATATTCATTAGTCTGATTTACTTTAAGTTTTATGGATGGTTATGAGTAATATTCAAGAAAAGTCTCATATTTATATAAAAATAATCTTCGAATACATTGAAGCTTTTGTTGTTTACCTCTGAAGCTTCAATAAAGGAAGATGTATATATATATATATATATATGTAATAAAGAAACGTTAAAATTTTGTATGAATAAATCTTTATTTTAATGAATTTCCTTTTATAAGATTTTCTAGAAAATTTAGCATTTATATCGTCTCTTTGAATACTCCAACAATAATCAGCCATCATATTTTCATTCCATTGACCTTGATACCTTTCCTCCATGACTTTCAAACTTTCGTGGAAGCGCTCACCGTGCTCGTCACTTACAGCTCCAAGATTTTCAGGAAATTTCTCAAGGTGGCTATTAAGAAAATGTAGCTTCACACTCATATTACAGCCAAGATCACGATAGCTTTTTATTAAAGTTTCAACTAAATTTACATAATTTTCATCTTTTCTATTTCCCAAAAAACCATGAACAATAGCTACAAATGCCTTCCATGCTTTTTTTCATTCACATTCATTGTGTCTATAAACCCATTGCTTTTCAAAAGTTTTCTTATGTGCGTTCCATCAAAAACACCAGCTTTTACTTTTTCATAACTTAAATGGGGTAATGCCTTCAATATAAATTGAAAGCAACCCTCTTTTTTATCTAAAGCTTTTACAAATTGTTTTATAAGCCCAAATTTTATATGAAGAGGAGGGAAAATAATTTTCTCTTTTTTAACAAGCGGTTTATTTATTATATTTTCTTTTCCAATTGTAACCTCTTCTCTTCCAGACCAATGTTTTTGAGTATAATGTTTTTCTTTGGCACGGCTATTCCATAAGCATAAAAAGCACGGGTACTTTGTATAACCACTTTGTTGGCCTAATAAAAATTTACCATTTTGAGGTCTACACATATTGACCATTGTTGTTCTTCATATTTCAACAGTTCTAAAATTTTTTTAATATTACCATAACTCTCTTCCATACTGGCTGAATAACCAATAGGTATTCCACTGAAAATATTTTTGTTATGAAGCAATACATATTTTAAACTTTTCCTGGAGCTATCAATAAAAAGTCTCCATTCATTTATGTCATAGCACTCCACACCCATACATTTAAATAAACCAGGAATATCAGAGCAAAATATGAATTCCTTGTCATTTTTAAAAAAAATTGAGTAAGTTTTTTTCTCTATTACGGTAAAATGTTATTTTAACATCTTTTTGTAAGGCATTTTTCTGGTTTAGACGTGAGGCTAGAACTTCAGAGAGTTCTTTCGAAAGACCTAGATCTCTAATAAGATCATTCAATACTGATTGATTGAATAGTTTATTTTGATCGGAAAAATAAACTTGCAATTCTTCATCGTTATCACTTGCACCAGAATCATCAATTTCATTATCTGATGATGGTAAGCCTCCGAAAGTAGGAACAGGAACTTCATCTGAATGTTTGATAGGACGAATTGCTGAAGGTAAGTTTGGATAAATAATGCCTTTTTTGTTTTTCTTATTGAAACCCAAAGTTTTTGTGAGACAAAAGTAACAATCTTGAATATGGTCCTTTTGTTCACGCCAAACCATTGGGATTCCAAAAGACAACCTTTCCTTCTGCCTTTTGTCCATTGACGGAGATTTTCCACACAAGGTTTGCAAACAGTATGCGGAGCCACGAAAACTCTTGATCTCCTAATTTGATTTTAATGTAGGCAAAATAAGCTTTTTTAATAAATTCATTAATTGCCATTCTTTGAGATGGGATTGTAAAACTTCCACATATATAACAAAATGAGTCAGGGGAATTCAAACACTTTCTTCTCAAGGCCATATTATAATAAAACACTAAAAATTAATCTTAAAAATAGGTAAAAAATGTATATATTTATAATTATTTTTATTTTAGTTGACAAAATATACCAAACTGAATTTGGCTTTTAGAGAAAAAACTTGACGAGATATGAAAAAATGAATTCGATTTTTATATTCAGCATGTAAAAATTGTATAAAATCAAGTCTCAAAACAAAATCAGCAAAAAAAAAATTTCAAAATGTTGTCCTGTGTAATAATCCTCAAGTTGTGATATCTTGTAATCTATATGTAATAAAGTGTGTGTGCGCTTTATTTTCTGTTGATATATTTATTTAGCTATCGTGTAACTGGATCCAGAAAATTGCGGCACAACACGGCGAGGCTGAAATGTCAAATTTATTTAGTTTTCATAACAAAGTCTACATTTAGCATAGAACATGACTTGCAATTTATTTTGAGTAAAGTATATTCATTGACAATAATAATCAATCATTCACCAATACTAACAACAAAACAGAAGATATTTTTAGATTTAGCTCAATTTTTTACAGTTGCAGGTGAATCACGATAAACAGAAAAACATGAGCATGTTTCATTTTCGAGAAGCTACAGGTTTATTGACCCGCACAAATGAGCTGGGAAGCAAAATATACGCATAAACGAGACATGATTGTACTTATGAAATTTACCTTTTGTGTCATATTATTTTTGAATAAAATTTGTTAAAATAAATCTCTGTATTTTTTACCTCCTTAATAGGATATTTACATTTTTATGCTATGCTGCTGGAAACCGATGGCACGGTGTAGACTACAGGGATTTGATACCAAAGATCTCGGGTTCGATTCCCGATGTAGCAGAAAAAGAATTTCTTGATTCAGGGACAAAGGACTTAACCGAAGTTTTTATGCTATTCTGTTCCATACCTATTCATATTCTATCATTACTGGATATCTATAATAATAATAATACTATGAATATACAACGTGCATTAAAACTTGAAAAGTAGAGTGTTGCAAGGCATTGTTGTATCGCGTGCGTAAGTACGTATGATGAAATGTAATCGGACCGTATTAAATTGTATACATCTTTAATAATGAAGGTGAAGTCATACCTTGTGCAATGTTGAAAATTGGATGTGCTTGTTGAGAATGTCTATAGACTGGAATTGACGCTTACAGAGTAGGCAAGCCAGCCTACTCTTGTCGATGTACTGGTTTTCATCGAAAGGCTGCGAAGAGAGCTTCGTGATAGCAGCCTTGTCTTCGCATCTTTCCGCGTCGTCCTCTTCCTCATTGTTGTAGTCGACTAAAGAAACGCTTTTCTTCACTTGACTCGTCTTGGATGAGAAGGAGGAATGGAGTATGAAGGAAATCATATGGAAAAAATTTCGTAAGATACGTCATTGTCCAAGGAGTATGAGGAGAGAAGGTTCTTGCGCTCTCCCTCTGACATTATTTTGTCGAGCATGGAGTAGCCAGCATCTGCAGAACCGGAAGGAAGGTTGTTGTTGTTGTTGTTAACTACTGTTTCCGTATTTTCCAGTGTCTAAAATAATGATGAGATTCATCATAGCGCTTGGAAAATCAGGGTATACAACTTAGACACGACATTTTAAATATTATATCAGTCGTATCCAAAGCAGGGGTACCATTCCTTGGTTTATTTTACACCAAGATCTTGGTTTCTAGATTTTTTATGTTTTATTCTTGGGTTTATTCAAATGTTTACTAGTAGTTTTTAACCCTTCAAAATAAGAATAGTTTAAAGATTTATATCATATTTTTTTTATTTTCTTTACTTTCTTCGTGGGTAAAATAATATGGTGCATAAATTCCATGTTTCCATAAGTCTAAATCAATTTGTACAAAACTTTAAAATTTAAACAATAATGGATAACTTGAAATTGAGAGCTTCTAGTCTAGAAACAAAGCTTTACTTAGCAAACTAAATTCTTTGTTAATGTCTAATTAAAAATAACAGAATGTTGATACCGATTACGTCAAATTACAGACGATTTAATAAATGGTTCTAAGTATTTAAATTAATCCAAATTCATGAAAATACAAACTCATTCTGTTGAAGGATATTTTTCTCAAATCAACATTGCATGTTCTGGCAAAACAACACAAACGAAAATAATACTTCATGTGTTACTTGGCAACCAAAAAGGACTACTCTCAGATTTACAAGACAGAACAAAATATAAATAGATTCAAAAAGATGATCAATCTGGATATTTTTAGCAAATAAAATACCCTAATTTCCTAATTTTTCAATACATTTCATTAATCTTGGGTCTTCTTTACTAAGTCTAGTTTTTCTAAAATTCATAATGGCAAGACTGATCCCAAGTGCTTTTAGCGCTCGGTGATTGGCTGGAGAAAAGGATTCAAAAATATATCAAATGTCTAAGCAGTGTAGAAGCATACTTCTCGCTAAACTTTGCACCGCACACAAACGATCAATGCTAATTTACAAATCTTAATTGGGTGTGAACGGTTTATAGATATAGCGTTGTATATATTTATTGTTTTAATTAATGAATAAAAATAAAATAAAACGCTTATATTTGCAAGTTGAAAAATGCGAAATTGTAAAACAAATTTTCATCTAAAATATAAAAAAAAACATTTATAATTGAAATTTGAAAAAATTTGTCCTTTCCAAAAAAACGTCAACATATGTGCACTGCTCCGATTACATAGGTCGAGCGATGACTCCAAATTCTTTTTACAGTCAAGATATGGACGAAAAAGCATAATAACTGCAAAAAATATAAAAGTGAAAATACGGGAGGTTGCGCTTGCAAAATCTGGGTTTGACGCATCGCTACCATTTGTTGCGCGTTCACCAAATTGGTGATGTTATTGATCTTCTCCTTCTTTTGGTTGAGTTCGCGAGCCCACTTCTCCATCTCCTTTGCCACTCGCTTCGCGTGCTTCACCTGTTCCACGTGTGAGGAGTGAAATTACGCCGTGAAAGTTTAAATGCCCGAAAACACAAATCATCCCAAATACCGGGAAGCCTTCAAAAAGCCAGCAGTACCATATGGTGGATTTTTGCGGGTTGGCTGCAATTACACTGGTTTATCGCTGCTGCTGCGAAAGTGTAACAAAATTCTACACTTTTCCCTGAGAGTATTTGCTTTTATGGTAATACTCTCTCAGTTTAACCGTTTTCCTACCAAAATTTTTGGATTGTATGTAATACATTTACAAAAACTAAAATACTGATATTTTATGTGTTTTATTCTATTAAAATAGTTGAATCAAACAAAAAATACATCTTAGATGGTTTTTCACAAGGAACATTGGAGGTTTTCTACAAAAACACAAAAGTTTATTTTTTATGATAAAAATTGAAACATGCTGTTCCTCTTTCATTATGTAACCTCACATTGCTCCTTTTGCAAATTTTACAGCGTCCTTGTGAAGTTTTCACTGCTATGTGTTCAGATAAGTCACAACGTATGCTTTCTATGTTCAACCTTTCTCCAACAGAGAGGCGGGCAGCAAGTTTATTTTCAACTTTAGATTTGAACAAGCATAATGCAATTGTTCTTCTAAATTCTAAATGAGATTTTTTTTTCTCATCGTATATCAAAGAATAAAATTTCTTTTATTTTTTGGCCGTTTTGAACTGATAGATTATACTTATATAAAGATAGTATAATCTAGGGGCTAACAACAACAACAACATCCCAAATACCGGTATGGAGTCTAACTTCTTTATTTTGCTGCTATCCTGGAAGCTTGCGTATTATTAATTCATTTTTTAAACAGTTATATACGACATAGCGCTCCTTTAGTAATCTTTTTATTATATTTATATATAAGACTACTTGAAACTTTAGTATTAAATAATCATCAGTTTCTAATACCACTATTTAGATAAACCATATGTACCAGAGCTGGAATATTTAAAAAAAAAATGCCCTGGTAAAAATATACTACTACAGTATAATAGGTATAATTACTAAAAGCAAACTTTCAAAAGAAAATCTTTATTATCTCGACCTTACGGACTTTATCAAGAGTTATCAGGTCAAAAGATTCAATCCTAATTTGTAATTGTAAAGTCGAGATAATAAAGCTTTTCTTTTGAAAGTTTGCTTTTAGTAATTGTACTTATTCTAGTGTGCACCGACTTCACAATTACTCTTCTTTACAATTCTTGGATTCTGCCTTATCAATTACTACTACAGTATATCCTTCCATATCCGAACAACTCGTGTCTCAGTACCATTTGGATAACTATAAATTTTTTTCACACTATATTTTATCAGTAGCTCAAGTAGATGTTTTTTTATTTACAGCAATTTACGAGAAAAAACCTTTGATATTCTTTTGCTTCAAAGTATTTTAGTGTTTCTTAACAACAAGTTCTTTCTTTCATTGATTTTTTCTGCGGATCATACCATGCAACACATGTTTAAAATGCTGGCATAGCTGATGCGTGTTTTACACACTCTTCTTCAATTAATATTCTTTGTGATTCATTTCCTTTGCTTACTGCATTCAAAATCATCATCATAAAGTGAATGTCATGTATTTTGAGAAAAGAAACTTTTTTCTTTTTCCCAACTCCTGTAATTTAGTTGAAACAACAACAACTTTCCGTATGTACTTAGTTTTGTATTTATTGCATCCAACTTATGATACATTTCTTTTGAGTTGCAGAAGCAAAGTTTCAATTCCCCAATAATCAAAATTCGACACACAGAGAAAATTTTTTTATAAAAACTTTTACATATGTCAAATCATAAACAAAGATAAAAATGACCGTATACGATGGGTTATAGTGACTATGAGTTATGAGGGGTTGGTTCTTTCACGTCTTTATACTTTCATGGTTTTGGTGGATAAATCAAAATATAAATTCATGCTCTATATGCCGTTCGGATATGAGAAGTTTGTGTATGTAGGAGGATATACTGTATTACAAAAAAGTTAGCTAACACGTTTATTTTTGGTATATGTGCTGGTGGAGAGATGTTCATTAGAGTGACATAATTTGTCACTCTTAAAAGAGCGACAAAGCAAAAGAGTTTTTTTATGTAAGGATAGGTAGGTAAGTAAAACTTTTGAATTTTTGTATATTTTGTCACTCTCTTGAATTTTTGTATATTTTGTCACTCTTTTGATAATAACCCGTGCTGGTGTAGGTGTGTTTGAAATTCACTAAATACCTCTCCTTCAACGAACCCTAAAGAGATTTACAAATGACAAACCTTTTCTTGCTTCAACTCAGGCGATTTGTTGCCGGCTGTTTCAGACTTCTTGGATTCTGCAGAGGATTTGGGGTTCGTTTGTTGTGCTAGCGGCTGCTCCTTCTTCAAGGCCTCCTCCTTTTTGGGGTGCTTGATGAGAGCGGGTGCTGCTGTGATTTCACTGCTTCTCGAACGCCCACCGCCTTTCTCTTTGTCGGAAGAGTACACTGCGGAAAGATACGTCTTGCGACTGCCATCCCAGTACATGTAGGAGTTGGTGTATGCATTGAAGAAGTACTAGGAAAGAGAAAATACATCACAATTCCTGCATTCATCATATGGAAGTTTTTTTTTCAATTGACGGCTATACCCAATAAAAAACCTAGCAAACTAATTTACAAAAATAGTTGTGGTCTGGCAAGGCAATGGGAGACACCAAAAATCGAAAACTTGTATATGTAGCGTACAAAAGTAAACAAACCATACGAGGTCTCACCAAACTCCTATATATTTTATATAGAAAATTGGTAGAATTTAAAAATCTTACTTGTCGTCCATATTTTCTAATGAAATGGGGCGTGAGTAAGGTCGGTTAGATACTAGGTTTACATAACCTAGGATTCCGTCAAATAGATAATATAGAAAATGAAAGAAAAATATTATTTAACCTTTCTTAAGGATATATACACAAATCAAGTTTATGATGGGAATAAGGTTTCTGTTTTGCAAAAAAAATAAGTCATTTTTAAATGGCCTTATATTTCACACACAATATCTTATTTTTATCAGTTCAACGCAGTTCCACGATATTTATGTTCTTCCTGTTTTAAAGTTCCTATGTAAATATTTCTCATATCATATACCTGTAGTATTGAATTATTGGTTTAGTTAGACTCAAGTACCAGAATAATACTGACTTTCTGAGAAATATCATTTTTTTATCATTTGAAAGTCAGATCATCATCATGAACAGTCAAGATTTGGAATCCATACTCATTAGAAACAAGAAACTTTTCATAAAGCACATTTTTCTTCATAGCTGGACAAATGGTAAGAATAATCACAATCAGGAATCGAACCCAGAACATTTGGATCGAGAGACCACGTTCTTACCACTAGACCACCTGTTGAAGTAATATCCACTGCATTAATGACTTATCGAACTATATTGTATACGGCATTAATTGATTCTGCATGAATTAAATTCTATTCTAACATTGTGTGTTTCCAATATCTTTCTGGTAAAAATTTTAATTTGTTTATAATTAATAAATGAATGCTTCTATATGTATGATTATTCGCAAATTTAAAATCATTTTTCAGAATATTTTTTTACGTGTTCTCTCATGATAATTTCACATTAGTAAAAAATTTCTTCTTAATAATAAAGATGTTTGGAGAAAGTGAATTCTGGTCAAGCAAGAGAACAATTGTTTAATAAGTATTGCTGATGATAATGGCCTAACAACTGACATAAATTTTCTAAGCATTTTTCATTCTGCAGCAAATATGATGAAATCTTTTTTTGACTTTGATAAAACTGTCTTAAGATCGAATGCAAATTAACCGCAGATATTTTGGAAAAACATTAAATAAGCTGATTGTCATCTTTGATATTATTAGAAAATTTTTTTTTATTATTTACTTTCAATTCATGTAAAAGAGTTTCAAACTTTTTCAAATTGTTTCAGGATATCTAAAGTTTTACTTATATTAAAAAAAAAAATTTTTTTATAATTGTTATAAACTTTTTTTCACCTTGTATTTAAAAAGGGTAATCAAAATCAGGTACTGGGTAATCATCAGAATGATAAAAAAAAGGTCTGATAGCTGACGGAAGATTTGGATACAAAATTTTTGTTCTGGATGCATGTTTGAAAGCTTTGATTTTAGTGAGGCAGAAATAACAATCATCGGCATGGCTATTAAAAAAAATAGATGAAGTCGTGGCTGTATTCTTCCATCTCTCAAAGTTTTTTCGATTCTATTCTTCTCGCTAAATTGTTTAAAATCGAATTTATTAAATCGATTTTTTTTATGAAATAATTTATTAATCGTTTTACATCGCAAGCAACAAAAATGGAAAGAGGTGTGCCACAAGGGTGCATATTTGGGTCGCTCTTATTTTTGGTATTGCCGTATAGTTTGATGGATTAAGAATAGGGCAATTGTGATTGGCTGCATCTCGTAAAAGGCGTGAGAAGTTTTTATACTTCATTATATATTTGCTCGATGTATATTAATGCCTGGAGAAGCCTTGAGGAGACGAACTATCGTGTTGTTATAAAATTTTCATTATAAAGTTTATAACTGCTTACTTATTTGCAAATGATGTTACAATTATAGCTCCTCTTTCATTCCTATAAAAATCATCTGATATCATCATTAGGCATGACTTGAATCCTGTTAAAGAATGGTGCTATTAAAATAAAAGTAAATATACGCTGTTTTCCAACAAAAAGACAAACCAATTATCATTACAAAATGTGCTATGAATGACTATCTAAATGTAAACATTTTTAGACTTATTAATTATTCAAGAGCTAACACGGAAATAAATGTCTACATACACATGTGCCTTCACAATAATCTTCTCTATCTTCATTGTCAGAAGCTAATATCTTCATATCGTATCTCTAAAGGGCAGTCTTCACCTATTACCACGTGATCAACCACCCATACTAGTCATTCCTCTTCACTTGATTTTCTCCAAGTGTTTGTTTGATAAAGCTGATTGTCGGCGACAATTCACTTATTTAAAACTTTAACCCTAAATAGTTGGGATGTGAAGACTAAGCTCTGATATGGGTACATCAAGTAAAACTAAATCCAACGGTGTTATTGGTTTGATTAGCATGAACAGTCTAATGAACTCAAGAACTCGTTTCTTCTTCATTGCTATTACGGCATTTGTAGATTGAGCTCGCTCAATTTATTGATATATCGATTCGGCTGTATTAAAAAAAAGCAATATTTAATAGCTTAACCATGAAAGCCATTTTTAAAGAATGGTCCTGATAAATCGAGATTTGGAAAATTTTAACTTAAGACTTTCTGAAGGTTTGTTAGCAACATCCTCGTATAGACTTGTTAATTCAAAAGACGATCTTGGGTATAGGGCAGTTATTTTCTCCCTCATGGTACTGAGAATATTTCTTTTTAGGGACCTTCAAAAAATCAATTTAACGAAAAGTGCTACCATGATTGCAGATTATGTTACAATAAAGGATATCATGTATGATATAACTAGTGTAAAGAAAATAGTAAATTTTGCCGTTTATAAATAAATAAATCATGGATCCCTTCAACAACAATAATTTTTTAATAACTATTGTAATTAAAAAAAATATATTACAATTTTTTTAAAAAAAAAAAGTTATTATTATTAAAGAAAAGGACGTGCAGATCCACTGCTTTGTGTGCACAATTTTTTTTATAAAAAACAGACTTTTTTGGCTTCTTTATTTCAAAAATAGTTTTTTTGAGAAATGGTTTCTCAAACAATTTCGTTTTAGAATTAGAAGCTCTTAGAATAAAGTAATTGCTTCAAAAATTAACTCTGTCAGTGATTGCAAGGGGCCCTTAATTAAGTATGGGGTCCACTTTGATAAAATGGTTCAAAGGGGAGAAGAGGAAGTGTCTGAAAACTTTTTATATAAAAAAAAAGGAGTTATACTCCGAAAAAATAAGTAATTAAAAGAACATTTTTACGGTAGAATTGGAATCGTAGTAAAGGCAGATTGCTGGATCATAGTAAAAGCCGGAAGTGGGATCGTATTGATAAGATGTGACGTCAGGATCCGGATACTGACATTTGCCTGAACCATCAGGTGGAATGGCATAGTTTTCTAAAGATGAGAGTAAGAATGCAAGATCATTAATGAGAAAGTATAAAGTAATAATAATAATCAGTTAACTGCCAAAAATTTTCATTCAGATGAGGTGACAGGGGTTCATATTTACAAAAATATTAGCGGTCTGGAAAGACAATGGGAGAGAATAAAAAGAGTATATAAAATATATAGTATAGCGTAAAAAATATGTAAAAAATAAAATGCATAACATACAGAGTATACGTGTGGTCCTGGCAGACTAATATATATATATATATTTTAATTAGAAGTTGGAAGAAATTAAAAAATCCTACTTTTAGATTCAAATTTTGAACATGGACGTTCTGAAACAATTTCACATCCTTTCAATCAAGCAAAATAACCGTGGATAAATAAAAAAATTATTTTTGCAATTTATTAATCAAATTTTATTGTGACCCGCTGGACAGCAGCCCAAAATTTCTGACCACTTATACTTTATATAAAAGAATATATTTCCTACTTCCTTGAATGGTGCTGGCTTGAACATTACTTATGATGTGATTGGCTCGATAAGTCAGTTCGTGTGACGTATTCAATTGGCCTGTCGGGATTTGATTTATGCTAGCGTAGGAAACTAAAACAGTTTTGCCATCGATTTCAAGGGTGTCATTGTTATGAATCATGTGAAGAACGGAGAAAGCTCGAGTCGCGTTCAAAACCGATGGAAACTCAAGGTAGCAGTAATGCCTGAAAAGGAAAAGAGTTAGGGAAAGGAGAGAGGCGTGATTTAACGAAGCCCACTTTGTTATGTTTGTTTGTGGATCAGTGGCGATGGAGATCTTCATTCCAGAAGTTTGAACGTTGCATGAGCAAAGAGAATTCAAAATGGAGTTTTCGGTGGAGTAGTCAGACAAGCCTCGAATCAGCAAAACTATAAAGATAGATGCATACACGTATACATACAAAAAGCACGCACGCGCGCTTGAATCATCATCAAAGTAAAAGCCGCCTCGAACACAGAGAAGAAAGACGAGACTAAGCATTTTGATTGATATATGACATATGGGGCTTACAAAAATAAATATGGGCTCCCGTTACTTTTAGAATAGAAAGATAAACCCAGTCTCTAATAAATTTTATGAAATTATGCATATACGAAACTAAAAGTAATGGGAGCCAACGATATATTTAAAAAGAATAAATATTTTTTGATTTGAACATTTTTCGATTCTTTGATTACAGAATTTTATTTTGATTATTTGATAAAATATATTATTTAATATCGTGAAAAAATTGCAAAAATATAGGTAATAACTTATGTAACATCGTCTCCCTGAATGAGGTATATCAAATCTTACATCTAGCAAAATATGAACTGACAGGTTGGAGATGAACCATCGTAGTATACAGGTATATAGGTAATAACTTATGTAGCATCGTCTCCCCGAATGAGGTATATCAAATCTTACATCTAGCAAAATATGAACAGAAAGTTGAACATTTTCTCACTAGTCATTTGTACATGGAATAGAAAGCATCGTGGTATACAGGTTGGAGATGACACTCAATATGAAGATAGATTTTTTTACTTTTCATACCTTTTATATTGGGAGTTAATTTTTTCAGTTTGAATAAAAGTAATAATGTTTTATATCAGCGCAATTTGTAATAAAACTCTCAACATCAATCTTCAAAGCGACATTACATCTAATGAGAATTATGAAAAGAAATCCTTACTGTGGCAAGGGTCAAAGGAAGCTTGAGACAAACCTTCTTTGCCAATGGGAAGAAGGAAATCCGATTCTAAACACAAAAGAGGGGAAATAATTAAAAGAAGGAGGGTGCATAGGATTCAAATTCTGCAACAAACAAGTTGATCTTTTTGAAAGTGAAACTTCTAGTTTACGTGCTAAAGGTGAATGAAGAGGATATGGAGTATGGCAGAGAGAGAGAGATGATGATGATGTATATAATTTAATACCTTCTTTAGTGGTTTCACATTTGAAACAAGTTGTACGTTGCTTATAATTGCATCCTCGACACTAAAGAATTGAAAGACAAAGTAATGAAGAAAATAAAATACACACCAAAGCAAAAAGTTTTATCACGCCTAAACAACTTGATCACCACAAAAAGTGGCAAACTCACGCATACCTGTACACAACACACGGAGAGAGGAGCATGATGACCAGCTGAAACGAAGCCAAGAGAGGAATGCAAAGATCAATCAATGCTTCGAACACTTCACAATTCATGTAATACCTTTGAGGAAGATAATAATTCAAATTCAGTGAAAATGCAAGAATCTGCTCGATCTCTAGCAAGAAATAAGACATACGTTCTTTGCCAATTTGAACAAAGAAATCGAAGTTGGTGTATACATGTGCGAAAAAGCAAACAAGTTCGCCGCCGTAGCGTAAGCCCCTCGATGAAATTACTTTTCAACGAAACTTGCTTCAAGTTTGGGCAAAGATTCAGATTCTAGAATCAGTGACGCAACACTAGAGTATCGCGGGGAAAACCCATCAAAAATTAAACTTTTTTTGATTATTATAAGCATTAAAAGTTTACACGATTTTTGCACCTGTTTTATAAGATGAAGCTAATAAGCTGATTGTAGAGAGAGTTTTTAAGAGAGATACTATAATGTCTATTTTTTAAACATTTTTAGAAGGAATAATATGTGATTTTTAATATGCAGATTTCCAACAAAACCAATGCTATATATTTAGTCTAACAATGATTATGAAAACATATAAAACACTGTGAAGAGCCCTCATTGCAAGTAAAGCATAAACTGCTGCAAGCCTTATTTTTTAGCACCCAAAAGATAATGATTTTTATACAAGAAAAGATGGACAAAGGAAGTTTTGCCTCTAAATACTCTTGTTTCGTTTGTGTTAAAGATTTTGTACGAATATGAATGATGTAAATCAGACCCAAGGTGCAAGGGGCGCAGAATCCTCTGGCCTCTACTCCTGGAACTCCGGTCCACTTGGCTTCCATTATTCTTATGAGCATTCGGGGATAACCTTTGCCTTTGAGCAAAGCTCGGTAACAATCTTAGAAAGTTGCAACTGCGATAATGAACAGCTGGTGAAAGAAGAATTTTATGCATCAAGGAAGAGCAGTAACCGGTTTTAAATGTTAGTTGTCATGCGCAAAAGTCAGAATAAAGCCATTTTGAAGTTTGAAAATATTCGTGATTAAAAATGTAGCAATTTTATTTATTTTTTTTTCAAGTACACTACATTTAATTTCAATAAACTATTTAAAAATGTGAGGAGTAATATTTAAAATATACTTTTTTTAAAAATACATATAATTCAGTAGTTGTCATGTTATGCTTAATCAATAGTAATAATCAAAGAAATAGGTCTCTTATAAGTAATGTTCTTTGGGAACTAATATAGTAGTTCAGTGTTCCGATATTTTTAGAGGGGTCCATATAAAGATATTTTAAATTGAGGATCCACTAAATTTTACAAAGTGTCTGCCCATATTAAATAAGTTTATTTAAATAAAAAATTAATTTTTGTTGAGGGAAAGTTATGAACTGGGAAAAATATGATATATTTTTGCAAAAGCTCAGTTATATAGACTGCTTAACCATCTTCATATTTTGGTGAATCGGGTTTCATACTAAACGTCGTTAAAATATATTTTATTTTAAAACGCTTAATGCTACTGATAGAAGAGATTTAGGATTGTCATTGAATTCATTGGAACACGACCTATCAAGTTTAGCTTCAAAGTATTAAGCTCAAGGTTCATATTACTCAACAAATTTTTTGTAATAGTTTAACTCATTTTTAATAGAAAGCAGAGTCAAAAAAAATATTTAAGATAAAACTAATTGTATAAACAGATAAAAAAATGGTGGTCAAAATCAGCTTATTTATTTTTACATTTTTGATTTAAAAAAACCACTATTCGTAGCAATAAAAAATAAGGGTTCCACAAAAAAATTCACATCGAAAAGGGTCGATAAGAGAAAAAGATTGAGAATGACTGATCTAGAGAGTTTGCTCCAATAAATTAATTACCACGTTATATATTTTCACTACGCTTTTCATTTTTTCAGGGGCGTGAGTATGGTTGGCGCAATTGTGTCTTTTCGAAGAAAACACCCTACGGTACCATTACCATTTAGTTTTTAAAGTTTGCAGCATATCTATCTTGCGTGTTCAAGAAAAAGTAGATGTTTTGAATGGAAGTTTTTGGCTTCCAGATTCCCATATGAATGCAATAAGTAGAATGATAAAGATTCTTCTGAAAGAGGATCTGAATGCTTTACAAGATATAGTAAAAATGTAAATTTTTCCATTTTTACATATAAATAATAAATCATGACAAATACGACTAATATATAAACTTTGGTTGTCTTCCGATTCACAATACGAGCATCCAAGTAGTGGGGAGTACACACTCGTTAACATGTATCTTCGTATAGTTTCCCATACGGCTATTGTGTTAGTTGCATCTCGTAAAAGGCGAAGAAGCTTCTTCTATGTTCATTTGTTGGAAGATGCCTTGCTAATTTCATCGACGCAGTTTTCTATTTTTATCTTAACTTATTGGGAGCGTGAGTAGAGTTGGTGTGATAGTGGGTTTCGATAACTCAAGGTCTTGGGTTCGATCCCGCATCAAGCCTGCTTTCCTCATAGTTCGATACAGACGACGTAAATCTGCCTTCTCGATCAAAACACCCAACGGTACCTTTATCAACTTTATGATGATGCTTCATCATCTATATAGAAAATAAAGAAAGTTTTTATTCATTAGAAATAGACGAATTCCCGCAAAAATAAGAAGAGTTGACTTTTTTTCAAATAATTTAAATAATTTTGAATTTATTCATAAAACCATTCATCTAAAGTATTTAATCTTTTCATATTCATTGAAATTAGTTTAGAAAATCTTTCGCTCTTATTATTTAGTTGTGATTCCCATGTGTTACAAAAAGATTTTACCAAGTAAATTTATTATATATTTCTTCTATAAACAAAGCAAAATAGCTAATTGCATAAAATTTAGTTTACTGCATGCCTATGGTAAAACATCAGGAGTCGCTACTAGCATAACAATAGGGCGGTCCTTTAATTAAACAAGGCGTTGTGTTTTTAGGCCTGATAGTTGAATGCTGGAGCAGAATACTTGGACGTACATGTCATGGAGGCATGGGCATGCTTGGCTTGGATACCACAAGGTCTCAGGTTCGAGCCAGAGCCAAGCCTTCTTTGCTCATAGTTCAGCACAAGCGATGCAGTTCGCCTTGTTGGAGAAAACCTTTACATGGCATGTGAACAGAATAGAAGTCTCAGAGATTTCTCTTGTCTAGATTGGTTTCTAGTCCTGAAGAGAGGATATAGGCTCTAGGTAGAGACGCAACAAAACTCTTAACATTTTGATTTAGAAAATGTCTGGCATTCAAAGGCTAAAGGAAGCCGAAATGCAAGTTAGTTTAGCTTTCAAGCCAGCGTATCAGAAGCACTGTCGTCCATGCGTTGGTTGTGATGCTTTTTGCGAACAACTTGTCAATCATTGATAAATGCTTTAGAAATTTCGCATGTTCCAAAAAAATGGGTGTGATGGTTCGTACACTCAACGAACAGGAGAGGATGTTGGAATGCTGGCGCAGTCTTGTAATTAGAACTTACGTCATTAACCCGAAAAGATTCTACTCAACCAGAAGGTTCCAGAATGGAGATTAAGATATGCAATCCCTGGTACATTTTTTTATAAAAATTAAAATTCTTTGAGAGTGATGTCACAAAAGTGCACCAGAAAACACACAATTAGAGATAAAGTTGTAATGAATTATCGCGGTTTTATGTTTTCGGTTTGAATACATATCACTGTATACGCACATCAATGAAGGTGAATAATGTAAAATTTCAAGCATTTCACTACAACAGCAAGAAAAAGAGTCATACTATAAGGGAACAATATTATTTTACATTTTGAATTTCACTTATACATTTTTATTCTATTGTTAATATCTTGGCACAGAGATGTTCTTCCCTTTATATTTGCATATTTTTCTCCACATCATTTTACCCATATGTTTTCAATACTACATTCTACAGATCGTATATTTTTACATACAAAATCATCATCAAATATAGCATCAATATATAATTCTACATAAGCAGCAAAATATGTACAGCCACACCCCCATAACCCTAGATATATATACAGTTGGATATATATACATTCAAGGCGGCATTGGGCATGAGCGAGCACCCTTTCTTAAAATGAACTATATCCATCTTATATATTTCCTTTCAGTTGCTTTGAAATATTTATTTTTGTAAATAGATCCTCAAATAATTTTTTGAATGGATATTTCTTTTTGTAGCGATAGTTGTGAATAATTAAGATAATTTTCTGTCTAATACCATGATTGATGAAATCCTAGAAGTAATAAAAGAAGAGATGAAGGAAATTCTATACGCAGATGACATAGTTTTAATTGCATATTAATTCTGTGCCTTGCGTAGCCATTTTAGGCAGCGTTGTGAGAAGAGGTGTGTGTTTTTGTTCCCATCTAAGAATGCGTTACTCAAATGGTTACACCAATGTTGGCTCATTGGTGGTACAACTTGTTCTATAACCTGAAATATTTATTTTTCCATGTCTTGTACCATGGGTGTACACCAATACAATTTTCACAAAATATTTGACAAATATTTATTTTTCTCTTATTGGCCCTCTTACAATTAAAAAAATGTAAATATACTGGTTTATGTTACATTGTGGGGAGGAAAGGAAGTAATTTAGAAGTACTGTACTGTATATTTGGGCCTATTTTTGAAGTGAAATGTCAGAAGTAAATTTAGGCCTATTTCTATTTTAGTGATAATTCTGGATATCTTCCATAGCAAGATAAATTGTATAGGATTAGACCACTGCTTGATATTATCAATAAGCAATAATATGTATATATAATGTATATAAATCGGTTTATTCCTTCTCCAACTAACATACAACATCCAATGTGTCTACTATGTGAGAAGATACTTTCAAATGAAGCTATGAAGCCGTCTAGACTTTTAGATCATCCGTGCCAAGTAGAAAAAGATATTTCATATTTCCAGTCTCTTCGAGACAAGTTTCAAAATAGAAAAACCTTAAATAACATGTTTGATATGCAGCAGAAAAATGATGAATCTGGATTACGTTCTTCATACAATATCTCATTAATGATTCTGGATTACGTTCTTCATACAATATCTCATTGATGATTGCCAGGTTCGGCAAACCTCACACCATTGGAGAGGAAATTATTTTGCCAGCAATAGAAGAGGTCCTATCTACTGTAATCAAACATAAATCACCTCTTCAAGTTATTAAATCTATTCCATTGAGCAATAATTCTGTTCAGAGAAGAATTGATGAAATGGCTGAGAATGTTCAAGAAACCTTATGCAACATACTGAAGATTCAATCATTTTCGTTACAGTTGGATGAATTAACATTACCTGGTAACGACGAAGTCTTACTTCTAGGTTACGTTCGTTTTATTAAAGAATATTAAGAAAGGCTGTTCAAGAGTTGCTGTTTGCGAAAGAAATTGAAACAGACACAAAAGGAGAATCAGTATTTCTAATTGTTGAACAATTTTTCAAAGAAAGAGAAATACCAATGACCAATATTATTGTATGTGCAACAGACGACGCTCCCTCGATGATAGGTCGTTACAGAGGTTTATGGCATATTTGAAGAAAGCTGTAGCCAACGTTTTTACAACACATTGTGTTATTCACAGACAGCTTCTAGGTGCAAAAAATCTATCAATTGTTATCACATCAGTAAATAAAATAAAAGCTAATGCCCTTAATTCTCGATTGTTCAATCTGAATATAATGATAAGCACTTCAAGCGTCTGTTGTTACATACAGAAGTACGATGGTTGTCAACAGGCAACTGTTTGAAACAGTTTTATGCACTCTTTGATGAAGTCATAGATTTTTTAAAGAAATAAATTGTTCTCTTTTTGAAGAATTGGAAGCCTGCAAAACTGATATTGCTTACTTAACAGACCTATTTACAAAGTTTAATGAGATAAACTTGCAATTACAAGGCAGTGATGTCAACCTTATAAAAGCAAAATCAGTGATTTCTTCATTTATGACAAAGTTGCTAACATTTAAACGTAATATAAGCCGTTGAGAATTCGTACAATTGCCAAACTTAGCTCAGATGGAGAAAACAATATCTGATGACGGTCTTCACGTTTATTGCGATCACATCGATCAGTTGAACAAAGATGTGAATGCAAGATTTCAGGATCTATTAACGATGGAAATTCCAGGCTGGGTAATCAATCCATTTTCAGATTCCTACATGGATGATTTGGAATCAAATATGGAGCAACAGCTTATTTCTTTAAAAAATGACTTTGAGATTAAATCTCTTTTCAACAAGTCTTACCAGGCATTTTGGTTTCAAAAAGATATTCCAGCAAGATATCCAATGCTATGGAATAAAGTTGAGCTTTTTTTTATAGCATTCCCTACCTCCTACCTAGTTGAACGTGGTTTCAGTGCTGTAACTCGACTCTTCTTAAAACAACGAAGACTACAAATTAATCAGCGAGGAAATCTACAGCTACTACTCACTGAAATGAAACCAGACATTTCAAAGTTAATTATGAAGCATCAAATTCACAAATAAAATTTAATTAAATTCTTAAAAATCATTAAAAAAAAGATCGATTTATTTAATGTAATATTTCTTTGCCACAAAATAGACGATTTACTTGTCGTCTGTAGAAAGAAAGTCATGAATGTTAAAGTCGTAAACTTTTAAAAATAAATAATTTACTGTTTATTTATATCTTTCTTATATTTTCTTCTTTGTAAAAGTAATATACACTATATTTGAGAACTCACTGCACTCGTAAACAAATAGCAGGTGAATTCAAAATAATTTAGAAATTTGGAAAACAAACGGGCAGTAGCGAGTGGTGTTCATACTCAGGGGGCGTTGAATGAAAAAAGTTTGGGAACCATTGATCTAAATAATCGATCCAATAAAATCAGAATGTTTAGTTTCCAAGATGAATCCTTGTAGCGTCTGTGGAAAAAGAGCTGGGAGGAATTCTATTCTTTGTGTATTTTGCAATAAGTGGTGGCTACATGGTAGATGCTCTAAGATTAAGGGCAACATATTAAAAGTAAACCATTTTGAATGTAGTTGTTGTTGTGATTATAAGTAACTAGAGACGCTAAATGATAAAGGTGTAGTAGAAGAAGTAGACTGGGAAGGTCTCATGACATTTCATCACACGACACTTCATCACGCGACACTTCATCACACGACATTTCATCATAACGACACTTCATCACGCGACACTTCATCACACGACATTTCATCATAACGACACTTCATCACACGACTTTCATCACACGACATTTCATCATAGCGACACTTCATCACATAATCAGAGAAGCTTTTTATCATTTCAATTTCCTATATGTTGTAAAAGATTAAAACATCAGCATAGATAAATAGTCAAGATAAAAGTATTAGAGCATTATATTATCTGGAGAATTTTACCTAGGTATGATAAGCTTTTTCATGGGCATGCTGTTGATAATCTTCTAATTATATATGAGATACTTTAACAGCTAAACAGGAAGTGAAAAGTGTACAACTTGAAGTATATATGATACATTTTTACAGGTTGTTGTATAGATAATCTTTTAAATATTTTCCCATTCTACTCACTAATACTTCCTTGTTAGTTTTTTCTTCTTGAGAATACCTTCAACTCTTTTACTTTTAACTTTTACTCCCTTCTATTTTTTTATGTCAAAATAAAAGTTTTTGCCTTATTAACATTTAAAATGGATACAAATGATGTTGAATATTTTTGTAAGTTTGGAACAACTTCCAAAGGAAAGGAAACTGCAATATTCAATAATTGCGAATATTATAAACATCGAAAAAACAAAGATAATTCTATCCGTTGGCGATGCTCAGAATACCAAAAAAGAAATGTAATGCGTTTATTACAACGTTGGGAGAACGTGTAATTTCCTCACCCAAATCTGAACATTCCCATTATTTGGACAGAGAAAAAATCTGCGCAAAATTAGCAGTGAACAAAATGAAAATTGCAATGAAAGAAGTTGGAGCAGCTCCAATGATTGTCTCTAGTGAATATTGTCAAGATATATCAACCTCATCCATGATGCGAATACCAAAGAAGCCAAGCCTAATTCGAACATTACAACGATCTAAAGGAAGATTTAACACATTACCACTTTTGCCAACTTCAACAAATTTTGAAATAACAGGTAAGTTTAAAGACAATTTATTGTATGATTCTGGCATTGACGATACCGAAAGAATTATTATATTTGGACATAATGAAGTTGTGTCTTGTTTGTCACGTGCCAGACTCTGGATTGCTGATGGTACTTTTAAAGTTGTACCATGTTTATTTTATCAGTTGTATACTCTTCATTTTCATTTTGGAGAAGGGGTAATCCAGCAGGAATGTATGCTCTTCTGAAAAACAAAAGTAGAAATACTTATAGAAGAATGATTAACGCAATGAAGAATATTGTTCCTTGTGCCAATCCTGAACAAATTCTTCTAGATTTTGAAATAGCTGCAATGACTGAATTTCAGTATGCTTTTCCGAACACAGAAATCAAAGGTTGTTTTTTCATCTTTCGCAGAATGTTTATAAAAAAGCCATTCAGTTGGGAATGAAATCCGAAATGGAAAGTGATAATGAATTAAGCACACTGATTCTTTGTTTACCTGCACTTTCTTTAGTCCCGACAAACTTTGTTGAAAATGCATTTGACACTTTAAAGGAACATATGCCTGAAAATGATAAAGTTACTCAGCTTCTGACATACTTTGAAAACACCTACATAAGAAGAGGATACAGAAGAAATGGAGCAGCAAGGAATCCCCTTTTTCCTATTTCAAAGTGGAATCATTTTGAAAATTGTGTGGAAGGTGTGGTCGAACTACAAATGCTGTAGAGGGATGGCATTACTCTTTGCAATATTTATTCCAATGCAGCCACCCAACAATTTGGTATTTCCTAAACGGTATTTACAAAGATATTGCTTTTCAACGTTTGAATTTAACTCAAGGAATAACAGGTGCACCTCTACCGACTAATAAAAAATATCTTTCTATTAAGGAGAAGATTAAAAGCATAGCTAGTCTGTTCGAACAGACTGATATCATGACATACCTTAGAGCTATTCAGTATTCTGCTTGTAAGTAGTTTGTTTTTATAAGTATGGCAATTTTTATTGTTTTTAAATTATTTCTTATACAAATAAATCAAATTATAGTACTTTCATTTTGTAATTTTTTTCCAAACGATATATATATATAGTTTTCAGACGCATTACCGTCCCTCAATTTACCGCAAACCCATACACTACCGTAAAATTATATAGAAAGGATTTGTTCTTTGGGAATCCCTCGATTTAATGCTCGTATCTGACATCGACAAATAGTTTTAATAAAGCAAGCAAACTCCATTTAATTGAAATATTTTTCTTTGAAATATATATTTTTCTTTGAAGAATTTGTAAATATTATATTTTTGACAAAATATGAACGATATTATACACAAATTAAGGAACAGTTGTAAGGCATACTTTGTATTATAGTGATCTTTTTCAAACCTAACTTGACATAACGTAGTAATTATAAATAAAAATAGATGTTATTGAATGAAGATTTAAATTTTGATTTTTGAGTTAAATATTTTACCCTATATTCTTAGTCTACAGTATTTATATTAATAAAATGAGCATAACTTCAATGGGTTAGTTATAATAATATATCTTAATACCCTGTATCAGAGTACGACAAGGAGGTTAAATTTTTCGTGGCAGGGATCATAAGACCAACGATGTTGTGGTAAATGTAGGCGAATAATTATTTTACATTTGGTTGTGATGATATGTCGTGTATAATCAAATGTCGTGTGATAAAGTGTCGTGTGATGAAGTGTCGTGTGATGAAATGTCGCGTGATGAAGTGTCGTTATGATAAAGTGTCGTGTGATGAAGTGTCGTGTGATGAAATGTCGTGTGATGAAATGTCGTAGCACGGACTGGGAAGATGTTAATCAATTTTGTTATTTAGATTTTAGATAGCGTTAACAGTGTAGGGAAATCAGTAGAGCATAGAAGAAGACTAGCTTGGAAAAAATGAGATCTTTAAGCAGTATTTTGTGTAGCAGTTCTTTCTCTCTAAAGTTAAGAGGCTACGTATATAAAAGTTGTATTAGATGAGATTTGGTATATACTGACCAAAGTTGGACATTGAAAGGTAGCTGAGAAAAGTAGACTAAATACAACACAGAAATGAGAATATGCTCAGAATTATTTGTAACTTTAATTTAAAATCCAAGATAAGTAATGAAAAAATAAGAAATTTATGTGTCAAGTAAATGAAATAAATAGAAAATAGAGAGTTTATCAAAAAAGCTTATGAATTACAAAATTTGGGTAGGATATGAGAAAGGGAATTGAACAAATATTTATTGATGGATGCAAAACAGGTTAAGACTGCAGCTTGCTCAGAAAGTAGGCGTATAACTGATTAATAATATTATTATTATTAATGTTACTTCAAGACATGAAAAATAGATGAGCATAATCTTACCCCTCTGTGGTCGAACCAATTCTGACTTTGTTAGTGAGATCAAGTTAACACTAGATGTCAAAGTTGTTGTCATTTTTTGAAAGGGAGCGTTCATGTGTTAAGATTGGATGTATCACCTAGCTGTATTCATATTATTTGAAATATTGATTCCTGTAAATTAATTTATATCAAGAGGCCATTTTTAGGGTTTTCGTGGGAGGAAGAGATCAGGAAGATCCTGAAAGGCACAATAATATCTACAAGGATGGATGTAAACGTGACAAACAGTTCCTAGCATAACTTATAGTTAATTTTTCAAAGTTAGTGTGGAGTAGAATATTCAAAATGTTTTGCCACGAAAAAAGGCTATATGAAGAGAGGGAGAGAAACAGAAAAAAATAAGCAAATGAAAGATGTGAAAAGTGAGAAGGAATTATTGCAAAGTTAATACTTTTGTGCAATACCACTCAGATTTCAGGGAAGAGGAGGAATCGGCAGACTTGTTTGCATCGTAGCACATGAAAATTTTGCACTTTCCTTTGAGCAGGAAGCAGCCCTAAAATAGTGAAGAAATGGAAGTTTCGTCAGCAAAGGGAAAGAAGGAGGTGAAAAAGAAAACATGTGTAAGTTCCATCCAGCGTATCGCATCTGCCAACAAGTTGAACTCAACAAAGCCAAAGCCTCTTGAAAGACCTAAAAGTATTGAATTGAGTAGGCACAAAGAATAATGATAAAGCAAGTATACACATGGACAGCATCATCCAAAATGTGGGAAAATGTCTATGCGCGAGAACCCAGATACAAAGGAGGAAGAAAGATTAGGCAATCTCACTATTTTAAATATTTTTTCAAAATTAAATCACAATTTTCAGTAATGGAATCCGACTCATATTCGTTCCTGTTGCTGAGATATTCTATAGGTATCATGATGTGTTTTTGTAGAGAATGCAAAAAATTTTACCGCTTGACCAAAATAAAGGCCTTGTAATACGAAAGCCAGGTATCAAGAAAATCTTACTCACGTCTCCAAATGGTGATGGAATGAGGCGTGTGGATATAGGGTCCTCAATAAAATTTCCAGCCCCGCTTCCCCCATTCTGGAACTCGGTTGAAATATATAAATGTATACACCTTGTTATGGCCCAGCTTCACTATCAGCTCTGTCCCCCTCGTCTTAAGGTCTTGGGACCTGTAAGGATGAAGCAATTAATCAAAATTGGAAAGCGTAAGAGCCGTGCTTTTTCAAATTACGGCGCCTTACTTCCTTTTCGGATTCCTTGAAATCCTGATGAAAAATATGACGGATGAACATTTAAAATCTGAATAAACACATAAATGTTCAAATTTTCGTTTCAGAATAGAAATAAAATATACGAATACTTAACATTTTTATTTCAAATATTTATTGCTATCGATGCGCGTCTATATAAAAAAATAAGTCATGAGCCATTTTAAACAAGAAAACTGTCTAAATCAGTGGATTCTGAATGAAACTCTTTTCTCTTATGGACCACTTTGAAACTTGGAACTTTTTTGTGGAACTCCTATTTTTTTATTGCGACGAATTATATCTTTAGTTGATTTTATTTATCAAAGTTCGTAATCACAATTTTCTATTTGTTCACTCAATTGATTTTATAAGCTATATATTTTTAACCCTTCCTATCTATCAAAAATTAATTGAATTTTATAAAATCAAAAAGTGAACCTTTTTGAAGTAAGAAACCTTTTGTTGAAAGCAGAAAAGGGGGACAGAACTGAAGCTTTAAAATTAAATGATTAAAAATAAAATATATTCTTATAGATTCAACAAGATATGAAAATGAGAAAGCAATCGTACATATAACTGAACTTTTTGCAATTCACAGTTTTTCAATTTCTCAACTTTTCCTCAACAAATTGTTACATGGACCCATTCGAGTATAAATCTTATCGTGGAGGCTCAAAAAATGATAAAATTGGGTAAGAAAAATATTTCATGAAAGATGTGGTTTTCCTCAAAGGTAGTTTATTCATGATTTGTAAACATTTTCTTAAAAAGAAATAAAACATCTATTTTAGACCAATTTTTAACGCCAAAAATATAAAATTGAAAATAAAAAAACAAAAAAAAAATTTTTTCAAAAATTTAAAGTTTTATGTTAAAATTCAATCTATTATACACCTCTTATGTAAAATTAGAAATATAAATATATTATTTTCCAAATATTAGCCAATCAAAAATGTCCAAATTAAAATTTACGCAGACCGATTCTAAAAAAATTTTAAAATAATAAAAAAAAATTTCAGCATTTATATATTTTTTCATCTGTTTAGAACACGATTATGTAATTCATTTTAGAAAAAAATATTTTTTTTAATATTTTTAACCAAATTTAAAAAAATCGACAAATTTGTCAAAGTTACCAAAATTCAAATGCTAATCTCTGATTTTAAATTTGATTGGAAACTTCTTTCTGGTAGTTGCTTTTTGCAGCATTAAGATGATTGATTGATTGATTATAGTTGCTATGCTTTCTTGTTCTCTTACACTCATCAATCGAAATAGTCCGTATCTTCTTCCCTTTACTCTTCCTTCTGGTTTTATGTTACAAGCGTTAGAGATTCGCGTAAACATCATCTCCAAATGAGCAAGCCTAATTAACTGATCTTATCTTTAGGATATGCACAACTACTGAATTTAACATTTTGAACGCAATACAACCTTTGGATTGTCATATATTCCGTGGAAATGATAGAGAAAATCATGTCCAAAGTACGTCTTAAATCGGGTAGCCAGTAGGAAAGAGTTGATTGTAGATATAAGAGAGGATACTTGTAAATTGGCCCACTGGATGAGGGGGCAAAAAAAGATGCAGGTATAGATTTTAATCATAACATATAAAATACCTGTCTCCTTGTGCTTTATGATGCGAACACTTTTGAATGAGAGTTTCATATTTCGAAGTTCAGTGGCGAGCTAAAAGAAAACAAAGGCGCATTTGCACGCAAAAGACATCAATTTTACACAGAAAGCATTTGAGGAAAAAGGTGGGCATGTGTGTCATTTTCATTTTGTGGTCAATACCGAATTTCGATTTTCACTATTTGCATGTCAGATGTATATGGTATATATCCGTGGTCTGGCAATACCACGCGGGAGACAACATGCCTAACTAAATCTGGATGTCATAGTAATCGGTATAAATAAAAAAATAATAAAGTTTTTCTTTTTTTTTTCACTTTTGAGTCCTAGGAAGAATAGAAAGTGTAACATTTTTTAATAGAAATAAATCATTAAGCATTTGACGCTTTGGGTAAAATAGTTGCGTTATATTGGTCAATACTTCAGTAAAATTAAATTTTCTTTTTTAAAAATTACCTTATTTAAAAGTTTACTTTATATTAACTTACTAAAACATAAAATAAAAATATTTTTTAAATATTTAATTGAATTATTGTTTTCATTATGAAAGCAAAATATTATCAAATAAAAAAGTATTTAAAAAACTTACAACTAATTATTATTATTAAAGCAAAAATATAATACAACAAATTTTCACAATTAATTTTAAAACTTTGTTTCATCTTATTTTTAAAATGGAGAATAAAAATGCTGAAACCTTAAAAGAAGCTTGCGGTATTATTGAGGAATCTAACATTCAAAATGATGAAACTGTAATCATACCAACACGACCAGACAATCTTACTGATGAAGAAGAATTTTCTGGCAATAATTTAGAGAACAATAGAATTCACTTTTTATTGATCAAGATAATGAAGAAAAAGTTAATGATTTAGTTACTGGAAAAAAGAGAAAAATTATTAAAAATTATACTGAAAGACACAAATTTTACTCCAATTTTTTTCTTTAAAAAAAATTGTTGCTATGGATGTTTTATTCAACAGAAGTATTGTGAAAATTTAGTGAAGTTATGGTGGTAAAATGGCTAGATAACAAAGTAGTAACAATCGGTACAAACTACTCCCTGATTGAACCCCAAGCCAAAGCAAGAATTTCCCATGTTTTTGGAAAAACATTTCACTCTTTCTGTACCTAAGCTAATTCAGGAGTATAATTTATATATGGGAGGAGTCGATCTTTTGGACAAAGGAGTTTCTCTCTATCGAAACAAAAAAAATGATGGTTTTGACGCAATTTTTAGATGTTTCAATGTTTAATACCTAGAGAATTTATCAAAAATTAAATCCTGATTAGAAAATATCACTTACAGATGTGGGAAGAAAAACCCTTCAAATATAAACGTTAAGACACTGGTCTAAGAAGTTCTAAAATTGTTAAAAGCAGAGTAAGCAATGAAACTAAATTCAGTGCAGGTGGACACCATATAAAAAGTGGTTGTAGGTAAAAATCCCCCAAATTAAAAAGTAGGAAAAAATGCCCCCTAATTAATTTTTAGGATTTTTTAATTATATAAATATTTTTATTTGATACCGTTTTGAAAGGTAAATTTCTAAAATTTCTTAATCTATAGGGTTTTTTTCTTTATAAATTTCCTGAAAACAATAGCAAAGGTGCAGATTTGTGGGAATGTGTTCTTAAAATCAGTTAAAACACAAATTATATTTAGAAAGTGTTCTGATACACACAAAGTCCAAAAATATTTGCTGTTTTATAAAAAAAAAAATTTTGTATTTAAAAAATTGTCGTATGCCGAGTTTTTTAGTTTACTTTAATTAAATTTTAAATGTTTTAGATGAAAAGTTAACTTTTTGTTTTTTTTTACAAAAAATCTTTATTTAACATATCTTTTTAAAAAAAAAATTTTTTTAATTTTAATTAATAATTTTTTGAAATTTTTTGTGTTGGGGCATTTTTTTCTAATTTTAAATTGGGGCATTTTTACAGAGGGCATTTTTTCCTACTTTTTAATTGGGGGCATTTTTTCTGCGCACCATAAAAAGTCATTCCACACAACGAATTTATGACGGCTGTTATAAATTTTTTTTATAAATTTCTTTTGCTTCTCCATGAAATTTGTTTTGAAAAATTTCATACAAAAGAACATTTTAATTTTTTTACTTTTTCAAAAGTCGCCAACATATTCATTACAATTATTAGCTATAGGATAGTTGTTTAAAAAACAATTAAAAAATACCTGATTAAACGATTTTTATATCAATACTTAAGAATTACTAAAAAGTTAATAGAATTAAAAATGTCATGCTCATTTATATTTTGTCACACTCACAACCAAAAAAAGAAGGTCTATTACATTGAAGAAGTCTACAAAGAGTTATTGTGTATGTTCCAAATATAGATTCCATGCGATATGTGAAGGGTGTGATATGCGTGCTTGGCTTAGACGTGGAGAGCAATGAGAAGATGAATCATACTTCACTTTCCTCAAGCATGGATGGCAAATTTCTCAGCATGACGCAGCAACTAGGATTAATGCCTTTTTTGTCGTTAAGGCCCTGTGCGGATAGCGTCGGCAAATTGCTGCCATAACTATTGGTTCTTTGCAAGTACGAAGAATTGCCCACGCCAATCAGAGAATGTGAGAGAGGAGGTTTTGTGCGGCAATGACCTTGATCTAGGCCATGAGAATCGCTAACGCTCGTAGAAAATTTCTAAAAAGTATATTTAACTAATATCTACGCATAATATGGGCCATCATCTCTTACACAAAGTGGCTAGGATATTTTAATCTCTAAAAATTGTCTCGATAAACTTTACAAATTTTTACATCGGTCTAATAACATGATAAAATCTATATTTATTAAAAAGAGTTCGAATATTTCCAATAAAGAAGAAGGCGCAAACTGCATCCTTACTAAAACTAAACTTTTTTTTTGATTATTATTTGAAACACTTGAAAAAATTCCACTCAGACTGCTAAATTTTATTAGATACCGACTCCCATCAGTGGGGCTCGATTTTAAAATTTAGCATGAAGAAGCTGAAAGAAGTGAACGTGTTATCGCGTTTCAAAACGATTTCAAAACTTTAAATTCAAAATTAATACTAAAAAAAGTTCAATATCATGCAAAATACTGGGGATAATATTAATGAATAAACTATATTTACGCCTAAAAACAGTGAATGAGGAATATAGGTAGGCGCAATTTACTAATACCGTTTCAAAATTTTCATTGAAACACATTTTATTGCGGAGCGCTAAACTCTTGATAGACGCTCACACGTGTGACGTAAAATCCCCCTGCAAAATCTTATTACAACTATCTTGATCTAATCAAAACTAATCTTGATAACATTTTCATTTTTCATGAACGCAAAATGACTTTAAAATATAAGGAATGAATGCGGTGATAGATAAAATAATAATAATAGACTTGTTCAATAAGTTTCTCAATTATTCTAAGAGGATTCCAAGAAAAGACCCATATACAATTTAAAAAAAAATAAAAGTAAATTTGAATGAAAGTAGGTGGTAGCGTAAACACACTCGAGTTGGATTCGCTAACGCGGATAATAATGCGCTTCACAATTCTAAGCTATTATTTTCACGAACATATGAGGGGATAATACGCACCGTAACTTTAGAAGCATTGAACTTCAAGGAATAGAATGTTCATTATATATCAATTTTATTTGAGATAAAAAGAAGGAATATAAATGAAGAAATCGTTTTAAAGAGATATTTGCTTATTTTCGCTCAAACACTTTTCTATATCAACTTTATTTCGCGGGTTAAATTCTGTTTACGTAGATTACCCGCACCCCCGTTTTTAGTCAATTAGTTCTGGTAAGGGGCGGATTAAACGCGAGTGTTTGCCGTATTTTTATTAATAATGAAATTTATTCAGGTTAGACTTTCATTCCAAAGGTCTTGGGTTCGTTTCCTGACGTACCCGAAATAGAATTTCTTGTTTAATCTAATGCCATCCGGTTGAAAGTGTAAATTTTTAAAAAAATTATTTATTAATTTTTTTCAATTACTAGCTTTGAAACATCAGTCAATCAATCAGCAGTCATTTAATAATAGGGATAATTGATGAGTTTACGTGTTCTTCCGATTTTTCCCGACTTCTACGACTACTGCTTCGCCCACTTTCGCGACTCCCATACTTGTGATTGTTGTTAGTAGAGCTTTCGTGTTTCCGACTCCGCGAATCACGACTTTTCCTGCTGTCTCCATCATACTTTTCATGATCCCAGCGTTTTTTTCTTTTCCTATTTAAAAAATTAACATCATAAAGTTTACACAGACTTGTGTACTGACTACTGCCTACTGAGATACATTGCCCTTAAAAATGATTTTTTTATCCTTTGAGTACATACGCCCAAAGATAGTAGGTATGGAATTTGATAAAAAAAAATCATTGAAAAAACTTGATCCTGTTCTTTTTAAAATACAAGAAAAGGAGGTGGTACTGCTTTATTTGCTTAAAAATGGATTGATCTATTTTTTGTGTCGGAGTTGGAATTTTTTATTATTGAATTTAGTTATTTATGAATTAAAAGGCCTTCTCGATGTTTCAGAAAAAATATAACATATTCTGTTTATTTTTACAATCAACCTAAAAGTATTATTAATTATTTTTTTATACAAGTTTTGGTTCTGTTTTGTCTTTTTGCCATTTTTATTTTCTCTTATTTAAATAAACAAATGTGTTTTTTGAAAAATAATGGTTCAAAGGAACTCGCTATGTTTTTGTCAGGACGTGAAAATCTTGCTGAAGATTTTTATATCTTTTATATACAATTACGATGACTTTCAAAAGTAATCATGCTGCACCCGATAATTCAACTATGGGAAGAAGTGGACCTACTGACTGACTTCAGTTTGTTCAATAAGGAGGGCTTTGTAGCACGAATGGCTTATCTGGCTCATCATTTTGAAACTATGAATGAACCAAATAAGACAACATTACAGATACAGGTGCAACCTGAGTGTGCTTCACGCTGATGCCACCTGATGCTTTCATGGCAAAAACCGAACCTTGCCCTCATTCTGTTTTCCACGCATGACTTTGTGAGTGTGAATTGTCTACTTAAACACTCAACCAAGCCCAAAGCAAGTAGCACACTCGAAAGTGAAATAGAATATACGTCGCGCGCGTGACAAAACTAAACCTTATATTGATACACTGTTGCTTAAAATCCTAATTCTGATATAGAAGAAAACAAAAGTCGCTTTAGTTCTTAATAACAGCTCTCTAATCGCTTTACTCCTACCTGGACAAATTGCCTTGAGAAAAATCTGAAAAATTTTAATTAATTTATTTTAATAGTTAAACCTTTTTTTTCAATTGATCAGATTTTAAAATAAATATATCGGGTGAAGTCGTCCGGTGGGGATGGGGACAATTTTCCTAGAAGCCGATATACGGTGTAACCATATGTTTATCAGTATAATTCTACATTTTTTAAATATACTAGTATCTTTTGACTACTCTTTCTCTCTTACACGTGAACGGGGGAATCTGGATGGTTGAATTGGGTGTACGCGGAAATAACAAAAAAAAGTTTGGAACCATGGGGCTCTAGACCCAAGCATTTCTGGGAAAAAATAGATGTAAAACTGATATTGTTATTGTTAATGGATACATAATGAACACTTTTATCGAGTTCAATAGGGTTTTCGATATAGATAGGTTTTGCCGGTTCGTAATAAATCTGCTTTGATCGGATATGTGACTAAAGTGAATTTGATTTGAAATCGTTCATAAACGAATTCATCAATATATTTGCCAAAAATGAAGCTAAGAGTGTTGTTTGCTCTTGATTAATCTAAGAAAAGAAATAAATCAAAAAATTTTTGTAGATGTTACTTTTTACTTCAAAACTTAAAAAGATAGCTTTTTTGATGTATATACGAAATTTTGAATATATATTTTTAAAAACGGTTATCTTCTTTATGAAAAATAAGGGAGCTCTTGTGTTGAAATTTCATTAAAGACTGTTCAAAAATGATAATGATTTGTAAGCAACATATGGCAAGGGAATCCATTAACATTGGCTATTAGCAATAAATAAACATATACTTTGTTTATGACTATGCTTTAAGATGAAATAGTTAAGATAGTGAGTTAAGTTACATGGTTACATCTTTTTTTATGATCTATTTAAAGGATCTGAAGTTAGTTGTATTTGGTGGTATTCTTCCATTTTAGTAAGAAATTTCACTTAAGAAAAATATAAGGAAATAATAAATCGAAGCAAACGTGAAGTTGAATGTTTAACAGTACGGATCATCATATGTTAAAATGAATTAATCTTCTTACCATGCCTGGTCTCAATGACACTCCCAAAAATCGGTTCATATTTTGAGAATCATGTGCTATGATGATTAGCCTCCTTTTAAAATTTGTTTCATTTTGCGCCAAATTTTATATTGAGATGAAAAGAAAAGAGTTAGTGAAGCGCGTTTTCAAAGAAATAGAGAGAAATTTAGACCAACGAATTGCGTTGTTTACAATGTCGTAAGAATCAATTGCAATAACGTCAGAAAGGTAAATCACATTTATTGCATTCATTTTGAATTAAAGATCAATAAAATAAGTCTTTTATAAAAACGAACGAGTTCCAAAAGCATATACTCCAAAATTGGTATTGTGATGTTGGCACGTGCAATGCATCTTGCAGATGAGTTTGACACTTCATTATCCAAAAGTTGGCGGAGCTTGATTTAGTAGACTATTTTAAATAAGATTCAACTTTATGAATTTATAGGAAATAAGTAAAGCTTTTATTCAAACAAGTTGCAAACTTTGTTAATTTTTCCACCACTCTGGTCTCCTTCAGATAAATAAAATAAAAAAATATAAGCCATTCCCTCTTTTCCCTCGTGTTCGTTCAACGATTCGTATATTTACGTGAAGAAGACTGGAGTGGTCGAAAATATTTAAAAAAGTTATTCTAAATAGTCTGTTGAAAAAAATTATTTCGGATATAGTTTTTTAGATAAAGGTTTGGGATTTTCTCATAATAAATATTTCAAGCACATATTCAGACTAAATTTAACAATATAGAAAAGCACTTTAGCAAAAAGATAGCACAAGGCCCGGTTTTGACGTTGAGTGACAACCAAATCCCGGAGGGTTTATAAGAATGTCGGTTTTTGATTCGCTGATCTTAATGTCAAAAAAGAGAGTTTAGAAAAATTTAGTAGATATTTTTTTAGGTAATATACGTTTCTGTTCTCGAATTATTTCAATACCGTTTTTGTCCGGCTTTGATCATGTAAAAATCTGGCAGTCTTCCATTTTCTACCGTAACTTTTTTCTGTAGGAAAGAAAAAGGAAATTAAATCACTTCCAAAACGTGGGAAGAGAATTTAACTTTTCTTGATATCGAAAATGTATAAGCACCAACTACGTGGTATAAATATATATAAATCGCTTTTGCAGCTACTTTTGCATCAAGCTAGAGTCTAGCCCAGTGTTTCCCAAACGGGGGGTAAATTATCCCCTAGAGGTCATTTAACAATTTTTCGGGGATTAACGGAGAGTTCAGAGAAAAAGAAGTTAATAATTCTGAAAATCATGAAAGCATTGAAGTTCCTGGCGTTAGAATTAATGTCAAGATAGTCTTAGTATGTAATGTTGTAAACTAAACTGTAACAATGTTCAAATACAATAAATATAAAATATCTCTACTGTTTTCATTTAGTCATATATATATATATATATCTATGTTGACAACATTTTTGAAAGGGGTAACATGCTTATTGGGGCATGTTAAATTGGGTAACAAGCTAAAAAAGTTTGGGAACCACACTGGTCTAGCCGGTGTTGCAATATGAAAACACATATAAAAAGACTACCTAATTTTACATTTCCAAAATTCTCTATTTTTACATTGTTTTTTGGTCTACCCTTAGATTTACCTATAGTAAGATTTACCTTTGGTTGGTCTTCTGTTTACATGCTCAAACCACCTTTTCTCAATTGCATATAAGGCAAACAATGATTTTTGGCGCCAATAAAGTATCGACAGTATTGAATTTTGGTATATATACTAAAATGTACCCTAAACACTTTTTTTCTTAACAAATCCTGATTCAAGTAGAAGTAATAAACGAAAAGGATCATTATATATACATGATTAATATTAAAAATCTCATTTTAAGAGGGGAATGCCTTCCAAGTATTCATATTTTTGTTCTTTCGTAAGCCAGGAGTTTCCCAACGATTTTCAAAATATTATTGCTCATCACCCACACCACGAATTTAGCGTAAGTATACACTCTCCGTGTTTTACGTTTATTTTCTTTTATGTTTATTTAGTTTTGAACGCTTCCACTTATACACGCTCCAATACAAGGCTAGAAATCGAAACTCTTTATAAGTCCATAAAATAAAAGTTAAAACGCTATGTTTTTAGATATTCAAAAACTTATATACGCTACGTTTGATTCCTCATTGACAAAACAATTGATTATTATATCCTTTATTTTATTTTATTTTTTGATCTATCATCTCAATGACTGAATCTAGTGTAACATTTAAAATGGTTCTAGAACAATTGCCCCGAGATAATTGCTTCCAGGACAAGCTCACGATATATTTTTTTAAAAAAATGAAAAAACATTTTAACTATTGAAAAAAAGCGTTTAACTATAAATATAAAATATTAAAAAATATATTAAACTTTATAATTTCAAATTTTAAGCTATACAATTTAATCAAAATTAATTAAACTCTAAAATCAATCACATCACAAAAACTAATTGTAAAAGGAATCATATTTTTTACAATAATTGAAAGTTTACTGGAGGCAACAAAATTAAAATTTTTGAAAATACATTTTAAAAATGGCATTCCTAGTCATCGATGACAAAATCGCTAAAAAAAACTAATCTCAACTTTCTACCACTAAAGAATAATAGAACTCTTAGAGAGCATTAGGAATCTTTTTTGAAATGAAATTATCTTCAGTTATCTTCCCTTTTATTTAAGAAAATTTAAATGTTCATTTTAAAAAATTTAGAAAAAAACAGGTTAAATTAGAAAAGGCTTCACTCCCACAAATGCCATGATGTTCTCAATTGGATGTTTGAAAAACGTTTTGCGCCCCCCAACTGTAATAAAATGGTTTGGTATTTCATGATCATTGGATGCAAAATATCCTCACTTAATTAGTATAGAACAGGGGTCACCAAACTTTTCTTGAAACGGGCCGGATTACCGAAAATTTAAAAAATGAGGGCTAGAATATCGAAAAGTTAAAAAAAGAAGGGCATTATGAAATTCCTATCAATACTCGTTTAAAACAAAATAAAGCAAACTTTTTGATGTTTTTTCCATGGATGTGACAAAGAATCATGAAATGAGCACAATGTATTTCAAAATACTTATTTTGTAACATCTATCAATTGCGGGCTGGATCTGACCCGAGGGCCATAGTTTGGTGACTCCTGCTATAGAATCATGATTTTGTTTTCAATATATTTATCTATGAGGCGTGAGTAAGGTTGTTGGTTAGGTACTGGGTTTCGATAACTGAAGGTTTTAAGTTCGATCCCGCATCAAGCCTACTTTTTCAAAGTTCGATACAAGCGACGCAATATCCAATCAATTTACGCTAAAATTGAATCAATTATTTTCGAATATTCAAATGAGGAGCGCAAAAATCAATGATGTGATTGGCATAAATTCAATAATGTTCAACTATTCCCACATATTATATTTAAAACCATGCAATAAGGATTCTTCTAAGAAAGATTATTATCGCTTATAGATACGCTTCATTATTAAAAGGATAAATTGATTATATCTTTTATATAGAAAAGTAAACGTGTATATTTGAAGAGATTTTCTATTTCAAAATGATTAAAGTTAACCCATTTAAGACCAAGCAAAGCAGACGATATCTAAAAAAACGCAGACGATTTATATTCAAAGTCATTGAAAAAAGCAGACGAAGATGAAATTACTTATGTTCCAAAATAGGGACATTGATCGTAAATGGGTTAAAATGATCCACAGGATTCAAAGTGCAAAGGGGTGAGTCCTATATAGTAAAAGGAAATTAAAGCTTTGTCCTTAATGTGACGTGAGTAAGCTCACTTCCTTTTTGATACCACAAGGTCTCGGCGTCGATACAGCAGCAAGCCTTCTTCGATGAAGAATGAAAAAAAAATTATGATTTGTTCCTATAAAAACTCCATCAAAGCAAACGAATTGAATTCATTTGAACAGTAAGAAAAATAAAGGTCAGCAAATAAATATTTTTCGGTGGCATCCCCATTGGAAAGAGTTAGAAGCACATAAAATGTGCACAATTTATTGGGGTGCCTTTAAAAAGAGTAAAAAATTCTGACTAGAATTTCTTATTCGACCCTTTGAAGTGTCGAGTGTGAAACAGGCGTAGCAAGCAATGAAAATCTTCCGCTCAAAGTATATAAAAGTCAACTGAAAAAGATAGCATGTGCTCTAAGCAATTATATTATACAATTATAATATTTAAAAAAAAATACAATTCCAATATAATTGTTTAAGACTTCATTTTTCACCGATTCTATCAACCGAACCAACAAACAAATTAAAGGTTTATACCAGAGATTTAAAGAGTTTTAAAAGAACCCTTTTTATTTTTTATGCATGCCGATTTGCATATATAAAAGAATTTTAATGAAAGCTTTTTATTTTTTGCTCAGAATAAGATTTTAAAAAATATAAAAAAATTCCTAAATCCAGTATATCTATATATAATATTTCCACTTTGTAAAATAATGTGTCAATTTTGTTTTACGTTCTCCCCACTTTTGGTGGACATTTTATTGTGATGGACAAGTAGTTGGAAGGAAGCAGGATTGAAAAGCTCGTATTTTTACATTAAAATTTAATATCTACTTTCACACATTCAAGTTTTTTTTATCTTCTAATCAATCTTACAATTTAATAGAGACTTTTATTATGAAGTTTAAAAGCTATTAATATACAGAGTAATTTAAAATTTTCTATACAATTTTTTATCAGTATCTGTATAGATGAAAAAAATGAGATGGGTACCTCACTAAGAAATATACTTAAAAAAAATTTAAATTAAAAATCCTACGTACTTCCGGTTTGAAAGGAAGGAAGAGTCACTCGGTATGCTTGAAAAAAAAAATATTTTTTTCTTTTTAAAAACCTTTAAAAAATTGGAAACTGTTTCATATAGTTGAGAGTTCACTCATTCTTTTTCCACTGAAGAAAGCTGTCTATTGACTTAATTAGTCGGGATTCATGGATTCTCTTTAAAATCATGTTAATAAATTTTGCAGTTTTAATTTTTTTCCAAAAAAATTGTTAATTTCAGACAACTTCTCAAACTTTGGAACAGAAAGATGATGATGATAAAATGTAACTTTTTAAAAATCAGCATTACTTAAAAGAAACAAAACTATAAATTTTAGATTAATTAGCCTTATTCTTTTAACTTGTAAAATATGTTAGGTTTTAAAAATGAGCCAAATAGTTAAAGCTTCTGGTTATAGAAAGAGAAACGTTTGGCGAATGCATCATCAGTTAGACAGCAAAAGAGTTTAAAAGTTTTTGTGGAAAATTATAAACACTGATCCTATTTATAAGAAGCAAACAATATGATACCATATGTTTTAAAGTATCATTATTATTGGGAAAAAAACTTTACTATTATCCAATCTCTTTTCAAATTTTAGGTTATTTAAATATTAAACGTATACATACTTATCTTTGCATTCTAAAAAGATCCAAATTATAAATTTTAATCAAAAAAAACTCCATTCAATTATTTAATGTAACATAGATTTTGTTTAAAATGTTTTTAATAAATATGATATTAAAATTGATAGCAATACGTTAATCACAAGATACAAAAGTTTTAAAAAGAAAAACTAACACGTTAAACCTTTCATAACTCAATCGTTAAAATGAAAAACACACTACATAAAAAAGAAGAAACATCAATATATTTATTTTACCTGTCAGAGTCTTTATCTACTTCAACTTTATATTCATACTCATCGTCAGACATTTTAAAAAAGAATAAAGCTAAAGGTGTAAAATAAAATAAAATTTATTAGCATAAAAATAATACTGAAATATTTTTAAAAAATGAATTTATAAAACGAAGAGCTAATGGAAGTATAAAAATCAATCAAAAGCTTCAACAGCAGAAAAAGTGAGTATTTGTAAGTATTGCATGAGGTATTGATTTGTCTTACACAAGAGAGTACAATTCGAAACACTAAACTTGACATAGTAGGCAGAGATCATAACAACAAATGAGATAACTAAGCCACATCCCAACTTTACAGGCTCAGCAAAGATCAAAATAATTAAGAGGCAGATAAAAACTACTACAAAGATGATTGGAAAAAGGACTGGAACATTGAAGAAAGAAGATTGATGATGAGCGGGCGCAAATTTTTGCAAATATTTCATATATACCAAATTTGCAACACACAACATTAGGAACAAACATTCAAAAAAGGTTGTTAAATGGATTAAAAAATTCATTGAAGGTATGAGTGTGAAAATGCACGACATAAAGCAGGTAAATGTTATTGACATAAGAGGGGTCATTTTTTGAAGGTTGATGGTAGCAAAAATAGCAGGCAAATCGCCATATCGTCCACCAACAAAAAATAAACGAGAAGATGAAAAAATTTGACCATTTAAAGCGCTTAACGAAGAAAGGGATACGAGTAAAGAAATTATCCAATCCAATCCCATTGGCATTGCTTTGCGAGCGAATGTATTAGCGACGGCTTTAGATGATAACAGTTCTTTCGGAGTTAAAACAAAAAAAAAGAAAGCATTCGTTAAAACATAAAGTATTATAACAGAAGGAAGAGAAATAAAAACGCTGAGACGTAAAATCCTCTTCGGCTCATTAACTTCCCCCATAATAAAAGTTATATAATTCCAACCAAGGTAGGAAAAAACACCCATATTTAATCCTAGAGCAATATCAATTGGATCAGATGAAGAGCCTTCAAAAAGAGATTTCACAAAAAAGGTCTTATATACTTCATTTTTAAAAAAATAAACTAATCCTGAAATTATAATAATAAAAATAGCCAAAATTTTAACAAAGACAGAAAAATATTGAATAAAATTAGCGATAGTTATATTAAAATAATTAATAAATGAAATTAATAAAATTAAAGACATTGCAAATAATTTTGCAGACATACTAACATCTTGATAGTCGGACAGAAAAGAAAATAAGGTATAATTCGAAAAAGCTAACGCCAAAATTGCATTTGAAGCTGGGAAAATTATAACAACAGAAAGCCAAACGTAAGCAAAACCTATAAACTTTCCAAAACCACTACGAAAATAGATATAATCACCGCCAGATTCTGTTATCAAAGTTCCCATTTCTATGTAGCATATAGCTCCAAGCATAGATAAGAGACCTGAAAAGATCCATACAATTAATACTAACCCATAAGAACCAACATAATTAAAAATGTCGCCCGGAGTTATGAAGATGCCAGTACCAAGTACGATGCCAAAAATATATGACAAAACGTTTAACAGACCTAATTTTTTGGTAAACTTATTATTAGAGTTTTCCAAGAGACATTGTCTTTCTTCGATGCACATGAAAAGCTTAGAGATACAAAATAAAAATAACTTATTACTAATAATAAAATAAAATTTTTGGTTGAAATTATATATTTAATTTTTGTTGACCGTTTATATTAAAATGTAAGTATGAAAAAAATTACTAAAAATAGAGCAAATAAGTTACGACAAAAAAAATAACTTTGTAAAAATGATAAAGTTTTAAGAATGTTATTGTATTCTATTCAAATTTAATTCAGGGACAAAATATATTATAAAATTTTAAACACATTACTAATAAATTATTAGATCAGTAAATCTTATGTAGAATTTAAACGAAGAAAATTTCACCCAAAAATCCTCTTTTTTGACACTATCTATTTCATCAATTTCACAAAAATAGCACTGTGTTATTCTTTCAACAACCTTTACAAGGATCTCATACCCGTACAAGACTACCAATCCTCATTTTTTCCTCATTGTTCTTTCTCCTAAAGTCTACTTTCTTTGTCGCAAGCATCTTTTTATTATTATTTTAATTATTTTTTTTTAATAACTTTTAACTGCACTCTTTACTACTTCCCCACTCCACATATCTCCATTTTCACCACTTAATCGCTTACTAACCTCCGCAATAACCAGTTTAATTAATTTCTTCTCAAACAAAACGCCCAAAAAACGATTCCCCTCCAACCCCCAAATCTTCTAAAATCATCCCCGTCTCTTCGACCAATTTATTTCCAAAACCATATTCCCCGCCGAACGCCTCATAAACTTTCACATATTAAAATCTGACGTCCTACTCACACATTGAAACAAGATTGAATGTCTCACCAATTCAACGCTCTCTCAAATCGCTCACCATAAACCTACTAAAACATACTCTCAAGCCTCCACTAACAGCACTCAACCTTCTCTCATACAACCTAATCCAACAGCAAGCGCACCACCTACATTACACACAATCCCTAAACCCAAGAAAACTCTCAATCCAGATCTATCAATTATGCACCACTAGATCCAACCGAAAGTAGAACCGAAGAAGAAGAAGAAGAAGAAGAAGAAGATTTATTGATAAAAAAAGCAAGGAGAATATTTCACAAACAATAAAACAATTATAAGATCATCATTCTGATAATTAATAGACATATATATGTATATATTTATAAGTATGAAAAGTTTGAAGGTATGTATTAAAGCATAAATGTAGAATAGTTTGAAAAAAAAATTTTTTTTTTTTTGTAATTAATATTACTAAAAAATCAAAAGCCAAGTATGGCCGAAAGAATCTACAAAGAAAGTAGAACCGATAAAACTAACTTCAAAAAACATTATAAAAAATATGGAAACCCACATACATCCTATAAACATTAAATACACGCGCAGCTCATCTTCAGGAACCCTCCTATTTCAATTCGAAAAAATACACAAAAAGAACAATGGCATCACCGCACACGACATCCCGCCTAGTATTCCACACAGTGGCGTAGCCAGAGGGGGGCAAGGAGGGCAGTGCCCCCCCCCCCTCCAAATACCTTTTCTGCCCCCCCCCAAAATAATTTTATTTCCAATATGCTTGCCCCCCTAAATTCCTTGCATGCCCCCCTAAATTCCTTGCATGCCCCCCAACTTCCATTTTTTGGCTACGCCACTGATTCCACGTCTAGTGCTTTCGGGCATCCCCATTGAAAATATAGCTACACAATTCCTGCATGAGTATTACTTCCTTAAAGACTTAGGCTCACTAATGTCAATTAAACAAGTAGGCAAAAAGGGCTTGTACTCCTACACTATATCATTTCAAACATCCACCAACACACTTTTCAAGCATTTTTGCGAAATCCTAAAATCATTCTAAACCACAAAATCGTTCAGTCTAAAATCTCCAAATCACCTCTTACACAATGCGACAACTGTTTGAAATTCCACCACACATCATCAAAATGTAAATCCTCATCTCTACACTGCAACCGCTGCGGCAATAGGGATCACTCAATCTCCACATGCTTTTTCAATAAAGATCCCTTTAAAATATCATGCTCAAACTGCCATAAGAATCATCCCTCAACATCTGATATATGTCCTTTTCGCATTCAACACTTTAAAAATCTCAAAGAGGCACACACAAATACCATCAAAAACTACATATGCTAAATTTTGTTCATATTAATCTAAACCACTCCTCCCATAGCTGGGCAAATTTCCTAAACATTCTCTCCTCTTCATCCTACGACGTTTTCTCTCTAAATGAATCCTAGACTTCAAAACTCTCTCCTCCACCTCATACAAAAGAATACACTTCTCTCTACACCTCACCACTAACTCATTACTCCGCATACATTCTAATAAGGTCCAAACTAAATTTCTCTTTTCTTTCTCAATTCTCTTCACAACAATACGCATTCACAATAATTTTCTCTCAAAACGCACCTCTCCTATTCAGTTCTCTCCAAACTGACTAAGAATTTAGAACACTCCATAGCATCCCAAAAGACCGCATCAGTCCTTTTCCTTGACATCGATACCCACCCCGCCATCATCCTTAACATGCATCTCAAAAAATACCTACCCTACATAATCAACTTAATCAGCAACTACCTAGAAAACCGCTGCTTAATCTTTCGCGAAAAATAGATCCTCGCAGTTCATACACACTCACTCTCTCCACTCCCCAAGGAGGTTGCCTCTCTGACATCTTCTCGCTCATTCTCATCAATCCTTTCTTAGATCTCCTAGAGTCCAAATCTCACTTTTCCCACTGCTAATCCGACGATTTGCTCTTTTCTTTCTCAGCAAACACACAACACGAAAACCTGCAGAATATCGCCTCACTTTTCAACATCCTGAACTTCGCCGCCATCTTGGTAAAAATATATTTCAACACATCCAAAACTACTCTAATTCATTTCACTCGCAAACACTCCCCACATCTACATTTGCTTACCAATCATAACACCCTCATTCAACCCGCAACCACAATCAAGTATCTAGGCCTTACCTTTCAAACAAACATGAAATGGTCCACACACTTCAAAAAAACCTACATTAAACTATCACAGACTCTGTTCCAACTAATGCAAGCAATCTCATACAAATGGGGTCTAAGTATCCATCATTCTTTATTCATTTACAAATCTCTCATACTTCCGGTAATCCAATATGGCATCCTTTCATGGGGCTCACCGCTCGCTCACCCCCTTACATATTTATTCAAAATCCATAGATTCAGTCTATTAACCATCTCGAAAGCTTATCGCACAACCACAACATCTATTCCAGAAATCACACTGAACTGCACACCACTTTTAATCCAAATGAAAGATACCTTCAATAGACGCTACATTAGCACATACAAATCTCTACTTTCCTCACTTTCAGCCTCCCATTTACATCTTCCACTGAACGCATCACACCCTCATGCGAAGCTGCTTCACACATCACTTATCACTTCGCACCGTTACCTCATACACACTAAGGTACACCCCACCACATTAGTACATCCCTCTTTGCCCTTTCCTTTTGGTATTACTACTCACACAAACAAATCTCTCGCCGCAAAACAGATAAAAAAAGCTCAGACATCGCTCCGTCCCTTCAACCTTGAGAATCTTCACATACACTTCCAATCATCGCAAAAATGAACTATCGCCACCGCTTTTTATGCAGGCGCTTCCTTATTTTCCTTCTTTTCTACAAGCACTCATCTAAACTATTTAACTACAACTTATGATGCTGAATGTCAGACTCCTTGAACATCAAGCGCAATCTACACCTTAACAAAAACGTTCCCTTCTTTGCTTCCATCTTGTTCTCAAAATGACGACTCCTATCCACTCATTTCATTGTCTCCATTTTCTGGTGCCCCGCTCACTCTAACATACATGATAACTTCCATGTTGACCATCTCGCTAAAAAACCTTATCAAGACCTTGCATTACACATTTGACTACGTCTTACTGCGCAACATTTCAATGCACACTCAAAACAAATGGCAAAACTCCCTCACCAACACCCTGCTTTCGCGCATATCAAACATCAATGCCATACACCAATCCTGGGCCCTCCTCGCCTTCCTCTTCCCATTCTTCATCTCACATCGACACAAACTTATCAACACTTGCGCCTCAACCCTTGGCCACTTTCTCACTAATTTAAGCGACATCATTACTCACCCAGAACACATAAACTTACTCTCCGCCCTGATAGGCACTATTAAATCCATTCTTCACCTTAGCCCACAATAAAACCGACTATCCTTCTCTTTATATATTTATTATTTCTAGAATACTCCTAACATCCGCCTGCATAAAATTTTTGTATCAATTTTTTAATGGCGTCCATTATTATATTCCTAGAATATGTAAAGTAGCCTTTATAAAATATTTGATTAATTTTTTTTCTCGATTTGTTTTCTTCTCATTCTATATACTTTCATTGATATTTTTCTAATATAAGAATCTACATCTAATTCATAAAAATTAATTTCTACATGGAGGATTTCAATATTGAAAACAGGCTTAAAAATATAAAAAACTTGATCAAAATTTCACACCAGACTAAAAATTATTCTGAAGTTGTTAATAATAATACTAGTAATAGAAAACTTCTTTCAAAATATAATAATACTCTCATTGTTAATTTAGATGAAAATACAAGGATGAAATTAAAAATTATAAATTTGACAAAGTTTCTTTTCTACACACTAATCTATATGCATCTAAAATTATAAAAAGTAGGTTATCTAATGATAAAATTTATGTTGATTTCTGTGATAAGGCAGAGTTAAATAAAGCTTCTCATAAGCTCAATCTCAATAATATTAAAAATGATATTTTCATTAAAAAATAAAAGATTCCCAGACTTATTTTTAAAAACATACCTAACTATTTAGAAATTAAAGATCCTCAAGAACACATCTGTGAAAAAAATAATTTACCCAAGGAAGCTTTTGTTAATATTACAAAATTTATCTCGAAAAACAGTAACAGCTATAACTTAATTCTATCTTTGAATAAGGATTCTTTTAAGAAGTTATGCAAAGCGATTATAATTTTCTTTGGACACCTTTCCTTTAATATTCAAATTTTCATACCTAAGATAAAGTGTTGTAATAATTGTATAAGTTATGGTCATTGGACTCATGATTGTAAAAAAAAAGTTGAATGTACTATCTGTTTTTCCAAAGATCACACTTTTGACAAATGTAATAAGGATAAATTAAAGTGTTTAAAATGTAAAAATAATACATGCTGTAAACAATTTTATAACAAAGAGTGTCCCCAATTTAACCACGTTTTAAATTTAATAAAAAAAAAGCGAAATTGATCATTTTAATCCCATTTTAAATGATCTTTAATAAAGTACTAATAAAAAATTTAATACATAATTCACCCAATGACTTTCATCACTTATTTACAGAATGGATATGTGATTATTTTTCTCCCAATGAACTCTTTGTCCGCACAAAAGCCTTGTATAATTTTGATTTTTTTATTATCAATCTCAACATCAGGAGTCTATCTAAAAACTTTTCCCAATTTTTCGATCATTATACCTCCTTGAACAATTTCTCCATTGATGTTTTTACTCTTAGCGAAATTTGAAACAATTTTAATCTTGATGATTGCCTAATTATAATTTTGAATATAAATTGCGCTACTCTACTGGTGGTGGCATCGGTTTGTATGTAAATAAGAATTACAAGTACAACATCCTAAATGATCAAGCACCTTTCACTATATCCTCATTTGAATTTCTTTCAGTTAAAATTGTCGAACCTTTCAATCTAATCATTATCTATCTTTATAATATAATTTATAACACTGGAATCTGTCCCTCCAAACTTAAGATTGCCAAAATTGTGCCCATTCATAAACAAGGTGCCAAAAATCGAGTCTCTAACTATCGACCCATTTCTATCCTGCCCTTCTATAGCAAAATTTTTGAGAGGATAATCTTTGAACAAATGACTAACTTTCTCGACAAATATAAACTTATAAACAAATATCAATTCGGTTTCAGAAAAAACTTATCTACACAAGATGCAGCTGCTCATATATACCATAGTATTGCTTCTTCGGTCGATAAAGGAAACCAAGTGTTAACCATCTTTTTTGACTTTGGCCTTTATAGGGTTAATCACAATATTTTACTTGATAAGCTCTACAAATATGGTTTTAGAGGCAAGTTATGGCAATTGCTCAAAAGCTTTCTCAGTGATCGAATGCACTATACATCTTTTAATGGAAACTCAAATTTTTCTTTAATCTCTAATGGTGTTCCACAAGTTTCCGTATTAGCCCCACTCCTTTTTAATATTTTCATCAATGACATTTTTCAACTTAAACAAGATAAAACTGTGTTATTCTTATATACTGATGACTGTGCTGTGACATTTCACTTCAACTCAATTAATAACGAACAACCAACAATTATGGAATTCTTGGATAACTTCAATAATTTGTGTATTAAGAATGATTTGTTCATTAATTTCTCCAAAACGAAATATATGACATTCAATTACATAGACACTCTACATCTTACTATTGATTAAAAGGTCTTAACGGAAACCAACTATATGAATTATCTCGGTATAATCTTTAAATCATCTTTAAAATTCCACCTACACTATAATAAAGTTATTAGGGAAATCTCCTCTTACTTAGGCTGTTTCAATAAGATAAAAAATATTTTAAACACTAGTATTAAATCTTTATTATGCTTTTATTCAACCTAAATTGTCTTACGGTAACATAATTTGGGTCAAATCAAGTATCTTCTATGAAAATAAACTCTTTTCCAAATTTAAAAAAGCTGTAAAGTTTATTGAAAACTCTTCCATATCAAAGGCATGCGCGAAATATCACATACTTGATATATATGAACTGCACTTTGTATTATTCTGCTCTTTTATGTATAAAAACTTAACCGATGGTCACTTCGCCAATATATTGATGGACTCAACCACTACTCATAATCACCATCTTAGAAATAAAAAAAATATTAGATATCTATCTTCAAACAAAAAACTATTTAATCAATATTTTATTCCTAACTCCATTAGGGCCTGGAATATTCTACCTTTCGAAATAAAATACCTTCGCAACATTAAGTCCTTTAAAAAAAATTAAGAGAATTACTGTTAGGCTCTTCAAAATTAATTTATTCCTTTAAAATCTGTTAATAATTTTGTTTTTTCTTTTTTCTTTCCAACCTTAGTGAGTAATTCTCTTTTTATATCCCCATAGTGCATTGCAATACTATCCCTCTGACCCTGGATGATTATTCTCTTTATCTCCTATCTTTTCAACAAATTTAATATTTCAAATTACTTGATTTCAATCTTATGTTTTATCATATTTATTTTCATTATTTTTACCTTTTTATCTATCTTCTTCCCCTTAATATCTTTCGCTATTAAAATTCAGTCCCTCTTCTTTATTTATTCTTTTTTTTACTTTCTCAAATCTTTAATTTATATAGATATATTATTTATATATATATAACTCTTTTAATTTTCCTTCTACCTTGAAATATACCTTCGAACACAGTCTGATCAGATTCTCCTCTTCATTTTCTTACATATGCTTCAAACTCCTTATTTGCATCTAACTCAATCCCTGCCAACGGCTTTCAATTGCTCATCTTGCATATTCACACACCCTCTCGACTCTTCTTATTCCACTCCAATGCTTACTTTCCAAGCTAACACTGATATTTACAAAATGAATTTTACGACATCGACGTCTTCCTGCATCTAAATCAAATGTTATATTTTACACAATCAAACTGTTTATACTAAAATCAACTTTCTTTTAATTATTCAATCATTTGACGACAACCTATCTTGGTTTGTTCACTTTTTTTTAAATAAATCCTTCAACATCATTCTTTGCATTCTTCTCTTCAACCCCCATCAAGCAATTTGCAAGCATATCAATTAACCTACAATTAGATTTGTATTTACAAGATGAGTAGAAGAGTTACAAAATATTTTCAGCCGTAATCACAGTTTTTAATTAAAAAAAATTTTATTGAAGGAAAGAACTGACCATTTAGTTGATTTATGGGACATTGATACTCTGTCTACTTTGGATAAATAAGTGATTTAGTTGATTTACAATAAGTAATCTCTCTCTCTCTCTTAATATTAATTTTGTCTCACATGTTATTGCAAGACAACTGATAAGTATATTGATATTTGAAGTTTAAATTAAAAAAATAACAAATAAAATACTTATGCGATTAATTCTTAATTACCATATATACCGGTGTATAAGCCGACCCCCAACTTTGAGAAAAAATTCAAGGTTTGATTAATATTAAAAGTAGGTTTTTTGTGTTTGGTCTATAAGTCGAGAGTGATTTTTAAAGACATGATTAAAGCGCCTAACTCGACTCATACAATGTAGTTATTTTAAGTTTTAATTTAAAATTTGAATATTAATTTACTTTGAATTATTTACTAATCTTTATAATTTACTATCATATAATTAATGTATTTTTATGTTGAGATAAATGTTTCATTTCATACTTGGGGTATATTATAAATTGAACTGTTTGATTATTTTGAAAGATTAGAGCGTTTTTCACATTTTTCCCAATTATTTTTCAGCTCTTAAGTGAAATATAAGTTTTTATATGCCATTTTTGAATTTTTCACTTTTAGTTAAGCTATTTTGGAGCAACTTTTGCTCCAGTCACAAGTTGAATTTGTTTTTAGAGTTGGGAGCCTTTTGGCGAACCCCTGACCTTCAACTGTTACAAACATTGAGGCTCGGAATTAAAATAAGGTAAAAAAGAAAATATTAAAATATATTGGTTGGTTGGAGATTGTAAGTTGGTTTGATGCGCCACCATACATAATTATAGTTTTTAATTTTAATTAAAAACTTAAAAAAAATTATTTTACATTTGACTTTATATTGAAAAAAAATCTATGAAAGATAAGAATTTTCGTTTTTTATGTTTTACTTAGAGCTTATTTATTTTTATTTGAGTTCTTTTTTGTTGAGAAACAATTTTTGAAAAGAGTTTGAGTAAAAAGTCACGACGATTTTTAAAGCCTTAAAGTTTTTAAATATTAACAAGATATATAAGCCTGACCTGTTGGAATATCAAAGAACTTTGACACATTAAAGAATTAGCTATATTCGAGCATGGTAGTTAATGACAATTTTATTGATAATTAAATTTTAGGGATTTTATAAGATTTATGAGCCTAGGAAATCGAATCTATTAACATGAAAGGAAAAAACCTAAAAATTTGCAATTTTCCAATCAGTGAATTAACGGTTAACGTACAAACATAAGAATATTAGTTAATGTACACACCGGATAAAATTTACTCAAAAAAAGAAAACTTTAAAATACGTAAAAAATTTATTAGGCAACATTTATATAAAACATTTTTTACAAAGTTTAACACTATGTCCTAAGCATATAATTTTTTGCCATTTAAAACAAAGTGTTTTTGATTTTTTCTGTCTTTTTTACAAACATCCCATCTTTTGGATTTTTTCAAAACAGTTTCACAAATTACTTCATCTTTTTCTTCAAAAACATAACCACAAGCTTTGATAGCATAGATAAAATCATTTTTTAAAACTTTTTTATCGAGCATCCTTCTTTTAATTTGAGAATCAACAAGTTGATATCGCAAATTTTTTAGGTATTCATAATGAGAAATATTTTTAACTTTACTTTTATTCTATAAAAATAAGGCATTAATGCAAGCCATATCAATCATATTGCACATAAAAGTAAACAGTCATCTTCGGGCGTGATAAATTTGTGCCAACCTCAAGAAAACTTCTTTATAAAAACAATATTTTTATTTTATAGTTTTAATAATACACTAAAACTAATATTTATTTAATTTCAAGAATTTTCATTAACTGATTTTTTTCAAAATGCACTAATTTCCTCTTTACCAGACTTCAGCACAATACACAAAGCTTTCAAAAACAAAAAATTTACACCACCCAACCATTCGTTGGCTATCAGGCCACTGCCCATGCAAAGCATATCTCTTCTGAATTAAAGTTATTGAAAATCCATACTGTCATTTCGGATGCGACACAATAGAAATGCCATTCCTTCTCATCTTCACATGTCAAATCTTCTCTTATCATCACCAAGATCTTCTAATTCGCTGCCTTTCTTTACTTAATAGATCTCCAACAGCACTCTCAGATCTTCTGTTATACCCAACATTACTAAAATCCCTTGCAACACTCATTGACACCATTGAAACAACGCTCACGATGGTTGATAACCCTATGACAAACTAATCTGCTTTTTCTTTCTATTTTTAGAATAACATCTATAATTCCTCCCTATCTCTACCAGCATCTCCATCCTCCTTAACTAACTCTCAAGCTCATGCGGGCATATCAGCACACGCTGGAAAGTGCTTTGAGATCTACCTACCTATGGGTAATAAATACCCAGTCAGTACTTCAACTAATAAATTGATATAAAATATATTCAGTATTGGTTTTTTTTAAGTTTATTTATTTTTTGAAAATAAATATTAAAAAAATAAAACTTGTGAAATATGAGTTCTTTTAAGTTTAAATTAAAAAAGAAGCTATAGTTTTTAAATAGGTAAAAATTACCCAAAGTGTAGGCTAACCGTTAAAAATAATGTGATGTTATATAAAGAATCCATATAAAAATGATTTATATTGGGGACTTTAACAAAAGATAAATAAGATTTTTTCTTTACTACAGCCAAAATTTCAAATAGACACTCTTTTAGTTTTAACTCTTAAAAAAGATATAAATAACAAGAGCAGTGGCTAGAATTTTTTTAGACATCGGTATTGCATCTAAACAAAGAATATTCTTACATAGCTAGTCAGATGATAGAGATGAGAACAATCTATTAACGAACCCTTATACAGTTGACTTCAACCACTATGGCATGTGACGATAAAATAAATCCATCAAAATCTTTCTTTTCTTTTTGTGTAGGTATCATCCAGTCTTGCAGTATTTATGTGCTTTTTACCTCGATATTAACCTCAATCTAAAGTCAATTCAGCAATTTTAATCCCTTATTTTGTAATAGCTTCCTCTCGTCATTTGATCCAATCTCGATTTATATCATCTAATATCATTAATTATATATATTTTGAGTTTTATATTTTATCATTACATTCATTAAACTTTTGCAAAAATAATATCTTTACATTTTTAATTTCCTCATTCATCGAAACAGTTGATAAGTTTGTAGTGGGTGGTAACGTTTTTGCGTTTTTTTTTCGTTATCACGTTTTGTTTGGATTACCAAATAATTATCTTAAATTATATATTTCGTACGGTTGCGAGATTAAATTTTTAAATAATTTTTAGGACGCTGATGGTTCAAGAATATATGTAGAATATGTTAACTATATTTTAGAGTAAATTTTATGCTATAAAGTTTCTAAGATGGATGTTTTTGTTGGTGTAAGAAATATTCAAATTTTTAGATTAATAAACCGGTTAAACATCGTTAGCGCAAGGAATATGAATTAAATAAAAAAAAAGATTATTTATTTCAAAATCCCCGAGACAACACAATAGAAGAATAATTTAAAATCAATTCAAAATTGCGAAAATGCATTAGAATGAAAAAGTATAATCTTAAATATATATAAGGGTACAAAAAAGGCTACTGAAAATTGCTTCATCTCTAAGCAAGAATGAAATGACAAAATAAATTCATAGTCACATTTAATTGAACTTATATATAATTCAGTGGACGATTCAGAAAGGGACAATATGGCGATCGCCAACTCTCCTTTTCTTTTCCATCAAGTAACATGATACGAGTAAATGTTCCTTGTGTAATACGATTAAAAGTCTGGGCATTCATTCAAAATTTTGAATATAGAAAATTTAAAAATGCTATTAAATCGGACTGATAAAATGATATATTTCCAAAAAAGTAAACATAAAATTAGAAAAAAAACAATTTATTCTCATCAAATTAAATTATTCATAAAAGTAAATGGGCATAAAATTTAAATCATTTATAGATAGTGAGATTTTGTTTTTATAAGATTATTAAGTAATATTTGAACAAAAAATATTAATTTTTAATTATTTTATTTTTTATAAATATATTTTAGTTACAGTAGCTATCATGTCCTACTGTTTGGAACAAGGTAATTTTATAAGATGTTTATCTGAATTCGTATTAAATATAAATTATTCAACAATATTGTTTTTAATTAATTTTACAAAATAAATAAAAACGATATTTAGAAAAATTATATTTTACCCAAATGGTTTCATGAAAGTTGTCTTCGTAAAAATTAGTTAATCGAAAACGCCTCTATAAATGTTATATTATAATTTGCTTTAAATTTGAAATTAGTTTTGATTATTAAAAATTATAATTGAATTTTTGATACAAAATTAATAGATATATTAAAATAAAATTTAAATTTATATTAAAAAATAGTAAGCATCTAGTAGTTTTAAAGTTGGAAATTCAAAAAATTTTATTGTAAAAACTAAAAAAGAAATTTTAATTTAACCTTTTAATGTATATACATCAAAAATATGTCAAAAAAAGATTTCTAAATAGACTTATGCTAAAATTTAATTTTAATTATTCTTTAGAACGCAAACAGCCAAAAAATGATTATAAACTTTTATTTTATAAAAATATCAAAAAAATGGCAAGTAGATCGTGGAAGATTAGTGGCCAAGTAAATTAAAAAGCGCCAATCTAATTTAATTTTGAAAAGAATAGGCTATATTAGCTTGAAAAGAAGTCATTTTATGTAACGCACTATCGATTATTTTTCTTCTTAGCCTTCATCTTGACATTATCTTTGATATGATTGGATAAACATTTTTGAATAATTTTTTTAACCAATTAAATTAAGCTATAATTGAGTCAATTATTTTATAATATAATATAGAGTCAAAGTTATTTTGAATAATGTTTGACTATTAATTGTATTTTTGCGAATTTATAATGACTTCACGAGTGTGAATTCAACCGGCCAATTCAATAAAAGCCAATTCAAATTTTAACTGAATTATTGATTTTCCCACATTTGTAATATGTCAAGTCAAGGGTAATATGACACAAAATATATATTCTGTCCTTCATTTAGTTAACAATTTTTTGCAATTTCAGTGATTTTCCAACCACTGTTAAGATAACGTAAAAATAGGAAACCATCATATATCTCTTCTATACTCCAAGAAATCTTTGAATGTGTGACTCTTAGCATGAAATTTTTTAATTTGACATAAAATTAAGAGTAAATACATTTCTTTCAGTTGATTTATACAAGGGAAATGTTTTTGACGGGTCAAATTCGTAAATAACTCCCTTAAAAACTACGATATGTTATATATACTTATGAAAAAATTCTGTTCAATAAGTTTTGGGGTTTTAAGCAGTTTTTAGGACCATATAAAACTCAATAAATCAGTCTAATTTTAGTATGAAGTAAATTTCAATTTAAAAATGCTTTCCCATTCCTTTCAAAAGTGAGTATTTTTAATTTGATTTCAAAAGGTTTCTTTTAAAATCTTTTTGGACAGTTTCTTTATAAACTCTAGATGAATTTAGAATGTAAGTTTCTAGGAACGCTGAGTAATGTTGAAAAATGAACAGACAGCCCGGCCTGACTTTGTCCTCTATTGTTTCATAACAAAACTGTAAATTTTTTAAATAATTTTAACATTAAAAATGGACGCATTTATGGCCGATTTTAATTATAATACTGAGCTTTTTTTTTATACAAAATTAATAATCCTGAACTTATGATTAAAAAACGATAAAGCTTTTAAAAATTTTGAAGGGGAGTTTCGAATGACAATTTTCTTGAAAACATTTGGTTATTTTTTATATTACTTTTCTTAATTGTAACTTTGATTATTTTTTTAAAAATCAGGTAAAGACAAAATAACTTTTTTAACTCAAGAAGATTTTTTTAAACTAAAAAAAGAAGTACAAAATGAAACTATTATAGATGAAGAGAAAGATGATAGTCCAGGTTTATTTTTTTTAATTGCCTATTATTATTTATATTTAAGCTTTTTTACTTATTTTATCAGCAATTCAATTTTTCTTAAACGCACTAATCTTTATGTATTTGCAGGAATACTGGAAGTGATTTTTTGAAGCAATTAATCCAACAAGATCATCTTTTCTTTTTTATAACATAGTTGTCCATATATGGTTGAATTTTTCTATGAGAAATTTTTCAATGATTTTAACTCAAAAATTTTTGAATGCATCCACTTTTTATATAAGTAAAATAAAAAGTATATAAAGTCTTTTTTTTTTTAAAAAAAGTTATAAATGGTTGTCATGATAAAGGCGTTATTACTAGGATTGTGAAGGAAGAATAAAAAATAAACAATTAAAACTGTCTCCTGGTCAAATTATTGAAAAAACCCTCATACTACCTGGTTAAAATCTTGGCAAATTTTAATTTATAACAAAAGTACCAAAATTATATACACCCTTGTCCTCCTTCTCCACCAACGGCTTAAAAAATACGCACATTTTACTTAAAGCGTATATAAAAAGTATGAAATAGTGGATTTTTTATTACAATTTATTTCGTTATCAAAATTGTTGCTTACTATTTGAAAAATGTTCACGGGTGAAGCATAATCTTTCATATTTAAAGAAAACTGCCTAACCTGTTAACGCCCAGAGTCGATTATAGTCGACTTTACATAAATAAAATCGTCTGCGTTTATCAAAGCTCTTTAATACAAATCTTCTGTTTCACATTAGATATCGTCTGATTATTCTGGTCGTTAACGTGTTAAATCCAATAATGATCTAATGTAGGGCTATTTAACAAAACCCTCCTTTACCGCGTTAACAACCAGAATAATCGGATGATAACCTATGTAAAGCAAAAGCTTTGTATTAATCGGTTATTAACCACAGTGGACATATGTTGACTTTACAAAAATGTAAATCGTCTGCGTTTATCAATGCTTTTTAATACAAATCTGCTTCACATTAGATATCGTTTGATTATTCTGGTCTTTAACCGGTTAAATCATTTAATCCGAGATAAAGCCGAGAAACCAAGATATCGTCTGCGTCCTATATATATATATATAAGGCTATGGGTAAATGCCCACAGATGTCGGAGTTGTATACTTCGACAAATTTTTACCCTAATATACGAGCGATTCAATTATTATTGATCATTTATTCTCTGTTTTTTTTTATTTATTTTATATGAAAACTCTTAGCAACTCTCAAGGGGGTTTCATTTTTGTAAGCGCATAAGAAGTGGCTCTGCTTTTTTAAAAAATCAAAAGTAGGTGTTTGTTTTAAACGCATCTGGAGTCGTATTTTTCCAACTCCATTTCTCTATACTAAATTACATATTGAAAAATGATCATAGATGATATTAAAAAAAATTAAACAAGTAAATAAAATACATTTATTTAGTAGCATGTGAAAGAATGAATCACAAGTTAGACTTGATTCAAAATGCTCTGCCTTATTATAAATGACGCTAGTAAAATAAAGCATTCGCTTTCGCGTGTGTTATAAATAATATCTATACCACTGCGAACCACCCTTGTCCTTATTGCCTAATAAATTGTGTATTATTATAGCATGCAGTGAGCCATTTACGGCCAATGTTCCTATTTTGGAACATAAGTAATTTCATCTTCGCCTGCTTCTTTCAATGACTTTGAATATAAATCGTCTGCGTTTTTTTTTAAATATCGTCTGCTTTGCTTGGCCTTAAATGGGTTAAAAAAGCATGGTACTTACTAGCGATGTATCGATCTCAATTTCTTCAGCGATCCCCGTATCAATTAGATTTTAAAATACCGATACACTAAGAAAGTATTTAAGTATATAAAATTTTTAATTATTTTGCGTTGATAGCTTCAAACATCATAATAAAAGTCTCCATTAAATCATAATGGTTTATTTAAAAATAAAAAAACTTCAATGTGTAAAGTTAGATATTAATTTTGAAGCGTAAAAATATTAGCTTGTCTCCCTTGGTTCCTCCTTCCCATTTGTTTCTTCTAAGAGAGCAAGCATGTCGACCACAACTAAAACGGGCGGAGGTAAAGAAAAAGGAAATTGACAAACTATGCTAGAAAGTAGAAATAAGGATACTCAAAATTTGAGAAGTTGGCTAAAAAATGTGGTTGACATTTTTGTTGTAAACGATATATGAACTTAGTATATTGGATATATGCTAAGTATGTCTAGTATAAAAAAGGCAACTTTCAATTAAAATGCTTTTATATGTACAAAAGGCTATGCATAAAATACTTACTCTTTATAACTCTGCTATCAACTCTTCTAGTTTGTCTATTATTTCGACTGATAAATTTGGTGAACAATATTGTCGATACATATGCTGATCTAATCCTACATACGTTCCTACTTAAACCATTTGATATAAAATTACAAATCAAGAAATGATCTCCTCCATTTAAGGATAGTGCTTGGTACTGGGTTTCGATAACTCAAGGTCTTGGGTTCGATCCCGCATTAAACCTACTTTCCACGGTACCTTTACCTTTAGTGGTTGGATCAAATGGATTAGTCTGCACAAATTTGATCTCTTTTGTAGTTCCTGATTCTTAGTTATTGGTAAGGTAAAGGCAAAGGTACCATGGGGTGTTTTCATCGCAAAGACACAATTGCGCCGCTTGTATCGAACTATGAAGAAAGTAAGCTTGATGCGGGATCGAACCCAAGACCTTGAGTTATTGAAAACCAATATCTAACCAACCTTACTCACGCCCCCTTTTATTGGTAGCGGCGTGGTGGGGACTTTAAGAATTCATAACAGAATTTAGGGTCGATCAAGAAAATTTTTTAAATGAAAATAACTTCACACACCAATTAAATTTAAGCATTTAAAGGATATAAGCTTGTACTGTGTAAAAGTTTTGGAGAGATAGATTTTCATAACATTTCTGCTTTTATATATATATATAAATGACAAATAGAACATTTGAAACCTATCAAATTATTATTTTTTGATAGTATTTAAAAAAGCTTACCTAGACTTTAATTTTTTATTTTGTTAGATACCCCCTCCTACTTCTCACCCACCCTTTTAAATCTCCGACTCTAAAAAAATAAGATTGATAAGATTGATATGACGGAAATATCTATGCTCATGAGTAACACACATTCATGTATATACTATATAGTAGTGATGCCACGTTGAATTGGAAATCATAAAAGTCGTGATTTTTTGAGGCTTATTCCACTCACTACCTCAAAATTTATACGTCTCTGAAGGGTACAGTGAGAATTTAAAGTCGCTAATTTCAACCGTTACCCTAAATTTTGCCTAAGTTACTCTACCTTTCAATAGTTTAGTGCCGGTTTTTTATCCCGCTTTTCTTCCTCCGAAGAATCCAAAGGTTTTTACGGTTAGGTAGTGCTCTGGCGACCCGATTCTAACCTTGTTAATAATCAAGATATCACTAGACATTAAGATTGTTTCCCAAATTGGGAGCGTTCGCGTTAGAATTGTATCGTTCACTCAGCTGAATTTATATATTTGTAAAATACATTCTTGTAAAATAATATATACATATAACAAGGTATAGCTATGCAGTATCAAGGGCTGGTGGGCGGTTAGTGGGCTGGAAAGTCCAGGTAGACCTGGACTCAGCATTCCGGGCGGGCCACGATATCCGAAAGGATGGGTGCGAACGTCACAAACAACATTTAAACTTAACTTAAGGCATTTCTTTTAATAAATTGATGCTATTTTGAAGAACGACATATACGAGTCCAGTCAATCCCCGTATAACCAATATAATGTTGCTAGAAGTAAAATATATGTATGGTTTATTCATTTTCATTTCAAATATTTGGTGTTATCTAAGCGCGTCTATAAAAATAACACGATGAGCGCCAACAGAGAGAGAACATTTTAAGAGGCAGGCAACGCTTGTCTATGCGAACAGAACATTAAAAAAATTATTGGCATTATGAATCCTCTAAAATTTTAGCGAGTTAACATAATAGTACCACGATATAATCCAATTATTTTACTAAAAAAAACTTTAAAAAAAAGTTAACACGATTAACGAGGTAATAAGACTGGTGCAAATAGAGTGGGGGGTTTTTTTTTTATATCAAAGGTAGATACGAAGCCGTGTTAAATCTAAAGCAAAATCAGCATTGCTTAGCTCTGTGAATATGGCTGAACTATATAGAAAATCCTATATTTGAAATTAAATTTTAAAAAACCTCTATAAATTGTGGTATTTGTTTCTGACAAACTTGCATACTTTTGATTGAATGCCGAACGCGCTAAGTCTGATTCAAAAGGGGAAACCAAATTTTGTTGAAGTCAAGAAGAATCGAATTCACCATTTTTTAGGAATTAATATCGGAATTGTACAAACTTCTCGTATCTTACGATCACTACTACGTAGCGAATTGTTTCTCATATTCCATTTTTCATTGATATGTCTCAATACTTCTGTAGTATCCCGTTTTTGTGCTAAAATTGTGATTATCCTATAAATGGGTATATTTTTCCCCGTGATTTTTGCTTCAAAAGACACACACACACACACAAACACGTCTTATAAACAAGGAGTGCGTGTTACGCTATATCTAAACATTTTTTGAATGAATTTTTCATCAACCTTTGCATTGATTTAGATAATGCTATTCCTTTAAATATTGAAAGTGTTAAAGGGTGTTCTGAAGGTTTGGCGCGAATATCGCCAAGTTTCAAGAAAGAAAAAGCGCATAAATTCAACTGTCTCGTCAAGCTTGGCCCTATGAGGGATCCGCGAAATCCCTACATTTCCAAGTTCCACTCCAAGCTCAAGCACATGGAACTCACACTCACCAAATTCAAAATTGATAAAAATTATGTCGGAATTCCGCCTCCTCTCGAAGTCACGATTACAAATATAAATGACAACATCGGAGACGTATTTTTGGCGGACTTGTGCAAAAAATTTGGCGCAATCGATGAACTCAATATTTTCTATCACCCCAAAACAAAGAAGCATTTGGGAGTTGGTAGAGTGATATTTTCGATAGTCCACTCTGCCTTGACCTGCGTGAACAAGCTGAATCAAGCTAGCGTTATGGGCAATGTTCTGAACGCATTTTTGGATCCGCTAGGAAAGAAGTGCTACGAAATTTTCAACTCCCTAATCCACTCCACTAGTCATCAAAACGTAGTTTTGCCGCCCAAGGAAAAAAGGGGTGTTGTTCATAATTACGCACCTGTAAATGAAGTTGCGGTGGTATCGTCAGTGCCGCCTCCGCCTGATCCCAGATTAGTAGCTTGTAAAGAGAAGGAGGTTCACCTGGAAAAGATCACGTTCCATGAGAAGAAAGAGTTTGCGCATCACTTCAAAAGAGAAATTTTAGAGGATGGAATGCTCGAAAGCAAGGACTTTTCTGCGTTGGAGATCAACGGAAACAAGCTTGATTTGGACTCGCGATTGAAACTCATTTTCAATGAAAGCGAGGACGAATTTATGTCGCCACCCAAAGTTTTTTCTAACAATTTTGGCAACAAGGAAGAAAGGGGGAATCAAGTATCTCCAAGGAAAAAATTGTCGGGCATCAATTTGATGCTTGGGATTGAAACAAGTCCTATTTCAGATGATGAACTTTTATCTTGTACCAACAAGTCAACTTTACATAAAAGTAATAAGAGTGGCTTTAAATCACTCAAAGCTTTTTCAAGTAAAGAAAGCAAAAAATGCAGCGTTTCAAGCATCAAAAAAGAACATTCTTCAGAATACTCAATCTCACACAATTCGTTTCACAAATCCTTCAAAAGCAATAATAACCTGCAAATTTTTATGCCCGTTGACTCACATAACGTGAATCCAGAACAGCCTTCTAGCCAGAATACGCGGCCTGACAGCGTGGTGCTATCAAGCATACCACTTCCACAAAAGGCGGGCAATAAGACTGCGCTTGATGCCAAGACATCGCCCACAAACGATTTCATGCGCAACCTGCAACAAAGACTGAATGCGCATCTCAAAGGAAAGTTGAATGCCTCTGCTCCTGTTGCTGTTCCTCCGCTCCCCACATTCACTACACCCCTGCCTCCGCCACCACCCTTCGTATTCAATAAAGAGACTCCGCCAACAATGCTACCCCTAAAGAATACTGCAAGCGTGATGTACAACACCCCCCCTCCCATTAACCCTATCACTTTTCCCTTTCCATCAATGCACTTGATGCAACCGAATCCGCCGCCCTATATGGCAATGCCAAATCTTCCGAACTTCAACGTCATGCCGCAGAGCATGGCAATCCCAAACGAGTACATGTGGATGAATGGTGCGACGCAAAGTCGCTCAACTCAACAAAATAACTTTTACAACCAAGACACCTTAACAAAAATATGCGACAAGTTGATCTTCGAGCTCAAAAGTATCATCTTCCAAGACATTCGAAAGAATTTGATAGAAAAATTTGCGTTCATGAAGTTTGAGCAGTGGTGTGAAGACAACAAAACCAAAAGTTCAGCTCCTAAAAATAAACTGCAGGAAGCTTCTTTGAATGCTACTAAAGATGCTTATGAAGGTGGCAAGGATAAAGAAAATGAAATGAAAAGTTCCTTCCAGGATTCCAATGATTCTTGGGATTCTCAATTTAGTTTCCTTCAAAGAAGTTCTTTTGGATTGAGAGCTTCCATCCCAAAAATGCCGTCATTCAAGAAAATTAAAAAAGTTTGTGAAGACTTGAAGAAAGAAGATACACTAGAAATTGAAAAAGTTCGAATAGAAGCAGTTTCTGAAAATGAGAAAAGAGATGAAACAGTTTTTGAGGAAAAGAGAACAGAAGAAGAAAGCGCTAATTACGAAGATATTTTCAAGTATAGCAAGGAGGAAGAGGGAACAAATTTGTCGGTGGATGATGTACCCGAGGATAAAATTGAGGAGGATCGTGTTGCAACGAGACCAACAAAAAGCGAAGATGAAGATAAAAATATATTTGAAGACGTTGCAAATAAAATGGGAGATAAGAAAGAGTCTCCGCCAATCGAAGCGTATAAAATGAGAAAAAGGAGCGCCGTGGAAAAGTTTGCGAAAATAAGTAACAACCTTCGGTCTAAAAAGGCCAAGTTGGTGGTGGAGAAGAAGCGTGAGAAACTCGTCGAATCAGAATGCCCAGAAGATTCCTTTGGAGACAGTGTGGACACTCTGATGTTTGATCACTGCTACTCCCTCCCGCCTACGGGCACAGTGACGAGCAGCAGCTTGAAAACGGAAAGAGCGTCGTTCTCCAGAGATGGAGTGAGCAACGTCATCGTCCGACACAGAAATAAGGAGCGCAAAGCGAAAAAGCCCGTCGATATCTCGCAGTTGTTCATTTTGCGCAAGCCGATGGAGGAGATGCAGATACTCTACAACATATGGAATCCAGGCATTGAAGCAGAAGACATTAAGTACTTGAAGCGAAGTTACGAAACCCTCTTAGTCAACTACGACATGCAACATCCCTGGCTCAATTACACGCATTGGGTGGATCACGTACCAACCCTCTCGCAGGAAAAAGTGAAACCCAAAAGAAAAATGAAGTCAAGGCTAAAGAGTGCAGACGTCGTGCCACATGCCAAGGGCTCTGCAAGAGCTCAAGGCTTCTACCGCATACCGATGGAGGAAAAGCTGAAATACCTTTCCCACAAAAAATGCCTCAGCCACTTCGACAACACGAAAAACAAAAGTGACCAATACTTGTACCGGAAGTCACTCTCTGCGCGCCAAGTGAGGAGTGATTTCAGAAGGATGGCCTTGTACAACAACGCAGAGTTGGGCGACATTTTGAAGTTTAGTCAGTTGAAGGCGCGGAAAAAACAAATAGCATTTCACAAAAGTAGCATTCATAACTGGGGCCTATTTGCCAAGGAAGCGATTTACGCAGATGAAATGGTCATCGAGTACATCGGAGAAGAGATTCGCCAAAGCATCGCTGATAACAGAGAAAAGTGCTATGAGCAGCAGGGCATAGGCAGCAGCTATATGTTCCGCATAGACTCCGACACCATCATAGACGCAACGAAAAAGGGCAATCTAGCGCGCTTCATCAACCATTCCTGCAATCCCAATTGCTACGCCAAGATCATCACAGTCGACACAGACAAAAAGATCGTGATCTATTCCAAGCAGCAGATAAATCGCGGCGAAGAGATCACCTACGACTACAAATTTCCTCTGGAAGATAAGAAAATTGCGTGCTTGTGCGACTCGTTCAATTGCCGAGGAACACTCAACTGAAGCTGACGCCATCTTGAAAATTAGGGCGTAAAGATTTTTATATCATACTGGAGGAGCGCGTGTTATGGGAAGGAAGGAAGGAAAGGAAGAATCCGCCCAAATGAGATATATATTAAATAATATATGCATGGATTAATTTGTTTGTAATGCGCAAAAGATTTTTCATTTTGTGAAATCATTTTATTTTTAAGAGAATAAAATATATTCGGATACTTTTATTACAAGCAGCCCTTTTGTCTCACTTACTGCCCAAAGGCGAGACAGGTAAAGCAAACGATTTGACGATTTTTATTGGTAGATCAATACATACATATATATTTATATATAATTGAAGCAAAATTGAAGGTAAACACAAAATTTTATCTTACTTTTTCTTTGGAAATATTCACTGCCTTCTAACTGCTTTCCCGTTGAGCATTCGTGAGCATTTTCTTCCTTGTAGGTACCAACATTTGGTCAGATCATATTTCTAAAATATTAGAACTAATTTTAGTTTGATAGGAGAAGAAGATATTGCTCAACATTTTATTTGATAATAATTGAAAAATTCGTAACCTGCAAGAAGATAAGCATGGTTTCGAGTAAAAGAAATTTAAAACAGAGAAAGTAAAATTATTTTCAAAATATTTGTGTATCGTGTAAAAAATCACAGGAGCGGATACAGAGAGAATCTAAGGGGGCGGGGGCCGGACAAAATTCCCCTCCCCCATGGACAGAATCCCTTTTCTCAAAATGAGAACCAATCCCAACTTTTTTCGAAAGTTTAGCTAAATAATTTTGATAAATTATGGCTAGTATATAAAAAACATTTGAAATATGCAAAATCAAGCTCACGTTGAAAGAGATTTCGGAACAGCCCCTAAAAATTCTTGCTATTTGTTTCTTTCGGTGAGGGAGAGTTGAGTGGTGTAGATTTGTGAAAAAGTCAGCTCAAAAGAATTCAGAAACAATGATTTGCGTAATAGTAAAGATCTATTTCCATGATATAAAAAAAGGATCACACTCACAAAAACTGTTGCAAAACGTGAAATCGAACATTTATAATTTATGATGCTTCGAAATTAGTATCAGTCATATCAAAAATTTTAATGATTTCTTTTTTGAATCAGACAACCAGAAAAAATATGGACTTGAAATTAGTTATGGACAAGTTTATTTTATTCCCTGCTAATATCAACGTAAAATAGAATTAGGAATAAATAGGCGCAATATTTTCAAACATCCTTTTTGAAATTATGAAATAGGTGAAAATGGAAAATCTGATTCTTTATATCTTTGTGGTATCGTGTGCGACTCATCTTTCTTTTGAGTAATGGATACAGGAAAGTGAGTGACCAAAGAAGAACTAAGAGCTCGGTCAAATTCCCGCCAAAAATGTTTTAAAAATAATTGGAATGAATTTCCAACTTCATCGATAACATTATACATTAAAACTACGCTATTGATAGTTAAAAAGTTTTCAATTTAAAAAGTCAAAGAGCCTACTTTCTACCCATCCTTAGATTAAATAATACAATAATGATTAAATAATGACATGTATTTTTAAACACCTGTTCGCCTTTTTACGAAGTATTTAATTATTATTATTAATGGCTTAAATTCAGTTGCATGTGTTAATGATAAATAATAATTCTTGCTGGCTAGCTCTGACTGCAGTGAAAATTAGACAAAAATCGCCTTCTCGGAAACCAAATTTCAATTGAATGAGGTGGAATTCAATATCGTGGTAAAAATGAGAATCTGGTACGCCAATTGTGTCGGCACACAGCATTGCGTAGTCGGAAGGAAACTCGTAGTACTTCCGAAAAATCGGATTCTCTCACCCAAATACTTAAAGCGAACTGAAAAATAAAAATTTTTTTAAAGCTTACAAAAATAAAAATATTTTTTTTATTATTTTAAATACTTTAAAAAATCCAGCTTCTAAATTTCCTTAGATACCGACACTGGTTTCGCAACACTTCCGCTACAAATGGCAAACCGGATTAACTAAACTTGGATAACAGTACTTTGGATTAACCAATCAAAATCTTTCAGAACCAAATTAGGCTTTTGTGATTCGGTATAAAAGTTTGGATTCATTACTTTTTAAAATAAAAAATAATAAAAAAAAAAAAAAAAAAATTTTTTTTTTTAAAACAATCCAACCGTCCTTTTTTTTGGTTGGTTTTTTTTTTTTTTTGTTGGAAGATTTCCCCAAAATTTTTCGGGGGGGTTTTTTGGTTTTTTTAAAAAAAAAAGAAGGTTTTTTTTTTTTTTTGGGGAAAAAAAAAAAAAAACCCTTTTAAAATAAAAAAAAAATTTTTTTTTTAGAAGAAAGGGAGGGAAGTAATGATATTAGAATTCCATTCCTCGCACTCACAAAAACTGCTGCAAAGTGTAAAATCTTGGATGCCTCAAAATATTTGGGTATAATTAAGGCTTCGAAATTAGTATCAGTTATATCAAAAATTTTAATGATTTCTTTTTTGAATCAGACAACTGGAGAAAAATATGGGCTTATTCCTTTTTCAAAATTATGAAATAGGCGAATGGAAAATCTTGATTCTTTTATATCCCCCACGATTTCGTTATTAATGGTCCGGTGTAAAGTAAGGATATAGAGATGTCTTTTTGGATTCGGGCTGAATTCAAGATTTAAAAAATGAATTTGAAACATCCTAAATAATATGAATATTATGTCTTGTCTAATATTATAACAATTCAAGTACAACATAATAAATATCGGTTAAAATCAAGTGTTGAGATCAGTAGTATAATGAATTATTATCGATAATGACTTCAAAAAGGCACTTTTTTTTGGCAATGAAACTGTCTGTTCTCAGAATAATTTCAAAATAAGGCATAAAAAATCAGGCCCAATTTGTTGAGGTACCCATTTTGAGCGAAAGTTTTCCTAACATAAAAATTCTTATAAATTCTGTTTTAGCCTTGAGACCGAATTTTCCATACCCATGCTTGAGACGGAATTTTCTGACCACCGTCAAAATATACAAACACATATTTCACAATATAACTGTTTATATGCATGCATCTTACATTACTCTTGTTTTTATAACAAATTTTAAGTAGCAAAATTTGCGAAAATTATCCCAATATGACAAACCATAATCAAGTCGATTTCCCAACTTCACAAGTGTGTGTGAAAACGAGGACCCGAAAAAAGCCCGGAAACCCGCATTTTATTCCCGTACGCGCAAGGAGTATGAATGCCCAGAGTTCAGATTAAAAGATAAAATAAATCATTATCATTCCCTGCAAAAATGAAAAGTTTAATCTAAACTAATTTTAGTATTTTTAAAGGCTTCAATTAAATGTCTATAATGTTTACCAACATCCTTACAAGTGTGTGATGTGAGTAATCAGAGCTTTGGTAATGTAATATATTATAATCTATATTCATGTAATATGCAGTAGAGAATCGATTGCATATTCTAGAATTGATTGAGTGAAGAATATCAATTTAAAGTTTCAAATAAGTCATTTAATCAAATTGACAAGTGCATCATCTTTATAGGAATGATTTGAAAACAAAATACGCTTCCTCAAAGCCGGCTAGGGGAAATGATGTCATCACAGTCTTTTATTATCCGTTGTTGTTCGCGGAAGTAAGTCAATTGTTCACAAATATTGCCTTCATGTCCAGAGGGCATATGGGCTCGGAACCTGTGTGTCACTACATCACTCGTTGGCAACCACAACAATGACATCTATCACCTACTCGTCTTCTTTGATCATAAGACAATTCATGTTTTACGACAGCTATTACTTCAGCAGTTAGCTATCACAACACCCTATCACTCGTCATGTAGGCCCATTTGATCATACCTTTACTTCTACATAGTGCTCCGAAAAGTTTCCATGTGTCTTAAATTCCTTGAAAAAACTAAATCTTCATATGGCACAGGAGTTAGAAAATGAAATTTGCCAAGATTATCGTTAAATCAGTTAATTTACTATTATTGATAGGTATACTTACCTTTTTAGTAAACTTTCATTTCTGTTTTGAACAACTCTAATTATAGGTGTAAGGAATACCCTCCCAAATTCAGGCGCGCACACACACACACACTTACACAAATTGATGATGGAAATATTGTACATGTTTACTGAAAAACTGGATGTACCTTCAAGTTTTCACAAAATTGATTAAAACATTTTTTCATCAATACTTTAACATACATAAAATGATGGGAAAAATTGAATTTATAATTTTTTCTTTTGAAAACCAATTCAATCCTCTGATTTAGAAATACTACCAATAAGAAAATTGAGATATGATGTTATAAAATAAAATTTCTAGTGATTACTCCAAATATGTACTTAAATCATTTCTGATATTCAATACCATTTCTAGCTTCAATCCCATAGCAACAATTTTATTCATCTTAGCTCCGAATTAAAGCTTTTCCTCGTTCTACTCAAGAATTTAGCGTTTAAAGTTAATTTCAAGGATGCGTTACTTTAAAATCGATATAGCAACGATACCCCTCAGTTCTAAAAAAATCATTTCCCTCAAAAATAAGACTTCTAGATTTTATTTCGTGTGAAAAAAGGGTGGTTGCATCAGATGTTCAAACACAACACCAGATCTGAAAAGTTGATATCGTCGTATCATTTAGCTCACACAATGGCAAGAGTATCTAAACATTTTTGCAAATGATTACTTTTAAAGTTCCTCAGCAACCGTTTTTCATCTCTTACCTCTCGAGCTTATATGAGTGAAGTACATTAAATTGGATCATTTTAGTTAAAATAAAAAATGTTAATATTACAACCAATAACTTCGAACAAAAATCTATTGCAAATGAATGAGACAAGACTTTTTGTGAAGAACTCTTAAAATAGATGATACACGGAAAAAATTTCATCTAAAATGGAACTGACAATTTTCGAGAATAGGAAAAATGATTGCAAACAAGAGAGGCCAATCTTCTTCCTCCCAAAGTAGCATCCAATCGTTATTGATTGTGTTGGGTGATGACGATGTGATATTTATTTTTACCTTTCAAAGTTTAAAATAATCATAGATAGGAGTTTCTAGAACAGAAAATGAATGATGATGGAAAAATGGAGAGAGGCGCGCGACGGAATCGGAAGAACAGATAATGTGTGCACTTATTTCATCATCATCACCATCACAGATAAAGAGGAAAATGTGTGATGCGAGATCGATAGCAAAATGCGAATAAATACGATTAAAAGCGAAGCACAGCCTACTTCATTTTGATTGGCTGGGAGTCGAGTTGCGAAGGATCACTTTGCTTGGTTGGTTGCATCAGTTTGCCACGTATGCACACACACGCTAAGTCAGTCAGCCTTGAATCGATCTTCTCTCTCGCATGAAAATCTTCTAGATCTCTTCTGATGTTTTGTGCAGTCTTTTTCGCTGAGAACATCTTTTCTCAATTTTCTTATAGAAGGAAGATCAATGGCCAAATCTACTAATTTGTGGTCAGCGAAAACCACAAAATACTATGAGATAGTGAAAATCATCTTTTGGTTTTCTCTATTGTAAAGAACTTTGTACCATTAGATTCCAAGAGTTATATATACGTTTTTAGAAGTGTATAAAAATCTTAAATATCCAGTATTGGTGTTTTTTTAAAACTATTGAGTGATAAACCTTCGCAAGGAAATGAGATGTATCAAGCGATATTTATATTTTTAATAGCTTTTTTGGTCTTGCACAGACTGTTAGACCTGGCTTCATTTTTTACGTTTTGAATCTTCTCAACACCTAGATCCAATCCATTTCACCATCCTTTCTCTCTACGTGACTAAGTCAATTGATTCTACTTGCCCTCGTTATATTTTTTCTGCCTTTTCTTTGACAGAATACTTTATATTTTGCACATATCCATCTTTTATCTCATTATTAACGCCTATTTCACAAGATCTGCCAGTTTCTAAGCAATATCCCGGATAACAAAAGCTCTGCACTTCATCAAAATTTCATTTTCAAGTTTTATTATAAGCTTACTCCAAACAATTTTTGCTCTTAGTTTCATCATTTCTGTTTTAACTTTTTTTAGTTTCCAAGGGAAGAATGATCTTGCATAACTGGACAGATGGTGTGCATGGACACAAACGGGAATCGAACCCAGACCATCTAATAACATTACTAAGCCATCTTCTGACTACTTCATTCTTAATTTTTATGCATTCATTCTCTCCTATTTGTTCTTTTCTTTTCTCTTTTACTCTTTTTTTGATTCCATCATTTCACCAGCAGGTTAAATCTCCTGCTAAAGTCCTTTCTAAAAGACGTACAAACTTTTTATCCTAAATTTTTTTTCATGATCTTGGGTACATTCCAAAATTTTGTCCATTTTTCTCTTATCCCACAATTTATTTGTTTTTCCTTACTGAATCCTATTGATATTTAACTTGCACTGCCTCCAAACACCTTTAATTTCTTTCTTGTTTGTTTTTTCCCAGTCCATCAGAACTAAACTATATGTTTAGATCTCTACTAATATTCATTACTTCTTTCCTACCTTCCTCTTTTTCACAGACAAAAATCATTCATAGATCCATTTTCTTCACCTTGATATGTATACAAATACTGATCCTCTTTTCCCGAAAGAAGTATTTAGAATGTAGACATTAAAAGTTGTAAACTGCTTTTCATATCAACGCCATTTAGTACCAATGTTTTCAAAGAGAACGCTATTGTTTATTTAATTCCATTTTAAACAAGACTTCCTCTGCATTTCCTTTGGGAACATTGGAACTGTTTCCGATTTTCAATGCCAAATCATGCATGCTATTTAATGAATTATTTTTAACAAATTCACTTTTATCAGTTGTCAAGATGCCTTTGTTCACTAAACTGAAAAGAATTATAGTAAACGAAAAACACATATGTTTAACTTCAGAACTTGATGTGATCGCGCATCAAAATTTCTAAATCTTTTAGATGCTAGACAAAATAGAACACTGATAATAACTTTTTGCCACTCTCACCCTGATAAAAATATTAGTCCCGCCTTGTTAAATGCTGTATCAATTTAAATTCGTAATGTAAATTATAAAAAAACTATTTAGAATCTAACTCAGGAGGACTGTAGGGTCAATACGAATGGCTTCCAGCGATAGGACATCTACTGAAACAAAATAAAGGTTTTACTGAGATTCAAAGATTAAGCACGAAGAAAACAAAATTTTGCACAATTTTATATGATGAGTAGGAGAAATTGTCGAGGCAATTGTTCATTAGATTCTTTATTAAAAAAAGTATGAAAAATCGTATTTCGCGTCCATTTTTTAAACTTTGAAAATATTGAAACAATTAATGAAGAGGTTCTACGGATAAAGCCATAGTTGGGAAAATATAGGTTTCCTACCATAAGAACTCAGCCTGAAAATTATGCTCTAACCAGAGTAAATACATCTATTTTCGCAGTGCTAAGGCATTACTGAAAAAATTAAATTATTTTTAGTGAAATACTCATGAAGAATTTTATTAATTAGTTAATTATGATTAACTGACTAACCCAATAATTAAATGGGCTTACCTGCAGCCAGGATCGCTAATCGGAATTCCTAATACTTCCACAAAATCCGCTCCTACTCAAAGCACTATAAATCTAACGCCAATTTTTCTCTTCGGACTTTTACCAAAGGAACGCCACGCCATATGTTTTCAAAAGTTAAACTATTTTTTTCTTTTAATAAAATACTTAAAAAAATCTCCAGGCATGGCTAGTTTTAGGCCTATTTGACCCATCAGTGACAGATTTATCCTTTTAAACCTTTTCTGTAATCTATGAGATTTAAAACTATTGATCATGAAACTATTTGCCCAGATTTTGCAGACAAAAAAAGCAAAAATCTTTTTTTCTAAAAATTTTTTGTACAAAAAGTAGTATATCTGTAAGTGCCTTTCCTTCTATATTGAAAAAACCTAAATTCCAAAGTGTCTGCCAAACTTTTCATATGTTGTATGACATTTAACTTCGTTTATTTTACCAGGACTCATTTTGCCAAATGGTGACATAAATTGGAACTGTCCTTGTCTTGGTGGAATGGCGAGTGGGCCATGCGCTACAGAGTTCAGAAATTCATTCTCATGCTTCCACTACAGCAAGGAAGATGCGAAAGGAAGTGATTGTTCGGATGCTTTCAAAAAGATGGAGGAGTGTTTTGCCAAGTACCCTGACTTATACAACAACGACTTCGATGAGAAAGACAATGAAGCGGAAAACGGAGACCTTTTAGATGACGCTGTCGAAAAACAGTCATAACGAATAAGTGCTTACGATCTTTTTTTAATAAAAAAAATCTGAGTGTTGGTAGGAATCTCTTTATCAAACTACATAACATAAACATATCTCATGGAGTTGTATCTCTCTGCAAAGCAAGTCAGTGCAAAGGATCAAATACTTCCTATTACAATCCAATCCTAAAATGTCTTCAAAGATCGAATTATTGCTATGATCAGGATTTGATATCAAGCTTGTAGTCAGTTTGCTGCAGATAAAAAAAATAATAGAAATTTATAAAAATTGTTAAAACTCTGCCCCTATTTATATTTTCTACTCAAAGTGCAAATTTTTACATTCCACTTTCTACCATTTGTAGGAATGAAGGCAGATTTCTAACAATTTCTATAATCTTCAAGTCATATTGCATCGTTATTTTAAATATAATTTTTTTACCAATTAATAATATAAACACAAAGATTTAAAAAAAACTCTTTATTGAAACAAAATAGAAGCAATTTATTTATATATTACAATGAGATTACATGGCGTAAAATCTATAAAACTTTAGAAGGAAACTTCCGGAGGAAAACAAAAATTTTAAAGATGAAAAGAAGAATAATATAAACCAAAAATACCAACCTGCATAAAATAAAAATTTTCAAATTCAACATTTTAACGATGTGTTGGAATGCAGGCTTCAAGTAGTATTCAATCTTTATTTTTATGCCCCAGTTTTCAAGGATTTCCAGATTCCTCCTCTCTTAATATGATATCACTGATTCAAACGAGATAAAATTTAATCTAGTTTTCAATTACATAATATTATAACTTGATTATGTTTACATAAATTTAAATTTAGTCAAAATGTATCTTCTAAGCAATAGTAAAAGGACTTTGATATACAGAATTTTTCATAGGATAAAAATGGAAGTAAATTATATCTAGCATAAAGAAGAGGTATTTCGATTTAGAAGCTATTGAAAATTATACTTTAATCTATAATAGATTTAATGATAAGATATTTCAATTCAGTATAAAATTTGAAACATTTTGATGTGTCACTACGCCCTTATTAACAATAATAATAAAATTAGAAAATATTTTCAATTGTCAATTTAGATCCGTGTTCTCAACCTTTTTTTACTCATGGACCCCTTTTCACTTCTTTTTTTCTTGGTGGACCCCTTCATAAAAATTGGACAAAAAATATATTTTTTAATATTTTTCACTAATAGAAATATTTGAGGTTATGATAAAGAAAATAGTATATACTTAAAATTCATATTGAAATGAAAGCAAATCTAATGCAACAATTTTTATAATTAAAAAGAAAGACATTTAATGAGATCCCTGTGGTTGATGCTGCTCAACGCGTTTCTTTATATCTGGCTGCATTGAAGTTAATGCTAGTCGTAAAGCACCTCATTTTACGATGTCAAGTCTATTGCAAACTTTTTATAATAAAAACCGTTGAGAGCTGGTTTTCTTTATGGACCACCAAAATATCATTGTGGACCCCCAATTTATAATATTTCGCCTGTGGACCCCCTGAATTTTTATATGGACCCCGGTTGAGAAACCCTGATTTAGATCAATCTTAGAACATATGAGTTTTATACAGATGAACAATAAAAAAATAATAAGAACATAGGATAGATAGATTTAGGTACTCTGATCATAATTATTTTTTTTAGATTTGGCACCTCCTAAAAAATTTTTCTCATTACCGGCTTCATACGTTAGATGCGTGTTTTTATTTATATCCGACATTCCTTCCTTACTTTGCAAAAAGTGTGTAACACAGGCAAGCTCTAATCCGTTTCACCATGTGTGCTTTTATCAGTGCTTCAATTTTGTGATGAATGTCAATAACGTGTTGGTAAACAAAAGCACAAATATTTAGCGTATGAAGAAATATAAAACTTCTTCACTGATAACAAACTTCGTGAATACGATGAGTTGGAAGAATGCGCGTAGAGATGACTGATGAGTCGCGTAAAAATATTTAATTAAAATGAACAGGCTAAAGACACGCCAAAATTGATGCTAAGTGTATAACATCTATTATTATTATCTTCCATGTGTATAGACACATATATCCCTAAAGTACAATTTTCACATGTCAATCACTCTTTGATTTTGCTTCGAATGACTTCAAATTTTAACGCAATTTAGTTATTCACATTTAGAATGCGAAATTCAGTCCGTCGACAATATTGTAAATTTAAATAGGATAGTATCCAAAGTTTTGCCAAGCTCCCAATATTATCTTCACAAGGGTAGAATGGGAGTCAAAATTAAAAAAGAATAAAATTTTAAATCTCCTTTCATATGAATTTAATTTTACACAATTATTATATTGGCAATAATTTATAACAATTATGTAGCCAAACTTTTGAAAGAAAGAAACTTCCAAATCAGTGCCCGCGCTAAAGTTAAATTTCAAGGGGGGCTGAAATGGGGCAAAGAAACACATTTGCAAAAAAATTATAATTACTTTATATCCTATATTACTTTGCTGAAAAGCATGAAGTACTTCTGTATAAAAACCTATAGAAATCTCATATTATACATACACATACACCAGCATTTATATAAGATTATTGTGTACAATTTTTGCTTATTTATTTTTCCTTTAAAAAGTGCATGGGGCAAAACCAAATATTTTAGGGGGCAAAGATTAGTATAGAGGGGGGGTGGCACGTACCCCAAAATTATATAGGTAGCGCGGGCACTGTTCCAAATTGCTTATACACGTCAAAATACAGGATATTTAAATTCATTTTTTTCTTATAACAAAAATATATATCAAGGAAAGTTTTCTTTATGGTTACAAGAAGCAAGTTATAGTTTCAACTCTGGCGAAATTTTTTTGCAGAATACGGCCCACCAGATTACGAGCAAATAATAATTTAATGGTGGACGACTTTTCTTTCACGCCTAGTTTGCAAAAGAGCGTCTGAATGGAGGGGAATTGGAAAAAAAATTAAAAAGTTAAACAAGTGAGTACTGAATATTATGAAGATTTTTCAATAGACATTTTCTCATAAATTCGATAGGATAGAGGTTTTCGAAAAAAGCGCACATTTATCAGTTTTCTGAAAGGTTGATCAGTATTTTTTTCTATCTGTCTGGGCTCAACAAAAATTTTTCTTTACCAAATTTGTTTAAAATTAAAATCCTGTAAAGTGCGAAATTTTCAAGAAACTTAATTTCCAGAGTTTCAAGTTTTTTATAACATTTAATATCTTGAATATGTAAAAATAAAACCACGCTAATCATTTTACCGAAACATTTTACGTATTTCTTTTATTTTAGATTATTCGCAAAATTAAATTCTCTTTCATTTTGGAATCAAAGAATACAAACACTCTAATTACATATTTCAAAAGCATAAATGAAAAAAAAATTGAAAAAAACTTCTTTCACACTTTATATACCTTCGATTCAATTCTACAAATGGCAAGATGTTAAAAAATATCTAACTTAAGGGTAAAAGTAGGTCAATATCTTTTTAAGTTAGTCGGCAGGTGGCTTAGTCGTCGGGTCTAGTCGGTTTGCTTTCGATACCGGGATGTCCATTAGTGTGTCCACTTTACGGTCTTTTTTTCATTCCCCGGGGAACGAGGACCTCGTAATTTTTGAAATATTTCCACGGGGAAGAAAGTGATTTTTTCACAATAAAAAAACTCTTCTAAAATGAAAAAATATAAAGTATTCTGAAAGTTTTTTATTAGTTCAAAAGTTGAATAAAATTTTTGAAAGCTTTGAAAAATATCTAAGAAATACTAGGGCGTTCAAAGTTTCATCGTTCAACTGGTTTCCTATTTTCATAGAAAAATATCTCATTGATGAAAACACTCGTTCGGAGTCTACAGATGTTGGTTTTATGCTTTTTAAATTCTTGAACAAATTTTCCAAAACTTCGGGCCTTCTTTTTCTTTCCAAATGAAGGTCAAACGTTTTTTTCATTATTTTATTTCTGCTTTAATACAACTTTTTTGTTTCATCAAAAAATGTAGATTTAAAAATTTGATTTGACATAAAACTATAAAATAAGCCAAAAATTTTCATCAAACAGTTCAGCACAGAAGCAAATCGAAAAACTCAAAACTCCTCGGGGAGTCGAGGAATGCGTTTCGAAGAGTAAAAATTTCAGAAATTCCCCGGGGAATAGGCGATGAGGATCCCGGGGTGGACACCCTAATGTCCATCCTTATCATATGTCCACTTATGGAAGGAATACCTTCAATGCGATATCAACAACTAAAAAAATGAAAAAGTTTTATTCAATTCATTTCAATTGTTTTCATCTATTTTCCACACCTTATTTCTCTTGCATGTGGAGGAAACATTGAGATTAAAAAAAAGTTAAGCCATTATGACACATTTTCATAACCAAAGAAACAGAACAGACACACGCACTTCAAAAGTACTAAAGGTAAGAAGAGTAACAATCTATAGGAAAGGAAATAGAAAGATTGAACAGAGGATGGAGAAATGAAAGATAAAAAATAGTTTTGCTTTTACCTTCAAAACAAAATTCAGTGGCTATGGAGTTTTCCGATTGCATTTATCTTTTAGATCATAGACTTGTAAATCATCGTTCTCTCTCTACCTCTCTCCTAACAAGGGTTAGCAAATAGTGTTTTTTATAAGTCAAATTCAAACACTTTTTGCCATGATCCCATAAATACAAATTGGGATACAAATAATTTCTGCAAAATGAATTTTGGTGTATTTCGTGTCACGGGTATTTCATTTTGTGGCTTTAATTTATCCCTATGAAAAATCACAGGAGGTATATCAAGATTTTTAAATTTGTCAATCAGTAATGAATTTCATATTTTATCATTTCTTAGAGTTCAGAAATGTGTATGCGGTACTGAACATATAACAAATTTTAGCCTAAACACAGAATAACTGGAAGAATCTTTAAAATTAGGTTTGCAATATCTCTATCTCGTAAGAATTTATCTATAATAATATTTTACTCAATAGAAGCCATAAAAAATTTATTCGATTAAAAATGTTTAAAATAACTTCTTGAATTACTCAACGAGTTTGTAACAAATCTTCCGATCTACATAAATAGGAGCTTTATCTTCTTTTTTGAGAAAGATATCTCTTTTATCAAAACAAATGGAAAAAACATCGTCATCACAAATAATATGAATGTTGGTGGAATCTTCTTCATTGATCAACAATTTCCTATTTGAAACATTGAAATCGATGTAAAGTTGAATAGATGACATGGGCAGGGTATTTCTATCCTTCAGCCTCAAAATCAACCTTTCTTTGACTTCTTTAGCGGTAATGCCATCACAAATCGCCACACTCAAAGAAAACAGCGAAGTCATGGGCTGGGTGTTAAGAAGTGCACAAGAAATCGAAGGTTTCGGCTCAAAAAGGATAATTGGTTTTCCTGGACTAACATCTTCCAAAAGCTTGGGAGACAGATTTTCGTCATTGGCCCAAATAACCTCGATATCATCTAGGTGTAGGGCGTTTTTCAGGAAGGACAAATTGCTTTTAAGAACGTGCTCTTCATTAAAGGATATATGCATATTTTCCAAATCACCTTTAATGATTTGAGCGAATGGCATCAACTTTTTGACGTATTTATTGTCAACGACACTCACCTTTTTCAGGTAAGCAGCAACTTCGCTATTCTCAGGAAGTTGTCCATTATTTGAGGCCTTGAGCTCAATCAATGCATCAATGACTGACTGCTGCCATTTTGGAAATTCTTTCGCTATATAAATGCTGGCATGAGTCGGATTAAAAATTTGCTTAGATTTCGTTTTCTGACTTGCTAAGCTCTTCATGTGAAGGCGAAAATCTCGTAAACACTTGAAAAAATATTGAGAAGATTTAAGCAAGCTGACATTGACAGGAGTGTTGTTAGCTGGCCACGTTCTACTTAATATGTTTTCTTTAAAAACATCCTGGAAAATGAATTGTGTAACATGCGGACATATTGGATTGAGTAAAAGGCATTGAATTTCAACAAATTTGAGTACAAGATCGGTTCTCATTTTAATGTTGCCACACATTTCTTGGTATCTGTCTTTGGCTGCTTGCATTTCATAAAAGCCCGTTCTAAGCGCTTCCTTAAAGAGCATTTGCTTCATGTACTTGTCAGTTTCACTTGCGCAAAACTTTATTTCGTTGTCAAAGACATGATCCATCCAGAGGAAGGGCATTTCAATCCTTCTTAGAACGCATTCATTTCTTTCATCGAGAACTTCTGTCCATTCCAAAAAGGCGTACAACCTTAGGACTGCTGTGGACGCAGTTTGCTTCACAAAATTTGAATCTTCTATTCCATCACCTGCATCAGATAGAGCGAAGCGAGTGGCATCTGCTCCAAACTCGTTGATTGCATCCAATAGTGTCATGAAGTTGCCCGTTGACTTTGACATCTTCTCATTATCAAGTAAAAGCAGGCCACTTGCTTTTACTGCCTTCGGCCACTTGGACTCATCATTTTGCCAAATGGCTGCGTGATTGTACAAATAAAAAGTCAGATGATTTGGAATGAGATCTTTGCCAGAAGCTCTTAAGTCAACGGGGTACCAGTACATGAACTCATTTTTTAAAAGTAGCAACTTTTGTTCAGAAATTTTAGAATTTTCAGGTATGGAAGATGATAGATTGAAGATGAAATCCCATACTTCAGGTATCATATCTTCTACTTTAATACCTAGTGAATTTTCTAACGTTCCCCTCAAATTTCCTTCTTGCAGCAGATGCGCAACAGTGTAGTATGCCATATAGATTGTCGAATCAGATAGAGATTCAATCAACCATGTTTTATCCCATGGAATTTTCGATCCCAAGCCATATGTTCTCGAGCAAGCATGATCTTTAATCCAAGCTAAAGTAGCTTCAAAATTTTTCAAAACATCTTTGGAGAATGTTTCTAAGTGTTCTTTCACGTAGTACGAAACCACATCCTTCCAAGCCTTATTTCCATAATCTAGAAACCATTGATCGCAAAGAGCAACTACACACTCATCCCTTGATCTTGAAACTACTTCCTTCTCTGGTTCCATATACAGTAAGGCCGCGCCCTCATCAACCAATTTTCTTTGTATTTCTTTTTTCACATCTTGAACTCGATTATCTTTATACTCGCCAACTATTAGAATGCCTTCATAAAATCCCTTCAGGTAAACCCTTTCCTTTGCAATAGCTAATTTTTCACTATCATTTTGACTTTTAATTGCCAACTCTTTACACACTTTAGGAGCAGCTAATGTTCCCATTTCAGGGACACTGATGATAGGAATGGCTTCAAATGGAAGTACCATGTCGTCCTTGATATTATATTTATGGCGAAAGGCTTCTTTATTTTTTAAATCTTCCAAGGCAATAAAGTCATCGGGAGAATCGGAAGGCACACTTGTTACGATTGATGTCCCCCTATTAGACTTTACAGTCATCATAGGCAGAGTGTAAATTACATCGTAGTGAGACAAAGGAGCTTTCAAAGCTACACCCAACAAATCACTACCTATAAAAGATGACAGTGTTTCAACTACGCCAAAAGCACTGACAAGCAAATTCTGATATGACATATTTAGCATCGCGCGGTAATTGGAAATTATTATGCATTGATCACTTGATCTACACGCGAAGTATTGGATGGTTGGAGAAAGCCAAACATTAGTTTGGCCATACATCGTTTCTGGTCTAAGAGTTGCAGCCAATAAGAATACTTTTTCGCCGCTGAAGGCTTGAAGAACGCGGGGATACGGTTTAACGACTTCCAACTTGATTAGAGTGTATTCTTGTGGATTGACTCCTTCTCCCGACAAGCGATCGTGGTCCAAACACGGCTGATTGTTCTTAGGTGAAAATATTGTATATCGTTTCCCATACTTTATCTTTTCTTTTCGCTTCAAATGCAAAAACTGCCAATGAACAAAGGAATCGTAAAAGGGGTTGACATCCGTTGTAACGAAGGATCTCCTCCAGTCAACCTAAATGCGAAAGAAAATTTTGAATGTGCAAAAGGATGGAAAATCAGCAAAATAATAAACGACCTTGACGCCTAGGCGTTGAAGGTGACTTATCGCAAGGGAGGGAAAGTATTGGAGCCATTTGTCAGTGTTCACAAATTTTGGAATTTCTTCTTCAGGTATGTTCATTGACTTCAAGATTTGCCATTGACTCAAAGCTTTAACACATTTGGCATTAGCTTTACTCTAAAACATTAGATCCGTTGAAAATAATTCAATTTAAAATGTTAGAAGAAAAAGTTGTTAAAAAATTTTTTTTTGTTATAGGTATGATAGAGTAGTTATAAATTATAGTGAACATATATACAAATGGTAAAAATCATTTGTCGCTAAATTTCCCCGTTCATGAATTTACTGCTTCATCAATTCGTTTGTCGTTGAATTTATCGCAATGAAAATTCATATATTATAAGTATATATATTCTCATAATCTGGAAGGTTGAACGCGGGTAAACAACTTCTTTCTCATTCCAAATCTGTATACTACCGTGGTTTCTATTCGATAGTTCACTTACGATCTGCATGTTTTGATACAAATGATTAGGGAGACAAGCTTCAACTTTCTGTTCATATTTTGCTAGATGTAAGATTTGATATACCTCAATCGGGGAGACGATGCTACAAAAGTTATTACCTAAAAGTATTGACCGATTGGTTATGATGTCAACTTTGAGGGAGAGCCAGGAGCAATTTAGCTAAAACTTGACAAAGATTTAATATAACAAAAGTAAGTTCGAATTATACGAAATTTTAAAGGGAAATCAAATGAGGAAGAAATTATTATTATTATTATTGGTAAAACCACGGGAAGACCAAAAAAGCATCGAAAGAAGTAATTAAAGAAATTTAGTACAGTTGTGATTACCGCATATACCCAAGCATCGCTAGGGAAAGCCGTAAAACTGATTATTATTATTATATGTCAAAAAAGCAGATATTGCTGTCCACAATCTTCGAGCAGTGTATTCATTTTTATTCAAGTTATGAAGAGCGCGTTAATGACAGGTAAGATGATGATGGAGGAAATGACACACACACACATGTGTCAACTTTCATCTTCTAAGTATGAGAAAAATACGTGAACTTGAGAGATAAATTTTTAAACTAAAAAAGAAGATAGATCTCTCTGTCGTATGCAAATCCTTGCCTGGCGGAAAATTTGTCTTAAAGATGTAAAAATTTTTGATTTTTTCCTTGTGATGTGATTGCTGTAATCGTGGTAATGAATAACTTTTAAATTATGATTTAGCATAACATATGATTTTATCATTTATACATTTGTTTCGTATGTCATAATGGAACAAATGAGCATAGCTTCAAAAATAAATAAACGTCAAATTATGACATTTTTCATGGCACTGCGGCAGAGATGGCCAACCTTTTCTAGAATATGCTTAATTTTCTTCTTGTTTCTAAGTATACCTTTAAAAGTTTTAAATGGGTTTATATACTTTGGACTTTAAACTTTCCCATAATAATCTTTGCAAAATAAGAAATGAAAATTTAACAATAAACATGAAATTAATGATATTTTTGAATTTTTGGTTTGATCTCTCTGTGCTAATGATGAAACTAATCCAGTTTTAATCTGTTAATCATGACATATATTTGTTTTTAATCATTATCATCGAAAAAAAGCTTGTTCACATCTGTATCTACGACATATATCCTTGTGCAAACTTCCTTGTTTCCGCTAATCTTCCCTATGCAAGAGTTTTTCCTCTTCAAAATCGCTAAAACGACTCTGGCAAAATAAGCGTGATTATTATAGCGTAGATTTCTATATTGTTATTTCAAATGATGAAAGTTGCTTAGATCGAATTCTTTCATTTGTGAGATGAATAACTTAAACGTATAGAAGTTTGGAATCAAATACACAGTTATTCTGAATGGGATATAGCAAAAATGTGTGATTGACAGGTATAATAATAATAATAATTTATTTTACCATATGATAATAATTTATGAAAAAAGGATAGGATCATATTTTTTCAATTTTGTTTATTTAAATTGGAGAAAACTTATTTATCAAGCGCTTTCGAAGTTAAGCTTCTTTATCACGATGGAAATAGGAAGAGCAAAGTACTAACATTGATGATTATCATTGTGGATGGCATGGAAATACATTTTTTATATCGTGTATGGATGGAATGAAGAATAATGCAAAAAAAATAATTAAAGTATCAATTCGTTTTAAATACTCCAACCTTTTTAGATATGTGAACAACACATATCAACATATGGTTTTAGCGTGGCTTCTAACTTTCTACGAGTTGCCGTCTTTGTACCACTTTATAGTTTTATGATGAAAAAGAAACAACTTAGCTTCCAAGCGCTTGACAGGCTATCTTTAAACTTCTCGACTATAGCTAAACTTTTTACAATTTATTATTCTCAATCTTTACAGAATGAATACTTTATTTATATTTTTTGAATATTGATCATTGACCCTCTTTGATTGGTTTTTTTTTATTTTTTATTTCTCTATTGAGATTTGTAGTCCGTATAACAAACGTAAAAAAATTAAAAAAATTTTTTTTTAACTTTTAAAGAACTATATTGGAATCATACTTTTTTACTTTTGCTCTTATCTACAATGTCAACATCATTTGTTTCATCTCTTTCTGGATTAGGCAAAACTCCATTTTCGCTGAGTAGTTCTGCTCCTGTTTCAGTTTGAGAGAGTTCTTCCTTCAGTTTATCAGCACACGCCTTCAAAGAAGAAATACGCATCATTAGACAGCGTCTTTATTTCAAAACAAACACATATACAAAACCCAGTTTACTTTTTTACATTTTTTTACTTGAGTTCACTAAAAGTTTAGCCTGACTTTTGAAAAGAAGAGTTAGCCGGTTAAGAATCAGTATGCCATTGGTGTACGAAAGAAAAAAACTTAATTGAAGAGAACCATCAGTCTATTAATTCACCAATACTTGTTAGTTAGTTTCCTGGTAAAATAATTATTAGATAGTAAGGTTAGTAGGATATTTGTGTATTTATGCAAGAAGTCTCATTCTTTTATCATTACAAAAGAACTTATAATAAAACTCAAGTTTAAGCTTAGGAAAGTGCAAGACGTTTTTTTAACGATAAGTAACGAAAAAAAACGAACATTAAAGTTTTGTCTGACTTTCTAATTATAAGAGTCGTACTTCAGGAGTGTAAGATGGTAGAGAAAATATTCTGTGTCTAATAGCAGTCACATTCTGAATACTTTCGTATATTGAATATTCAGAGAAATTACATTTCAAAAAAAGCTATAAAATCGCTGAAGGGTAAATTTTCTTACAGAAAAGAAGTTTAACCCATTTCATCCCAGAAATAGAAGGCAAAATTAACTCTTTAAGAGCGAGTGGGATAACAGTGTTTGAATTAGAACAATTTAGTACTTAAAAGAATAGTATAGGATATTTAGTAAGGCATACTTTGATTGGCATGCCAGTGCAATGAAAGCCAAACGGAAACAAACACCTCTTGCCTTTGAGTCTTTGATATCCTGCAGAAAACTTTGATAAAAAAAACTATATAAAATACGGCAAGTGTAAAGACACGCATATAAAAATATCCTTTTTGGAGTAAATCTTTCAGGCAGAATGGGAGAAAGCAGTGTCCCATAAAATAAAAATCGCCCACTTTAAGATATACAAAATTTTTTAAGAATAATTTAAATTATTTTTAAAGATTAGCTCTAAGGAATTCAAATTAAAAAAATGATGCAATTACGATAAAATTAAGAGGACTTCATTATGACAATCGATTTCTAGCTTTCATGGCATCAACAATCATCTGCATATAATGAATTAACTCTTTAAGGAGCAGAATTTTAAGGTGAATTTTAAGCTGGAAGAACAGTATAGAAAGTTTGGGGCGTGAGTAGAGTTTGTTAGATACTGGGTTTCGATAACTCAAGATCTTGGATTCGATCCGGCATCAAGCCTACTTTCTTCATAATTCGATACAAGTGGTGCAATTGTGCCTCCACGGTACCTTTACCTTACCTCTATGCAATTCTGAATAGTAAAGCCAGAAGATTTTCATTTCTTAAGACACTCGTGTCGCATTGGTCCTCAAAGAGTTGAAAAAAATATGAGTAGTGAAAAAGGAAAATTAAAGGATAGATAGAGATTTGTGAACTGGAGTATAGCAAAAAGCAAAAAAGGCAAATGAATACATACTTATATAAACTTATATAACATTTTTGATTTTTATTTCAGACAACTGAAATGTAAAAAATCAACAGTAGATGGCATGGTGGTGGGAGCGCATGGTCTCGATCCAGATGGTCTGAGTTCGATTCCCGACAGTGACTATCTTCTCTTGGATGCGATACAGACAACTAAATAACGATATTTAAAGTAATAGAATTAGAGTAATTACAAATTACTAACTTAAATAACAATTATAGTAAACACGGAAAACTTATTTCATCGTTTGTATATATACTCACATACTAATCATTATGACAACGTTTTACAGTTGTGTGTTAACATTGTCTACCCTTAAAGCTGCTCCTAGTGAAGCTATAACGGCGGATGCAAAGCTATTGGCATAAATGCTTATTGGATTCCGTTAAGCTATGAACATTGCAGGGCAATTATTTTCAATGGAATGATAAAGACTAAAATAATTAGAGGTTCGATCAAATATCGAAAAATGTAGGTATTACCTACTTTTGTCTGTCATGGTCAGATGAACTATATGTGCCTACGTCTGACGAAACGATACCTCGCATTGATAACAATGTTAGGTCCTCTTCCCCAAATAATGAAATAGCTTCTTTCTCAGCACAAAAGATTGACTCAACCTGGATCAAGAATATTCCGACTGACAAGTTTGACTTACTCAGCAAAAAAAAGATAAATTGGGTTTGGCCGTAAACCGTTGGATCAATGTTAAAGATCAGATCCTAAAATAGCAGCACAGGCGCGGCGAAAATCAGGTTGCAAATGTCCTATTCACATTCCTTACTAAACATCCATAAAAGTGGAAATTCCACGCTGAAAGTAGGCCCGACACTGTCAAAAGCACATTTGTTAGTGTTAATTAGACAATCAGTTGATTTAGTGCAGGAGTGTTTTCCGAGTTGCTTCAAACAGCAACTTCATTTCTGATAAACTGATAGCATGTGGTTGGGTTGGGATCCAGGTCTAACCATATTGATAGATGGATGGAGTTTGGGATGCAAAAGATGAATGAGTTGTTTCCGGCTGGTGAAACTATAATAGCTACAGCTTTCCTGCCTTTTCTTCTAAAATTTAGTATTCGATTTGCGTGATATACTTAACAAGATCAAAACTACCCTCACGCTTCTTGTTGCAGCTTTTTTCGAGATAATCCAGAAGATCTCCAAAAGATGCTTGGATACATCCAACTAGCGCGTTCAAAAATTATCTCCTCCTTTCCTTGTCTTCGAAGGCACATCTCTTCCAAAAAAGTGCTGGCTTGAAACTTGGATCAAAAGATCTATCGCGATGGATGACATTAAGAAGAATTTCTGCATCTATTTATAGCATTTATATTCCATGAACGCCTTTCTCAAGATAGCTTTTTGAGTCCTCAGATCCAAGATACAAATCTCGTTGGAGCAGAAAAGTAAGATTAACCTTACAAATGGCAGAAGTGGAATCGTGACTTCCAAAACTTCACGCGACTTATTTCGCGCAAGAAATGGCACAAAATAGAATTAACATATTCATACAGGCTCTTCCGCCCAGTTCTAGAAACGATAAAGACAATATCCTGGTTCCCCTTTTTTCTATATTAGGAAAAACATTAACTGTATTCCTATTAACAACCTAGTTCTAGTCAATCAGCGTGCTACTACCGCTTGTGTGACAACTCAGTCATCTTGGCATTCGGTGACTAAACAATCACGATCAGAAATTATGTCCTCATTGAACATTTGACCTCTTCCGGGATTCAGAGGCGGAGGAAAAATAATTCAATAATTCGACCCCGACTCCAAGAACCTAAAAAAAATCAACCCGACTCGAAATAAGCTCTTCACTTTCGACTTAAAAATTATAAAACTTATTTGTTTATATGATGATTAACTTGACAAAAAAATTAAAAAAAAAAAGATTATAGACCCGACAGAAAAATACACACTCAAATAGACAAAGTATGCGCTTAAATAAATAATTGATATGGTTTGGCTTTTATCAGAGTTTTTGTCAATATGTTCAAGACAAAAACTAGTTTTATACAGGATTTATTCTCGAAATTTTAGGAATTACATATGTGTGACATATGTCAAGGTTTCAAACCTTGGCTTTAGTTAGAACGATTAATGCATTGTTAATCATAACATTCAAAAATATTTAAGAAATAATAAAGAAAATTCAGTATTACTTCGCACTTTGACAAAGTAAAAGCGTGTCCCAAGTGTAACAAGCCATTCATGTACGGGTATGGAAAAGTGACGAGGAATTTATCATTGTTATGCCTACAAAATATTGCAAAAATAATTTTAACATGGAAGTAAAAAAAAATTTTTTTTTTTTAAATTAATATTAACATTCAAGTCCTGCGATGGTAAAATTTTTTGCCCCACACACCAACAAGATTCATTTTTACTGCATCTGCTTGCTTGGCATTAAGAAGAGAAAAAACAATTTTTTTTATAAAAAAAAAGAAAACAATTTTATAAGTTTGCTATAAAATAAATGCAGAACTATATTTTGCTTTGAAGAAACACAAATTTAAATCTCTTTCTTTTCAGACTTTATTTCAAGGTTTCTATAAAACAAGCGTGGACCATCGAGGAAAAAAATTTAATTACAAAAATGTTCATAAATATTTTATATCAGAAAACATTGCAGCTTTAAAATATTTTTCCAACTAAAAAAGTCTTTTCAAAAGTCCTGGGTGTTAAAAGATGTAAAAACTTTGAAACAATGCAGCTTGAAAATATTTTTCTAAAAAAGTATTTTGAAAAGTCAGGGGTGTTAAAAGATGTAAAAACTTTGATCAGGAAAACAATTTTACATTTTGATAAAAATTTTGATTGTGGTATTAAAAAAATCTATTTTAAATAAGTTCATAAAGGTTAGAGATCAGAGGCACCAATCATTCATCAGAGAATGATGACATTAACACGTGTCTATTATAAAAATTTAAGTACAACATAAGATCGTTTTAAGCAAATAATGAGGTTTTCATAAATGAAAACAGTATTACCTAATATCAGTTAAGTGACAGTAAATTTCATGTGCTAATCTCATTGATGACGACATAGACGACAATTAAGAAAAAATGGGCGATAAACAATATAAATAGAGTCTGTTATATAACTTTACATGTTATAGATTTAAATTTACAAAAATTCATGATCATTGAATTTCAAGTTAAATTAGAGGGAAATGACCATGTTATTGTTTTTGAAATCATCTGAATTCTACGAGAGATAAGAGAGAGAATGCTATATAATTTAAATGAATTTTTCATAAATTTTTTCGTCTGTAATCTTGACTATTTCACAAGATTGCTAATATGGCGCATTTTAGAGACATTGTTATACAAGCACTGGCGGATTTAAAAGGGGCGGAACCGCCGTAAGCCCCCTCCCTCCCCAAAATTGCAATGCCAATTGCTTGAAATTTTTCCTTGATCTAATTCTTTTCGTAAAACTCAAATATGATGATGGCTTCTGCAACTCGTTTTTTAGATTCAATCTTTCTCTAAAGTGAGAAGCCCAAAAGTTTTTTATGTTTCAATCGTAGTTAAGTGTGACACTTATTACTTTTATATTATCCAATTTTTTTTGTAAATTTATTATTTAACACATCAAGTTTTACCACATCAAATCACTTCCCAGTTCAATGAATGAGGATCGTTTTAATGCTCTCATTCTTCTTTTTGTTCACTCTAAGGTTTATGATAAAAGTCAATTTTCGTTTTTATTAAACTATTACCCAAAATAAGATAAAAATAGCTTAAAATTTTTGATATAGCTTAAATTTATATGCTTCAAATTTGAGTTCTAGTTTAGTAAAATCCGCCCCCTAATGCCAATTTCTAGATCCACACCTGATAAAGGAGCGTTTTTCAAACTGTGGGTCCCTACCCTTCAGTGGATCACGTAAAAAATAAAACGGGTCGTGACAAAAAAGAAAGGAAATCAAGAGAGAGCAAAGTGAAGAAAATCTAGGTACTTTCCTGTTATCGCCCCACCACCCATCGCTCTTCTACCACGATAAATATTCTTGTATTGTTTTAACCTAACCTACATTAAACTTACTATATATCATTTATAATATTTTATAACCTACATTGAATTTTATCCACCTAAAGATTAAAAGATTTTTCACTTGTTTTTTTTAATACATTTGTGTACTTTAATACATGTTTTATAACATTTTGGGGTGGTGGGGCGATAACAGGAAAGTACCAAAATCTGAAAGTATAAATATTTTATTCATACAAATGAATAGAACAATGTGCAGATTAAAATTTGTCTTATTACACCTAAGTATTATAGGACGCGATGCGAACGGGGGTTCTTGCTATGGGTCTCAGTAAAAAAAGTTTAAAAACGCTGATATAAGGCAACGATGGTTTACTTAAGTAAAATACTCTATTCACGATCAATTAAGTTACATGCAACAAAGATAAGGAGTTTAAAATGAAATTCCAAGGGCGTAGATAGTGAAAGGGGATCACACTGCCCCTAACTTCCTTTAATCGCCCCCTCTCCCCCACCCAAAGGATCTCTTGCATATATGATATATTATTTATATATAAATGCCCAGTGGTATGATCAACTTAAATTGGATATAAAATAGCATAGACTTTTAATACAAGATAGGCATGATATGGGGCAGGTTGAAATATTAGATATGAAACGGAATGATAAGAATTTCGAAATGAAAACTGATTTAATCTCAAGAATAACGAGTTTTGTTTCAACATTAGGTGTGGCGGAGATATTAAAACAAACTTTATAATAGTTCTAGCGGCAGGATATTCGAGTTCTGTAGTTGAATGCGTTTTTTCTGACGTTAAAAACGAGTTGATTCTGGTCATCCAAGAAGGAAGACACAGTATAGAGAATCTCAGTTCACTTTACTACACTTTGAAAATAAATTGACCAAAGGTATTGATTAATTTGTTAAAAAAAGAGTTTTGAAAGCAAAAATAGTAAATAACATTGTTAAATGAAAATCAATTTGCACCAAAGTTCTGCAAAAAAATTGATTGTTTTTCTCAATAAATATAGAATTTAACTATAAAAAATTATAAATTTATTAGAATAAATTTTTTTTAAATATATATTTCAGATGAGAATTTAGCTTTATGTATATTTACAAATGTATAGACAAAGCCTTAAAAAGTCGTAAATCTAGGTGCTCCCTCCACCTGAGTCAAATTCCTAGCTATGCAGTCGTTCTAACATTGGAGAATAAATATAAGTGCTCAGGTACGCTCAACATAGAAGATAGGAATTGAAATTAGTTTGAAAAGAAAAAAAATAGTCCATATATATATAATAATACTCGAAATGTGTAGGGGCATCAACTTCAAAAATATGATTATCTTCCCATTCTTTCTGAATTTTTATTTCTATATCTCGAAGCTTGGACACTTTGAAATTTCTTTTTTTACCACTAAAAACAGAATTAGCTAACTCAACCATTTGAAGATGAATTATAATAAAATAAAATATTTTCTGCTATAAGATTTAATAAGCCAGCTCCATTAATAAAACTAGAATAGATAAATAATATGCATAAATATTTTTAAAAATGTATTTATATTCAGATATGCCCATTTGGGTGAAAGAAAATGATAACAATAAAAAAAATTGTTAAAACTATACACTTTATTGGTGATGTTGCTAATTAGTTCCAGAGTATAAACTCCTTATTCAAAAAAAAAATAATTATAATGAAATAAGTATTTCAGATAGACTATATTTATCATTTGTTATATATTCTTTAAAAAGTGTTTGTTGTATAATGATTTAAAAATAATTCAACTGTTGTATTAATATATGAACAAATAAGTTTTGATACTGGATTTTTTAAGTTGTTGGTACATACACAACTGGACATATGTTGAGGATAGTCACGATGGGGAATTGAACTGAAATAATCTAGATCGAGTCCCCAAACTCCAAGGACTAAGCCATCAGCAGGATTCGAACTCATAACCTTCTAGTATTAAAACTAGTGATGGTAATTAACCGTGTTTTCGTTAACCAGGTTTTTACATTGCCTAATACCTTTGATGTATTAAATACGGAAAATTTTTAATCCACAGATAAAAATCTTTCAAGAAAACGAAGAATCAAATGCAATTTTATTAGAGCATTATTACAATTACCAGAACATGAAAACACAAGACATTGCATTACTGAAGTTTAAAATATTTATATATTTAAATTTATTATCATTTACTAAAGGTTTTACCAGTTATATTAACTTGTGAATTATGGTTTGGCTATGAAGAATTAGTTCGCCTTATTCACCGGTTAATAATCGGTTAATTTTAAGCGAATACCAACACTAATAAAAACCCTAACCTGTAGACAACTTTACCTAAGACACCAGTAAAAACGCATTAAATAGATTGCAAGTAATTTTTTAACATTGAACATCCTTTATACGATTTAAATTAATGTAACATCGTTTGAATTTAAAAAATTCCTATATTTTATAAAACTGGTTTACATGATATAATATTAATTTTTTTAGTGTATATGTATCAATTTTTTTATTGTTTGTGAAATTAAATATTTAATATATATTTATACTTCAACAATCATTATTTTCAGAGGCAATATTGGACAATTTAACTCAACAACCTCTTCTGCCTCTAAATATATCATTAGCAACCTCGGCTTAAATGAGGAGGCTTCACACTTAACTTTTTATCTACAATTGAAAAATTACGACGCCACATTTGGTATTCGCTTTTAAATTGTATAATTGGAGACTGCCCATCGAAATATAATCTTCACAGAATATCATTTTCAAATATTCCATTCTGAAAATTCATTTGCTCTTTCCATGAAACATCTGACCAATTACTTTTCAATTGTTTCTTTGTCGAATATTTCACATCAGCTAAATTTTAAAATTTTCTCACTTAACACATGATTACAATTGCATCAATTCTTTATCAACAACTTCATAAGACCATATAGTTTTGCACAATAAAATTTTAAACTAGCTATATTTAACTCTGTTTCTCTCAATTGAATTTTTATCGAGATATTTTATTGCTTCGGAAGATAGCGTAGTGGTAGGAGCATGTTATTCATCACGGTTAAAACACTAACTTTTTTGATTGTGTTTTTAAACTATTCACAAAAATGCCCTATTTGACCGAAAACTATGATGCTCTTTTGCAGATATTTAATGGCTAGAAAATAATTTTTGTTATCAAAACCAATTACAGATTTCGTCAAAATTGCAGTTTTCAGTGAAAGAACGAACACTCAAAATATGTTTTAGTTGTCCGTATTGCATCGAAGTGAAAAATAATATTCCATAACTGAAAAGATGATAGGGATAATTATCACGATGTTGAATTATAGAGGGGAATCGAATAATAAATTGTACCAAGCCATTGAAGAAGACACTCCAGTCTTTGAAAAACCCAAAGGCAAAGAACCAATCAGGGCTATGCTAATATTCTTTATCTTTGAAATGTTAGGGCCCCAAACTATTTAAAAACGTATACAAATATTTTTTATTTACAGACAAAGGAATAAAGTTAAATGTAGAATTATATATTTTTTTCATATGCATACTTTACATTAGTTAAAAAATATTTTAATGAGATCCTTGCGACTGTATTTTTTTGACAAAATTTTGAATTTCTGGTTGATAATTTGTCAGTCATCTGTCAATCGTGATCTATTTTTAGATTTAAATATCTTCATCGTTGAAAAAGCTGATTCACAAATATATGTAAAACGAACGCGTGGGTATAATCTCTGATAGATTTCTTTCAAAAGGGGGAATTTTTGATCATCAACTAGGCTCCATAATTTACAATTTTGGTTACATTTTAATTGCAAATCATTTTGAAGAATAGTTAATTCCATCTCAAACTGAGATGTCTAATTTGAAAGGATGTTATATTTGATTTTCAGTATCTTGCACATGAATAATAAATGGGTTTGTAATAAACTAGGATGGATCAATGATATTAGTGAACTCGGAAAAAAACCGTTCTGAAAATTTCCAATAATCAGAATTTTTTTATTTGACTGAAGGGAGGGGTATAAAATGTAGTTATCTTTTTGGTAAACAACATACATCAACTAATTTAAAAGAAAAGACCATAACTGTCTTTTCGAAAAATTGATGAACATATTTTGTAAATTTGGAAATGATTTATTATGTAACTATGTTAATTATTTGAATTAAAATAATTTGCCAAAAATGTGATTCCTTTTTTATATAACTTCAGTTTCAGCATTCATTGCACCACTGCCATTAAACCAGTTTCCATTGTTTCTTCCTATAATGTTTTGCACTTCCCTGTTTTTATGAATTTAAAGCTGCCTTGACCAAACTTAGGTTATTATCTTAGTTTGATGCCCTTTCCTCATAGAACCTACAAAAATAAAGTACTTTATATAAAAGAAAAGAATGTCTGTTGTTGTAAAGGTGGAAGCGTAGTGCGTTGATACAGTTATGCTTGATCAAGACATTCCTATCTTCTATCCAACAACTATAAAATATATATATAAATACAACTATACTGATATTTGATAGGATCTTATCAAAATTTTTTTTGAATAGTTTGAACCCTGAATCAATTAATATTTTATGTGGATAACTTTGTGAAAAACAAATTCATGAAGTATAATAGAGTTCATCGATGAAAAATATTATTTTGAAATTAAATTAATTTATAACTTCAAACAAGGAATTTTAAAAATTAAATATACTTTCTACAAAAAGTACATAAGAACATAATTTTTTAAACGCATGCCCCATCCTTTCTATAAGGTGTGAAAATGTGGTACCAAGAAATTATAATCGTCTGCTTATAACACACAAAAATAAATGGAAAAAGATAGCAGACGATTATTCTTCAAAATTCTGGTCCTCAAAGGGTTAAAATTGCTGCTTTAATTGACAAATATTTCAGGATCAAATCTCAGTTAATCATATTTAAACACAAAGAGTGCTATATATTCTATGATGAAAAGTAAATATATAACCATTCAACATTTCTAAAAAAAATATGTTTTGGCTAGCTATAGACGCTAATGGTATTACTCGCGGAAAAAGAAACATATAGAAACACATATATACAATTTGCAAAATAATACATCAGAAAAGTATTACATATCACACATTTAAAACAGAATTGTTTAATTATTACATAAAAATTAGAACCAAGATCAGGGCTACCAAGTTTCAAAAATTGTCATGCGGGAGAAAATTTTTCGTCAAGCTTTGGAGAAAATTCAATTTTTCCGGTTTTTTTTCTACAAAAAATCAGGCAATAAAAATGCCTTTGAGATGATTAATAGCCAATAGACTTCATATCTATGTACGAAGGCCCCTAGTCAGAAAAAAATGTCAGTTGAGAGAGGAGGCAATCGATTAGGTAAGGATATGGTTAGATTTCTACATCATTTATTCACCGTTTTAATCATAGAACGTCCAAAGGGGCTATTTTGACCCTTGCAATATTTTAAATGACAAGAATTTATGTTATTTATTGTCGATTCTACTTGAAATTCAATAAATTTCTAAAAAAAAAAATACATAATTTTTAGACAGTCACTAATATACCAAAAAACTCTCTAAAAAAAGGCACTAGGCCCTAGAGAAAATCTAAAAGATCTGTTATAAAAGGTTATTTTTGAGTTCGTGGGTACTTTTTATTGATTTCTATATCTTCAAAATAATAAACTTTGCATACGAGTGAAACTAAACGTGTTTTATGTGACACTCTATGGAAATTATCATTTCTGAACTACATGTTTTCATAGCTATATTGAATGTGAGAGGAGTTACTATGTCAAAAGTTAAAATATCAAATTATATTCCATAAATAGATAAGCTTTCGATAAGTCAGAGTAAATGTTTGTGCCTGATCGCATTAAAAAATTAAGTTGAAGTATAATTTTTTTCGCATCATAAGTATAATTACAAAGTTAATTGTAAATGATTAAACATGATTTTTAATTAGAAAAAATTAATAATTATTTTTGATTAAAGTTTATTAATGATTCAAATTGTATTGATGAGTCGCTTTTTTGACTGGATAATAACTGAGGTTGGGGGTTAGAAATTAAAACATTTTGAAACTTCTTCGGATGTTGCCATTTTAATTATCAGCATACTAGATTTTTTTTCTAATTTTATGGATGATTTTGGTAATGCAGGTGACATGCGGGATTTGAACTCAGTTTACGTGTGACTCCCGCAAGATGAAGCACAAGCGATCGACCCATGAAAAAAGGAGAGACCTCTTTAAAAATGGATCATGATGATATTCAGAATAGAAGAATCTTTTGTAGAATATACAAGTATATACAATACATATTTAGAACAGATCTCCGTTCACTAAAAACAAAAGTGTTGGGGTCATTACATAAATAAATGATTGAAAGCTCTAATATAGATTTCAAGATGGTGAAAATGTTTACTTTTTTAGTCGTCCTTATCGCATCCAAGAAAGAATAAATCTTACATAGCTAGACAGATGCTAGCGATAGTCGCGATCTGGAATTGAACCTAGACCGACAGCATCGATACCATACGTTCCCACCACTAGGCCATTTGCCGTCAACACTTCATTGCATCTTTTACTATTTTGAATGTGTTATTTAATGTTGCTAGGGATGGAGCATATTCGAGTAGATATGACTTAATTTTTTTTATGTTCACTTTCCCTTTGTATCATTTTTACAATTCCTCATAAATATATCTCTAGTAGTTTTAAACTTCAATTTGACAACATAAAATATTTAAATGAAAATAGAATTTAAATCCCATTTTTAAATATGCTATAATTTGTTTTATCATTCACAAAAATGCACGCAAAATGATTTTAAATAAAGAAACAGCGATAATAATTGATGCAAAAGACGCCATGAATAAATTAGATAATTTTAAAAATTCCTTTTATTGTACTGTTTAAGATTTTTGGCTCAAATTTTCAAATTTCTTTTCTGAAGGTCTGAGGTTTACGTTGTCGACACATTAACATAATTTGTACGATTTCAATATCATTTGAAGGTCAAATATATGAATATATATTATTTTTAAAATTTTGAACTTGAGAGTTTGAAATTTTACTTAATTCTAATATATTTTCTGATTTAGAAGATGAAAATGGTATTTGCAAAAAAATTTGTTTAAAAGGAAAGCAAAATTTAAAGGGGATGTATCAAAATTTTAAAAATGGAATTCCTTACAAATAATTATAACTAATATCCTGAATCAGCGATGGATAAGGTTCAATGGTTGTTAGAGTGTGCCTCTCAACTTAATAGTTGAATATCTGGGGTTCGATCCCCAAAGCTCCAGAGTCCCGACTCTTAAAAACCAAATTACAAACACTGTGATTAACCATCTCAAACATAATGAGAGCATATAGCCTTACGACTGAAAGGGCTTTGATATCCAACTAACCAATCAAATAGAGATTTGGGTAAAAATTTAGAAAGGGTGCTGGAATTTTTAGGGCTTATCTTCTAAATTATAAATATTGTCCTACCTCTATCGGGCAAATTCATTACTGCTTTCAATAGATATGGGAACTTTCACAAATGATATCAACAAATTTTTAATGCTGTCTGGAGCGGATGTTAATTTTGGCGCGCCCCTTAAAATTTGCAAATAACACTTCAAAACGCCCATAACTTAACAACAAATGTGGTATATAGGCTGTAAAATTTGAATAAAAAGTGTAGCAAATCATTATTACAATACTATTTAAGTCTAAAATATCTCGATTAAATTTTTATTGATGATATATTAATAAACAAATAAATGCTGTCCCAGAGTGGACCAACTCCTTCTTGGTACGCCACTGGCACCCCTTTTTCTTTAATCAAAAAAAAACCAAAAAAAAAAAAAAATTTAAAAAAAACAAAAAAAAAAAAAGGAAAAAAGAAAATTTTTAAATAAAAAAAAATTTTTTTTTACTTTTATTTTTTTAATTATATAAAATTTTGTGTGATACTGCAGGGCGAGGAAAAATTGACCCAAAAAATTAGAAAAAATTGACTTTTACTCAGAGAAAAAATTGACTTTATTGACTTTTTAAAGTTTCATTGAATTGAACAACTATGAACACTTTAAAGAAAGTATTGAAAATTATTTCAAATAATCCATAACTTTGTAATACAACAACATATAATTAATGACATTTTCTGATTTAAAATTCGATCATTTTCTAGCAGTTTTTCCAGTTTAGAAAAAGATCTTTCTACTTCTAAAGTTAAAACTTGACAATTTTGTAATTTGGGATAAGTACTGCGAAAGATTTGAGAGTTTTCCATATTCATGATTTTATTGATTTCATTTTATTTGAATCTATTTTCAAGATGCCTTTTAACGCCACATTCGTCTTAAATGAAATAATGTTGAAGAAACAAGTAAAAGCATCTTTGACTGAAAAAGTCTCTATCTTGACCTTTTCCTACTAAATCAATGAATCGTGAATATTCTCTAATTATTATTATTGTTAGCAAGTTTTGACACTGATTTTTTTTTTAACAATTTCTTGAAATTTGGCAATCAAATTCCATCATCTTCATCATTAATTTCTTTACTGCTGGAAGATTTTAATGAAAATATTTTGCTGCTTGCAACCAATTTGTCAATTTTGTTACAATTGGAACTGAAGTGTTACGGATAGGTTTGAAAAGAGAACGTCTTTTTCTATTAGTAATTTTAAATGATTTAATGCCGGTAAATCTACAATTTTGCAGGATAACTAAATTTTTAAGGTAAACTTGTGTAAAAGATGTGAAAAATATGCAATGATAAAAAGAGTTTGGGTAAAAAATTCCATAACTTCTGGAGCGATATATCGTATGTAACCGCGTTTGTCAACAGAAAAAATGTGTCTTACAAAAAACATCTTCATGTTTAACCTCAGTCAGGCAAACTTTACAGTAAAACCTTTTATTAGATGAAAAAAAGCCCAACTATTGTGAAAGTGTTGATATAAAGAAGAAATCTTGTATGTATCGCTTATAACAATTTTAGGCACATTGAATCAAAAAGTGTTAAATATAAAAATTGACTTTATTGACCTAAACTCGAAAAATTGACTTTAATTGACTTAGAAATTTGAAGTTAGTTCAAAAATTTTTAGACTAAACAAGTTGACTTTATTGACTTTTACTCGCCCTGGATTATTTGTTAATAAATTTTGGCGTTCGTATGGATAATTGAACATACTAGTTTTGTCCAACGGAGCAGCAGGTTAATACTAACTCTGAACAAATTCGACCTGTCCAACAAAGAGCACGATACCTAAAAAACACAGACGATCCATATTCAAAGTCATTCAAATAAGAGGCATACGTAAGGTTGGTAAGATTATTACGTTCCAAAATAGGAACATTGGCCGTAAATGGGTTAATATAGCCTTGAGGCCTAATTGTCTCTCAACAAGTCCAACAAGATTCTTAAAAACAAATATTTTTTAAAAATGCGAAAAATTAGAGCAGTAAAATTATTTATACACAAAAAGATAAAAAAAAATAACTAAAAATAATGAAAACAATTTGAATAATATAAAAAGCAAAATTGACTATAAATTTTTTAGTTGTTATAAATTAAAGTATAAATTTGAACCAAACAACTTCTTTGCAAAATCAAAAAAGGGCTAACTTCGATCGACAGGATGTAATTATTTTGCCAGTTTTTGCACACTATTAGTTTCTGTTAAATTATGGTGATTCTGGCCACTTGAAAATTAAATATTCGTGTTAGAATCGATAAGTTAAAGATTGATAAAAAGATCTTTTTTCAAACACTCAATATAGGATGACTACACTCCCTACTACGAATGGGAAAATCGTAGATCTTCCTTGTGAACAAGGTGCATACTTCCTTGTTGAAATTGTGTTATCCTCAAAGTTACTACTACTGTGAGATAGTGTGTTTTGTTTTTTAAATTTTCACAATGTGATTTTTACATTTTCTTAATAAACTTTTCCTGCGCGACATGAGTATACGAGATGCTAAAATCCAGAAAAAAACTGTGTAATGAATATTCAATGTTGATTTGCAAATGTGTATAAAGAATTTTTGAATTGCAAAACCAATCTATAATAATTGTATTAAAAAAATTGAGAGATGATAACATTTTTTAGAAAAAAAAGTGATCACATCACTTTGAGACATTTTTACATCATAAGTTCCAACTTTTATTGCAAGAATGAAATCAACATGCTCGATTTTTTTTATAAAAAAAATATTTTTATTTAAAATTTGAATATTTATAGAAAAAATTTCATTGATAATAATCAAAATTTGATTGACAATTTTAAACATTTTTACAGCCTTATTTCGAAAGTTAAATTCAGAAATGAAATCAGCATACTCAGTTTAGTATAAAAAATACTTTTTTTAAAATATGAATGATATTTTTAGGACAATTTTATTTGGAAAGAAATAAATTCAAAATAGTCAATTTAGTATAAAAAATGCTCAAAATAGTCAATTTAGTATAATTATACTTGTTTCAATCGCAATTTTAAATGGCGTTATCGACAATGAAACCCAGAAATGAAGTTTTGGGCGTGAGTAAGGTTGGTTAGAAACTGGGCTTCGATAATTGAAGGTCTTGGGTTCGATCCCGCAGCAAGCCTACTTTCCTCATAGTTCGATACAAGCGGCACAATTGTGCCTTCTCAATGAAAACACCACATGGTAAAAAAAAGTCAGGATGGTCGATTTTGTATTCAAAAAAATATTAAATTTAAATATTTTTTGGATATCATTTTCAAACATCAATCCCAAATAGGAATGATACTTTCAGACATGTTTACACCCTAATTACGGAAATAGAATTTAAAAATAAAATTCGCTAGACCAATTGATGATATTTTTGAAGAAATTTTCAAGTATCAATAATAAATTTGATTGACATCTTCAAAATTTTGAATCTCTACTGCGAATACTGAATCCAGAAATGAAATTAGTATGCTCGATTTAATAATTTAAAATGCATATTTTATTTAAGACTTGAAAGATATTTTTGTGAGAAAATTTATATTTCGATCAAAATTTTGATTGATATATTATTGACTAAGTAGACACATGTTTATCAAAAAGATTATAGATATAAAATTTGTATGAGTTCCAAACTGTCCAGAATGATAATTTTTTTGGAGAGTATCTAATATAGACACTAAACTACAGATAAATTCAGTTTTTGTTTGAAAACCTTTCGTTTTGGATAGGCAGTTTTTGGCACGGATGTGACATCCGAATAGATTGAAAATGATATCAAAATAAGAAGTGTGCGATTTTAGGATATTGTATAATATAAATTGAGCCAATTTTATATTAAAAGTGTTTTAGTTGAGAAGGGTGATGCTTAAAATCGTTGCTACATAAACTGTGAGAAAGGTGTAATAGTTGTTTATTATTTCAAAATCATAACAAATTGAAAAATGATTGATACTAAATAAAAGTTGAGCGTCTTCATAAATAAAATATAAAAAAAAACAAAAAAAAGTTTGGAAATTCTTTTTTTGGAAAGTGAGCGCCTTCACACTCATTTTTGCGTAAACTTCTTTTCAATAAACTCAGCCAAGTCCAGATCTTTTTTGGAAAGGCCATTGACGTCGTGCGTGGAAAGTGTTATGGACACTCTGTTGTAGACATTGAACCATTCAGGATGGTGATTCATCTTTTCAGCCTTCAACGCGATTTGTGTCATGAAACCAAATGCCTTTTTAAAGTGATAAAAAAAGTTTGATTAAAATACGATATATTTTTGAATCGTTTAAACATTTCACATGAAACCCCTCGTTTTCTTCTAGAAAATTTTGCAGCGCTAATTTTTAGACCAGGGTTTCTCAACCGTGGTCACTTATGTGCGAAAATGGAATTCAGGTGGGCAATTGTTTTAGAAAATTTTTCGAAATTTTACAATGTACAATATGTTTTAGTATATTTACAAAAACAAGTATTTAAATATTTTTTCAAATATTTATTGAAAATTTATATTAAAAGTAATTTTATTCCTTTTTACATAATGATTTAGTGGGGTCAGAATTTCAAGCAAAGTAAAATTTATCTAATCAAAAATCTCAGCTGAATGATCACCAGGGCAAACAAAAGACAATAAAGTCAAAAAAATATTTGTTTTTTCTTAAAATTGGATCTGAGTATGTTTATTAGTTTTAGCACCTCTTTGGCTTTCTGTAAATGATTTTTATTAGGTCAATAAAAATAAAAAAATGTGTTGTTAGGTCAAAAAAAAGTTGATAAAATCAAGTGTCATACTTTAATTTTAGAAAAAAAAACCAAAATTTTGTGAACTTATTTAAAAAAAATTTGTTATGTTTGTTTGCATTTATCAAATAAAATGTTTATTTTCAAGTTTTGTTTAGCACAACGAGTAAGTTACATAATAAGAATGGCCTGGGAAAATATGCATATAAATTAAAGACTAATAACTTCCAAGTTTATCTATAAATTGAATTAAAATGTAAAATAGTGATATATAAAGGATTAATATATTTTTTTTTTTTTTTTTTTTTTTTTTCCCCTTTCCTTCCCCCCCCCCCCCCCCCCCTCCCCCATTAAACAAAAAAACAAAAAAAGGGGGTTCTTTAAAAAAAAAAAACCCTCTTTATTATTTTATTTTTTTATTTAAAAAATATATAAATATAAATATATATTTTTTTTTTATTTTTATTATTAAAAAAATATATTTTTTTTTTAAAAAATTTCATATATTTTTTTTAAAAATTTTTTGGGGAGAAGAGGGAAAACTGCCCCCCCTCTTTTAAAATATTTTTTTAAAATATTTGTGTGAAATTTTTCTTTTTTAAATTTAAAAATATTAATGGGTTTGTTTAAAAAGTTGGATAAAAAATTTTTTTTTTTATATACAATACTTTATTTCATTTTTTCTGTAATTTTATTTTTACATGGACATGCTTCAGAATCTGAACTATTTTATGCGTATTTTCTCTTGATCTTAATAAAATTATTTTATTTAAAGCTATATGCAATAAAACTTATATTTTACTTTAGATTAGACAAATAGCAACCTTTTCTATTCTAAGTATGCCTAAAATTGTAAAATCGGACGCATTGAAAATTAAAACTTTTGTTTCTATATATTCCAATGAATTTGAAGTCTTGAACAAAAATTTATTTTGCAAATTATGCAAAGTGAATGTTAAACATGAAAAAGCGTTTTTGTAGAAAGTCACCGAGCTAGCCAAAAACATCATAACTTGTTGGTTTCAATTTCCAGCAGTTCGTCCATTAAAAATTTTACAAAACCTATACAAAACATTTTTTTGAGAGAGATTGTTTCGTTTTTGGAATCCAATATTCCTCTTCACAAACTCTCGCATCCGTCTATGCGCGCTTTTTTTGAAAGTATAGGGTATACTTTACCTTCAGTATCAATAAGCAGATTAGTTTTAAATAAACTTGCTGAAGAAAAACTTAACGATTTGAAAGCACATTTGACAAACAAACCGATTTTTATGATATTAATTGATGAAAGCGAGGTAAACACTCAATTTTTTGCTAATACATTAATTGGGTCAATTGATCAACCTGAAAAAGCCTTTTTGCTAAACTGTGAAGCTATCGATGAAAGCTTGAATAGTAAGATATTGAAGGAAATCATTGAAAATTCTGTTTTGCTTTTGACTGATGCGGCCTCATACAATATGAGCTGCGCAAATGATATGAAAAATAATTATGAGAGACTTTTTCATGTCACTTGCTACACAACTGTAGCATGAAAGTCAGGGCCTATTTTTCTGAAGTTGACGATTTAATACCTTCAATAAAAGCTGCTACAATCAAAAATAAAAAAAGGAGAAATCTTTTTAAGTCGATAGGATTTCCACTTTGTCCTGTCGTTACGCGTTGGGCGACCTGGCTAAAAGCAGCATCTTACTACGCAAAGAACCTGTGTCAAGTCCGAGAAATTGTTAACAATTTCAAGAGTGATGGCGGTATTCTGGTTCAAAGGGCCAAAAATAGTGCCATTAATGGGAATTTGACTAAACAGCTTTTTATAATTGAACAAAACTATTTGAAAATGGCTTATATCGTCGAGAAATCACAAACATCGTATTTTTCAATTCAAGACGCTTACAAAATCTTACAAGTATTAAGTTTTGAACAGGACGTTTCTGGAAACAAATATTTGAAAAAAGTGATATTCCAAAAATCATGCGTTTAGAAAACTGTCTTATTTCACGCAGTGAATTCTTACTCTTACACAAATGTCCATCTACAACTACTTCAGTTGGACGTTCATTTTCAATGTTAAACAAACTTTTATGTAAAGATCGAAACTTCGATCCAAAAATATCATTAATTATATGTTGTTTTATTTCAATTCAAATGTTTGAACGTTTATTTTTCATTCTTTAGTGCTAATATATTCAGCAATTAGTATGCAATAAAATATTTTGTTTCTGATGATATATAAATTGGGATATTTTCAAAAAAAATGTAGGTAAAAAATTTCAAGTTTATACGTTTAAAAGTCAAAATTTCAAAAGGCAAGAAATCAAAAGTGTTTAGGTCAAAAATTGTTCGCCCTGCTTATAACACAAAGAGAAGAGTTGTTATAAGAAGCATTTGATGCTTTAATTTTAGACAAAGCCAGGAGGTAAGCATGTATATTAGTGCCTCCAAATATAAATGTCTGGTAACGTTACTGGGTACATCACTACTAAATAGTAAATACTCAGAAACAATAAACAATTTGAAAATATTTACGGTTCATTGTAAAAGGAGGTTTTACCGAAATGAAGTCATTAAAGATGAATTCTTTTTTGATTGCGTCACGATCTTGAATGATGAACCAGCCCGCTCCTTCACACAGATTATTCAAGGATGTTTTTCTCTCTTCTGGCGTAAGTTTTGTTAGGGTTGATGCCTAAAAGTAAAAAGAGTACTTTTATAAATGCTTATATAACCATAGATTACGACAGGTATTCGTAAAGATTCGATTACAGAAACTACACCTTCAAATACCTCACTTAAATATTCCAATTCCAAATTAGAACACGTTCGTTCAATGTTTTGATGTTAATGTTGTTTTCGTATAAATCTATTTGATTAATTACTTAATCCACTAGTGACGTAGCGATCTCAATTTTTCCACCAATGCCAATTTCGATTATATTTTAAAATTGCTAGGCAAGTGATTTAAGTTTATACATTTTTAAATTATTTTGTATTAATGGCTTTTAAACACCTCCCTTGGTTCCTTACAATTTGTTTATTCTATAAAAGTAAACTTGTTCACCATAATTCATCAACTAAAACAGGAGGAGGTAAAGATGAAACAAAATTAACATACTGTGTTATGAAGTGAAATTCAAGAGTTGTGAAAATGGGTCAAAAATGAAAGGAAATTGGTCAACGTTATTTGTGAACTTATTATTATTTAGTAAATTTTTTTAAACCAAATTGTGAGCAAAATTAATCTTTTAATAAAATCGTATTATAGTGCGTACAAAGCGCTATGCATAAAATAAAAAGATTCTTTTACTCTTTATAGCTAGATTACAAACTTTAATTTGTCTATTGGCTCGGTTGATAAAATCGGTGAACAATAAAAAATTTGTCGATAGCGATCAAGCAAACTACAATCCACAAATGGTTCAGAAAATAACTAAAATAGATAATTAAATACAAATGAAATTTTCACTTGATAGCATAAATTTTATCGCTTTGTAACAAATTTTGTAATCAGTACAATCAGATTGAAAATAGATAATAGAGTTAATAGTGTAATTCAAAATAAGGATAATAATATTAAGATAAAATAAGAAGAATCCGCTTTCAGACAAGAGAGGGTTATATTTCAAAATATATAGTCAGATCGACTTAAGGAGAGATCAAGACGATATATAATTATTTGACCTCTTACTCCAAAGTTCTATTTTTTATACTAATAGTTATTAATAAAATGCAAGGAGAAATTCATGTTATATTTTTAAAAGTTAAAAGATTGTTGAGATCTTTTAAGATATTTCTTGTAAAGATGAAAGATTTTTTAAGGCTATATATATTTTTTATATGAAGAAGAAATAAAGATATTATAAAATTTGTTTCGAAGAAATTGTTCAATGATTTCAATAATAGTTTCACAAAAAAATTTGTCAAAGAGTAAGAGAAGTTTTTCACAAGATCAGTAAAAAGTTCGATGGATACAATGAAAACTAGATACTTGACTGCTAAAGTCGAAATAAGTTAGAAAATAATTTGCATAGAAAAATGTGAAAAAATCTTACCATTTGAACAGAAAATGAATTAACTGGAACAAATTTTTTAAAAATCATAAATTTATAAAAAGAAAAAGAGTTTGATTGATTGATAAAAAAGAATAATAAAATTTAATTTAATTTTCTTTTGATATCACAACTATATTATATTATAATATATGAGATGCTTGGATCAATTTCACTTCCAATTCTTCGTCCAACCCCTGGCCCATAATCAACACACTCACGAAAGTAAAAAAAATCTTTCGAATCTCCATCAACTTCTTCCCCACACAGACACTAACACAATTCTCATAAACCCGCCTTTTCTCTCGTCCATTTTTCCCGCCGACAATCCCCACAACGATGATCCATACCATGCTGCGCAACGCTTACTCTCGCAAAAACTAACATCATCGCTAAACCCCTCCCATTTCCCTCCCATCACACTAAGAGAGTTATCTCAGGCGGTAAACTCACTCAGACCAAAATCAGCTCCCAGCCACGACACAATCACCGCAACCCACATTAAAAAATCATTTCACCTTTTACATACCAATCTACTCCACATATACAACGCATGCTTATCAAACTCCTTTTTTCCATCAATATGGAAAATAGGCAAACTTCTCTTTCTGCCTAAACCTCACAGAGAACCCTCACATCTAAAAAACTGGCGACTAATCACTATCCTCTCTGTTTTAGGCAAGCTATTAGAAAAAGTAATTCGCAAAAGGCAGTATATATCACAAAACAACCTCATAGACCCATCACAGTTTGCATATCTCCCGCACAGGAATACTGAGTCAGCTCTCTCCAAACTGACCAAGTATTTAGAACCCTGGCACCCCGCCATCATCCTCAACATGTATCTCAAAAAATACCCACCCTACATAATCAAGCTAATCAGCAACTACCTACAAAACCGCTGCTTAATCTTCCACGAAAAATCCATTCGCGCAGTTCATACACTCTCTCTCTCCATTCCCCAAGGAGGTTGCCTCTCTGACATCCTCTGGCTCATTCTCATCAATCCTCTCCTAGATCTCCTCGAGTCCAAATCTCACTTTTCCCAGTGCTACTCCGAAGATCTTCTCTTTTCTTTCTCCGCAAACACACAACACGAAAATATCCCAGAAAATCGCCTCACTTTTCAACATCCTGAACTTCACCGCCACCTCCATAAAAATATCTTTCAACACATCCAAAACCACCCTAATTCATTTCACTCGCAAACACTCCCAACATCTACCTTTGCTTACCAATCATAACACCCTCATTCAACCCGCAACCACTATCAAGTATCTAGGTCTTACCTATCAAACAAACATGAAATGGTCCACACACTTCAAAAACGCCTACATCAAATTATCACAGACTCTGTTCCAACTAAGAAAAGCAATCTCATACAAATGGGGTCTAAGTATCCATCATTCTTTATTCATCTACAAATCTCTCATACTTCCGGTAATCCAATATGGCATCCTCTCATGGGGCTCATCGCTCGCTCACCCATCCACCCTTACATATTTATTCAAAATCCATAGACTCAGTCTATTAACCATCTCGAAAGCTTATCGCACAACCCCAACATCTATTCTAGAAATCACACTGAACTGCATACCACTTTTAATCCAACTGAAAGACACCTTCATCAGACGCTACATTTGCACATACAAATCTCTACTTCCCCCATCTTCAGCCTCCCATTCACATCGTCCACTGAACGCATCACACACTCACACGAAACTGCTTCACACATCACTTCCCACTTTGCACTGTTACCTCATACACACTAAGCTGCACCCCACCACATTAGTACATCCCTCTTCGCCCCTTCCTTTTGCTATCACTACTCACACAAACAAATATCTCGCCACTAAACAGGTAAAAAAGCGCAGACATCGCTCCTATCCTTCAACCCTGAGAATCTTTACAGACGCTTCCAAGTCATTGCAAAAATGCGCTATCTCAACCGCTTTTTATGCAGGCGCTTCTCTATATCCCTTCTTTTCTACAAGCTCTCCTCTAAATCATTTAACTACAACTTATGATGCTCAATGTCAAGCTTTAATCACCTCATGCGATCAGATCACACAACACATCAATACCTTCACACGTTTCACTCATATTCATTTCTATACAGACTCCCTGAACATCACGCGCGATCTACACCTTATCAAAAATGTTCCCTTCTTTGCTTCCATCTTGTTCTCAAAACTACGACTCCTCTCCACTCATTTCACTGTCTCCATTTTCTGGTGCCCCGCTCACTCCAAAATACAAGAAAACCTGCATGTTTACCATCTCGCCAAAAGAACCTTATCAAGATCCTGTATAACACATTTGACCTCAGTACACCCCAACGTCTTACTACGCAACATTTCCATGCACACTCAAAACCAATAGCAAAACTCCCTCACCAACTCCACAAACACCCTGCTTTGGCGCATATCAAACATCAATACCATAGACCAATCTTGGGCTTCGCACAAATACATTCCATTGAGATCTCTTATTAGGTGGCTCTCGGGTCATTGCCCCTGCAAAACCTACTTTTTTCGCATTAAAGTCTCAGACAACCTGACGTGTCGGTTCTGCAACACACTTTTCGAAACACCATATCACCTCGCCTTCCTCTGCTCATTCTTCATCTCACACCGACACAAACTTATCAACGCATGCGCCTCAACCCTTGGCCACTTTCCCACTAATCTAAGCGACATCATTACTTACCCAGAACTCTTAAATTTACTCTCCGCCTTGATAGGCACTATTGAACCCATCCTTCACCTCAGCCCACAATAAAACAGACTATCCTTCTCTATATATATTTATTATTTCTAGAATACTCCTAACATTCTTCTTTGCATTCTTCTCTTCAACCCCCATCAAGCAATTTGCAAGCATATCAATTAAATTTGGAAAGTGCTTTGACATCTCTACCTACCTACCTACCTACCTACCTACCTACCTACCTACCTACCTACCTACCTACCTACCTACCTACCTACCTACCTACCTACCTACCTACCTACCTACCTACCTACCTACCTACCTACCTACCTACCTACCTACCTACCTACCTACCTACCTACCTACCTACCTACCTACCTACCTACCTACCTACCTACCTACCTACCTATCTACCTACCTACCTACCTACTATATTATATTATTTCTTAGATATCAAAAAGCATTCAATTCCGCATATGGAATTGACTTAGAACGATTAAGCCGATCAATTGACCGGTAAATTCATTTTGAAATATAATAATCACTAAAAATAAATTTGTTTGAAATTGAAAAATGCTCTTAAAATACGTTTAAAAACATTTTTGACAATGTGCTTTTGAGAATTTATTCAACTTATAGTATTTTTATAGCATTTCTTCATTTATGATTCCATCCTACTGCAGAATATTTTGAACTCAAATTTAAAAACAAAAGAAAATAAATGATTTATTAAAAAAAGTTACAAAGTTTTTTATTTCTCAAATTCTGTGCATAAATTGAATATTTGGTTTTAACAAGAATAACAAACAAAAATGTTACAATGTGAACAAGGTGTTCTTGTCTTATTTTATGACCACTTTTTCAAGTCATTCTTTTACCATAACTCAAAACGTTTTGATAAAAATTTTGTTGAAACAATATTTGCCAAACCCACTTTTTTAAGTTGTGTTTTTTTTGTTTTTTCTTCTTTGACACAATATTTTCTCCAATTCAATGAGAAAATCTTTACTTTTTTGATATTCATTTCGAGTTCTTTAGATATAACATAGGTAATCAAGCAAACAATATCTAATATTAAAAAAACTGAAAAAGGCCATCTTCATGAACATGGCTTATTTGAGTAAGCTCTCACCATTTGGTGTACTTTGTCAACTTCTCCTTTTCATGGTTATAAAATTGGGCACTTTTTTGTATCTTCAAAGGCCATCTTGGCATTTTTTGAGCCTCAATGGTTAGGGGTACCTCTCTGCTTAACAGTTCAATGTCAGGGTTTCAATCCCCACGGCTCACGAATCTTAAAAACAAAGTTACAAAAACAGTGATTAACCATATCTAACCTAATGCGATAGCCTTACGGTTGAAAGTGTTTTGATATCCAACCAACCAACCCAAAAAACCAACCCCTGTTTTTAATAATTTAAAGGAAAAAAATTAATATAACAAATTTTTATTTTTTTTTATTTAACTTCATATCTTACCGTTCAGAAATGACTCACTGGTACATAATGGGTTAATATTTGAAAAGTGGAATCATATAAGTTTCTTCATTTGCAATTTTAAGCTAAAGTGAAATCAACACATATTATATATAATTTCCAAAATCAGTTATACAAACTACAGTCTAACCTTCTTTAACGAAACAGGCTGAGGAGGTAGTTTGAGTGGCTCACTTAAGGATGTGGCGTACATAAGGAATCAACAATAAAGATTCGTGATCCTTTTATGTAAAATTTGTTTTTAGCCATTGGCAAAAAAATTATGTAATTTAAATTTACATTTATAATAGTACACATTTAATTGAAAGATTCAAATGATAGAACCTAAAACTTTTTAAGTTTATGAGAAATTCTAAAGCTTAAGAAAATGAAGAGACTTATCATTCTGGTTTGTCAACTATATTTTTTTTATTATCATCTTCAAAATTAACATAACTATTATCATTACTATCATCATCAAAAGAAATAAATTTCTGTGCGGCTTGATTCTAATCTATTACATGTGAGATATTAAATTGTTTGTAAATTTAGTTTTTTATAACCGTAATTAAACAACTATTTGGAAAGTGTGAGCATTGAAGCGGAAAAATAACTATCAAATTCATCTTTTTTTCAGTTCATTCAGAACAATCCAATTCGTAAAAATATTGCTGTAATTATAAAATATTATATAAACTTTAAGTCATAATTCCAGTTTTATTTGATAAAAAAAGTGCTCATATTTTTTCAAATGTAAACTAATTCTAATAAAACCAATAATAAACAGATTTATTGAAAAAAATGGCCTGAAAAGAATAAGAATGTGTTATCAATAGAATCCAAATTTTCAAAAAGAGTAAAAGTCAATTAGAAATTTATAGTAGATATAAGAACAAACTTTGAAAAAACATCTCTCTGAAAAAAACATTTTTCAAATGAAAAGCAATAAATATAATTAAGTTTTTTATTTTATCTGGCGCTAAGATGAATTGCACACATTTTTTAAATTTATATTTTAATAAGAAAATGAATATCACAAATCACTTTGAACTTCGAAACATTTTTGTTGCTTGTTTTTTTACTTTTTGTCTCATTTTTCATAATAGTTTTAAAATGTCTTCCTATTAATAAATAAATATTTTTTTATTTTTAAAAATATTAATTTAATCTTGTGTAAATATTTAAAATTTTTTAATAATCTCTACTTAAATACAGCTATATTTTTTTTAATAATTATAATAAATATTTGTTTTGACTTCAACTGACTTAGGTTAACTTGACAAAACATATTTTCTTTGAGGGCTAGAAATTTTCAGTTCAAGCCTTTTCCTTACGGTAGTAGCTAGAGGTCTTTAAAAAGTAGTTATAATTTAAACTAATTAAATTTCTTGCTTCCGTTATTAGCTAAACTATTCAAAAACGAATATATAATTTTTGCCAAATATAGCTTGAAATTATTATTATTTTTGTGGCTGTATTTTTAATCAATCCAAAAATATGCACATCATTTGTCTATAAATCTCCTCACATTGCTTATGTATGGATGGCGCATCAAACAATCTAATGTCAGTTTATAAAATATTACGTTCAATGATATTCCAATCTAATAAATGTATTTTTTAAAAACATGCTCGATGTGTTATCAAGTTTAGAAATATAGATTATATAATATCAGTTTAGAGATTTTTATTTTATTGAATGATCAAAAATTAATAAAACAGTTGTTCTCTACGAAATTTCTTAAGAAACTTTCAGTACAAAGTAGAACTTTATAAATAAACTTATGTTATTTAGTGGGCCAGATCTAAGTAATCTTTTGTTTAGACAAACCTGATTCCATCATTTTTTAAAATAGAGGACTGATTGAAATATTTTATTTATAGTAAAATGAATTTCAGTCTAAAACTCTCAAAGAACCTTTTTCGGTTATTTCCAACTTTCTCTTCAACTCATTCTTCCATACAGCGAACCATGTTCATGACACCTATTGTGATTGAACAAACTGGCCGTGGTGAAAGAGCCTATGACATATACTCAAGATTGCTCAAAGACAGAATTATCTGTGTCATGGGTCCGGTCAGCCTTATACTTACCAATTTCTCTTATTCCTCATTTTATTCTTTTTCTTTTAGATCACAGATGAGCTTTCTAGCTGTGTGATTGCTCAGCTCTTATTTCTACAATCAGATAATAACAAAAAGCCCATTCATTTGTACATTAATAGTCCAGGTATCTTAATTTTTTAACCATAAATCATATTCTTTTTAAATAGTAGATCCGGGCTGGGCAAAACATATAAAGGCCTCATAGTAGAGCAAAATGGACAATACGTAACCATTATCAGGATAGAAAAATTATACAATTTAATTGGGTTGAGTGACTACAATTTGTAGTCAACTGATTTTTTACGTTAATATATGTTTTTGTTTTTCAGACAATTAAATATAAGTGCCTTTAAAAAATATTTATTGAAATCATTTGTCACAATACTTGCAAGTTATCGTTTTTTTTTATCACAAGAATGTTCTTTACAACAAGCTTTTGAGCAAATGGAACATCTTTTTCTTAAAGATTTTTTACAAATAAAACATCTTCTTGGGGTTTCTTTTTTTTTACTTTTTCAGAAGTTTGAGCTTGCGTGCTTGATGTGAAAAAATTAATCACGTATTTTAGTTTGGTGGAAAGATAAATATTTTGTAATCTTTTTTTCATATATGCCAATGAAAGTTTTTCTAAATTTTTGAGAAAGTGTTTTCTTGATTGACAATAATCATTTTTCTTTGCAATTAGGTATGAGTTGAGACATGCCACGTCAAGCATGTTGAAGAATATAATCAATGGCCAGCGAACTGTTTTTCTACTAACTGTATATTCTTCTAAATTTTCATCCATCAGGTCAACACCACCTTTATAAAAATTAATTAAATCAGATATTCTCTTTTCATTGACAAGATCAGAAGCAAAATATTACTTCATAAAAGAGACAGTCTTATTTTTTTGGCTGCCTAAGATAAACTTATGATTTTGTTTTCGTTATCATATTTGAAAACTGTAGAGCCAACTTCTTTACCTTTGGAGTTTTTGAAATATAAAGGAAGTTCTTTCTTGTTTTGACGAATAGTTCCGACTAAGGTAAGATTTTTTCGAGAAGTTTGATCGCCAAACTATGGCTTGTAAAAAAATTATCAAGCGTAATATTTCTGCCAGTTTTTTCAAAATGTTTCACTAACTCCAAGCAGGTTTTTTCTGCTAAATTAATTATTCTTACGTTCTTTTCCTTTGCCAAGTAAATTATTCCATTGAGAGCATAACTTGAGTTTGCTTCACAAATCCAGAATATCTTCAATCCATACTTTTTAGGCTTGGAAGGCATATATGTTTTCCCAGGTATTCTTCCTCGATAGCCGAATAATTCTTCGTCTATAATTAAAAATTCATCTGCAATATAGTGACGCCTTTGAGCCATTAAAATCAATTCCTATATTTCTCTAATTGCTGCAAGTTTATCACTTTTCTTTGCTTTCTTGTGAGAACGTTATCAAATCTCAAGCATCTGAGAAGAAGTTTCTTGAGGGAAAAAGCCATGCAAAATCTTTAAAAAGGCTTACTATGTTTTTCTTTGTAAAAGTCATTCAAATCACAAAAATTGTCACGATCAACACCTGCTCTAATGAGAAAATTAAATGAAGCTTCTAATTCTTCATATGTGAACTTTGAAAACAATTTAGAAGCAAACTTTGACGGATTTGAAGTCCTTATCAAAAGAAGTTTTTGATTTGTGCATTTTAGGATATGTCTCGTAATTTCTCCAGGAAAGTTCAAACTAAACAGCTCTTTTTCATCCATACTTTTTGACAGCGTTCTTCCTTTTTCTGTATCAATGTTTCGTCTCAATCGCACCAAATTTTCTCCCGCTTTACTCCATATATATTGTTTTCCTCTTCAGAAGATGAATCTTCGGTACTCTCTTTTTCAGAAAAAATTGTGAAATCTGATTCCTCTTCGAAAACTACATTAGTGACCTCTGAATTTTCTTCGATATTTTGGTCTTCACTTGGAATATTTGCAAATTCTGTAGAGTCATCCACATCTAAATCTTCGTCGCACAACTTACTTATTTTTAGAAAGTTGCATGCTTCGATAAAAGACTTTCTTTTGGTCATACTGTAAAAGATATGAAAATCAGAAAAGAAAGAAAGAAATTAAAACAGATAAGGCATAAAGCATGATAGATGACCCATATAATCGTGTGACAGATGGAAATAAAATGCATATTTATTCTCTTTCATTATATCAAGCTTCAAATAACAGTTTGTATTACAAAAGTTTTGAAAAACTAAACAATATGTTCCTTGCAAATATTTAAAAAATTTTAAGTTTCATTAAAAATTAATTGATTTTATTTTTTAGCGTATAATAAATAATTTATTTTTTTAATGTAAATTTATTTAAACACTTGTAAGATAATGTAATCATGAAAAAGTATTGTTAATTATAAAATAATTATAATATCTTATTTTACACTTGCAACAATAATTATAAATTAAAAGTAAATTCAATTTTCAAAGTTTAACTGGAGAAAGAAAGAAGCCATTTGGTGAAAATAGTTCTAATGGTATTAGCTTAAGAACCTTTATCTCAGCAGGCTACATAAAACCCTTTGGAGGGCCTCATATGGCCTGCGGACCGTAGTTTGAAATAGATTCATTGTAATGCGGCAGGGGTCTACGTTCTCGCTTATTTTGGTCATATAACACCTGTTCCGGTGTATCCATTATAACTCGTATTTGTGGTATGGAATCCGTCATCCCCTTTATAAAGGAGTGACATTGACTGACATGCTAAGAAAGTGTTCCATTGGACTATAATATTGATTTTTATCATGTCTTTCTTTTCATTGCTTATATATGTATAATTAGTTTACGTTACGAAGTATATATGCGGAGACATAGCCTAATAATTTTATACACTATAACCAGTAGTGGGATTCAAATTTTTTGTCATCCGGTTCTGTTACAAAAAAGTCAAATTTGTCAGAAAATAAACTGATCAATTTTGATTATTTCCTGTTATGGCGTAAGGAGTAGTGGAAATAGACTTTATTGAAAGAACAGTAACACGTTAAAAGGTAACCTTTACGGTGCAAAGATAACATATACAATGTGAACTATATATATATATACAAAAACATTTAGTGGTGCTTCAGGATGTATTTACAAAGTATGTGAAAGCATGCTATACATTCAGTGATACTCAAGGATAATTGTAACTTGTGAAAACACTTATTACATTTTCCAATCAACAAAATTCCGTGAGATGGTTCCAACGAACCGGTGCGAACCGACTGAATCCTACTACTGACTATAACCAATTCCGGAGTGAGTAAGGTTGGTTAGATACTGGGTCTCGATAACTCAAGATCTTGGGTTCGATCCTGCATCAAGCCTACTTTCTCATAGTTCGATACAAGCGGCGCAATTGTGCCTTCTCGATGAAAACACCCCATGAAAAAAAAATTAAATTCTACTACCCTAACCCATATTCATCGGTTCAATATTTATGCTTGGAAGGCAACATATTCAAATATTCACCTCGCATCTTCATTATAAAATGATTTGCCAGAAAAATAAACTCTTTATCTTCTTTTTATCCAAAGTTGACATCGTTGTTAAGTGATCATATATCTAAAAGTTGACATGAAGGGGGGGGGGGGGGTTGAAATTTATCAAAAAAAAAGGTTGACGTCAATTGTGAACGACCCTATGTGTTTGCTGAGGGCAAAATTAGAGTGTACATATTGAAATATTTCACATAATTGTGGCCGAAATACAGAATTGAAAACTGGTCGAACTACTGAGCAAATCTTATAACCAGGGCGAGTAAAAGTCAATAAAGTCAACTTTTATTTCCGTGTAGCAAAAATTCTTTGAAGATCCTTACTTGTTTAGTCTAAAATTTTTTGAACTAATTTCAAATTTTTAAGTCAATCAAAGTGAATTTTTCAAGTTTAGGTTAATAAAGTCAATTTTTATATTTAACACTTTTTGATTCAATGTGCCTAAAATTGTTATAAGCGATACATACAAGATTTCTTCTTTATATCAACACTTTCACCATAGTTGGGCTTTTTTCATCTAATAAAAGGTTTTACTGTAAAGTTTGCCTAACTGAGGTTAAACATGAAGAAGTTTTTTGTAAGACAAATTTTTTTTGTAGACTAACGCGGTTACATACTATATATCCGCTACAGAAGTTATGAAATTTTATTCCCTAACTTTTTTATCATTACATATTTTTTACATCTTTTACACAAGTTTACCTTAAAGTTAAGTTATCCTGTAAAATTGTAGATTACCGGCATTAAATCATTCAAAATTAGTAATAGAAAATGACGTTCTCTTTTCAAACCTATCGGCAACACTTCAGTTCCAATTGTAACGAAATTGAAAAATTGGTTGCAAGCAACAAAATATTTTCATTAAAATCTTCCAGCAGTGAAGAATAATGATGAAGTTGATGGTATTTTATTACCAAATATCAAGAAATTGTTAAAAAAAAAATCTGTGTCAAAACTTGCTAACAATAATAATTAGAGAATATTCACGATTCATTGATTTAGTTGGAAAAAAAAGCTTGGAAGGCGACATATTCAAATATTCACCTCGCATGTTCATTATAAAATAATTTGCCAGAAAAATAAACTCTTTCATTATTTGACATCATTTTAAAAATAGTAGCTGCGCATTTGTAACATATTTTGCTCACTATAATCTCAAAGAATCGTATTTCGCGTTATACCAAAATTCTCACAATTCAGAACAGTAATAGAGAGGAGACGGGTATTTGTAAACTTGTATAAGAACAGGAATGCTAAAGCAAATTTCGATTTGCCCTATGAGGATCCGACTTATGAAGACTAATCCTCGCTTATATATATCGTTACCGGTATCCCACTGATCCTCAGAGGGCTAATTTTGTCTGAATTAATTTTTCTATTTTAATTTACCTATAAATTCGGCCAGCCACTTTAAATTTATGATTGGCCAATCAGAGAAAAAGATTCCACAATCCCTTCTTTTGACCATTTCATAATCATTAAGAACTTTCATTTTCTTATGATTTGCGAAGTCAATTTTTTTAAAAGCTTTAAAAATAGAGGTTATTTCAGTTAGGGAGTGATTTGTTTTTGAACGTATTTTGTTGATATTGTAAATCATTCATGACAACAACAACCTGCTTCATTAATTATGAGAGTATTTTTAGGAGGCATTGTGACATCTGGTTTAGGCATCTATGACACAATACGCTATGTTTCCCCGCCGGTGTGTACATGGTGCGTTGGACAAGCATGTAGCATGGCTTCGCTATTGTTGGCCGCTGGCACAAGTGGTATGAGATATTCCTTGCCAAATTCCAGAATCATGATTCATCAACCACACGGAGCTGCTCAAGTGAATACCATTTTATTTCTTTTCAACCTTTCTTTTGCATTTTGCCTGATTCAATAATTTTATTAGGTTCTGTTTGCGAATACTCTTATTTTGCGACTTTTATATCTGTTGTTGCTTTTAAAGTTAATTACATAAATTTGTAAAATTAAATCATTTAATTATATGAATGCTAACTTTAATTTTTATGCGCTAGCAAATGGTAGCCATTAATTCCATGTTTTATACTAAGCTTTATTCTTATTGGTTTAAATCTCGAAATGACGGGTTTCAAATTCTCTTGACACATTTGGACTAACCTCTGTGCGGGTTGTAAAAAATTGCCTATAAATTAAATTTAAATCCTTAACCACGCAACTACTTCATTTTGATAAAGGAATAATATAATTTTAATGCTACCGATTTTATACATTTAATTTTTATAATTCTGGATTTAAAACAAATTTTTTTTTATAGTAATAAAATTTGTTACTTCAAATACTTTCATTTCTTTTTTGCTATTTTAAGCAAAAAGAGGTTTCGTTGAAAGTCAGTCGTAAGACAATCGTAAAACTCCACTTTTTCTTCTAAACTAAGACCAACCTGTGGTGCGTAGGCAGATACAAATGTCACCACTTCTTCGTAAACAGTCATCTCCATAATAATTACTCTACTTGACACTCTTCTAACACTGACAATCCTTTCAAGCCAATACTGATGAACCATTAGACCAAATCCGCCTTGTCCTACTTTGTTTCCAATCCAGTACAATTTGTATCCGTGCTCACCTGCTCTAATCATCCGCGTGCCTTCTTTCTTATATCTCACTTCCTGAAGACCTGCAACAATTACTTTTCTTTCTACAAGCATATTCACCACTTCAGCACTTCTACCTACAAGCGAACCAACATTTGCTGACGCAAATCTGAATATTTTCATTGGCTTTCTAAGTAACAAAAATTCAGGAATCCTGGGCTCCCAATGTGCTTTACCAGGGTCCGTCATGAGTCTTCTTGTACTTACCTCTGAGAAAAACTCCTTCCCCGTGACTCTATTGCCCCAGTTACCCGGAGGTTAAGCAACTGGGAACATAATTTTCCGTAGAATTTGAGTTGTTGTTGCATAATGTTATAGTGGAGCGTGATTTTTATGACCAAATGCTCTTTCTAGCGCCAACCAGTATTTGTATTCAGGACTGGAAACTTTTAGTCCTTTATACAATCAAGTACTAAACCCACACGGCACTGGTAATTTGGAATCGGAGTTATTTTCTCCTAGAACAAGAGCCAACCAAGGCTATCAGGTTTGTTCTATCCGGAGCTTTAGGTTAAAGCGCCTGTTACTCGCTTTGGCCTCCAGATCATTTAGTTTTAAACAACCCCGCCACGTGAAGGCAGATCTAAAGACTTACTTTTCAGAGGCTGTAAAAGACGCGTGTGTCATATGAGGCATTTTATAAGAGAATGAAAGCTTTAGAATATCTTAATTTTGAATATCCCTAGAATATCCCGCATTAAGTTTTAAAAAAATGATCCGCCCCTAGGCAGGCTTCTAATTTGGAATACAATTCTTATAGTTCGGACTTTTATTTTATTTACGAAGTACTCTCATAGCTTATGCTTCAATTCACGAAAAATAAACAAAAAAATTACCCATAAAATTAAATCTTGTCTTTGGGTTATATTGCTAAGCTTCGAGTTTGAAACCGTGGCAATAAATTTTAATGAAATTTTCTCGCTCAAAACTTTTTTTAACATACTAGCATACTTCATGAAGTACATTTTTGTAAACATCACGAGTAATGCAATACCATATTGCCATATGATTCTCTTGGTTAATAAGAATAAATTGGTCGTTAATTTCTTATAAATGATATAAAAAATTTTGATTAACTTGAAATACCCAATTCAAAAACTATCCCAATACCGTTCAAACAGGAGCGTACATCCTTAAAAAATATGAAAGGCCGCGGGGGGGGGGGCTTTTTTTTAAAATAATTTATGCCTGAAACTCAACCGTAAAACAAGTAAAGTAATAGGAAATGTCTACTCACAAGCCTAACAAGTCTTTTAATGATATAAAAAAGATATGAAATTTAAAAAATTCAAAATTATTCGTTGGTATTGTTGAGAGATAATACATGATATAACGAAACGTTCTCTGCATTACTTTGGCATGAGGCATGTGCAGGCCCGTAGCTAGGACTTTTCAATTGGGAGGGCAGGAAAAAATGGGGGGGGGGGGGGCTAAATATTTTCACAAATTTTTTTTAGGTACTTATGGGTTATCTCTCCCCCATTCAAAAATTTTTTTTTAGTAAATTACTCAAAAAAAAATTTAAGTGGGAGGGAGATAACTAATAAGTACCAAATTTTTATATATAGTCTAAAAATAAACCATTTTTTGAACCCTTTATTGATATCGAAATATTTTAGGTTGGGGGGCTCTGAATCTGACTTGAGGGGGGGGGGGGTTAGCCCCCTCCTGCCCTCGCTGGCTACGGGCCTGGGCATGTGATGAAGAGCAGGTGATAGTAAAGTAGATCTGCATCTTTTTTGAAGTATATTAATGAAATAATGGACTTATATTTGTGATAAATGAACTATCTTAAAGGAAGTTAGGAGCAAAATATCGTCAAGTTAAACTCAAATATTTGCCTTTATTAAGAAGGATTTTAGGGAGTTAGATCTAGATTCACAAACGATATCTTTTGAATTAATCTAGGCGAAAAAGCGGCACCCATAGGTAGTTTATTAAACATAAAATCTATGTGACAAACCTTGAAACTAAAACATGGTTTGTATGCGAAACTTTATATTTAACACTAAGAAGCGCATCTCCTAGGCAGATGATAAATTTATAGTTTTAAACATGCGAAACTAGACAAACAATTCAACGGAGTTTTTCTTATACAAATTTCCCATTTTTTTAAACGTTTTTTATAACGCTTCTTCTCAAACACCGTCAGAAATAAGCGGCCACCCTGCTAAGCGTATTAGAAATGCCGGACTAAATTATGGGGTCACCCCTGCTCTCGCTTCTGAGTTAAATGCCATTCAATATTAGGCTCAGTGTTAGGGGGTAAACTATAATTCTATATGCTCTGTATTAAAAAATATAGCAGGAGGGGTAAAAATCACGATAGGGAGGGGGCGGGTGGTTCAAAAACTCAAAAAATTTTAGGAGGTCATTTATGTATGATCCCATTCACATAATCTATATCACTGAATACGCATTTTCTTTTGTATCTTTATACTCCAATTCATTCTTTAATACTAGAACCAGCAAAAATATATCAAAACGGCCAAAAGAGTCAAATTATTGTTTTAAATATTACTGGAAAAAAGATAAAGACATTTAAAACCAATTTTGGTGTAATTTTTTTTAAATGAAATGACAAATGCAAGTGTTGTATAAAGATATTAGAACTCTCAACATTCAACATTATAAAACACCAAAATAAAAAGACATATAAATTCAAAATGCGTAAATGACGCAGTTTGGAGTTCTACTTTTAATTAAAATTTTGCTAAGCGTTGTCTTAATTTTATATGGGGATCAGTGCCTAAACTTAAATGAAAATCGTGATGTGCAGATGATCGTATTTGAGTAAAATATTAAAGTTTTGGACAGTATGGATTCATTTTCAAGTTTCCTTTTTAGGGTCAAGCAAGTGATATTAAAATTCAAGCTGAAGAAATCATAAAATTGAAGAAGCAACTGAATGAATTATACTCCAAGCATACTAATGAGAGCTATGAAGTTATTGGTGAGATCTAATAATTTATTCCTACTTCTAATCTCTTTTCTAGCTTAATTTTTTTTCTAGAAAAAATGCTTGATCGTGATAATTTTCTTACACCTATCGAAGCAAAGAAAGTTGGCCTGATTGATGCAATCGTAGAGCGTCCCATCGATTCCTCTTCCAAGAGCAATAGTGTACAAGGCACTGATAATCCCACAGAAAAGAAATAGTTCTCTACCTTTTTTATTGTGAATAAATTCCAAATTACTTAGATCAACAATATTTCAAACGATCAAATGGATTTTTTATTTTTTGCTATTTATATATTTCTCTAATAACAACAACTCGTTTTGACTGTGTTTCGAACCATAGTCCTCTAAATATCTGGATGAGTAAGCTACCCAACCATACCACTAAAGTCGACTTTTCTATATATGATTATTTTGTTGTGTCTATTATTAGTTTTGGTGTGTGTAGATTGGTGATAAGATAAGTTCTTGGAATCGGTATTAAAATTACTTGATTTTTAGTCGTTTCCAACGCAAAACTTTTTTTCCTTTTTAAACTTTTATTTTTTTACTTTTTTTTCCTCGCCATAACACGTAATAACTTCTATATAAAAAAATAATAAATTTGTATCTGACTATTCTCTCTAAACAAATGCTCATCAAAGTAGTATGTTAAACAAATTTCGGATAACTGAAAATAAGTTTTAATTTAGGGAACATGGATTATTATCCGAACTGAAAGTTTTTCTCCAAAATTAATATTATTTATATGCTGACTTTTTATAATTGTTAAATATGTAACTTTTTTCCAAATTGAGTCGTTACATAAAGAATGATTGAAAAATGGTTTCAAAATTTTTTTTTCTATGAATAAATTTGCAAATTCAAATGTTAAGTCAAAATCATATAATACTTTATATAAAACTTAATCTGGTTTAATTTCCTGCTTATTTTATCATGTGTTCGTATCAGGGTTGGATCAAATACTTTGTTTGGATTCTTAAATACAAATAATTCTAGCACCAAAATCAAAAATACTATGCTTTTTCAGGAGCATAAAAATATTCTGCTTTGCAGGACAATCTCTCACCTCTGCTGTTGCGAACCTTGCACAATATACCGTAGTTTTTTTTACATCGCGTGAGTATTTCAATGGGTTCACATCAAAATTTGGTTTTTCTTATTGGTATCCTTTCATGCAATGATAAAACTTGTAATGTTTCAAACTACATCAAATTTGTTTATAATTACAAATACAAATGTATATGATTCAACCCTCTTTCTAATATGCATTATGATAGCCCATTATTCTGAAAATTTAATTTATAAACCTAATTAAGACTTTGTGATATTTGAAACTGTTAAAATTTTTGTAATTGGGCTTCCCAGTTCATAAAGTAACTACGATATAAAATGTCTTTGTAGTAATAAACAAAGGGGTAACGTGCATATCAGAGGAATAAAATTTTCTTGTAGTATTCAATAAAATAAATCCCTGCTTCAAAACTAATAACTATTATTTATATAGAGAACTTGGATTACAAAAAAGGCCTTTTGCTTATAATTTATTGCCGATGATCTGATTCTCAGCAAGTAGTCTTATTTAGAACCACTATAGTCTTTTATCAGATGTATTCACTGATATGTCCATTAATATCATTAAAAAACAAAAAAATATTTTAATTTATATTGTTTATATAAAAAAACCTAAAAATAAAAAAAAACTGAAAATAGGAATCACTTAAGGTGGAAACATATCTATCGCTGGTGTATATATTAATTTCAAATAAAATATTTCAAGTTTAAATAAATTTTTTCCCATTTTTCTTTAATTACTACCAATATATACTTTTTGAGGCAATCTAAGTTCAATGAATATGAAAGTGTAAAATTCGTTCAAAATCTAATAATTATCCTTGCATTTTGTCGAAATTGAAGCGTAGGAACCGTGAATCGTTAGGAAAATTAATACTATATTCGATATTAGATCCAATTTTGTTGGTAATCCGTTTAATTTTGCTTTATAGAAAAGTTTTTTCATTAGAATTTCATATATATAAATAAGGCCTTTAACGACCATAATATAAAAGACTAATCTTCGGTTTTTTAATTAAAATTTGATATATTTAAAGCAATGTTTTTCGATAAATTTGAAAAGCCAGAAAATGCATTAAAAATGATCTTTATTAAAATATTTCTTTAGCTATCTTAATCATATTTTTTTACCCATCTAATGTGATTGAGTAATTTAATTTATTGCGGTTGTTATTCAATCAATTAAATCTTTTTTTTAAATAGTTTTTAGAATGTTGTCTACGAATGAAAACCTCATTTTTGAAAAAGTTCGCTAGATTGGAATGAATTTTTTAAGAATATTGATAAATATTCTTGTATCTTTGACCCAGATTTGCAAAACCCTCTATACAAATTTTTAACTCATGTAACTTCGTATTATCAATACAAATAACCTAATTTTGAAATAGGTTTCCTCAAATCATGATTTCTTTTAACTTACTTTAAAAAATAAATATATATTTGAGAATTGATGCTATCTTTATAAACTTCATAGCATGAAATCTCATATAAAAATATAAGCCTCCTGTAAAGATCGATTTGCACCCATGCTTGTTGGAAATACAGCTCTTTCTTGGATGTCATTTCGCAATCTACGTAAAGTTCTATTTAAGTTAAAGATAAATGATTAAATGTTGAAAGCATCATTTTTGCATGCATGTTTCAAAAAATCTCAAATTTCTTTTCTTTTACTTTTAATAATTTCTGAATTAACAGAAAAATATGTCATTGTAATTTTTTGTGTTAAAGATAAATATTTGTTTTGAATATTGTTTTTAGTGAAAATTGAAGATAAAATTTTTGCTTTTTTGCCCTAAATAGAAACAGCTATTTTAGCCATTTTAGCCAATTTTATCTTCAATAAAATCAATGTGATCTTGAATTAATTTAATTCCATCGGATAAATTTGAGATAAACAATTTTTTTCTGAAGTTTTTTCGATACTTGCTTTTCTTTCAGAATTATATTGATTCTAAGATTTCTATAAATATTAAAAAATCTACTGCCTACAATTTTTTAACAAGTTTTTTCACTTTTCATAATCTAATTTTTTATCAGCATAGTCATTAGTCATATTGCTTAGTATAAACTCAAAATGATTTAAAAATTATTTGCTTGTTTTGTTGAAAAGTACAGAAAATTTTGTAAAAAAAGCGAGTCAGGCTAAAACATTAATTTTTTAAAAGGTAAAGTTTTTAAACACAATTTGATAGTAGTGTCCCTAAAATATAATCCTATGCCAAAGTTATATAAAAACTTTTAATTTTACATAATCGATGCCTGAAAAGGTTAAATGTAAAAAATCGCTATTAAACTTTTTGTTTTTATATAAATAATATTAAAATTTTTTTTTAGTTAAAACCTCAGTAATTTTTAGGGTGTACCTCCAAGCTTAACAATTGAAAGTCAATGGTTCGATCCTCAAGGCTCCCGACTCTTTAAAACGAAATCACAAAAATTGTGATTAACTATCTCAAGAATTATGCGAGCATATAGCCTTACGCGAGAAAGTGCATTTGATATCCAACCAACCAACTAAATAAAAATCAAATTATAATTATTTTTTAATTTGTTATAATTTTATTTAAAATTAATATTGCCGGGTAATGTGCGATTGCCTGTAAACCAGCATAGGTGGCTTATGTATGGTGGCGCATCAAACCAACTTACAAAATTAATAATTTATGCTTATTTAACTTATCTTGTGTATATTTAAACCTAGTTTGATCTGTTTGCGTGTAATTGGGCATATTTGTGTAAAAAGTGTCGCCAATTTAAAAATATTTAAACACTAATATTATATTTTTACAATTTCAAAAATAAACAAACTTTATTTGTTATTTTTAGCCTTCCCCTCCTCTCCTCTATATGCTATTTAAATACATCTAAAGACCATATAATGTCTTAAATTACTGGAAAGGTGGCATTTAATTTTTTTAAGTTTGGTATCAGCTCAAATTGGAGGTTACAGAGAGAGGGGGGGGGGGGGGCGCAAATCTGTATGATTGCGTTTTAACATCAATTTTAATTCAAGCACATTTCTTAGTATATATTGTTTGTGGCTGGCTGGTTGGATATATCAAAGCACTTTAGGTAGGGCTATATGCTCGCATTGTACTTGAAGATTGTTAATCACAGTTTTGCAATTTAGATTTTAAGAGTCGCGAGCTTAAAGTTAATCAAAAATATTTTTGGTGGTAACGAATACAATAATTATATCTTTATCTTATACTTATATTGTTTGTGCAATATGCATTAAATGTATGTTCTCATAATCTAATTCGCTTTAAATTGATCTGAGAGCCGAATCGTACATTCATTTAAAAAAATAATCAGCATTACTATTCGTTTGAGGCTTGTTGGCTGCGCTCTTGCCAAAAATAACTGTCATAGCTTGATGAAAATTTTAATGTTAAAACAATGGCTAAAATTATTAAATAGTTTTTCATAATAAAAAGAAAGATATAGATATAGAAATTAATTTATTGCTGAGATACATTATAAAAAAACTTTTATAAATATTAATAGATCGTAAAACTTTTGTTGATGAAAAAAGTAGAAACTTTATAACAAATTTTTGACCAGTGTAGTCATCCTCAGATTGTAACTGCGTCCTCGATAAATTAAATGTTAGGAGGGAAGCACAGTGAGATAAGGAATAAGAATATAAAATTAAAAAATAATAATAATTCGCATCAAACAACTTACAAACTCAAATAACTATATAACACATTTATCTTCTTTAAATGTACCTTTTAAGGATCAAAAAAAAGTACACATTTTTTTGAAACGAAGCTTTTTAATAAATAAAAAATTTTTTTTTATAATATTTTATATTGCGAGCAACCGGAGCATTTTAAGGGGACAGGAGGATTTTGGGAGGAAATTTAAGAGATTACTTCTAGGAAATTTGAGGATTTCTGAAGAGATGTAGCTTCGTATTTTGCAATGATAACACGCTTCCCAATATCTAAACTTATCAATTTTTTTAGATTATTTTTCATATTGAGTGGAAATTCAATCGATTACAAAAGAAATATAAGTATAAAAATTAATAAAAATTTTTAGTTTGATTAATCGAGATTGACTTTACATAATTTTTAGGTTATGTTGTCGCAGGGAGTTATGCCTGCCAACACATTTTCTTCACCGTGAATGTGATTTTCTATAAAATACAGTGAAAATGTATCGTTTCTGGATTAATTTTTATGTGAATTAAATTTTACTCTTCTTTCATCATTTTTAATTTTTTTTAATTGATAACATCTAATAATGAGCCTCAATGGTTGTTAGGGTGTACCTCTCAGCTTAACAGTTGAAGGTCAGGGGTTCGATCCCCAAGGCTCCCAACTCTAAAAACAAATTCACAAAAACTGTGATTAACCATCTTAAGCATAATGCGAGCATATAGCTTAACTGCTGAAAGTGCTTTGATATCTCAAACCAACCAACCAACCGGAGCCTCTACGATCTTCAAGCTGCGAAAAGAAGAATTAATCAATATTATAGATACCGATTTAAATAAGAATCGAGCTAAAAATGAGAAATCAAATTTGAATTTAAATATATAATGTTTTTTAACTTAAGTTATATTACTTATATTAAGGTGTTATAATATCAAAATTGAAAAAAATCGTTTTTATAATTTCTCTGTTAAACTTTAAAAATGGAAGGTTGATTTCATTTTCGAAACGATGGCTTTAGAAGTTCCAATTACAGGTAATTTATTCTTTTCATATGTTTTTTTAGTTTAAATATGTTTTCTCCGTAATTAAGATTAGTAATAAATAATACAATTTATTAGCTTAGATTATTATGCTTTGAGTATTCAGCTTTGTCCTTGAATTAATCTAATAAAGCATAAAAGTACAAATATATACGATCATAAGAAAAGGATATAGAGTTTGAATTATGGCCAAAAGTTGTTATTTAAAATCTATTTTTTCTTCTGATTTTAAATAATAATTATCTCAATGAAAATAAAAGTATTACGGCCAATGTTCCTATTTTGGAACATAAGTAATTTCATCTTCGTCTGCTTTTTTCAATGACTTTGAATATAAATCGTCTGCGTTTTTTTAGATATCGTCTGCTTTGCTTGGCCTTAAATGGGTTAATATAAAATAATTCATTCGGATCAATTGATTTACGCATCTAATCAATTTTTAAATTCCTCATATATATTTCTAGGAATAATAAAACGGTAGTCCATCATACTTTGTGTAATTTTATTGTTATTATTTTTTTATTGTTTTTTTGGGCTCGTGGAACAAAGCCTAAGCATTTTTTGTCACTTTTAAATGCATAAATTTTACCAAAAATTACAGAAGTCTGGATCATTTAAGAAAATTAACTTTAACACTTAAAAATTCAATTAATAGCCCCAAATTTTAAGTTAGAAATTTTCTAATTTTTCATGGACTCAAAGCACTTATTTTATCCTCAAGTTAAAAAAAATTAAGATTTGTTTTTATCTTATAGTGATACTAAAAAATAATAATGGAGATAAATATGATAAAAAAAAAAGATTATTTTTTATCTATCTATGTGGCTGATATCTTAAATTATATTTATCCTATCTCTGCAACGGTATGATATTTTAGTTATATCCTAGGGTGTGTTCTTTTCTGCTCTTTATTCAATGATGCTTCTTTAGAGCAATACCTATATCAGAGTTTCCTAAATCAGATTCGTGAAACGGTTCCTAGTCAAAATGTGTGAGTAAAAACAGCATTTTGCTTGTTGTGCAAGACCATGTCCATCTGGCCTCACCCATGCGCATTCAGTCTTGCGGGGATTTCTTGTATTCATTCAGCCCCTCCATCATCATCTTATCTTTCTCTGTCTCATTAGATTTCTCTCTTGCTTCGACCTTTCCTTCGTTACCTCAATTTTCTTGCAAAAGTAACTACAATGATGTTATTACGCGATTTCGTGATTATTTTAAACTTGCGCAATATATATATATTGGTTCATCTCTTATCATTGGCGAAGTATTATTATTTGTATGATACAATAATTCGTTGTCAGATTGTATCTTGGAAGATTTCGGGGTTACTGGAGATTTGATTCGTTTGGATTAGCGTTATAGAATCTCAAGTAGCACATTTGCACTTTTAGAATAACCAAATTAATTGAATTATTGTCGAAATTGGGATATGGGATCATAAAATAAGTCGTAGTTGTATCGAGTGTCGGAGTTGTATATTTTCGCTCCAAATTCGCGACCCCGTCAAACTCTGATTTACTGTAAAATAAGAAATTATCTCGAGGAATTTAATTTACAGAGTTTTTTTATAAGAAACTTTTTATGGCATTTGCTTTAAAATCTTTCATATATAAAATTAAAAGGCACTGTTATTTCGATATTAAACAACAATAAAATTAAAAAAAAAATTACGGCCAATAAATTCCTATTTTAACATATTAATAAAATCTTCGTCTGCTAAATTTTTAAAGATTTTGAATATAAATCGTCTGCGTTTTTTTTAGATATCGTCTGCTTTGCTTGGTCTTAAATGGGTTAAGGCAAAATGATTGATTACCTATATTTTTAACTTTACTGTTTCTTTGTGTAGATATATTTTCACAATATAAGTATCAAGTATCAAGAATAGAGCGTCCCATTCATTCTGTCTAAGAATAAGTATCAAGCTTGTCAATAAATTTATTTGCTCTATTCAGCATGAGTATAAGCATTCTCCTAAAATTAGATTTCTTTTTCAATCTTGGAATATGCAATTTATTATGTTAACGGGTTAAATAGACATGTAATGAGTAGTTTGGAACAAAAAGATCCTTTTGTTGTCCTGATTTGACATAATTCTTGTAGTAAAATGTAAGACTTGATATAATATTTATTTCTTCTAAATTCAAAAATTTGCTTTGAATTTTTTGTTTTTTGCTTATAAAATTATGGAACTTTCTTAATGTTTTAGATAATTTTGTCAATTTTGTTTGATGGCTGGGTCAAAAAATAAGAAACTTGCTTAGCAACCCTCAGGCCTCATAAGGTTCTCTTCTAAATTTTTAGAATTGCAAAAATCTCCTTCATTTCTTCCTTTCCCAATAAATAAGACTATTTTTATTTTATTAAAAAAAGAATAGAATTTTATAGTTTAATATTAAATATTAAAAATTTGTTTCACACCATGTTTGTATTGGAGACAACGGATCTTGGCCAACGACCTCCTACTTCTGGAAAAGATATAGGCAAGAAGAGGAAGAATTTTTGATATTAAAAAAATAATGCTAAACAACCGCGTAAGCAACTTGAGGTCTGATCCAGAAATTGGAGTTGCTTATATAAAAAAAGGTATAGATTTTTAAGAGTACTCAAAGTATGCAAAAAAAGCTTCCCCCAAAATATTATTGTTTCCTTCTTTGGCACTTTTTTTTGCCTTCTCAACCGTAATATCCGACATTGCTTCTACTACAAAGTTAGCCATTATAACAATGATAAAGACACTCAAATCACAAGTGAGAATATTCGCATCGGATGGAAAGCGCATTTTTTTCTCATAAGTAAAATCATAAAAAGCTAAAAAAAAAAAGGAGTTTAAATTCCTTTTTCTTAAATTTAACGACTTTGCAATTGTAAGCCGTTTGTTTACCTGTCAATCATTCACTTGCAAATTCTATATTTTACATCGCTTTACTTGATATATTTTAGTAGCTTTAATTTGTGTGCAAGTGTTGCTATACGAAGTCATTTACCCTAACTTAGAGATTAGATGTAGACAGTGCTTGTGCTAAGCAAAAATTTTAGGGCGGGGGGGGGGGCTTCATTGGGGCGCTAATTTTTGAACTATCAGATAAATCTGCCTCAAGGCAAAAAGAAAACATATGATGTATTTGTCAAGCCATATCTATACACATTACATTTTCATGAAAGAAATTATCATGAATGCCAGATGTTTGTCATATTTTTTAGAGGAGCTTGAAAATTAGCTGGGGGGGGGGGCTTGTGCCCCAAAATTTAATAGGTAGCTCGGGCTCTGGATTTTCTTTTTTTTTTAAATATTTTAATGAGTAAAATTTTATTTTTTTTTCATTAAAAATTTTTTCACAATCTTTCAATTGTTTATCTTCATTCCAATAAAAATTAGCTTTTTTGGTATCTTTATCTTAAATGATTTTATAAGCGTCTTATAACTTTGACTTAGACACAAAGGAAGCTGCGAGGAGGGGGTAAAAAGCCTTTCGCTGCACGAATTACCTTACTTGTTTTTCGGTTGAGTTTCAGACACAAATTCTTCTAAAATACAAATTTTAAAATTATAAAAAAAATTTTTTCCTTTCCCCCACAAATTTTAAGGATGTGGGCTCTTGTTTTTGACATATTTTAATTTTTTTTAAAAACAAAACTCAACAAGAAATTAAAAGAATGATGAAATTCAGCTTTTTAATCGAAATCTTTTGAGAACACTTGAACTACAAATAAGTTTTTATGCTTCTTATACTCGAACTATAAATTTTTATCCTTTTTATCTAAAAAGCTGAAATGAAATATTAAATGCCAATTACTTGAAATAGAACATTTTATCTTAAAACTTTGTTATTTAAATTCCTTCAGAAATGAAATTGACGATTTGATAGGATCTCTTCAATAGATATTTTTTACAATGGTGAAAGAGAAAACAAAAAAAAAAAGCAAAGCCAATTATGAGCTAACCCTCCTCTTTCATGCTCGCATTTTCAGGAGGCGATCACGCCTAGTCACTTTCTTTGTCCAGCTCAATGTTCATTTTAGACATGTTATTTGCAATAGTGAGTGAACACAAATAGGTTGTTGTGACAAAAAAAACATTTTAAAATAAAGGCTTGAGCTTTGGAATTTTGGTGAGGGAAGACGAGGGATACAGGACAATTGCGTTGTTGGCTTGGCAAGTATCAATTGTAGGAGGATTAGATGAGAGTTAAAAGGAAGGAGCAAATGGAAGAGTGTCTTCATCAACTGGCAAGGATTGGATGATGTATGGCAGCAGAAGCATGTGTTAAGAGAAGAGAGAAAAATATCATAAGACTGCGTTCCAAAGTATATAATAATGTAGATAGAAAATAAGAGATTTATTATATATATATATATACAGTAACGTAGCCAGAAATATATATTTGGAGGGGCCAAATGGGCCACTAATTTAAATGCTTACCTACTGGCCTTGTCTAAAATTAAAGCATCAAATGCTGCATATAACAACTCTTCTCTTTGTGTTTGTAAGCTCCTTTCTCTCTTTGTTAAGGTTTTAGATTTTATCATCGTCAATATTTCTTATCTTCGTTTCTCATAGGAAAGAGGAATTTTTTTATTGTAAATCTGCTTTCTTGTTAAAGGTAGAAGGCGCATCTTAACAAAGTTAACAGTCTCATCGTTACCCTCAATGATATCAATAATTTTTCTATATTTTGCTTTTATTTGCTTTATATTGTTAGTATAAGCCCATTGTCAAAAATAAAAAAATGAGATTTAGTAAAACAAAAGGACTAATATAAAAAAAATAGAGGGAAAAAAGATAGTAGTTAAAATAATACTTAATTTTAAAAGTCACATAATACAATAAGAATGAAATCAAGTACGTACAAACATAAAGAAGTCAGTTAAGAAGAGAAAAAAAGTAAATTAGTCGTAAAAAAAAGAATTGGCATAATAATATGGTGTGATGGTATGACAACATTATAGTATAACAACTTTAAATTGCCATGACTTTTTTATTTTTCATTTCTCGAAAAAAATAATAACATTTTCGGAAAGAGCATAAAAAACTGCATTAGAAAAGTGTATTTTGGTTTCATGGTTTTTGCGGCAGTGAAACCGAAAAGATCCAATTTAAGATATGGTAATTACTTTGTAAGTTGGTCTATTTTGACCCCAAAAGCCCCGTTTTTCCATCACTTTTGGTTCCTGAAAAAATGAGGACTTTTCAAGACTGGCGAAAGATCCAAGCAAAAATTTCTGCCTGTTCTGAAAAAACCCGAGAGATGTTGAGGTTGACCGATAATAATCCATCATAATTCGACCTCTGGACATTTTGCCCCTTAGATATACTAATATTAACATTGTCTTGATCCCTATCAAACTGATATCAGTGACTTGTTATTCTAGTCATCTTGATATCCTAGCAAACTGATATCAGTGACTTGATATCCTAATCATCTATATGTCGAGCATTGCAGAATTTGCAAATATTTTCATATTTTTCTATTTACACTAAAGATGCTAAAAGCGAAAGTAATTTGGAGTGTTTTCATCGACAAGATGCAATTGCACCGCTTGTGTCTGGATCGAATCCGAGACTTTGTGGTATCAAAGCCCAGTCAGTATCTAACCAAGCTTACTCACTCCCCTGGGATGCTGAATTGGAACAAATACGAATATAAAAAAAGTTCTGAATAATTTTGTTTATTCCTTGCACAAATAATTAATATGAAAAGATAAATTTTAATCTGAGATAATGATAATAATCATTCATATTTGGAAGAGATTTTGCAAACTCAAAAATAAGATGACAGAATTTTTAAATATCTCTAGGGATAATGTTTAAATTGTTATACCTGCAACTTATACTCTAGACCAGGGCTACTCAACTATTATAAGCAAAGGTCCAGTTAGACAAGTTCTAATGTTTGCGCATAGGTCCAAACATTTTTATTACATGAAATAAAGAAAATAAAACAACCATCTCAGAAAAGAATAATAAAATTATAATTGCATTAATAAATCAATGTTTATTTTAATAATAAATAATATTGATTGAAATTCTTAATAATATTGTTCGCCTGGGGTCCAACTACAACACTCAAAAGGTCCAAATTCGGACCGCGGGCCGCCAATTGAATACCTCTGCTCTACACACATAGCATGAGCGTAATGTGTTCATCACTGAACGAACGTAAAAACTCAATTCCTTAATTTCTGAGAACAATGTTCGATATGGAAAGAGTAAAACTCGTCCTCACTGATGATAATGGTGATCGATGCACGGAATTTAGATGTGGTAATTGGATTATAAATATCCAATGAATGGAAAGAAGAACAAAATGATGTAACCTTCTAAATACTAATCCATTAAAAGAAGAGGTAGATTTAGGATGTGTGCAAATTAGGAGACGTTTACATATCTAATTTTATTATATTTGTGTATACTATTCAATCTCTATCATGCCAATGAGACAATTTTATTGTCCATTTTTCATCATTTGAAAAACTTACCTAAAAGTTCATATTGTATATACTTTAAAAAAAACTTTTTTATTGTTTTTTTGTTTTCATAAATGAGGGGTGATTTTTGCTGTTTTTTACTTTTTTTGGTGCGATTATTGAAAAAATTAATATTTATTAAGATTAAAACATTCAATAAACATAGGAAATGTTAAAAATAAAACTTATATTCAAAAATTATTACAGAAAAAAATATTTTAAAATAGATGTTTCCATATGATAACGTCCTCATATTTTTACTGCAGTTTTAGAAATTTAAGTATTTTTTTCTTTTTCTTATAGTTTTCAAAATAAATCTCATTATTATTATTATGGCATGAAAAAGGTTGATAAAATAAAAAAAAATCAAATTTATAAACTCGAAGTCATTTAGTCATTTAGTGCGTATATATAGTTGATAGTTTTCAATGGAGGATCAAATAATGCTATATTTTTATTTGTAACATAAAAAAAGTATGTTCAATCTATTTTTGCATAAATTTTTTTTTTACGAAATCAGAAACTAGGTAATGCTACCTTGGCAAAATTGAGGAATTTGAAGAATTTAAGATAGCGCAAACAATGAATGCTAAAATCTTATATTCTATATCTATCTATCTATATATCCTTCACTAATATCTTTAATACAAAAATTTTTCAGTTTTTGTTTTTTTTTTATATAAAAGATATATTGAAGTATAAAGAACGTAGGAAAATTCCATTAGTAAAGGTAAGGATACCCATATGGTGTTTTCATCGAGAAGGCACAATTGTGCCGCTTGTATCGAACTATGAGGAAACAGGCTTGATGCAGGATGGAACCAAAGACCTTGAGTTATCGGATCCAATATCTAACCAACTCTACTCACGCCCCCATAATAGTAATAGTATAGAAAAAAAGAGAAAGCGTCTTGCTTATATATTAATAAATTAATTAAAGTAATATGCATTAATTAAAAAGTATATATGAATTAGAGTTTCAAACTTTTTTTTCGTAATGGAGATTAGCCATCTTGATGCATAGATTCCTATCGCTTTGTCTTCTCTCCTTTAAGCTTTAAATGTTGAATTGGTTTTCATTTCCAACATGAAAATCTCACTTTTAAAGTCTTTCCTTATTTCTTTTATTCAGTGTGGTGTTCTTCACATCTGGGATATTATCGAGGGAACAATGTCACAATTCAATTTTCACTTTTGTGCTGTCTAGTTTATTAACATTCATTATCTTTTATTAAAAAATTCTTTCTGTGGACTAAAAAAACCCCAAAGAAATTTGATATCTCATGGACCTTTAGCCACAAAGGCTTAAGATTTATGTTTTTTATCTTGAAAAAGAAGATATGGTCCCAGTAGGTGAAATTAAAATTCGAACTGACATGATTTGGTTCCCATTCTATATAATGATTATGTTCTAATTCTCTGAATTTTTTAGCGACAATTTTGATTTTCCTTCTGATTCTGATTTTCGAAATCCAATTCTAATTCTGATTTTCATTAGTAGGAAAACATATTTGTAGATATTTACTCGCCAGTTTACCTAGATGTAGAAAGATGGATTGCTTCGGTTTCCAGTGGCTTATTGGATCATCATCTGTGCTGCTGATGCATGATTCGCTATAATATGCGTATAGTTATTCGTCGTAGCTATTAAACACCCAAGAGCAGGTAGACTAGACTTCTGTCTATGAAAATGAAAAAAATCCTGCTCTACCCATTATTTCTTCTCTGTACGCGAATTGACATCTATCTGTGTTGCTTCGATAAACAAGGTTGGGCTCAGTTTTTAATTTTTAACGAAACTCTGCTTGTTCTCCTGATGTATACCAGGGATGCTTCCAGCGCTACAATTATTCTCGAGGAAATGTGTTTTTTGTCGGTCTTTTGAGTCCCGATTACGATTCTGATTCTAAGAATTTCTGTAAGTATGATTGTGATTATGATCAGAATCATCCCGATTCTACTAACAGTCAAACATACTTACTTAGGGAATACTTAAAAGAATTTTGAGCTTGTTCTTTTATATCCACAAGAAGTGATATCCTCGTGATTGTAGATGACCGAGGCGTAACATAATTAAAGACTATTTAATTAAAATGACCTTTTTCTTCTATTTCAAAAATGTCAATCCTTTGTCTGATCCTGGTTCTACACAGTCACAATAAAGATTGCGTTGGAAAGATAAAGATCGCCAAGAATAACACTACCACTATGTGAAGTAAATCAAAACTACTGTTCCCAAGTAAGAATACATCGGCATATAAGAATGTCTAGACAAACTTTTATTTTCTTACTCTCTGAACTTTTCTGGAAAGCCTCGTTGACAAACTGCGATGATCGTTTACGAAATTATACTCATACCACTAACGCCTGAGTCCCATTTGAGATACTTCTTCATCCTGAATGTGCGAAAAATCGACAAACATGCTACGTGCCATACACAGCTAGGAGGGGAAAAGAGCAAAATTCCAAAATGTTCTATTTATTAATAGTATTTCAAAAAGAATGAAACAACTTTTATATAAAAGAACATAATTTTTGAAAATTTAAACCGATCTGACAGAAGAAACATAAAATATGGAGATATGATAGGATATAAAATTTCGACACCCCCTCAAAAGTTTTTTTCACCTACGAGCCTGTACACGCTGCTAGCACTCGCATCGGTCTTCACTCTTGGAAAGAGGTGGTTACAAATTTCGAACGAATGAATGTTACTCACACACATTCCGACATATTTCGTGATTTTTCTTTGCACTTATCAGGAATGTTGGCTGAATGCGCTTGCGTCCTGTTTCTTTTTCTGGTTTTTGTGAGAAGGAGGAGGAGAGCAAAGAATTATATGTACATACACATATCTTGTATTTTTAACTTTTCGTAGCAGCAAGTTTTGTATGGCTGATGAGATGTGATGATATGTATATGAATTTGCGATAATGAGAGGAGTGCCATTGAGATGATATATCATAATTATATCATAAATTTCATCATCGTCACCATCATTTCTAGCAAAATTCATCTTCCATGTTTGTCTGACCCACTTTATACGAGTTTATCGGTAGCGATCATGAAATACATTCATCCTTATCGATGAGAAATCAATAATATCTCGATCACGATGATGATTTGCATTCTTCCACATTCAATTCATCATAGAACATTGATCGGTTGAAGGGAAATGCCGTTGCATCTCTCCTGGTACACTCTTGAATCACTCATCTGGAGGTCTGGTGGTTGTAACCGAGCGATTAATTTCTTTTCATCTTTTAAAATCATCATCATCATCATCATTATCATCATCATCATCATCATCATCATCATCATCATCATCATCATCATCATCATCATCATCATCATCATCATCATCATCATCATCATCATCATCATCATCATCATCATCATCATCATCATCATCATCATCATCATCATCATCATCATCATCATCATCATCATCATCATCATCATCATCATCATCATCATCATCATCATCATCATCATCATCATCATCATCATCATCATCATCATCATCATCATCATCATCATCATCATCATCATCATCATCATCATCATCATCATCATCATCATCATCATCATCATCATCATCATCATCATCATCATCATCATCATCATCATCATCATCATCATCATCATCATCATCATCATCATCATCATCATCATCATCATCATCATCATCATCATCATCATCATCATCATCATCATCATCATCATCATCATCATCATCATCATCATCATCATCATCATCATCATCATCATCATCATCATCATCATCATCATCATCATCATCATCATCATCATCATCATCATCATCATCATCATCATCATCATCATCATCATCATCATCATCATCATCATCATCCATTTGTCTCCAGGAGGAGAACAAGGTCTTAGATCCCGGCTAGCCAGGGTGGACCTTTTTTTCATTTTTTGCAGCGTCGTCTCCATTGCTTTCTCAGTTGTGCATCTTTCATAGAGAGTCCCCCTTTCTCCACATCTGCTTTCACCACGTCTTTCCATGATTTCTTGGGGCGCCCTTTCTTCGCTTTTCCAGCCACAACTTCGTATCTCACCCTCTTCTGCACACTTTGTTCATTCATTCTCTCAAGATGGCCCAGCCAACGCAGTCTTTCCTCTTTAAGATATCCATTTATGTCTAAAACTTCTGTCATTTTCCTGAGAACAGCATTTGGGACTTTGTCTAAGAGCGTTTTTCCACAAATCAATATGATTTGGTCAATTCGAAAGAAGTAGTAGTATACTTACTGAGTAAATATATCAATATAAGCCAAACAGTGCATATTTTAGTGTGGTTCTGTGAGGTAATAAAATTACTTTTTAAGAATTATTTGATCTTTTAGCGTTATTTTACACGAAATCTTTTCACTTTTCTTCTGAGTGATCATGAATTGAATCTATTTTAATATTTCTTGCCATGTAAAGAACATACTTCAAGTTCGACCTTCTCATTAAGTATGAACCAATTGTCTATGGAAAATAAGATCTTCGAGTGGTTCAATATTTATTAGGACCTTTTTTTGATTTCTTCTACAAGTATCTCACTTCTATACCCAATCCCATTATTAGCATGGGATTGAACCGAATGTCAAGTCTGTTTATTTTATTTTTATTTTTGTTTTTTTATTATCCTCCCAAGTTGACTGCACAATTGTTACTCTTATTTTCACATGGCACATTTTTAGTTTTTTAAATAGCCATCTTTGAATGCTCGAAGAAAGACAGTCTGTTTCATGAAGTGTCATTCTTCACATTAAAAGAGGGTGCACAAATCAATGAAAGAATTATTTTGAAAAAATTGATTCATTGATTTTGTTCCATTCTCCATGCATAGGTAAAGTATCTGTGCTGTTTTTTTACTGGATTCATTAAATTTATTTTATCACTTTGATGAATCTAATAACTTTTTTCCTATTGAAAAAAATGACTTCAATGACACTATTTTGAAATTACTTTCATTTATGTGTCATGATGCGAGAGATCATGAGGGATGATATGTAGGTCAATTATTTTTTCCTTGAAAAAGTTTTCATTGATTTTTATTCCGAATTTTCCCCAAAAATTTTCACAAATATCATTGTGAAAATTCTTTTTTAATCATTTTTATGATGGAATCAGGAGAGAGGAGAAATCCATGATGATGCTGACTTATGTAAGAATATTTTGTAGAATGATGAAAGAAGGCCAGGCTCGACATCAATTAACTCCAAACCATGAAATATTGTCCATTTTATTGGTAAAGCTCTAGAGTCCCCACGATGTTTTCTTGAAGAAGGCGGGCTTTGAACTAAAGACGATGTTGTGTCTACTCAAGCCCTGAATTATTATTGATGATGGTGGATGCGCCTTAGGGTGAGGCTGTAGCCCCTTTGTCATTCAAATAAGCTTACCTTTTTTTCTTAGTAAGAACACATATGTATTACTAATACTGGGCGGAGTTATAACTAAATTGAGCATCATTTAGGTGTAGCAGTGTGATGAATATCACATAATGCTATATTATTTTTGCATGAAAATTTTTTTTCACTTCATTAAAATATTTATTTTTATCACAAAAGTTATTTTAAAAATTAAAATAATAGCATGTAAACAAAATAATACAATTATTTTATAATACAATTATAAAGTAAACAATAACAATTTTTTTCTGAAACGAACAAACAGATTGATGTCTGGCCCTTTTAACGCTTCTATTTTAAGAGCTTCCCAAACATGAGTCAGTATGATTTCACCAACGTGGTGCCGACAAGCCAACCACAACAACTCTCTATCTAGCTTAAGTTGTACACGGATGCAACCTGTTGTCAGCCTGCCTGTGTTTGAAGTCGTGGTGTCAAAGACCATAGTACAAACATTATCTTTGCAGTCCCAGCTTATAAGCAAATCATACGTTGCATCAGCTATGAGTTCTCCCATACCAGTTGCAGATTTCGTTGGCAGAGCAGGGACTCCTAGCAGTTTGACTCCGTTTTCTCCAGAGAGTAAAACAGGTAGTCTTTCCACATGTGTGTATTTTGAAGGGAGTGAGCTCATAAGTTTACTATCCCACTGAAGCGCACTTGCACGTGGTGTTACCCATTCTTTGCGTACCTTGTCGCTAATGTTTTTGCCAGCTTCTATGCGGTATCTGTAAGCTTGTGAGTGGTGCAGGTAAACGCCTGAAGTTTCGTCATCATTGCAACCCATTATCAGTAAGTGAACAAGAGCTGCCAGGGCAGTTGGGCTAATGTTGTTTCGAATGGCGGTAGACTGCACAATATCGTTCCTAAGAATATCAGGTGGTGTGTGAACATCAACGCCTGTGTTGATTCGCCAATGTTTTCGTTTGGACTCATTGATTGCTACACTGTGTCACTAACATCTGAACCATCAGTTGACTCCACCATACTAAATTCATTATCTGTTCTAGTTGCTGATGCCATGTACAATTGTTTTTGCTTCTCAGTAGGAAGCATTCTCTTGTCTCTGGATGCTATAATTAATTCGTACACTTTGTCTTCAGTTGTGTATGATGCTGCCCTATCTGATGTCATACTCTGCAAAAACTTGATGTCACTTTCAAGAGCCTCTCTTTCTTCTTTCTTAATCTTTGGTCTACTTTTTTTCGTTTCTAGTTCCTTCATTATTGTCCACGGCCAAAAATCATCGTTTTTTTCTAGTTCTTTTTTGAACTTTACAACTTTTGGGCATTGTTCACGTTTTTTGTCTTGATTAAGTTTCATCATTGATTTATAATTTGCAAATATTGATTCAATCCTTTCAGCCATTTTGTGATCTTGTATAGTTTTTATTCCTGCTCTTTGGTAGTGGCGCAAAACTTCTTTGACAACTTTATTTGCTGCCTCTCTGACAACTTTACATTGTTTAGACATATCATCTTCTCTGAGGTCCTTTTTATAGGCTAAGAATGACATCAACACTTGTCTAGTCGTCGGTAATCGGCATCCTGTGATGATCTTGTTTTCAGATGTTACAGCTTCATCAAGTAAAAAAAAGATTTGTTAGAGCTCCTGGTGTCCATACTTATAAATACCTAAAAAAAATTTAATTTTAGAAATAGATGAATGATAGTTTATTGATACACCTAATTAACATCAGAATTTTATTTAATGCAGCACACTTATTCTTTTCAATAAGCCCCTACCATAGCAAAAAGGTGGAAGTGTAAAATTATACAAATTTTTGAGGGGCTCCAGTCTCACCCTAATGCGCCTTTAAAACAAATTGATGCGTAGCTTATGTGGGCCATAGATAGGCGAATTGTCCATGAGACAAAATGTCTTATGAAAATAATGGGGCGAATTGTCCATGGGACGAACGGTCTTATGAAAATAATGGGGCGAATTGTCCTATGAAAATAATGGGGCGAATTGTCCATGGGACGAATATAAAAAGAATGGGGCGAAATGTCTGAGGACCTTTTAAAGGATTGCTTGAATATTTGTTCTCCCGTGGTATTTCCAGACCACTAATTTTGAAAATTGCAACAAAAAAATTTCGCCCCCAATAATTTTGAGGATGTGCGCCCCTGGCCTAAATTTAATTAAATGTGGTCGTTTTTAGATTCTATAAATAATATAGAAGTTTATTTTAGAATTTTTTTGGCTTCTCGTGCTTAAATTTTGTAACACTAGTACCCTACTCACACTTGAATGGGATTTCTGCGTTTACACCAAAGTCATGCATATTTTCAAGAAGATAGACCTCAAGGCCTTGAGTAGTTAGGCATGAAGCACATGTGGCATTCTCAAGTCATGGTGAGTCAATCCCCAATTATGAGTTTAACTTGATTAATAATAATAATTTATGCTTCCATATAAGTTTGTAATTTCCGCAAATGCACTTAAGCCGTTATCACATTCTTCTAAGATCATTCGTGTTGTTTGTGACGTTCGCACCGATCCTTTCGGATATTGTGGTCCACTCGGAATGCTGAGTCCAGGTCTCTCACTAAACGCCTAATACCGACACTCGTTACTACATAACTATACCTTGATATACCATTATTAGTTCTAAACGGTCTTTTTTAAATTCTAAAGTGTTCTTTTTTAATTCTAAAGTGTTCTTTTTTTATTTTACTTTTCTGAATAAGCTTTGAAGTCTTGTTTCGTCATTTTTAATTCGATGCAACTAGCAGTTCATTTATAGACAAGTTTTTAGCTCTTCAATTTTTGCCTTCTGCATAGATTGTTTTTATATTATAGTAACATAGAATTAACATTTTTTTAGTTTGTATTAAAAGTTTCAACTAGGAAAAAAAGTGAATTTTAAAACTTAGTTTCTAAAAAACATTGTATTTGATAGTATTTATACCTAGCTTCTATTTCTTCATAAAATGTGATATATTGTTTTTGCTTTAAATTACAGGAATGATAATAAAGAAGTTTGTGTGAACACTTTTTTTCATAATGGATATTAAAATGGATGTAAAACGTTTTTCGAAACTAAGTTTTAAAATTCACTTTTTTGCTTAGTTGAAACTTTCGATACAAACTAAAAAAATTTTAATATGTTACTATAATATAAAAGCAATCTATGCAAAATGCAAAAATTTAAGAGTTAAAAACTTGTCTATAAATGAACTGCTAGTTGCATCGAATTAAAAAAGACTTGAAATAGAGGTGGAGAATTAGAAAATTATCAGTGTACCTTTCAACACGTCTACAGAACCTGACAATCGCATAATATTACGCGCATTTTTTAATAAACAAGACTTCAAAGCTTATTCAAAAAAGTAAAATCAAAAAAGACACTTTAGAATTTAATAAAGACACTTTAGAATTAGAAAAAAATACTTTAGAATTTAAAAAAGACACTTTAGAATTTAAAAAAGACCGTTTAGAACTAAAAATGGTGTATATATAATTTTACAAGAATGTATGTTTTAAATATATAAATACAGCTCAGGTAACGATACAATTCTAACGCGAACGCTCCCAATGTCTAGTGATAGCTTGATTACTAACAAGGTTGGAATCGGGTCGCCAGGACTACCTTACTATAAAAACCTTTGAATTCTCCAGAGGAAGAAAACTAAGATAAAAAACCGGCACCATCACTCGTATTGTGTACTCCATCTGCAAAAAGGAGTTGCCTTTATTTTTCTTGGGATTTGGATCGCACATCTGGAGAGATTGCAGTAATAATCATTCTTCTTCTAACGGTGTAATTGCATTTGAATGATGGGACAAATAAAACGACACGTGAATCGGTAATCGTAAGAGTCGTGCTTCTTTTCAAGTTTCGGCATGGGAATCCTTTCTCCCGGAAAGTTTTTTTCTTCCTCGCGATACTTTTATTATGTATAAAGGTGAGCACTAAAAATCTATAACAATTCAACCTTTACTTCAAGTTTTGCCTAATCTGCATGTCAAATGCATTCCTGAAATGATTGCATAATGATTTTTGAAATGTATAATGAAATTTGAAGTTAAAATTTGTCTTTCAAATATAGTATGCTATTTTCATCTATAACGAATCTTGATACAATCTCTCATTTATTTCTGATGAAAATCTAATCACAATGAGATGTGATATAAATGAAATATGATTTTAGCTTCAAAAAAGTTCCTTGAAGTTCCTTAAAACATTTTTATCAATATCCGGGCAATGAATAACTACAAAAATATTTCTGTTTATAATCATCTGATATTGATTTTTAATGTACAAAAAGTTCTGGCCCTTAATTTTTATATTAATATATCATTAATAAAAATACAAAAGAAATATCCTAGACTTTTAATAACAGTATTTCATTTTAGAAGGTATTCCATCATATGAATGCTAATTTTTATAATTTTCAATTTGAATATCTGTATAAGGAAATTTTTGTTAAATTTTTCTTAATGTGTTTACTCTGATCTACTACGTTCATCTCCCCATGAATATACTTTAGGGACATTGGAACTTTTGGGGAACCCCTACTCTCATCGATAGAGTATTATACAGCATTGGTTCCAAAACTGTGGGCCATGGCCCCTTGGGCGAGGGGGGCATAAAGCAAAATTTAAGGGGCCATAATCTACGCAGAACTTAATTATCCAACATCTTGAGGCCTTGGAAGGGGAATTTAAAAGATACTTCCCAGATGTTCAAAGCGTAACTTCTTGGCTAGTAAGGGCCTCATTCCCTGCTCCAGTGACATGCACACCTGATGACAATGATAATGGCCAGACCGAGCTGTTGACACTTCAAGAGGATTCAGGGGCCAAGATGAAGTTAGCAACTGAATCTCTTCCAGTTTTTTGGTCATCAATGGCAGCTTCATATCCAAATTTATGTGACTTAGGTTTTCGCCAACTTCTACCATTTTCATCAACTTATTCCTGTGAGGGCTGCCTTCTCTCAACTAATCTACATTAAAACGAAATATCGCAACAGACTTCAAGTGAAGCATGACCTAGGTTGTTGTGCTTTAAGTGAAACAAAACCAAGAATCAAGAAGCTTGTCGAACATATGCAACATCACCCTTCACACTGAGTAGAATTGTCTGCCAACTAGAGCTCTTAATTGTTACAATGTTATCAAATTTGTAAGATTCAAAGATTAAATCACATAGCGTAGGATTAATAAACTTTTTCCATCCAGTGGATTTTCTATGATTCCTTCTTTTTTTGCTTATTCTTGAAACACCTTTTAGCAAAATGGCCTTTTAAATTAATCTTATGATTATAAGTGTTAGATACTAGTAGACAGTCACGGTATTCACCGGCTATGATTGTTGTGTGGGCCATAGACAAGGATCATGTATGAAAAGTGGGTAACGATCAGAAAAAGTTTGGGAACCTTTGTGTAGGATTTGGATTTTAACATGGAAGTTGGCATAAATATTTTACTTTAGAGATAATAAATTTTCTGTCCATCTATATTATCTTTTTTTTAATTGTGTTTTGCCTTTAAGTTTACTTAATTTTGTTCACATGTTATATATTTATTTTTTAAAATGTTTTTTTCACACCTTCCTTTAACTTTTTCATAATTGTCGGCTATAGTCTTTTGTGTAGATGTTTATTCATTTCTGGACCATGTTGATTTGAACATTGGTATGTAGTGTAAGTGATTTTGTTATTCCATTTCTTTGGCTTTATCAATTCTAATCTTATTATATCTCTTTTGCCAATCAAGAATTAAAATTGTGTATAAAAAATAATATTAATAATCTCCACTTTTAATTCAAAAACTTTTGTATCACAATAAAAAACTCTGCCTTTTGTTAAAAAAATTTCAATTAAAAAAAAAAGTTTGTCTTTCTTATTTCACTTATGACGGTAATTTTTTTAATTTGTGTACAAATAATTTTTTTCATAAAAGAAAGACTGACAGAAAAGAAATAACATTTAAAAAACTTATTAAAATAAACATATAGCATTTCAATTCCTAATTTGAGTGAAATTTTTTGCAAGTTTAAGTGATATATTTTCCAATTCCCTAGTGTAATTCCATAAAGGTAAGCGAACTTTTTTAAGTGTTAATAATCGTATAAAGTATAATCATTTTTAAAACTTATATTCTTGTGATTCCAATGATCCAAAAATGGGCAGCATGTGATGTTCAATTTTTGACCGAAATCAATTGAAATTCAACAAATTTTTATTTCTTTAAACACCGGTCCCACATTGTTCATGTTTACAATATTTAACTTTATTTTATTCTTTTTGTTTTCTTTGACTTCATTTTTTTTTTATAAAAAATTTATATTCATCTCAAAAGAGTATACGGGAGGGGGAGGGTCGTCCTCAATCAGGAGCGTATCAAGGGGGAGGGCAGTGAGGGGCAATTGCCCCTGGGCACCACACCTAGGGGAGCTTGAGATGAAAATTCAGGACATAATGTTTTTGAAACCTCGGAAGAAAAAACCGGCAAACGCTATGGAGTTGTCCTTGCACTCAGGACTGCCCGAATCTACAAATGGCTCTGAGGATCATGCTGACAATTGGAACTTCTATTGCATCCTGTGAAAGGTCATTCAGCAAGCAAAAACATATTAATTCCTACCTAAGGAGCACTATGGGGCAAGCCCGCCTCCATGGCTCTTATGAGCATTGAGAAGGAAGTTCTCGATTGTGTTGATTTTGACGAAGTGATCAATAATTTTGCTTCTGCTAAAACACGAAAAATGAACATCTAATGGAGACTGTCTTCGACTCTCTGAATAAAAATGTAAACATTTTTTTCTAAATCACTTTTTAAGTCAGAATGGGGTGGGGATGAATGAGAAAAGAAAAAGCAATGGGCGAGGGGCTCCATTCAGGACCTTTGCCCTGGGGCGCCACGATCCCTTGATACGGCCCTGGCCTCAATTCAAATTAGCTTCCATGATAATTTTAAAAGCATATTAGTTAATTTGTTAGCAATGATCATAATGTCATTTTGAAATAGTATTTTACTACTAGACTGTGCTGTAGAACGTTAAAGAGAAACAAAATGAAGAACCTACAATAGGCTTTAATTATCTGAAAACAAAGAGAATAATACTTAGTATAAGATAATATTACCAAAGGTAATTAAGCGGTTGAACACAAAAGGATATTAAAAAGATCAAACCATAAAGAATGCAAGTGCCGCCATTTTGAACTTGAATTGAAACAGAAGAAAACAACTTAAAACAAATACAGATCATCACACTCGCCCCCACACACAAATGAAATGCAGATTTATAAGTTCAAACGGTGAACACGCTTAGCTGTTCTTTGGGAACGACGAAGAAGAGGTGAGTAATTGGAAGAATTTGTACTATCAATTTCGGATGGAGAAGAAGAAACGTTTGGAGCTATAACATATAGAGATGGAGCATATTTAGAATTCTAAACTTTGATCAAATCCTGAGGGTCGCTATTCGCGACTTCTTTGTCTCGACAAGTAATATCAGGGATTTTCTCCAGAGCATGATCGTTATAAGTACTAGGCCTTGGATAGCGTGCTAAGTGCCGTAAAGCTATAGAATCCTCTTGCTCGTTACTGTGTTGGATCCTAGCATGGGTGGAATAGGGTTAGGTTACTTGGTTCTATTATTAAATCTTTTAAGAAGTATTTCATCAGGCTCACAAAGCCAAGACGGTAGAACAGTTCCAGAGGAAGAAAGCCTTTCAAAATTGAACATACGGTCGTCAGAAGAGGCGTTAGTAGAGGCGCAAAGCAGAGATCGGATGGCATGAAGAGATTCCGTTAGAACATCTTGCCAAGCGTTTGGGGGTAGTTTCCTGGACTCCAATGCTAGAGAAACAGTATCCCATATAATGCCATTGTAACGTTCACATTGGCTGTTACCTCTCGGATTGTTGGCAGTAGTGTTGCTATTACCAATCCCAAAAGCGAAGTAAAAATTCTTTGAACTCACCCCTGGCATAAACGGAAGTCCAAAGATGGAAAAAAGAGTTGTAAGACACTCAATTGCAGTTGAGAAGTACAATCTCGACAAGGGAACCCTCCCTTGGTAGTCAACGGAAAGGCGTTGAAACGGAGCAGTGGCACGAATAAGAGTATTATCAGGGGGCTTAAAAAAGTGAGGTTTTACCTTGGCGCAAACGACGCAATCAGATACCTCTGACTTTATCAAGAGAGTACGGCATGTTTCTTGAACGCACAAAATGCCAAACGCGTTGTATTCCAGGATGAACCAGCTCTCCCAGGCCGGTGTTTAATGTCGTAAGTAAATGCTTACCTGCAAGAATGCCTTTCCATTTACGTATGCATTCAACGATGGCATATGCCTCCTTTTCGACTATATGATGGCGTACCTCCGAATTATTCAGTGAGCGTGAAAACAACGCCACCGGCCGTCCAGCTTAAAGAAGAGTGCCTCCGATGACCTTCTCTGAAGCGTCCGTTTCAATAACGAATGTCAACTCATCATCAATGACTTTGACTGAGGATTGAACGACATCTTTATTTAGTTCTTCGAAAGATTTTACAGCAGACGGAGACATAGGGAATAATTTGTTCTCGACAAGTGGCCGAATTTTGGTTTAGTAGTTCGGTAGCCATTTCGAATAACAGGCAAACATGCCAATGCATCTTTGCAATCCTTTGGAGTCAGAAGGAGGAGGCATTTCTAAAAGGGGCCTCATGCTTTCCGGTTCAGGTTTGAAAATTTCATCACATATGCTATAGCCAAGAACATTGATGGATGAGAGGGAAAACTTCGACTTTTTTTGTTCAGAAAATAAAGAAAAAGTTTACAAAAAGTCATTTTGGGCTCTGAGAAAAATGATTTTGCGCCCCATTACTTTGCATCAGACTTTAAAAGTTAAAAGAATTTGTTCAGCTCAAGATTATACTTTGATGCAGCTTCTAAGAAACTCTGAAGATTAAGATCCCACAAATAGTAATATCATCTAAATAGTAAAAAGTGCCTTTAAGGTCATTATCAACAATGAAAGAATTCGTGAAACGCTGAAAGGCGGAAACAGCATTCGTAACGCCTATTGGTAAACGCTTGAGCTGATATAATTGATTCGCCGCTTGGAAGGCAGTATACGGACGATCTTGGGGACAAATTTCGATTTGATAATAAGCTTTTGAAGGATTAATGACACTAAAGAATCGATACTGAGCTATTTGATTAACGATGTCTTCGATTCGAGGTAAAGGGTAAGCGTCAAGTAATGTAAAGCGGTTGATTGTTCTGGAGAAATCTACCACCACGCGTTTCTTTTTGTTAGGAGATGAGGTAATTACAATTTGAGCCCGATTACATCATCATCGATTTTTCGACTGTTTAATCTCTTTTTCAATAAATTGCGCGTCTTCTGGACTATAACTGCGAGACTTTGTGATAATAGGGAGACAATTAGGAGTTTGAATGCGAAAAGTTTTACAGGAGAACACTTAACCTTAGCCAAAGCACACACATTTAATGGATCTTGAGATCCTCCAAAGGAAACATTTAAACTTTCATGCAATTTAAGAAATGGAACTCCAAGTAGTAGATCAGTACATAAATCAGGAAGAATGTTAAAACCAATTTTATTGTATTTTTGGCCATTAAAGGTAAAACATTCTATGCAACACTTACTGAGTTTTAAAGAAAGTGCAGATGAAGCCATAGACACCGTAGAATCTTGCTTGAATGTAGGCAATTCGAATTTCCTTACAATACTGTCACTAATGAAGTTATCAGAGCTACAGGTATCTTTAAGGGTGCTCAGAAGACAACCTCTTACTTCCACAGATTTGGTGATGGGAAGAGATTTGGCATTATCTTTAACACTAGCCAGAACGATAGCCGAAGAAGAATGCAAACTGTAAAAGGAGCCAGAACGACAAACTTTTGCAAAATGTCCACGTTTTCCACATTTGCGACAAACAATTTCACGGGCAGGGTATTGGCGTCGATCATCTTTTTCAATATGATTTTTCATCTTTGATCAATTGTAGCCGTGATCAATAGTAGAACTAGATTTAGGAATGGCAGCAGATACTTCTATGAGCTCTCCAAGAGACAGAAGAAAATCGGTAGGCGTACGATGAGAATTAGTAGCTGATGAGGTCTAACTTGTTGTGCTCCAGTAATCTGGCACGTATTGCGGAGGAACGAAGTCCGCTTATAAAAGAATCTCGGATAGATTCATCTCGATAGATGGCAGCAATCAACAGCCGGGCGGCTTAGTGCCTGGAGAAACTCGTCCACAGATTCCTTATGTTGTTGTAGCCTTTCAAGTTGTTGTAGAGGGTAAAAACACTAGGAGACTTTTCATAAGCTGTCTTAAGTAGTTCGACTGCATTGTCAAAATTAGGACAGCCTAATATCGGCAACTGAGGCACCAATGTAAAGATATAAAACCTCGAGGTGGTTTGGTTTCCAAAGCTTCCATAGTTTTCTACTTTGTGGATCTGAAGTAGGCACGTCGAACTTATCAAGACGGATAACTTTATCCATATTAGAGTAGTTGAATAAATTGTGCTGTAGAACGTTAAAGAGAAACAAAATGAAGAACCTACAATAGGCCTTATTCAACTAAATCTAATTATCTGAAAACAAAGAGAATAATAATTAGAATAAGATAATATTACCAAAGGTAATTAAGCGGTTGAACACAAAAGGATATTAAAAAGATAAAGAAAAGGAAGTGCAGCCATTTTGCATTTGAATTGAAACAGAAGAAAACAACTTAAAACAAATACAGATCATCACATAGACAGCATTTCCCTGTTTCTGAAAAGCTTACGAATTACTTCTCAATAAAATTTCAAAGGGTGCACCGACAATCTCGCGAAATGACAATTAAACGCAAAATTGCTGCAATTACGCATTATTTTTGTCGTTTTTATTTACTGCCGTATAAAGATAACGATCAATTATAAATGCATAAGATCTAATTTTAAATATGCAAAAATTAGATTAAAAAATAATTCGTCAAAAAATATTTATGATTTTTATTTTTGAAGTTTTATTTGAAAACTGATGGCTTGCAAATATTCGAGTTTGTCAACTCGTCCATCATATTCAGAAACTATTTTTTTATTGCACAAAAATAAGCTCTTTCATATCTTGAATGTTTGGCGCTGTCTTGTTGTCCAGCAGTAAATCTTATGAGTCTGAAATCGATCTGAATCATAACCAAATTTTTTTTGCACTGTGTGTTTTTTGCATAACCATTCAGGTATTTCAATATCGGTCATTGTATTAGGAGTTTATTCTATTGCGTTGTACGTTTCGCTGTATTGAGGTATACTTTGGAAGAAGAGCAGTTGATTCAGTTTTTAAGTCAAAACAACATTCTTGGATAATTCTTCTCGTTATGTCATTTGAAGAACCAGCTCTTTCTCTAATTTGATGAAGTGTACTTTCTCGAGAACTGCGGGCTAAGGAATTTGATCATGTTCAGTCACTTTTTTCCAAGAAGAGTCGTCACCGACATGAATTCTTCCTTTGCATTTTCGATCAGCGCATCGCCACGATTCTTTTCCACTGGCAAGCTCTCTGTCTAAGCGATAAAAATGTCCATTCAAAATTAACTGCTTACCTTTTTTTCTGCAAGAATTTGCTGCATTTTGGCTGGTATCTTTAAGTTAAATAATTTTGTTTAGTAACACTTTTTATAATTAGCAACTTAGTTCAGAGAACAATGTTGAAAAAGCAATATATCTTAAATTGGTAGCCGGAGAATAGTATCCAGAAGGAAAAAGTGTCCAGATTTAATCGGTAATTGACTTGTGAAATTGTCTTAACCTACGCATAACAAGTTAATGGTCACTTTTCGCCTAGAAGCTTTAAATTATTGTCTTTGTTAAAATAGTCTTTGGGCTCAATTGTCGTGTCACGATTTCAAAGGTACCTCGGAGTTATTTCATCAACCAGGCACAATTGCACATCTTGCGTCAAAGTATGAGCAAAGAAGGCTTGATGGGGGATCGAACCCGAGACCTTGTGGTATTGAAGTCAAGTATGTAACTCACTCCCCTTGCATTGAAATTAAGAATGTAATGGATATTCAGTAGCCGGATATCCTGTTAAAATTTTACTACCCCCTATCCGAAATTTGGATAATCAGGCATCAAAACGAATATCAAATTAATATTATTTTGAGCAATAACACAAAAATATGATTTTTTATAAAGCTTTGTTTAACATTTATGAATAAAAATATAACTCTGCACAATTTTCTCTTTCAATTTTTCTAAAAATAATTTGATAAAAATGATAAACCTTTCATATCAAATATTTTTTTTATCTAGTACTTACCAATTCAAAATAAATATATTTCAAATGCTCATTTACTTGAAAATAAAAAAAAGGGGTTAATTTTTTTTCTAAATCAATTCATAAAAAAATTTTCAGTTTAAAACTTTTTGCTTTTCACAAGTGACGAAATATTTAATATTTCAATAAATTTAAAATTTTTTTAAATTGATATATACTATTTTATTCTCTTATTTATAACAATTGTATTCGTTGTGTGAAATTAAAAATTTAAAAGATTTTACAAGATCAAATAAATCATAAATCTTAAAACAGAGTTAAAAATATCCTAAAAAACAAATTCCTTGCTTTAGTAAAAATATGAACACTAATTGAAAAATTAAAATAATTTCAAAAATATAAATTTATTTTTAAATCCTCTCTGTAAATATTTCCTCCAATTAGCAAGTTTTTCTATTTTTAATTTGCTGTGAAATTTAAATATAATATAATATTTTATATATTTTTTAAATATATAAAAAAAAAGATAATAAAATCGGTTAACAAAATAATTATGTGTATAATTTAATTTAATATTCGGCTGAACAGACGGCAAATCTTATCGGATATCCGAACCGGTTCTTTTCAAAAACCGGATATCCGGTTTGTTGTTTTCTGGTGTTCCCCTGATAGAAATGGTTGCGCCCTTATTTACCAAAGTTCCAATAGTTCAAAGGCTCACGACAATCATTTGTATTATATTGCTTAACAAAATAATTATGCGCATATTTCAATTTAATATTCGGCTGGATAGACGGTAAATCTTATCGGATATCTGAACAGGTTTTTTTCTTTCAAAAACCGGATATCCGGTTTGTTGTTTTCTGGTGCTCCCCTGATAGAAATGGTTGCGCCCTTATTTATCAAAGTTCCAATAGTTTAAAGGCTCACGACAATCATTTGTATTATATTGGTTAACAAAATAATTATGCGCATATCTCAATTTAATATTCGGCTGGACAGACGGCAAATCTTATCGGATATCCGAACCGGTTCTTTTCAAAAACCAGATATCCGGTTTATTGTTTTCTGGTGTTCCCCTGATAGAAATGGTTGCGCCCGGATTTACCAAAGTTCCAATAGTTCAAAGGCTTACGACAATCATTTTGGAATGTAAAAAAATAAATAGATTTCATGAGAGAATTTTTTAAAATTTTTGATCCTTTGAATCTGAATACTTCTCACAACTCTCTAAATGATTTCCCAATTCTGATCTAATTTACATGAAAAGTTTTTCTCGAATGGATTCCAGCTTTGTTGGAGTCGGAGAAAAAATATCCAACTCTGACTCCGACTGCTAAAGTTTATTAATTATTATCAAAACCTAATTTATTCAAGGTTTCTTGTGTTCAAGGTTACCCAATTAACACATCTTTTCACAGTAGGTTTCATTCTTTCTAATAATAATAGAGATCAGCATTAGCATCCATTTCATCCAATTTTCTGCTAAATAATTTAATTTGTTCGTTCCACATTTTCAGTATTGTACAATTAGTATAAGATACCACCCACCCCACCATGTTTGTTGTTGGAGCTGGCATTGATTTTATTTCGTTGTTCTGTTCTCTCTCTCTCTCTGCCTCTCGTAATTAATTATTTCATTTTTTTGTCATAAAGTCTCCATATCCAAGACTTACTTAGCGAGTATCAATAATGATGAAATTGATTTAATATGTAAAATGTGAGATTAAGGAGTTACCCCTTTAATAATTAATTCTGCACTAGTGTGTGTGTGTATGTGATGTAGTAGATGATAGCTAGATGGATTCACCAGCAACACAACGTCTTATCAAATTTTTCTTGGCTTTGAGTTAAAATAGTATATATATATATGTAGCACACGATCCATACACAATATGATTTCGTTACTTTCTATCTTAACTCAATATTTTGTATTATTGAAATCGTCGACATGGTAGTGAGTGTGTGTGTGTGTGCGTACCTAATAACAATAATATTTAGTTCTATTTGTATTATTTATAATATGCTTAGAATAATATATATATATCATTATCCCTTGGTAAATTTACGTTTCTACTATACTTCCAATAATGTCAATATATTTTCTTCTTATATTCCTCCTATCATTATATCACTCTTATTATAATCTCTGTAATAATAACAATCATCAGAAGCAGCATTCAACAAAGACTCCTCTACTCTGCTAGTGACGACGCTGATGTTGCTTGCACACGTAAGACACACCTTTTCACCGTGAAGTCATAAAGCGATTATCTCAATACAAATTTTCGCATATACTGCTGAACCATTTGCATCACAATATGTAATAGTACTGCTTCTTCTACTACTCAATTTCCACCTTGATATATTCGCCAACTCGATCTTACCTGTTCTCGCGTGAGTCCAGGATCTGTTTGAATCCTCTAGTTCCTTTTCTCGCAGATTCTTTTGGCCGTCGTTATACCTTGGCATCTTTTTCCTTAGAGTCGGATCCAAATAAGCAGAATTGCTATGATGAATGACGTTATGCATCGCGTATACCTGGCCAAAGCTTACGCCATGAGGAGTGTTAATAACTTCTTAAGCATGCGTAAGTTTCATATTGTTGTGTTCATTTTCACATTTCTTGTTGTTGGCCTTCAGATTCCTCCGTTATCTCCATGTTATCGGAAGCTCTCAGTCCAAAAAAGAGGCTTTTTTTGAACGGAGTGAACACTTTTCTCTCCAAAAATGTGGACAGTGTTGGGGTTTTGAAGTTGGATACACTTTTTCGCAGCAGACATTTAAGTTTTTTAAGAGAATTTTCTTTTGTCCTGAAATTTTCTCTGTTTATATCCTTTGTTGAAACAAAAATTTAAAGTCAAGTAATGATATCATTCATTTTATCATAAAATTAATTTTGTGAAAACTTAATGAAAATGGGAATAATGGACAAAAGTAATTTTAAATAAATCGTAAAAATTGTCGTATCCTTGCGAGATTTTATAATAAAACAAGACCCTTAGTACTAGCCACTGTATGGTAGTGCGGGCTCCATTCCTAGGCTTCCCAAACCCGAGCCAAGTTCATTCTACCAGAAAGTTTGTCACTCGGAACAGCGTTATTCTGCAAATCAACTAGTGGCAGTGTTGTGTGTGTGTTAATTCTCTTGGACTAAGCGAATTCGCTTGTGTGTGTCGGTGTTTTAGGATCGATTTTGTGAAGACATGCTTTCTTGTCTCTAAGTTTTGTTGCGCGAATGTGTCTTTATTGAAAGTGTTTTGTTCTGATTCGTCGATTTGTGGTGTTGATTTTATTGGCGTTAAGTGTGGAGAGGTGATTAGTGACAGCTTGTGTGTAAGTATTTTATTCATGTGTTATTGATGCTTTCCATGATTATTTTAGAGAGTATGAAATGTCTTCTTTTTTTCATTTAAATATTCTTTGAACGCGTGCGTGCCTACTTGCTTTTTTTAATATATTTTTTTATAAGTTGAAAACCTTTCTTTAAAATATCTTGCATTATTATATTGTCTTGATATTTTACAAATAAGATTGATCATCTTGAAAGATAAGTCATAGTATTACTTTTGGAATCTTTTTTACTCTCTCAAAATTTCTCATTTCATTTGTTATTTATAATTTTTCTGGTATATTTTGTATTTTTCAAATGAAATTGATTTTTTGAAACATATTTGTGATTTAAAGTTTATGTAATTTTTTACACTGAGAAACTTGTCATTTATTTTCTAAGATTATTAAAATGTCGTTTGAATTTTGTTAAATGATAAAGAATAAACTTACTTGTGGTAGCACTAGACAAAACAGTTGCAATAAATGAATGGGGTGGAGCGTCAGTAGTAGGATTCTGAATTTGTAAGGAAAGTATGCGAAGAAACAATTATGGAAACAAGAAGCAAAGAATGTTAAACCTCAGGATGGAAAAATTGTTTGGGAAGGAGATCTCAAGAACTACGGCTCAAATACGAAGATGCTCAAGACAGGCGCAAATGGAGGAGACAAAGGATATCATAGCCACAGACCACGTACTCGGGCGCAAGGTTGTCTAGTTCAAATCCTGTGCACTGCGCAAACTTTAAATGAGAAATAAAAAGGAGTCAAAATAGGCTCCCAGGGTGTGTTGAAGTATTCATTAGGAAATCAGGAAAATAACTTTTGTATCTGTGTTGGTTAGAAACTGGATTTCGATAACTCAAGGTCTTGGGTTCGATCCCGCATCAAATCTACCTCATAGTTTGATACAAGCGGCCCAATGTGCCTTCTCGGTGAAAACACCTCACTTTTACCTTTTAACAGTTATAACGGGAAATTGTAAGTTCTCTTCTATTCAAGATAATATTTTTTGGCTAAGGTTCAATTATTATCCTTAATTTTTTTTAAAAATATTAAAAATAATTTGCTCCAATCTTTCAATCAATCAATAATAATGATGATCGATTGACATTTGATGAAAAAATTCATCGTTATCCAATTTTGGGTTCAGGGAAATTTTGTGAACTTAATCGGTTAGGGTAGAGTTTAGGAGAACTGACAAATTCAAAATTGACTTCCATTTCACATGTGTGTGAGAGTGTTTGCTTGAAAAGTTTATTATCACTAGTTCGGTATCATTGGTACTTAGAGGGTGCTGGACTAGCCGTTTGGCCAAATAGTCTAGGGTTGCCAGATGTTCCTGTTTTGACTTTGCTTTTTAACGTGATGTCAAAGGATTTATAAAAATCCGGGTTGCACTAATCTAATATGTTAAAAAAGGAGTTTATAAAATTTAGTTCCAGTGGTTGTTGTTTCTCTCTTTTTTTTAGTATAAAAACTCATCTTTTACTTTAAAGTATTTTTCATATTAATTTTTATTTTTGTAAGAAATAAAAAATTTTGTTTTTGACTTTTTTCAATGTCATTTTTGTCTCGGTCTGATAATGCCAAATGAATAACCATATCTTGGATTTTAAAATTTTTTAATTTAATTTGTAATCTTTTTTTTGTATAAACTCTTATTCAGTTGGATTTTTTAAAAAATCTTCAGAACAAACTTTTCTTTAATACTCTTTCCAAACTTTTACTTATGGCCGCATTACATATTATTCACCTTTCATTATACTGCTGATTTTAACTATTTGCATTTTCTCCAATTTTAATGATAGTTGACAAGTGGCCAGCCAATCAGTATCCAAATGGGCTTTAAAGTCTAAAATTTTGAAAACGTATTGTCTTGGTTAGGATGAGCGTAGTAGAAGTAGCATTAGTGTTAGTGTTAGTTTTTAGGTTAGGTTTACTGCTGGCTTTTATGGGAACAATTCTATGTGGGGGGGGGGGTCGATGTGAAGACAAATGTTCTATGAAGGGCTTCTTCTAAAATTAGAGTAACACATGTAGCTTATAACAATTCTAATATTTGTGCTAATGAGCTCCCTTATCTATTTCTCTCTTTCTTATTTCTCTTCTAACATATCTGATTTTATCATGGTTAATATTTTTAATTTTTTCGGAGATTTTGGTTTGGGGATCTTAGTTTTCGGGGATTTTGGCTAAGAACTTCGACGATGATATAAATAATTTTTGTATACTTTCACTTTATTTGTTTTACATTGTTGCAATAAGCATATTGTCAGAAAAACAAAATCAGTATTACTCATTTTAATTTATAAATTTCTATTTTTTTTTCATGTTCGGGTCCGTAACTAAGATGGAGAGGCCTGGCCCCAAGTGCTCCATAGCGGGTTACATGGCTGCATATATATACATACATACGAATACATACTACATATGTCAGAATTAATTTTTTGTCGAATGCGGATGTCATAATTGCTATAATTTAGAAAGAATATGTCAATGTGTATGTGTTATCATAAAAATTTTAGATTAAGAAAAAATTGAAAAATCCAAAAAAAAACATTGCGATAAATAGAAAAATGTTTGAAAATTTTGGATGCGGATGGGATGTAAAAATTTTACGGGTAAAATCTGGTTCGGCGAATGTGGATATCCAATACATCTCTAATATTGACAAATAAAACATCCTCATACACTCAAATACCTAAATCTCAAAAACAGCGGTATAGGCCAGCATGTAGTAGTACAGTCAAAAAACCGTACTTTTATATCACAACTTCTTGAACAAAAACGAAGAGAGGAAAGGATATATCATGTTTTATTTAATGCACAAAAAAACTGTTTTCTTGAAAAGATTGATTATGGAGGTGAAATGTAGCGGATATCCAAAAAATTTTCCTCATCCTCTTACCAGCCTCATCCGCGGTATCATTTGAGTTCCTACATCCACACTTTTCAAACATTTTTCTTTTTTCTATATATCACAAAGTTTTTTTCCGAACTTTTACATTTTATCCAAAATCTTTTTAAAATAAATTTTTTAAATTATAATCTTTATGCTAAAACATATACATTGATATTTCTCTATATTTTTAAGAAGTATGAGAATTGCTTTTCCTTAAAATATCAATTATGTTAACCGCATCGGTTAAGATGTCAAATTTGTTATGCGCATACGCGGATACAGAAAACTTCACTTATTATGTAGTATATATGTAGTAAAGTAAAAGGTGTAGTAAAACGGCATATCTTTCAGTCTCTAACTTCTTTATTTTTTTTGAGTCCAAAATTCTGATCTATCTCTGATTTTATGACTCGATCCAAATTTGGCTTGCGATTCCAATCCTTGTGGCCTTTTCACTTCTTTTCTAAATTCCTTTGACTACGCAATCCTCTTAGTCTTGAAAGCGAGACAGCATCACCTGCTCATCGTCTTTGATTCCTCCCTTATAGAAGACACAAACGATCGAATTGCTTTTTGAAAGTTATTCATATGCCTTTCTTTTTCAATGAATTTTCATATAACCTTAAATCAGATGTTTTTTATTTATTTATTCATTCAGTGACCCATTAACTTTTGGGTTCTTTTTGTTCAGTGACACGTTTTTGGCTATGATCCTTTAACTCTGGTGGGCATTAAGATCCCCTGCTTCTCTGATCAAATGGGATTACCAGATTTTGCCGGCAACCAAAATATGGCTTCATAAACAACTAAAACAAGATTTCCTTTACAACAAATTCATTTATTTTGTGTCAATTTTAACTATAAAACCTGAAATTTCCACACTCCAACAATTTTGAATTCTGTTTTTATATTATTAAAAGACTTGTTAGACTTATGAATATGACTGCCTTTTCTATATTAATTTTTTTTATTTTAAGCCTAAAAATCTTTGAATGTATTTTTGGTTTTCGCTTCATTTGAGCTATGATTGATCAGATGCAGTAATGTAGACGAGAATTTGAACAAGAGCCCACAAATTTTTTAGCTGGGCAAATACTTTTTTTTTTATAGCACATAATTATGTAAGAAAGTATTATCTATAATTTAAAGTTTTTATTCTATTTGATTACACTGCAGCTGAGAGTAATAGACACGTTAGTTATTGTGTAATCAGGTCTTTTATTCCACAATTCCAGATTTTTTATTCAGAAGTTTTAGACTTTAGAGTTTTTGCAACTCGCTTTGGTTCGAAAGATCGAATCACAGAAAGTATGCAGATTTCTCCTCGCTCCTCTACGCGAGTCCAGGCACTCTCTTGTGATGGTGATGTAATCGATTGAAAAGTCGTTCGTTAATGTTCCTTCTCTCATCTAATTGTATTCCTCGTTTTGTGGTGTGATATCATGTTGAAATGATCGTGAGTCTTCTTCGCACTATACTCTCCTACATAAAATTGAGAGAATTAGTTTTTTACACAATGATTTATTGAGATTCTTCACAAAGATAAATGATGCTGATGATGATGATGATGTCACTTTGATCAATATCATTCATTCATTCATTCATTCATCACCGATCGTTTCCTTGCTTCCTCCATCTTTAATCGCTTGCCGTGAGCCAAACACACGCTACACCACACATCCTTGTCATTTGAAACTCATTTCTCTCATACCGTGTAATTTATACCTTTAAAAATGTCCTTTTTACATCTTGATTATTACGCATAGCAGCCTATATCATTTGTGCAAGGCGTTGCTATCCCTAGCAAGAAAGGAACGGAAAAATTTCTTAGTATTATATATAAGTAAAGTGCTGAGTCTTCGACTGTCGAAGTCAGAAGTGAAGAGGTAGCGCTGAATTTATTAAGATTTTAAGTACTCTTGGGTACGAAATGCCTTGAAAGCAAATTAGCACCTGCTGCTTCCTGCACTTGTGCTAGGTATGCCACAATTTTCTATCTTAATGTTACTTTTTAACTAAGATGTTGTATAAGGATGCTTTGAAAAACTTTTTTTTACTTTTAAATCGCTGAACTCTCATCCATGTAAGTAACATACTCCATTTTGTAGTATCTTGAGATTAGCAGTTTTAGAACGGCGGATTTATCTTTTACATAATTACTTGTCAACTTCACACAGCATCACCATAGCATAAATGGAAGAATATACAGCTGTCAATCAATTTTGAGAAGTAGTATACTTTATTTATTAGCTGTTAATTAATACAACTAATTAAATTAAAAAATTATTTTCTCAACTTGATAAACATCATTGAAATAAATTTGCTTTCACACAAAAAATTATACAAAACTTGTCTGGAATGATAATAATTATCAAAGTTAGTTAATTTTTATTTTATCAATTTATTTTAAATTAAAATACTATTTTGATATAAAAAATGTTATTGGAAAAATATGAGGACGTATTTGAAGTGAAAATGGTATGTATCTTTGTTTCGTACTATGTTATCTTCATTTAGAGATGTTTAGGATATCGCCATCCGCATATGGGGATCATACGCAAATTTTTTTCATGTTAACATCCTCATCCGCAATTTAAAATTAATTTTTATAAATATCTATTGAAACTTTTTGTATTTTTTTTTGTAAACTTTAAGATTTGTTATGTCTTTAAATTCTAGTAAAAAATGTAAAGAAGAGATTAAAATAGTAAGATACTGTAAAATATAAAACATATAATTTTTTTAAAATATTTTTTATCTGCATCAGCATTAAAATTTATTTTGGATATCCGCTAGGATTACAAATCTAATATCCGCAGATGTAAAAAAATTCACCTCCGATACATCTCTATCTTCATTCATTCTAAAGTTTTCTTCCCAGGCATGGCTTTCTAATAAAAATAAACATCCGATCACAGATTAATCAATCGTTACCTCATTGGATTAAAATAAATTAAAAAACAAAGACAAAAAAGTTTCCTTAAAAAATAAATTGGAAGAGGGATGTACCCAAAAATATAATGAATGACATTTTTTAAAAGATTAAATTTTATGAATTTAGTAAAAAAAATTAAAAAAATATAGATAAAAAAAAGGCTAGAGCATTTAGAACTTATATATGTGGCCAAAAAGATGAAACCACTGCCTTTTGTTTCAGTAAGAGTATATTGGGTTCAGTGACAATTCCGCCTTTCGACAATTTGACTCGAAGTACTGTTTAAACTTTAAAGTACATTAAATGTACTTGGTTTTATTTTAGTATAAATTTGTTCTTTAAAGAAAAACAGAAGTTCCACAAAATCGCTGATTTTGACTGTTCAAATTTTTTAGTTGAAAAGTGCTCAATCAATTTCCAAATGGACCTTAACGTGTAAAATTTTATAAACGTTTGGTCTTGGTTTGGATGAGTGTAGAAGTAGCATTAGTGTTAGTGTTGAGATTAGGTTTAGTGTTAGCGCAATCATACATACAATTTTGACATTCTTTGCACAAACTTTCCTATTTATCTCTATTAAAATACACGTCTGACACAAAAAACATCTAGACATACATACGAATCCATGCATGCACACATACACAACACATTGTGATTCAACATCCATACACCGATATATCTCAAGAACAACCGTATGGCCCAAAATCGACCCATAATTTGGCCTTGTCTTATACGCGAGTATATACGGCAAATACAAGATCTTAGTTTTATATGTCAGGTTTGTCGTCAGATGCCCTGTCTGTCGGGGTAAGTATTGAGCATTCGGTTCATGAATTCTCTATCTGTCGCGTCCAGTATGCTACAACTTCAAGTAACAAGATAATAAAACACAAGAGCGTTTATACGAGTTCACACAACACAGTCGACTCCTCCACACATGTTATATTCATATATACATTACATAAGCTCATAAGGCCACACTTGAAAACGGAAATCCCTATCTTCTGCACTCAGCGTGCTTCTTTTGGCAATGAATAAAACAACCTGACTTTCATTTTTTCTTTCTCCCTATCTCCTTTCTTCTTCTTCGATCCGTTTACATTTATGTTCCAATTCAAAACGTACTGAATGCACAAATGGTACTTTCAATGTGTGAGACAATCCCATTTTCATCGTTGTGCTGACTTTACACATCCATATAAACATGTCATCTACTTCAAACCTCCTCAGTAAGTATACATAAAACCTTGTCAGGATTTTTCAACCCAGAGCTCATTTTGGGCTCTGAAAAAAATGATTTTGCGCCCCATTACCTTGCATCAGACTTTAAAAGTTAAAAGTTTTTGAATTCAAGGAAAGCTCTATTATTATATATGCTGTATGCGTTTACCCTTAAATTAAATTTTTAGGGACTATAGTTCAATTTGATTTTGAGCAGGAATCTAAAAAGGTTGAAGAACCTTCCTCGATGAGATGATTCTTCTCACTTTTATAATGATATTTTGTTTCAAAGTAAACTAAGATTGCATGTTTCCGTTTTTGCGAAGACTAGATTTCCTCAACATGTATCTATCATTTATCCTGTGCATCCTAAATTTGGCGTATATTAAAACTATTTAACTAATTTGATTAATGATATTTAGGAACAAGATACATTCCGTTGTGCTGGTTTTTTACCCTAGTTTTCTTCCTCTGAAGAATTCAAAGGTTTTTACGGTTAGGTAGTGCTCTAGCGACGCGATTCTACGTGGTTAGTAATCAAGCTATCACTAGACAATCAGTTTGTTTCCCAAAATGGGAGCGTTCGCGTTAGGATTGTATCTTTCACTCAGTTGTATTTATATATTGTCACATAAATTCTTGTAAAATAATATATATAACAAGGTATAGCTATTCTTTTGTAACAAGGGCCGATAGGTGTTTAGTGGGATGGAAAGTCCAGTTAGACTTGGACTCAGCATTCCGGGCGGGCCACGATATCCGAAAGGATGGGTGCGAACGCCACAAAACAACTTAATTAATTTGATAATGAATTTGCTTAACTAATTAGACAGTTAGTTATTTGTACGTTTTCCATATGTTCGAGTTTTCAGGATTGCCCTGGTTTTTCTCGCTTGATACCGAAATCCCCTTCAATTTAGAATAATACCAATTTTCCATTGAAAAATCATCTTAGAGTTCTAAATAGGGGAGTTTTCAAAAACCAATAATAATAATAATAATAAAACAGAAAGTTGATTAATAAGGAAACACGTAGATCATAAGCTTAATTTTTGTTAGATAAGTATAAAAGTTTTTTTTATAATGATAAAGTAATTTAAATTAGTCGGCAATTTAAATTGATAATTTGAACAGTATTTTTTGTTGACACTCCTTTGTATTTTTGTCACCTTTTTGTCATGTCGCTCCTTTGATAGTAAGCCAGTTTTCCTCATACTCCATGTTTGTAGAGATTGCACCCCAGGGACCCCGTCTCGCCGAAGAAAAAGCCTCCCCGCTCCTAGTGGAAAATCTCTTTTTTCCCGGGGAAAAATACAAGATTAACCCGTTATCGACCAGAATAATCAGACGATATTTAATGTAAAGCAGAAGATTTGTATTAAAAAGCATTGATAAAAGCAGACGATTCATATTTTTGTAAACTCGACATATTTCGACTGTGGTCGATAACCGGTTAAATTCACAGAAACAAAAACAGACTCTCTCAGGATTATTGTTTTTAAAATTTTATTATTTGAACAATTTTGAATAAATCATCTCAAAATTTTAGTGTTCTTCTTGATAAAAAAAATATTTTTTTCCCTGGGGAATCCTCGAGGTGAGAAAAAATTTACTTCAGGGTCCCCGCTCCTTGGGGAGGGAAAAAAGCTTTTGGGGTGCAATCCCTAGCTACATGTTAGTTAGTGAATTAGGTGAATTGATACTAATTTTGTAAACTAGATTTTTATTTCTTTTTAAATCAAGTTTATTTGTTTCACTCCAATACAAAGAAAGGAAGGAAGAAACAAAACACCCGCAGAACTTCACGTCAACTACCTAAGATTTTTTATAGTTTTTTTGCATTCTTTTGATCGCGCACTTAATAATTGCATTTTAAGTTCCAAATCCGCGAAAAATTTTGTCATGACTGCATGCTCTGCATTTGTTTTATTATCAAAGAGGTGTTGACATGACAAAACAGTGACAAAAATACGAAAATTCAAAATAATGAAATCAAATTAATTTACGCGTAAGTCTCTCGTTATAACGGACTTCCTTAATCCCTTGAGGGTCAGTGTGACACCGGTGTGTGTACCAAGGAATGGAAATCATATACTTTTTTAAATACAGTCAAACCTCGTTGTTCCGTCAAGGTGCGTTTCTTAAAAAATAGACGGATTATCGAGGCTGACGGAACATAGAAGCATATATAAATGCACATTTAATTTTGCTAAAACTATTTGATATATTGAATTACCAAATTATTATTAATGTTTTCAAAAATAATGATTTAGACTAGAAATAAACAATATGACTTAATTTTTTTCATTTAATAACATAAAGGGGCTGTTAAAGTTGTAAAAAAAGATATCAGGGCTAATGTCTCTGTGGAGCAACTTGTCCTAAAATTTTCTTTTCGTCATGTGGATCTTCACTAGAAGAATCGCTAGTAGGTTCAAACTCTTTCACAATTTCCATATCTCTTCATCATTGAGTAAAGGAGTAACTTCTATATTATTATCATCGACATCAACCAATTGGGAAGCAGAAATGTATTCATAAGAAGGATTTTGACATTTTCAGCGAAAAGATCTAAATTACTTTGAAGGTCTTCTAAAGTTGCGAGTGTTGCATGAGTGTTTTGTAAGTGGTCGGATGCTAAGGGTAAAATGCAGGTGTGAGACCAGCAATTAAATATTATAGATATAAGGTGTAACATTGCTCCAAGCTGTCTTTATCGTTTCTAAAGCAGATCTTACGGACACGTTAGGAAGCTCATTATTTTCAAGACAAGTTATGAAATGTCTTGTTTGAAGCTTCCTATAATGGGCTTTGAAACTTTTTATAATTCCAGCATCCATAGGTTGGATATATGTAGTTGTGTTTGGAGGAAGAAAAATAATGTTAATGTTTGAAAATTCTTTTGTTTTGTGACGCGAGGCATTATCACACAGTAAAGTTATGTTTTTGCCACTTATTTTCATTTTCTTATTGAGTTTTGTTGGCCAATTTTGAAACAAGATGCCTGTCATCCAGGCTTTTGTGTTATATGAATATTCAACATAAATAAAAGGGTCAAACTTTTTTCCGAAACAACGACGTCTTCTTCTTTTTCCAATTACAAAGGGCTTTTGAGTTTGTGAGAGCCATCACTGTTTGAGTATAAAAGTATGGTCAAACGATCTTTACATTTTTTCTCTTCTTTCACTGGAGCTGCTGGTAAAGTGCTATCAGGTTGAAGTTTATAAAACAACCCCGTCTCATCACAGTTATAAATAGTAGCTGGATCTAAATTTGCCAGCTTTTCTCTTAACTTTTGACCCCCTATCTCTAACGTATTTTTATGGGCGCTTTCACTATATAAATTTTTCAAAAATATTGTAACTAATAAAAAGGATATATAAACATTCAAAATATGAAATTTTAAAAAAGAGAAGAAAATATTTATTTAAAAAAGCTCTAAATATATATATTAGAAGTATATTAAAGGAGATTCAGCATAAGTAGTTTGAAGTAGAATTTCCATGGACCCCTTGAAATTCTTCCATGGACCCCCGGTTGGGAACCACTGCTCTAGAGTCTAGAGTATGAAAAGTTAATGATTTCTAAACTTTTACCGAAATCCTGAGCTTTTTCTAGTAACATCATGTCCGTTATAGACGCATTTTTTGACCTCATTCCATTAAACCAAAGCATAAGAGCTTCTTCCAACTTAATATTTTTAGCTGATCGCCCTGAAGTATAGCCTGCTTCTGGGACCCACTTCTTACTATTTCTCAGAATATCTCGAATAGTCGTGCGACCAATAATAATCACACCCCATTGCTTTGAAAAAAAGTCTGCTATTTCAGTGTGGCTCGCTGCAGATTTTTCCCTTTTATACACGTATATTGAATGTTTTTTTTCTATTAATAAATCAGTACGTAAGCGTATTTCTTGTTTTAACCCATTTACGACCAATGTTCCTATTTGGGAACATAAGTAATTTTTTCTTCGTCTGCTTTTTTCAATGACTGAATATAAATCGTCTGCGTTTTTTTTAGATATCGTCTGCTTTGCTTGGTCGTAAATGGGTTAAAGAAGCCATTAAAAAAGTAATAATAATCTTAAGCATAAAATAAAATAGAGTTTAAAAATATTCTAAAATACCAACAAATACAATAAATCTTGTTTTGAAATAAAAGTTTATCGAATTTTATTTTTATAATAGTCATTGAGTTGAAATCCTATATGAAAAGAGAAAAAAATATAAAATTAATCACCTACGTTAAAATCCAGATTATACTAAAACCCCTTTTCGCAAAAGACCCCATTTAAAATACAAAGCAAAAACTAAAATTAAACTTTTTTGTCCTCATCTAAAAAACGATTTTTTAATGGAAGGAATTTATCAGCCTAAAATATAACCTTGTCACTATATTTTGGGCTACTCATGTGCTGAATCGACAGTCAATCAAAAAAGATAGGAGCTTATATTTTTTCATATTATCCTATTAAAGTTTAAATAATGATTTACATAACTGTTCAACTTTATGTAACTTCTTTTATATACCCAAAAGTTTGCCGTGTAAGACTTTTTTTTTCAACCAAATAAGTATCATTTAAGGAGGGTGGGAAGTTTCATACACCAAATAAAAAAAATATAATTATAAAATAAAACTTTTTCGTGAATAGCTCAATAATATTTTCTTTTAATTACTATAATTGCAACACACTTTGAATAATTCAATATTATTTCAAAAAATTCTTCATTTCAATTGAAATAAATGGCTCTTAAGACAATTATTTGGGAAATTGATTAATACTTCTGATAAATAATAAAAATGATTGATGAAAGAGAGAGATGTGTCATAAAGATTGTGACAGCTAAATGATAACTCAAAAGATTTGCCTTTTCTTTCTGAAAAGAACATTTGCGAAGTCATCACCAAAAAATCACAAGAATGTGTGCACCAAGTTGACCCAATATCGAGAGACGGAATATCGAGACAATTTTTATATTAAAATTATTCATTGATTACTAAAATTTGATGACGGAGACGGATGTTCAGACTGGCGGAACTTCGAGGTAAAAATAAAAAGAAAATTTCCGTTACCAAAAATAACATGACGGATGTTGAGGGTGCCGGAAAATCGGGTGACGGATTTTCGAGGTTCGACTGTGAAAAAGAAAGCGGATGAGGCTTCAAAATTCTGGACTTCACAGCGTTAAAAAGTTTTTCCTTCTCGTTTCCTCTTTGAACAAAGGAAAGATGAAATGGCTAACAAATTTTTTTTATTGAAAATAGCTAACTATTTGACCTCTTTCATAGAATATTTGATTTATATTGCAAATTTCTAAGTAGTTTTATGCTATTATATTGGCTTCGTAAAATTTGACATCAAGATTATTGATTTTTTTCACAATCTCTGTTATTTCATTATTCGAATAGTCTTTTTGAACTTTCTTTTCGCATTAAAGAGGATTCACTACTGTATACAGCTAAACTTTACCTATATTAACTAACAACATAATATATCGTAACATTTTTACTTCTAAATTATCTTTTTTAAGTTCTAAAATGTCTTTTTTAAATTCAAATTTGTCTTTTGTCAGTTCTAAATGCGCCTTCTGTAAAAAGACAAATTAGAATCGAAAAACGACTGACGATTTATATTTGAAGGAAGACAATTTTGAAGTAAAAATGGTATATATATATGTATATACTAGCCAACGGTGAAGAATTGTGTCACGGCTTTGGATTGTGCATGTCACTCGTTTGAACGGCCGATTTCGTTCCCCAGTGACGTATATCTAAGCCTAAAAAGCGTGGAAATCAATCACTCTGTGTCTTTTTGCCGATAAAAAGTTTCAATACTTTGCCTTTCTCTGATTAATCTTTTGTATATACAGACAGGCAGGCAGGCAGGCAAATTTTTATATTCTGCATATATTAGTTGATATCAACAACTCCCTCGTAGCCAAATCCCCCTATCAATGCTATGATGCTCGCACACACTTTGAAGAACTCTTTTGCCAAATATCCCTCCCTATCTATCCTTCCATTTTTAATTACTTTTTCTCCTTTTTGTGATGCTGCATTGCTGGCTCTCTGGATGAGAGAGATTTTGAATGTGAAATCGAGTGTAATGTATATAAAGCTTTTGTCGGCGTTGCCATTGTCATTCTCTCCCTTTTATTCCAACTGCCATGCGTTTATGCTTCTTCCTCTATTTTGGTTAGTGTAAGTATGGCCCCTCTTTACCACTTTATTCCTACTGTGCTTTCTTAGTCATGCATAGGATGCAACGTTTTGCCGAAATAAACGAAAAACATATGTACTTTGTTTTAACCCATTTAAGGCCAAGCAAAGCAGACGATATCTAAAAAACGCAGACGATTTATATTCAAAGTCATTGAAAAAAGCAGACGAAGATGAAATTACTTATTTCCAAAATAGGAACATTGGCCGTAAATGGGTTAAAAGGCAGTTAAAAAAATCAAAAATTTACAAAAAAAATTTTTTTTTTATAAAGTTAAGCAAAAAGTATTTAACGAATAAATAAAACTTACAATGAAAAATATATATAAAAAATTTTTGTTTATACTCTCATTCAATTCTCGCAGTTCAAAATGTCGAAATAAAGTGGAATCGCAAAACTTTTTGAAGATTTAATTTTTTTGAACAAATTAGAAATAACTTTGGCAACCAGAAAAAAGAAGAATGGAAAATTAAAAAAAATATTTATAGAGTATTTTCGCTTTAGGTTCGTCCTTTTTTACCTTTTAAATTCGTCATTTTTCATTTTGAGATCCTATTTTTTCGATTAATTTAAAATGTGCTCGTCTTTTTGTTTTTTTTCTTGAAATTTGAAAGCTTTTAAAAGTTTCCAATTTACAAAAAAGAAAAAGAAGAGGAAGCAAAAGATAGCGGATGCCACCACATGTTCAATTTTAGCGTCTAAGCGTAACTTTTCCTTTTAGCGATGCATCATGGTTCAATTTACTTTAAAAGTCTATCATTTGTCATATTACACGTAAAAAAATGTTTTTTTACATTATATTGTTATTCTATTTGAAGTTGAATTGAATCTTTAAAAAAACTTAAAACTTGAATGAAAACCTTTTTGAGCCTTTTACTTCATATTTATTACGAGAATGCGCTCTTCCTCAAAGGGGAGTGTGTTACTGGTATAAAATATAGTGGGTATGAATAAGAGACAGTTAAAATCCTAAACAAATCCACAAAACAAGATACTTTATCATGATAAAAAGCCTAAGGTGGGCAAAGCAATTATGTGGATAGTAAGCAAAATGTTAAAGCTCAAATAATTTCTTATTTAGGAGGTTTGGAAAATGAATATTTTAAACTTAACCCTTTCGTGACCAGTGTATCATCATATATGATAGATGTTGTTGTTGTTGTTGTTAGCCCCTAGATTATACTATCTTTATATGAGTATAATCTATCAGTTCAAAACAAGGCATTGTTTAAATTGAGAGAGTATTACCATAAAAGCAAATACTCTCGGTGAAAAGTGTAAAATTTTGTTACACTTTCGCAGCAGCAGCGATAAAATAGTGTAATTTCAGCCAACCCGCAAAAATCCACCACAAGGTACTGCTGGCTTTTTGAAGGCTTCTACATATGGCTATATATGATAGATCAATTTTACCCTCGTTTGCTTATTCAAATTGTTTTGTATATGAATCTTCTGCTTTTTAATAAATATCGCCTGATTTTTTTGGTCACAAAAGGGTTAACGCGTTAACTAACAGAGTAATCAGACGATATCTAATGCAAAGCAGACGATTTATATTAAAAAGCATTGATAAACGCAGACGATGATATTTATATAAAGTTAACCGGTTAATATCTCACCAATTTTTAGTAAGTTATTGGCAATGCTACTAATAACAGCTTCTTCCTCAACTTGTCAATAAACAAATACAAAACATTGTACACTAAAAAGATTTTTAAATACGTTACCCATTTAAGGCCAACAAAGCAGACGATAACTAAAAAAACGCAGACTTTTTGGATTGGAAAAAGCAGATGAAAATGAAATTACTTATGTTCCAAAATAGGAACATTGGCCGTAAATGGGTTAAGTTAAGATTGGAAAATCTTATATAACGTTGAAGTTTGTCTGCTAATAGCCCGTCGACAGATAACCTGGTTTACTAACAATTCGGTCTCAAAACAATATTAATGTCGATATATTTAGAAGTCCAATTGACTTGCTGTGCGATGGCCTTTTGGTTGAAGCGTTTCCCCTTGATGCGGCCACCCATGTTTGATTCCTGGTCTTGACATTCCTGTCATCTGCCCAATTATGAAATAATATTTGAACTATGAGCAAAGAAAGCTTGATATCGAACGCAATACCTGTGGTATGGAAGCCACTTATCTAAGCACCCTTACCATTAAATATAATTTGAGGAATAACCTTTATTTTTAGTAAAATCGCTATAACTCATTTTCATATATATCCCGCAACCAGAATTTTTTTAGGGCATGTTAAATATCAGAGCGCCTAAATCTCTATACCCGATCTTCTCTTTATCTCTAAATTGCTTTATAGAAGAGACAACTTCATATGTTCTCTTAGATTCATTTAAATTGGGAAAATTTTCAAAATTTTATTGGAATTATCATTATTAGGCCTGATTACGGGCCTGAACATAAATATATAATATTTGCGTGTGTATGTTGTTGAATTTATTTGTTGTTCACTCTTTAAGGACCAGAATTTTGAAGACTAATCGTCGGCTTTATTTTTCAATGTAATTTTATATATCTAAAGCAGACGATTTCAATTTTTTGGGACACCAGTATTCCACCGGTCCCTAAAGGGTTAAATGTTCCTAACACTGATGAGTAAAATAGGGAAAATTGGAGACAAAATTGAGTAAATAGCACTCACATCTCACACTTGTAACAACTGGCTTAAAACCTATCTTACTGGTAAAGTGTCCGTACAATTGATTACTTTATTTTGGTCAATGCCGTTAGAAGCATTCATTTCGTTATTCATTTGAGAACAAAGACAAAAAGTATGTTTTAACAAGTTAAATATTATGTTTTATAGTTTGTACCTCTATTAGATTGACACATTATTTTTTTATTATTCACAGGTTTCTTGAGCCGAAGAGGTAGAGAATGACACTTTTATTTTGTTCAAATATTTCTTATTCATATTTATTCACCATATTCCTCTATTATGGTTCAAATATATGCTTATTCCGTGCTTCCCTTTTGCTGCAAAAAAACAGCACAAATTCGTCTTAGTCCAAGACACAGGTTCTCAACTCCACGTTCGCGACCCTAATTACAGCGGCGAGTGTATTCCCAAAAGTCGCCTTCACTGGGGGCATAACGATACGTTTCAAATTTACGTACGAAAAAACCAAGCTATAATAAATACTGAAATTCTCTATGATTTCAATTTTGTTACGATACTTTTTTATATGGCTTCTTTATATGTTTACCTGCCAGCTCAAATTTTTCATGGTAATCGCATTTCTGATCGGTCCGTCTCTGGTCCATCATATCAACGCCTATTTTCTTTTTTTTTTTAAATTATTTTTTTATATATTTTTTTTTTTTTAATTTTTTTTTTTTTTTTTTTTTTTTTTTTTTTTTTTTTTATTTTTTTTTTCCTTCTTTTATTTTTTTTTTTTTAGAAATAATTTTTATGAAAAAATTTTTTTTAGGAATATTTTTTTTCTTTTTATTCATAAATAAAATTCTTAAAAATGAAAGAATTTTGGAAGATTGGGGGGGTGTGTTTTTTGTTTTTTTTTTTTTTATTTTTTTTTTATAAATTATTAACAATTTTTTATTTTTAAATTTTTTTTTAATATTTTTTATTATTTTTTATTATTATTTATATTTTAATGTTTTTTTATTTTTTTTTTTAAATTTCTTTAAATTTTAAATAATTTTTTTTTTTTTGTTTGTTGTTTTTTTTTTTTTTTTTTTTTTTTTTTTTTTTTTTTTTTTTTTTTTATTTTATTTTATTTTTTTTTTTTTTTTTTTTTTTTTTTTTTTTTTTTTTTTTTTTCCTCCTTTTTATTTTTATTTATTATAATATTATTAATGGGTGGGTGAGGATGATTGTTTTGTTTTTTTTTTTTTTTTTTTTTTTTTTTTTTTTTTTCTCCCTTTTCTTCTTATCATAAAAAAAATATAAAAAAAACACCCCGCCGGGGCCTCCCGGGGGGAAGGGGGTAAAAAAATATTTTTTTTTTTAAAAGTGTTTGTTTTTTAAAAAAAAAAACATTCACCCCTCAAAAATATTTTTTTCCCGATTTCAAATAAATTCTTCTTCTTCTTCTTCTTCTTATGATTGTCATTCAGACAACACAGCTTAAAAAGTTTGAAGCGAACTTTATGCAGTAAATACAAGCGGGTATAAGAATATATATATTCTATTATTTTATTATTGTTATTTATATCATTTTTTGGAGCAATCAATTTCGTCTCATGCAAGATTATCATCCAAGTGTTGAGTCTTCTTTTTTGTCTACACCTTATCCCCAAGTTGGGGGTCGGTGGCTAAGATCCGCAGTGATCTGACTCAAATATCTACAACACTTCTGTATACCACCACATTCTCATGGGTGCAAAATAAATTGCTTCTCAAGACATCCCATTTTTCAGTGAGATATGCCAGAAATATCCATTCTTGTGTATGGATTTATATATACTTATAATATAAATGGGTGTTTGTCTATTATATCTGAGCAATAAACGCTGCCTTATATATATATGGTCTTATATATATATATATAGGCTTCGTAATGTAAATAATATAGGCAATTTAATTCAAATAGGGATAGAAGAGAAAGAATTTATTTTTCACGAAGTTAAAGGTAATTTTAGCCTAAAATTCAGTAAATAGGAGGAGTGACTTGTATATTTGTACCGTGGGGCGTTTTCATTGAGAAGGTAGGGAAAGTAGGCTTGATGCGGGATCGAACCCAAGACCCTGAGTTATGGAAACCCGCTATCTTTCCAACCTTACTCATGCTTCCTCACCACATATTCATAAAAATATGAATTGTCTACGTTTATAAACGCGTTTAATACAACTCTTCTGCTTTACATGAGATATCGTCCGAATATTCTGATCGTTAACTCCCTTCCAGATACAATGTGTCATCAGTGTCTGAAACCGGGTTTAATTTATATTAAAATTCATTGAAAAAGAAAAGCAAAGGATTTATCTTGGAAAGTAAATGCCTGAAAAAGGGGTTTAGGATAAACGAGTGTTCGCCTACGTGAAAACTTCCTTCTTTAGGTAGACATGCCTGTTGTTCGGATACTCAACGATACTGAATAGCATCTTCTTTTCCTGAGATCAAAAGGGTTAAGCGTGGACATTGTGCATGTTTTCTCGTTACCATATGTGATTTTGCTGTTTTAGGCGCTGTGAATGAAGGCCCTGTTTTGCACGCCGGTTTGCGAGGCACGAAGCACAAGAGCGTGTTTGGACTGCATGACGGAATGAGTGGAGGAGCGGTTGGTGGGGACATGAAGAATCCCATGCTGAGTACTTCATGGCAAACGGCCCTCGCTGCTGCTGGAAGTCCTCTCAACAAGAAAAGACCGCGTCCACAAACACAAATATCCAATCGACCTACCAGAGCTCTTTTTTGTCTTTCCCTTAAAAATCCGGTGCGCAGACTCTGCATTTCAATTGTCGAATGGAAGTAAAACAACTAACTATCTATCTATCTATCTATCTATCTAACTATATATCTATCTATCTATCTATCTATCTATCTATCTATCTATCTATCTATCTATCTATCTATCTATATTACTATCTATCTATCTATCTATCTATCTATCTATATATCTATCTATCTATCTATCTATCTATCTATCTATCTATCTATCTATCTATCTATCTATCTATCTATCTATCTATCTATCTATCTATCTATCTATCTATCTATCTATCTATCTATCTATCTATCTATCTATCTATCTAACTATCTATCTATCTATCTATCTATCTATCTATCTATCTATCTATCTATCTATCTATCTATCTATCTATCTATCTATCTATCTATCTATCTATCTATCTATCTATCTATCTATCTATCTATCTATCTATCTATCTATCTATCTATCTATCTATCTATGTATGTATCGACTGCATTTGTGATTTTTGTTGAAACTACCACATTGATATTTTATTTAGTTGAAATATTTTCAAATTGAATGCTTTAAATATTGAAATTCAACTGCCTCAAAAATTGTATTATTGATTGGGAAGTTTTGTCTACGTCATTTTGATAGTTCAAATTAAAAAAATAAAGACTACATTTTTTACTTACCTCATCGAATATAATCGTTTAGATTCTCTTCTAAGAATTATTCGAAGATTTTTTTGAAATGAAAAAAAAACATTTTTAAAATCTAAGTACAAAATCTAAATCATAAGAAATAACGAGAACTAAAAAATGATTTAAAAAAATATTTTAATAGAACATTTTTGAAATGGGGTGGGAATGTATATTCTCTATATTATAATAATTATGTGTTCTTTAATTCTAATCAAGGTAGTAGTTATGCATCATCCATGCAGCATCATGCCTGAACCGAACATTCGTCTTCTATCTATGTATGATCCATCATTTTCTTATTTTTTAGACCCTTCGAATACCTTATCCTTCTCTTCATTTATTCAAATTGCATTGCCTTAGCCGTTTACAAGCCATATCCTTTCGGTGACTCAAGTAGACTAAATACAAATCTCGTAAGATCCGTCATTTCAAACTTTTTTTTTCTAAATTAAATTGCGTGTATGTTTTGTGTGTACGGTAAATTGAAAATTACTCTCTTGTCATTTACTTCTCTCTCCAAACAATTCTAACAGAAACTATGGATGCCAGTTACCATATTTGACAGTACCTCTTGTCATAAGTAGTAGTAAAGGTTTATTCAAAACAACATATGGTGTACTTTCAATTATGTGTGTATACCTGTTGTGTGCGAACAAGTTTGGCCCCTTCTCCTATTACATTAATAATAAATTGTATACTTCTTATATAAGCATTTTTAAAACTAAACGGTCACCCCCCCCCCCCCCCCCTCCCCCCTACAACGGACACCTTTTTAATACGGGCGATTTTAAATAGCCTGAAAAATTACCTCTAATGTATAACATTTTTACTTCTAAGTTGTCTTTTTTTAGTCCTAAATTGTCGAATTATTGCAATATGAAAAAAAGTTAGACCATTTTGATTCGAATTTTTTTCGGTTGTTCAGCTTTATAAATTTTCATAGTTTTTAAAAAAAATTTAAAGTAATTATTTTTGCATTACAGATGCAAATATTTTCATATTGTTTATTTGAGGCAGGCACTACATTTAAAAATTCTCTCTATGCATTCACTTTCTTTGTTTATTGCAATAAGTTCAATAAGATCTTAAAAAACTCTACATGATTAATGAATTTTCCAATATAAAATCAGGAGAAATGAGATCATGGAATTAATTCAGGTGAAAGAACATGAATTCAGACTACTGATCAAATCCAGACATTTGGCATGTTTTCTTTTTTGACTGATACAACAGCAAAACTTGCAATAGCAAAATATCACAAATAATCGTTAGTGAATTTCAATTAGCTTTTTTATTTTTAATAATCACTAGCACCAAACAAACTGAATCAAAAATGAAGATACCAGAAAATCAGCTTAAACCGAAATTCATTTGTCATGAAGCCTATGTTCACTCTCGCCATGAATGATTAGTACTTTTTTTGGTCAATAGGACAGGATCTTTGACCACGATAGTATTCCTCAGATACCTCCAGCTAGAGAGTGTTTTCAAAGAAATACGATGCTTGCTATACTCGCTCTAAAGTTTGAGATTATTCGTTTGATTATATTATGCATATTTGTCGATGAATTTAAATTGAGATGTAGTTGATTGTTTCAGCCAAACTACTTTCTTCCTTCACTACGAAGAAGATCAAAAGATCAAAAGAGGGCATTTTCTTTGCCAGAGAAAATTCTTTGTTTGTTTTGTTAAAGATTCTTGTTTTCTATTTTGTGCGCATTTTACTGGAACTTGTGAGTGATTGGATAATAAAGGGAAGTGATTAATTGGGAATAGATTCTTTGATACGATTATAATAAGTGTAGAAATAACTTTTGTCATCATCGATCTATGCCTTATTTTTGCGTGGGAACAATGTTATTCGCAAGTATGCAATTTATTCAAGAGATAAAAATAAATCTTCTTAAGCTGTCTGTCTACATTGATCTACTGCATACATTCATTTATTTTCTGAAAATACTTGAAACTTTTGCACGCTCTTTTCTGAGTTTGTGGTGCTTATTTTGCCCCCTTTCCATCTCAAACATCTTCACGTCTATTTACTTTCGTACCCCCAAAAAAACGTAGAGATTGAATTTCATCATTATCATCATTAACCAAACAACCTGTCAAAGATTTCTTTCTTGCTATTTTGATAAACCTTTTGGAACCTAACTGTTTTGAAGTCAAAATAAACAATCGTTGATATATTTATATTCATCTTCATTGATAATAAAGTCTTGTCTTTATTATTGAAGCGCTATTAATTTCACTTTGTGATTCCAAATCAACGTTTGAGAATTTTAAAAAATTTGTACCATTTTTGCTCCGATGACCTAAAAATTGACTTGACGACCTTAGAATTGTGACCAGGATTATTCATACGCGTACTTTCAAGAACAGAAATGATAAGCATTACTTGATGATAACAGCATCAACATACCTCCACTTATTTATGTTGGGATCTCAAAACAAACTTTATCAATCAAAAGAAAATACATTCGCTCAACTTGGAACTAATAAATCTCTGCTCGTTCAAAAATATATTCACAAAATCAGGCATAAACCATAACACTGAACACCTTCTCAATTCCACACACTTAAACACATCGCTAACAGCTTTACATTTATCGTCAAAGGGATGAAAGTAGAGAGTTTGTTGGATAAGTGGCGCAAACATTTAAAGCAGGCATACAAAATTTAACGCAAATAAAAAAGATTCTTGAATAGGCATATTGATTAGAGACTTAATCTTAGATAATACATAAAATTTTGGCATTTTTGAGACATAACCAACCATTTTCAATAATTGATTACAATATTTTTGATTAGATTAGAAATCTACCAAACCTTATTGCCGCCATACGGTGGTTTTGAGATTTTTGTATTTCTGTCTTTGGGCGTCAAATGTATATAATGTATATATGTATGTATGGATGTATATGTATGCCTATTTGTTTTTTGTGTTAGACGTGTATTAATACAAATAAATAGGAAAACCTCAACTCTAACAGTAACTTTAACACCAACGCTAATGCTAACTAGTTTCCCAAAATTCTACACACTAAGTCCAAGGTGATTGGATAATGGCACTTGTCAATCAAGTATTATGCAAATTGATGACTACGTTTTAATAGTCAAAATCAGCGATAGAGGGGTTTTTGGCATTGACACCAAAATTTCCCCATCTTTTTACACCCACCCACTCTGTTATGGCTTCAATATTTTACCATTCACGGCTATCTCCATCATAACTCTAAGCCTACCGTTCAAGACATAGGTTACTTAACAGTGAATAACTATATCACTGTGGTCCTAGCATTGGGGCTGGCGCACCTTTGGATACTCACGTGCAATTTTTTGTCGTATGAGTGAGTGTGGATACAACATATTAAATTTATTTATTTAATTAATACTTATGGTGTAAGTTGTATGCTTAGATAGATGAGTGGACGCATAAATTCTTTTTGAAATTATATATTAACACATGATATTCTAATTTCATATCAAATATTGAAGAGATGCTAATAGCTTATTTTTTACATATTGATACTGCTATGTGTTTTAACACTTTTAACAAATGAATTGAAAGCAATATTACCAATTACAAAGCTACACATCTTTGAATAAGCCCTCTCCGTCGCCCACATCTGGCAATCAAAAATAAAAATGTCTGCAACCGCCCGTCACTTAAATTTTTTATCCTGCACCCAACCAGCAATTTTAAATTCAAACCCTCAGCCCCCGCACAACGTAACACATATGTTTTGAACAAATGACCCTCACCCGCATTTGATGCGTGGGTCCTGCAAACACATGCGAGTCGCCCTTAGTGCGTACCTGTATAAATTTCTTTGTCTAGTTTTTGTGCCTATGACTTGCATTCGGGTTGAGAATATTTCTTCTTTGAGGACACTATCATTGATAGGATATATCAGTGCCTTACTTTAAACTTCCTATACCTTTTTGATATCTCTTTTTTCTAACGCACAGGAATATATAGAATATATCTTTCTCGGATTCTTCTCAATCGAAGCAATCATGAAAATCATAGCATATGGTTTCCTATTTCATCCTGGTGCTTACCTTCGCAATGGTTGGAACATTCTAGATTTTATCATTGTTATCATTGGGTAAAGTGTCTTTCTCTCTCTCTCTCTCACGAGCATAATGATTTTTCTTGTTTTTAGTGTTGTTAGTACAGTATTGAATTTGTTGGAGTTGGAGGGCTTTGACGTGAAAGCACTTCGCGCGTTTCGTGTTCTTCGGCCCCTTCGCTTGGTTTCGGGCGTTCCCAGTCTCCAGGTTGTTTTGAATGCAATCGTTAGAGCAATGCTTCCTTTATTACACATCGGTCTTCTCGTTTTGTTTGTTATCATCATTTACGCCATTATCGGTTTGGAGTTGTTTACCGGTGTGTTGCACAAAACTTGTTTCGTTAAATCTTCTGGTATGCTTTCTTTCCTTTTTCTATTTTTTAAATTCGCATTCTCACTCTTTTCTTTATTTTCAAAGACTATTTTGCTGCAAAAGATCAAATTCCATGCGGCAAAGGATACAAATGTGAGGATATTCCAAACTCCGTAAAAATCTTTACTTTTGTATACCTTTTTTGGATTCATGCAAAAAAATGTCCTTGTTGATTTCTTAGGTGTGTAGAAAGTATTGGATCGGTCCAAACAATGGTATCACGAACTTTGACAATTTTGGTCTTGCTATGCTGACCGTTCTGCAGTGCATAACTCAAGAAGGCTGGACAACCATTCTTTACTTGGTATGTTCTTTTGCCCATTAAAAAAATCTTCGTTCCAATGCTTTTTAGTCATGTAAATTTAATGCTAATATATTCACCATAAAGCAGTTGATTTTCAAGCCCCAAATTTTTACCCTCATTTTTTAAATCGGTTCATTCAATTGTTTTAATTATATAAAAAATAAAAATATTAATTAAACAACTAATCCAAAATATTCGCTGTTATGGCATATCAATAGAATTAAGTTAAGTTGTTTTGTGACGTTCGCACCCATCCTTTCGGATATCGTGGCCCGCCCGGAATGCTGAGTCCAGGTCTACCTGGACTTTCCATTCCAATAAACGCCTACCGGCCCTTGATACTGCATAGCTATACCTTGTTATATGTATTATTTTACAAGAATGTATGATAATGTCTAGTAATAGCTTGAAAAAAGCCAGAGCCCTACCTAGCCGTAAAAACCTAAAAAAATAAATGTTAATTGAATCATATGATGTTTGAGAATGTGGATGCCTTGTCTGAGATTAAAGTAACTAGTGTGGCATATAACATTCTTTCTTCACATTTATCGTTTTACCCGTACATCGATATTTGCTCGAAGGACATTTGACGGACAGACATTTGTCCGAATGAATAATAATCTCTGTGGAAATAAATCATGAATGGTTGTCCATTTAAATGGTGTATGGCCAGTTTAAAATGCTATAATATTTTATTACTATTATTATTGAATATATTAATTGAAGTTTCTATTTGCTATTGGAATTAAATATTTGTTCACAAGATTCAAAATCAGAAACGTAAAGAAAATACTAAAAAGTAAGAAACATGCTTTTTTACTCGTAAATACTAATCATAAAGATTGATCTTTGGAAAATAAAAAAAATCTGAGTAAAACTTAAGTTATAAAAAGTATAAAATTTGGAAATTTTTAGACATAAAATAAACATACACTTCAAAAATATTATAGAAAAACTAAAAAAATATTTTTCTTTTTTTTAAAAGGAGCTCAGGAAAAAAATTGGGTTTGATTATAAAAGATGAATATTTTATAATAAATTTTTTTTATTCACAGTTCAAGTTTAAAAATTTTAAAATGATTTAATGGCCGATATCAATGAAATTGCATTTTTCTCGAATAAGTATACAAATCACAAAAAATATTGCGAAAAGACAAATTTCATGTTCTACTACTTTAACTAATTCAGTTGCGTGTCTTTCACTGACACCGATTTTTGCGTAAATGTTTGAATTTTTCTTTAGGTGAACAATGCTGTAGGGAATGAATGGCCTTGGATCTACTTCATTACTCTTATCATAATTGGCTCTTTCTTCGTTCTGAATCTTGTTCTTGGAGTTTTATCCGGGTAAGGATCATTTTTTGTTTTTGTTTCCCTTCTGCTAGTCTTCATGTAAAATAAGAATAAAGAGAATCGTGCGATCATTTACTGGAGAACAACGCTAGCTTTTGGGAATAGTTATACTTTTTCATATATACCTTGTAATCAGGGTCCTAGTCAAAAATTTGTGTTAGGAGAATCTAGAACTAAAAAATGATACGGGCACTTTGTCAAAATCTCTATATCCTATTTTACAATGTACTGTAAATCATGAAATTTTTGTCAAATTGGCGAAAAGTTGATATTTCGCGTAAATATAACCAGCGCATATTTTATTCTGAAAGTTGTGCAGAGAAAAATACGTATAACATATGAAGCTAATTTTGAAAATATGTGATTGCTTGCGAAAATAACACTACTCAAACATTATTTATTATATATCAGAGGTCTGTCAAGACATCTGGGGAGGCAACTTGCCAGACCTTATTATATATTTGAATATAAAATTCGTAAAATGCTAAAGAAAAACATACTTAAAATAAAAAATTTCAAAAAATATTTTATATACATATTGAAAGCCACATTTAAAAAATTTTACCTAAAAGTTCCAATCACTTAACTTTAAAATTGCGCTTTTATTTCATGAAAACAAAATGATTGGTTGAAATGTTTATGTAATATATAATTAATATGACCATTTTTTGGAAATTTTTACTTCTTTGTTTTAAGAAAAAAATAAGCTGTTTTTCAATATATTTTTTTTCATGATATATATATCATTTAAAAGCTTATCGTTTGCTGTATATGCTAGAATAATGTATTTTTGCAAAAGCTTTTTAATTTTTTTGATAACTGGACTTTACTTCCAAAAATTTTGTCTAAATTTTAGTAAAAAAGGGGACCACTTTTTGTTAAAAGCATAATATGAAGATTTAAACAAAAATATTTATTGAAAATGGTATCATTGGGAAGCTATACTCCTTGTGGGTAACATAGGCTATGTTTTACAAAAAAATATGTTTTTCTTTTTCAAAAATTTGCTTTTATGAGAGGTCAGTCAACTTTTATTTAGTTCAAAAAATACCAATAATAATTAATGTGATGAGTTTATATATTATTTTTTCAATATTTCATATTAACAAAGGTAGTATATAGTTTTTTTCCATTTAAAAATGTCATAGTTTAAGAACACTGTTGAAAATACATATATATTTTTTACTTTTTAGGGGTCAGTAGTAAAAGTCAGTATAATGTTTTTCTAATGCATTTTAAATTACTTTTTGAAGTGAAAAATGTCGATCGAATCTAAAAGTTGTGTTGATTAATCGTAGCCTACTTTAATTTTGAAACAATTTTTATTCAGTTTAGATACCCCTTTTTTGATTTTTAATAAAGGATTTTCATTTGTTATATTTATTCCGACAGTGTGCGAAGAATAAATCAGCTATCACGCTTGTTATTGATTCTTGCGGTAAAATATGAGAAAAAAGATTATACACACTAATTAACTAACTTTCAAGCCTTTAAGTTTTGTAGGAAGTTTAAGTTTGGTAGGTCTCGTAAAACGTTTACTCACTTTGCTAATCTTTTTGTGTTCTTCAGAGAATTTTCAAAAGAGCGTGAAAAAGCTCGCGCAAGGGGAGAATTTCAGAAGCTGCGTGAGAAGCAGGCGTTCGACGAAGATCTCAGGGGATACTTGGATTGGATCACACAAGCCGAAGACATAGAAGAAGTGACGAATAGCTTGAAGAACACTGCAGCAAAATTGTCCTCCATGAATATCAATGGGACAGGGGATGCTGACTCCAAACCTCCGACTCCAATCATTGACTCCGCAAGTACTGCCCCCTTTTACACTCTTCTAGTTTGCTCGGCCATGCTCCACATTCTCACTAACGTCTTCCTGAAAACCTCTTAAGTGTCACTAGGGAAAAAGCACCTTTTTCGAAAAGAATTAACATGGTTTATCGCATTAAGAAAGAAAGAAAGAAAACTCATTGATTAATTCAAAAAGATGGATCCAGTGTTTTTAGTTATGGCACTGGGCTCCTCCGTTTCTTAATTTTCTCAAATTTTAGAAGGGTGGGGGAAGAAGGTTAAACAACCTCACCTTCCCCTGCATACCCCCTTCTCGTTTCTCTACCTTCCTTACTAGTTTGGGCAGTAGGGACTTCTTCAGAAGAAAATAACTGTCAACTGTTAGTAAATCAATTTTGTTATTCAGCAAATTAGTGAGATTGTTAGTTCTTCAATTATTTTGTTACTTTCTCAGTTATATGACTCCAGTTTTTTAGGTAAGAAAGTTATTTTAGGTCAATTTATTGTTTATTTGTTTAGTTAATTAAAACAACTCAAAATTTTAATGAAATTCTATAATAATCCAGCCTCGTCCATAAGGGGAGAAAACGCTAATGGGGGAGCAAACTTTGCACCCCCCCCCCGGATTTATTTTACCACCTGAAACTCTCTTGTATTATATAAATAGATACAATTTCCGAATTCATTTTTGACCCCCTCTCCGCTTCGTATTTATAGTCTGGCGAAGGAGTTGTTGTACTCTGAAACTTAAGAATGTTAAAGCGTAGTTGCTGAATGAGCTATTGCAGGAGAATGTGTTAGTTATACTAATGTTTGCCTGGAGTGCCACATAGCCTTGTGATGGCGCTATGTGTGTGTGTATTAGGGTTATGAATTTTTTTTCTTGTTTACCCTGCCGTATTTTTCAATGAACTTTTTGATATAAAAATAAAATATGCCAATAAAATTAATTTATTTTTCAAAAAGTTAGGACAGGATGCACTTTATGTTATTTTAATTGTAAATTTTCAAAAAATTTATTATAAATCAAAAAAAAATATATTTTAAATATTTTATGTAAAATTTAATTGAAGGTATTTTTTAAAACAAATTTTAAATTTAAATATTTGTCTGTTTTGCATTTTTTTCAGCTCTTCTAGCAGTTGTATTACCCTTTCTGCAATAATATTTGTTTTCGGTATGTCTATAACCGATGTATCTTTTACTCAGTGATTTTTAAAGCACTTTTCGGCACTTTTGCAATTTGTCTTTTGAATGAAAAAAAGAAGCTTTTCATAGTTGTCTTGCTGAAAATTTTGATTAGAGAACCACACTTCTTGCCAACCACAGGTCATAAAATTCACAGCTTTTTCTAATTTTTTCCTATGACCAGGTAAAAGAAAATATGCAATACGAGCATAAATTGCTCTCGAATTCCATCGAGCTTTGTGTAGTACAGGGAATGCTTTCCAATGTATTGCAGGCAAACTGTTTTTTTTTTTAAAAATTCCATATCCATGACATAATGTAAACAAAAATTTAAAATCATCTCTTCAACCAAGCTTTTTAAAATCAGGCATTTCAATTTCAGGTGTATATAACTTTTTTAACTTATTATCATTTTTAACTATTATTTTTATAAATCCATAGTTCATACATGGATCAATTAAGATTACTGGAAAATAATAATCAATAATATGTTTTAAAATTCTGTCTTAAATGTGATGTTGGCAACCAACAATATTTTCTGCTGGAATCTTACTACACAACTCCTGCAAAACGACCAGTAGTTGTAGGTGTAGTATCACATATAATTATTTTTATGCTAGACTATGCAGCATTCTCATCTAGCTAGAGGCTTTATTAATCCTTCTGAAATGCTTTTTGCGGAACTGTCTCTACACACTACTTGATATTCTTCAAGTTTTTTTTATCATTTTTATTAACTAGCAATCTTTTGCCGTCAAAATGTAAGCAAAATTTTTTTTGTGTTTCCAAGATTTTCTTAATTTTTAATGGCATTGATTTACCACTCGCAATCATACTTTTAAATATTCCAGATTGTGTTGGAGTTGGTAAGTTTATTCCCCCTTCAAAAAGACTTAAACATACTTTTGATGCTTTATTTGTAGAAAGAGATAGAATTGTCACCAATTTAAGGAATTGTGATTTAGAACTTCTTTTTTTTTTTGCAGTTTTCTAAATTAAACTCATCACTGGAATCAGAGCTGAATGATAATTTACTATAGTTTTTTTCATATTCAGAGTGCATAAAAACTTTGTTGTTTGAATTTTTCCATCTTTTTGATGGGTGAATGGAAGCAAGTTTATTTGTCACATTCCCTATTTTTCCTTTTGATTCAATTTGTTTATTATAAAGAGATTCATCTTCTTTGCACAACCAGTTTCCATTTACTTATCAAATAAATTTAATAAAGCTTCATTAAATTCTTTTTTAGAATACTTTGACAATTTTTGAAATATTTTTTTAATCCTTACTTGTTTACATTTTTCTTTCTATAATAAGGTATGGTAGAGACCAAGAATATCAATTTTTTTAGGTAATCTTGTAAAAATTTTAGTCTTCAATTCTTGGTAAGTTTCTTGCATGCTTTGTTTTGGATAATAAATTTTTTCTCCAAATTTAAGAATTTTTATTAACAACAGAACTGGATTTAATTTCAGACATTTTTAGTAAGAAAAAACAAAGTAAAAATATGTGTTTCTAAAAATAACAAACTTTAATATATAAATAGAATTTTATTAATCGAAATATCCTTTTTTAAAAGCCATTTTAATTCAACAAAAGTTGAAGTTTTTATTTGTTTTTTTAATTGTCACTGTCTCATGCAAGTAAAGTGGATTTTAGAGCCTGGGGAAAGTTTTATTTGTAGAAATTCGCAATTTTTTTTATTTTTGTGTTTTTTATAAAATTGTTTACTTGAAAAAACGCCAGGGCAGTAAAAATAAAAAAAAATTTTTGAAGTCATAACCCTAGGTGTATATATAATATTAAGGAATATATATAGTATATATTTGTTCAGAATTATTTGTGCATTTGTAAAATTTTTAATTTTATTTTCTATTAAAAAATTTTTTTTTTAGTTAATTTAGACGAAGATATCAAAGAATTTTCTAGTCAAACAAATATTGCCAAGCATAGTTGGATAACAGAAAAGTTGTAATGTTTTCTTTTTTTGATATTAAGTTCATATTTTTTCGCTATTTATATTTTTTTCGTCGTATATAATGGGAATGCCATTTTATTTTCAAAGTAAAAATGTCATTAAAATTAAAAAAAAAATTGTGATAATAAATTCCACTTCCCAAGCTATGATAGAATCTCAGCTTAATTTATATTTTTCACAAAGAATTGTGTCCAAACTTTTTTTATAATAGCTGAAAAATCTATGAAAAGAGTAAATATAGTGTTCATTTGTTATATATAACATAAAAAGTAAACTTGGATGATTTAAAACTATGCTTCAAAAGACTCAATGTCGAATCACTAATTGTGTCATTTGCTACCACAGTTAAATTAACTTTTTTTTTAGATCTGGTTTTATTTTTTACCAAGTGTGCAAATTGATACTTTTGTATATGCTACTTTAAATATATTAATATTACAAAATTTGCAAATATAATTTGAACATGATATCTGCATACATTGTTAGAAACAATAGATTTTACTCTTTCTTTCGTTCTTATAATTTCTTTATTTTGATCAGATTTTTTTAGAATTAGTGAAGAACCGTTATAACGCGGTAACCAGGTTCCATAATAACTACTACGCGTTATAACTGATCCGCGTTATAATTTTCCAATACAAGTTAAATAATAATATTTACATAGACGCATTTTTTTTAGTTGGTTATATAGGAAACATTGCATAACACCCCCAAAACTAAAATTTGAAAAGTAATAAAGTGTAACAGAAATGTCACAAACAACATGTAAGTTGAAAACTCTTCTTTTATGCAAAATAGTCGGTAATAAGTTTTTAGCTTCTTTTTTTGAGATGTTTTCTGCAAAACGCAAAATATTTTTTAGTTGCATTAGTTTAATCGAATCAACTTTTTGTATTTCTATAGTCATTCTAAACTTTGTTTCAGCATAAAGCAAACATCACTAGCCTTAATTTTGGATTTTTCCAAAGAAGGAGAGTCGTTCGTAAAGTTATCAGTCTCCGTTGCTGCCTCCAAAAGCTCCTCATCTGTCTTGAGTTGAAAAACTGGCTCATCAGCTTCAATCTTTTCGCAATTTTCTATCATCACACTCAACCACACATCTTTTATATTTAAACCAGATTTGAGTTTAGCTTCTGCTTCCTTAATTTCGTTTTCAGCAAAGCTAAGTGTTTCATTGAAGTAGTAATTTTATTCCAAGAGTTGACAATTGTTGCTTTTGAATTATACCATGCTTTTGCAGACATATAAAACACATCTTTGAGAAGTATATGTTTAAGAAATGGAATGACTTGGAGATTCAAGTCAAGAAGATCAAGAACAAGCTGTTTGCGGTATAGAAATAATATTATATTAAATTACATATGTAAAAAATATATATATATATATATTTAGTAAAAAAATAGTCTTAATTTGGATTTCAAAGTAGAATTTTGAAACTGAGCATGTCATATACGCCTGTAAAAATGGGAGCCAAGACATGACCGCGTTATAAGCGATATTGCGCTATAATGATGCGCGTTATAACGGTTCTTACTATGAGGAACATATCTTTCTTATTTCTTCCTTGAATAAATCATTTCGTAAGTTTGATTAATTTGACTGTGAACTAAATATATGATTTGTAAAGAATGTTATATAAAGGGTGTGACTTTTTCTGAAAAAAACTTGTATACGCTATTTTATAGAAATATACCTGGAGTAGTGAGAAAGGCTGAAATTTCAAATTTTGAATGAATCATTTTTAGCCCTACGATCACCAAAAAAGTTTTAAAACGAATTGGATCAACTGACCTTCACTAAGATTCATTTATATAAACGTGTGACTTTTTACGGAAATGATCCGAAATAGATCGAAATCTTATCCTTTTATATAAACTGAAAATGATTGGATACATTTCACTGTTTTTAACTACTTGGAATTAAGGATAAAAAAAAAATTTTTTTTCACTCTAAAAATTTGAAATCATTGAATTACATCACATTATTTTTTATTCTGAGATTTCTGTTTACCTCGGATTATTTCGGCAAAAAATCACACATTATACCGAATGATTCATTTCAATTTTTTTAGGTTGAAAATCTTTCACTCATAATTTAAAAATACGCTCTTTCCACGAGTTCCGGTATATTTCTAATTTTCCCCCTTTTATGATTCTTATCCAATCATTTTTCAAGGATATAAAATACTCCTTTGAAGTTAAGGCCTTTTATAAAAATTAGCCTAGCGTCTGTCAAAATTTTTTAAATAAACACTGTCAACTGTACAGAATTTTTGATGCGGTTGTATGATCTCTTTCCGTAAATCTCTCGTTTCAGTTTATGCATAAATCAGAATTTTTGAACAAGGTGGTGTATGAAAATAACTCATATTTTTTTATATACTTTTCAAGAATACATCAAGTTAAGTTTTTGACAATCATGCTTTGAAACGATTGGATGAAATTCAATGTTATTGAGGATTTGACATTGTTATTCTTTACTAAACCAATTAGAAGAATTTATTCTTCCTGGATATATTTTCATAAAATAATTTATCACTTTCTCATAATGAATCTGAAAGACGTTATTTAAAGAGGGAACATGTTAATTTTCTGTATCCATTGAAGATATCAAAGTGAAAGGCCTCCTTCATATATTCACATGAGGTGAGCGAAAGAGATGAACTTTTTACGAACACTGTGCAAATGCTCACGAATGTTATGCAAGAGAAAATGATTCAGAGTAAACTAAAACTTGTAAAATTTATTTTTATGCGCTCGCTAATCTTAAATGTAAGCTTTTTCAGTGTATTATTTTTTTGCTTTATAAAGTATTATTATGATTTTAATTTTCTCATAAAATTTATAACTCTAAGTTATTTGGTGGAGCAAATTCATTCCCTCCTCTTAACTGATCTTAGACAAGATGTAGATTGAGATAATAGTGTTGACCTTCTTCATAGATGTACGTTTTATTTAAAACATTGTAGATTTTCTGATGTTATTACCCATGTTAAAATTTGGTAAACAAATAATATTTGTTCAATTTATTGAGCTAATTTTAAGAGATAAAGGTGTATCGTAAACAGTTTCGACAAGAGACTGCCTTCTGAGGAAAAGAGATATGTGAGTAGAACAACTTTACTATATACACTCGTCTACCTCTAAACCGCACTTTGATTTATTCAGGAAATCTTTAATTGAGTAAAGTTATTGAAGTTTGATTCAATTAACAACTGGGCTTGTCGAAGATTTGAAAATAATAGTTTCATAAATGAAGAAGAACTAATGAGTCTTTACATCTTGCAAGAAACAAATAATTAGAGAATGACCAAGACGCCCTAAAACAATAAGTTTAAAAGAAATGTTCAAAAAATTAAATTAATTTGCAATAATTTTTTGTTCTACTTTTAGTATTGTCTGGCATCTGACATTGAATTTTACTTGAAGTCAAGTTTATAGTTGAGAGAAATCGAGTAAGCAAAGTGTGATTTTTTTTTAGAATTAGTGATAGTCGACTGCATCTATTTACCAAGTTACCGTATATACTCAATTTAGTGGACCAATAAATTGAACAAATGTTCTTTTTTTTTTATCTATACCCTTTCTTGGATGGAGCCATTTTATTCGTAAATTTCTTTTCCCTGTTTGGCAGACGCTTCATAAAGCAAAAGAATAAACTCAGAAGATTTTGTCGAAGAATTGTCAAATCTCAGGGCATGTACTGGGGCGTCATAATCATGGTGTTCTTGAATACCGGAATACTTGTGACTGAGCATTATGGTCAGCCCGAATGGCTTGAAGAATTTCAAAGTAATTCTCTCTCTCCCTCTCTCTACCTATACTATATGGATATGCACGCTTTTACTTGCTAACTTTTCTCGGATCAATGATCTATATTGATATATATCTATTTACTAACTTACCGTATACACTTTAAAATGAAAAAGGTCGACCCTGGCAAGCCGGGATATACGACCTTTTTCTCCTCCTGGAGACAAATGGATGATGATGATGATGACCGTATACACTGAGGTTAGTGGAGTCGACAAGCCAAACACTAGTTACCCAAAATAAATATCCTGGTGGGGGATGCGAGTGCTTCAATAAAAGAATGCGGACAATCTGTGGATATTGCCTATTTATCTACATATGGTTACCTGCATAACCAGCTATGGGTCACTTGGGTCCTGGGTCCTCTAAGCCAAATTATGGGCCTTATCATCAAAAATAATGGAATTTATAAACTTAAAAACCAAATATTAAATTTATTTTTCCACTGCATGCGTATAAAAGACTTATAACCTAAAGCAAATAAAATGAGAATATAGAAAAATTATTGATATCGTTGTTGGTGGGAATCAAATTTTTCAATTTTGTTAAGATGCGCCTTCTACCTGTGATAAAAAAAGCAAATTTACAATAAAAAATTACTCTTTGATATGAGAAACGAAGATAAAAACCATGATGAAATCAAATGTTAGCAAAGAAATAGAAAGAGACGAGTAGATAGATAAAGGATCTCATAAGCAGAAAGAGGGCCGTTGCTATAAGCTACATTTCCTACTTTTATTTTAGACGAAGCATATATATAAACCCGAAATAAAAATCCCTGTCTACGTTACTGGTTGTTGGGCTGATATGCTTGAAATCTCTAGTGTTTGAATTCTGAATAGAAGAAAAAACCACGCGCTTATATTTGTACCCTGTATTATCAAAGAATAACTTTTCGCATATTTGTTACACAGCCACATTTACAAGTACCAATGTCATTACATATCTGTCTTGATGGTCAACATATGCAGGCCCGTAGCTTGAATAAAATTTATGAGGGTCTAAAAACAAAAGTATAATGTCAACAGGGTCCTAAAATCTAAATATCCTATCATATCTCTTCATTAATCTTTCTTTCCTCGCTCATTTGTAGAAAAGAGTGTGGGAAGTTGTTTTAGGGATTAGTGTAAATTCACAAATGTATTCCTATTTTATGCAAAAGTTTTCAATTCTTTTAGAAATATTAGTAATTCGAAAAATATAGAGGGGGCGGTAGCGCCCTATTTTCTTCTCCCTCGCTACTGCCTTGAACATATGTTTAAACATCATTCTGGTGTGATTTATTTTAGGAATCTTCGCCGTTTTGCTGTAAAGAACAGAGTTCTATATCAGAGATTTATGTTATGCCTTTATATATATATATGCGTATCACATTGGTTGTTCACATAAATTTGGTTTCTTCCAATTTTGCACAATGAATGGCGGACGGGCGGTTGTGGACAAATGTTTTCCGGCGTCCCACAGTTCAGACGCTTGGATCATGCGATCCCAAGTAGTCTGCGATTTTTAATTTTTACATCCCTATTTTTGACAGTCCGTACATTATTAGACCAGGTGTTTACATTCTTTTTAATACATGTAATGTTGGAAACCGCAATGTAAAAAGATTTTTTTAATATGTATGCATTAGGTGTGATGAAACGTCGAGGGGGTGAGGTTTTTTTGGATGGTTCAGAAAATATAGCTTTTTATATAACGTAGAGTACTTTCATTTATTGAGAACAAAAGCTCGCTAATTAAGCTTCAAAAACAAATTTGCGATAAAACATTTCTAAAATATTGGATATTTAGTTTAAAAAAAATTAATTTTTTTACTTGTTAACAATTAATATTGAAATTATATAAAAGATTTTCATATAAAAAAACTTGTCACTCAGGAAATGCGAAAATTTTGTGTTCTTGAATTTCTCGAAATTGATTTTTTTTGCGAAAATTTCTTACTTTAAATTATTGTTTTATTTTTTTCAATAAAGAAATACAATGTGCATACTAACCTTTTTCATTTATTGTCTGCGTCCATAAATCCCTTTCAACCATTTGTGGCGAGTCTAACACTAGGGCGCTAAGAAATTAAAATCAACCTACTTTAAATATATAAGATTTCATTTAAAAAGAAGGCAATCAAGTCTTCATAAATTTGGTCCTCAAAGGAAGCAATATTTTTTAGTTCAATTTCAGACAATATTGTTTTATAAGCATGGACAGAAGGACCACAGGTCCTTTACTTCCGAGCGCGATCCAAAAGGGCTACGTACAAAACAGCTAGGACCAATATCGCTATTGTGAGAAAAGAGTGCAGCATTTGTGCTGGTACAAAAAGAGCTCTTAACCAAATTAGCTAATTTAAAGCAAATGTAACCTAGTTGCTTAAAATGTGTGTGTGTTAAGAATAATCAAATTCTAATCTATAATTTTATAAAACATTATTATATATTAGTCATAGATTAACACACTTTATTATAGGAACAGATAAAAAAACAAATTGAGTAGAAAAATGCTAAAAAGCGACTAATTTAATATGTTATAGCTGATTCCTTTTTCTATTTTCTTGAAATATCTATTTTGGTTAACAGCTCTTTTTGTTACAGCTTAAATGCACTACTACCTCTTTTATCATAAAAGCGGTTTTGGAGCTAGCCATTTTGTCGCTCTACCACAAATGTACTAGCGCTTTTGAGCCTAGCTATAATGTCGCATATCCATTACTTCCAAGTAAACACTCTTGACTACATAACCTACACAAATCCAATTTGTTCATCTTAGGCACAGCCAACCTCTTTTTCCTTTGCTTGTTCACCCTGGAAATGCTCCTGAAGATGTTTTCCCTCGGTTTCCAAGGCTACTTCGTATCCCTCTTCAATCGCTTTGACTTCTTCGTCGTTTTGTCGTCGATCATCGAAGTCATTCTTCTCTCTGCCCACGTCATATCCCCTCTGGGCCTCAGTGTTTTGCGTTGTGTTCGCTTGCTCCGCGTTTTCAAAGCAACTCGGTATGAGTATTTTTCTTTCGTTATTTTTGTTCTTGGCCACTAGATCGCGGCTCTATCGCTCTTTTTGAAATTTAAATATTCCAGTATGTGGGTGTGTAATTTTTGTGTCATGGCGTATATTAATACATAGAAAAGTTTGTGTCAAGAATGGCGAAAATATCTATATGTAAATGTATGTGTATTTAGGACTGCGCTCGAACCTTAACCCGAACACTAGCACCAATTCTACACTAATCCTAAACCCCGACAATACATTTCCAAAATTTAAGATTTTACTTTTAGGCCCATTTGGTTGAGGGCTTGTCAACTAATATTATGCAAATGGAAGAATAAATTTGAATAGTCAAAATCAGTGGTAGGTTGAGATTTTGCTATCTCATTAACCCTTTCGTGACCAGAAAAAGCAGACGATAATTATTAAAAAGCAGAAGATTCATATACAAAACTATTTGAAAAAGCAGACGAAGGTAAAATTCTTTATGTAACGTATATGATACACTGGTCACAAAAGGGTTAAAGGGTAAAGTCTGTCAGTTGGAGATTAACTGAGTCAGTATCACCTAACGGCCTTCAAGTTAACATAAGGTTTTTGTGTCTGGAAATTTCTTTAACACTCGCAACAGTAGCGATATTTCCATGTTTAACGCTTTGAGAAACAGAATTGTGTATACTAATCATGTGCCTTCGTTTTCAATGGCATTTGACATATATTTAAAGCTTTTTGACTATAGCTTTCAACGTCTTCAAAAATTCCAACTTTACTTCCTAAAAGATTTTTACCTTATGCGTAAACGTAATATAAAAGGCAGCCAGCAGAAATTATGTCTGCAATAAACTTCCAAAAAAGATCTGTAAAAATTTTGATTTGTTTTGATGAAGTTCGAGAAATTGAGAAAGCTGGTGATTGAAACTTAACTCTTTTAATTTTATGATCAATAAATTTTGACTTGAAGAATAAAACTACGAGAAATTAATCACACTTTGAAAAATTCGAAAACTGATTTCTTCACTTTGAAAATTTTACATCAAATATTATTTTCATTTTTGTACAAAATAAAGCGTGAAAAGTGTTTTCAATTGAATATATGACATTATTAAACTCTAAAGTTCACCCAAGTCCCTTTCAATCCCAATATCCTGATTGTGAATAATTCTTCGAAATCTTCCTTACCTTGCCCCAATAAACAAATTTGCATGCTATACGAGATGTATTTTAAAATCATTTTCATTTTTTAATATTGCTCAATCACAAGTGCGGACACTTCGAAACCGCATGGTGAAGCTAAAATATAAATTTGTTGGAAGAGGGAAGATGATAGAAAGTATTTGTGTTCATAGCAAAGGTGTTAAATCTAATGCCCATTTCATAACGTTGCACTCATAATTACACTCGGCTTGTCAAATGGTTTTCTTAATAGCACAATGATGGTGAACTCAATACAACAAAATTTTTTTTAAATATAAAAAAACTAACTTTTTTTTTATAATATTTATATTTTGATTTTTTTTGAGATCTAAAAAAGTTTTTGGAATAGATATAAAAAAAATTGTCATTATTATGGGTCCAATAGCGGAAGTTCAATTTTTTTCTAAGAATTAAGATTACTTATTCAAGAAATTTTTGCTGATAAACCAAAATGTGCTCCATGATATATTTGTGTGGGAAATCAGGCACTTGAAGCAATTCCAGTTTAGCATCCCTTAGTATTGCACTGAATAAAGAAGTTTTATTATACTCTCAAAAAAGTTTAAGCTTTAACAAATCGCTTCACACTTTCTTGCATTCTTTTTACTTAAGGTACTGGGCTTCTCTGCGAAACCTCGTGGCTTCCCTCATGAACTCCATCAGATCCATCTTCAGCTTGCTTCTCCTCCTCTTCTTGTTCATTCTCATCTTCGCCTTACTCGGCATGCAAGTTTTTGGTGGTAAATTTGACTTCAATTCTCACGCGCACAAACCACGTTCCAATTTTGATACCTTTTGGCAAGCTCTTCTCACCGTTTTCCAAGTAACTTCCTTTTTGTTCTTCGTTTAAATTTGTTCCAATAAAATGAACAAGGACGTCTTGAGTTAGAGTGGTAGGACTCTGAAGATGGCAGCAATATTTTAAGAAGTTTTTCTAAATGCCTTTACTACGACGCATACATTTACGCTATTTTCAATTATATTTTAATCTGATGGAGTGAATAAGATACAGAAATAATTTATTGATTTGCTAATCAATATTTGCAAAAAATTATTGATTAGCTAAATATCTTTATAAATATACAGTGATATCAGTTATCCTATTTGCCCCAAGGCTGTATGAGGGTTGGTTTACGCCATTTATTTCCAGTTTATATAAACAATTTCAGCTATAAGATCTAAAACCTCTATCACTCGCTAAATCTCGTAATGGCACTACTTATGTCGGTCTATGAGTAAAGAAAGCGTTACGCTCCTAAACCTTGTTGTATCCAAGACAAAAGCATCTAACGAAACTTGCTCACTGCTTTATATACATAACCATAAATACTTTATAAACTTTATTTCGTCTCTTTTTTTATCGCCATATAACTTACCGGTAGGATCGTAGTGGTTTGATCATGCGGTCATTGCTTCGATTCCCCATTTGTGCCTTTCTCATTATCTGCACAAAATTATTTTGTCAGTTGAAGCTTTTAATTTGCTTTGATCCCTGTTTGCTTACAATCTACATGCTTAATTCCGTTTTGAATGTTGATGTGTTGTTAAAAATTTTGATAAAAGCTTTTTGATTTTTGTTTCAACAAAGTGAAATTCTATATATTTGAAACTTTGCCAACACATAGTCTTTCTTATTCACATGGAAGTCAGAGTAAAAGATGTCATTAACCACTGAAAATTTAGTATTGATCGATTTTTACCTCACTTCTCACTCTTGAATGGGATACAAAAAGATTTTTAAATATATTGAAGCCAAGTTTTGGTCTCGATTAATATTTGTTAAGAACATTTGCTAGATTTTTGAATCAAGGTATGATTTCATTCATTTTAGGCTTAACTTATTTTTCACAATAAATTTTCTTTATTCTGTTTTTTTGTTTCATTTTTTATTCTCTTTATTTGCATCCATGAAAAATAATAATCTTCCCTGTTTGGGGAGATTAAGATTCCTTGATCATGAATCTAACCCAGGACTGCCGTAAAAAACCTCTTTAGCCTGAGGTTAAATTAGGGGGCTAAAACTTTTAAAAATATTTTATAGTACACAAAGTTTTGCTTGTCTTTTCATATAAGTTTAATTTTGCGTAATTAGTGTATGTAAATATTTATTTAATATAGAGATATCCACTATATATAGCTAAACTTTCGAAAGTGGTCTGTGGTTAAAGTAGAGCCCCCTTGGCTCTCCCCTGTATCCGGTCTTGCTGCCCACAACGCGAAATGTTATACATCAAATATCAATATGAGTATATAATTTTTTTAAATGTTAAGTTGAATTTTTGGTGAAACAGCGTAGTATCGTATTTTTTAAATAATTTAATCATTAATTAACAAATTTTTTCTTCACTTACTGCATTTGAACTCTATGAGTCTTCACCACTCCAAAGACAGGCGTAGTAAACACTTTGTAATCGATGAAGTGGTAAAGAAGAGTTTGGATCATATTTATATTTTTAACTTTGTCATTGGATTTGATATTTTCCAATTTGACGTAGATCATGACTGGCGAAGATTGGAACGAAGTCATGTATAATGGAATAGAATCATTTGGAGGTGTCAGTTCGATAGGAGTGCTTTCATGCTTTTATTTCATCATACTCTTCATCTTTGGAAATTACGTCCTACTCAACGTCTTTTTGGCCATCGCTGTTGACAACCTGGCTGATGCCGAAAGTTTAACGGAGATCGAAAAAGAAGAAGATGAAAAACATAAAGTTTGTTTTGTGTTTTTTTTATACCTACTTTTTTTTTTAACGTACTTTTTTTTATTAGAAGCATTCAGAATCCTTTGCTGAAGAGTTGATGAGTGATCGAGCTAAAAGTGATAAAAAACTTGACAGCAATAACATCCTGATTGAGAGAAAAGGTAACTTGTCTTTCACTTTTTAATTAACCAATTAAAATCTCCGTTCCCAAAATCCAGTATAAAAATGTCAATGGATGTCCGTGTAAGAGAAAATAATTTTCCAATCATCAAGAAATTCATTTTCACTTAGCCCGAATCCACTAGAATCGTAAGTGAACATATCGATTTAGGAATACCAAAATCCCCATATGGTAGAAATTTACATTGATTGATTAGAAAGTAATTCATCCAGTATAAAAAGAAGGTTGTTAACTACTCAGAATAATATCTTTGATTATAATTATACCTATTTCTTTTTATTAAAAGCATTAGAAAAAAAATCACACCTTCTAATATATCTGTTTTTACTCCAATCCCTGCGTGGAAAAAAGAGGACCTATGTCTGTAACTCTTTCATATGACTTCTATGCTTTTTTTAATCTATATTCCAAAATCCAATATAAATTTTTATAAACCCACACATTATACAAAGGATGTCAAACAAGTATGTACACTTATTTTTACTAGATTTATTGGTATTTATTTTATTTTATTAAAAATTGACCTTTGGAAAGAACTTCAAATTGCTCATATCAAACCAAAAACTCGAATTCTTCCGTTTTAGTATCTTAACCTTTTAACGACAACATCGTCTGAGCGTATAAATGCTTTTTAATACAAAAAGTCTGCTTTATATTTCATATCCTCTGATTATTCTGGTTTTTTTTGTAGATTTTCATTAAACACATATGGCATTTACTCTAAAATACTTCCATATCTGGAAAATCACAAAATTGAAAAAAATTAAATTCTTTTTTAGTCATAGTAAAATAATTACAGATTTGATATATTTTGCTATAATAAAAAACGCGACTTTAAATAAAAAGATGGGATTATTAAAAATATGAACAAAACAGTACTGTAACCCTTGGTATGTCTACTTAGCCTAATTTAAAGGTATATACTCCAGTTTCTATATTCAGATCCGCTATCACTGATTCAGCATCGTTGGGATAAGGTTGGCGAACTTGTTCCAAAAAATGAAGAAACAATTTTTGTCTAGTTCCAAATACAGTAAAATTCGGATATATCGGATTTGTACGGACCACAAAAATTATCCGATATATCCGAATTTAACATAAGATTTCAGACTAGCAATTTTTTGCTATCAATTAAATCAATAGATGTATGAAATCATAGAATTGAATTTTTAGATCTTAACTATTTATTTAACCAAAAAAATGATAATATCCCAAGAATAAAACATAAGATTAATTCAAAACAAAAAGTATACTCTTTATAATTAATGCTATGAACTTTTGAAGTATTTTTTTAAAAATGAAAAACAAAGTAACTTTTATGAGTTAGAAAAATAAGTTAGTGCTAATCAAAAAATAAATGTTCAATAAGTTTACCATTTAATCCGATGAACACGAATCATTTTCTTTCATTTTTTTGCTATACGGATTATAGAAGTTATTCGATATATTTAATAACGTATCTGGTATGTGCAATTTTATTAAACATTGAAAAAAAAAAACGATTGGGACTGAAATATTTCTCCGATATAATCGATTATGCGAGTCGGATATATCTGATTTTTACTGTGATATATTTAAGAGTTTGAAAGCAAATTAAGCTTATAGATTAGTTTTCACATATTTTTGTAATAAATGATAACAGCTTACTTATATTTTCACTAAAAATTGACTGTAGACATCAACAAAAGTTATTTGAAGAAATAAATTCAGAAATTTTTTTAAAAATCAATAAAATTAACTTTAACATCAATGTTTCATTTAGTTTCAAATGCTTATACACACTATTTGAGACTAAAAAACAAAGAGTGTAATAAATTTCCCTTTTTTCTTGAGATACTCTAATGCAGGGATTCCCATTGGCTCTTGAAGCCTTGTAGAATTTTTAAATATGTGAATTTTTAAAATATTTTTTAGATGTTTCTACCCTCTCCTTCACAGAAAATCAAAAATTAAACTGCTGATAGTAAACCCTAAGTACGGGGTCACATGAGTTTCAAACTTTAGGTTAAGGGGGTGCGAGTGTCAAAAGGTTGTGAACCCCTCTATAGGTTAAAATACACAAAACGGTTAAAATACCCACAACTTGCAAACTATCACCATATGCTGGATTTAAACTTTTCCCTGATACTCTTTCTAAATCTTACTTAAAAAACTCTCATGTTTTTGAAAACAAAATCAATACCAGTTTACCGATAATTCTGGATTAGTGATAGGGCGATGTGTATATCATGTTGTTGATCCCTAGTTTATGCATGAGATAGAGATCTCATTATTAGCTACAACTTATTAGCTTTATTTATCTACTTATGACTTAATTCCATGACTAAGACAAGTTTGTTCGCTAATATGTATCAACTTTCATTTTCAGAATCGGAAGACAAGGAGTTTGATTCGTATGAATCGTCGGACAATGACGAAGCTGAAGAGTCGGAAGACATCGCTGATAAAGTGTATCGGACGAGTCGCAGCAAAAAGCTTTCCACGCTGAACCTCAAGACAAGAATTCGACCAATCCCACCATACACTTCCTTTTTCATATTCAAGTCCACTAATCCGTATCTTCTTTTTCTCAATTATTATCGTTATTAGAGCCAAGGCAAAATAATCTTCCGTAATTGGGCGAATAGGGTGTCGTAGAAGTTGACCCACATCGAAAACCTCTATCCAGAGAAAGTTTCCGACGCAAAATATTGCGTAAGGAAATCTCGTTAATTTAAACGCTTAAATAGTGTTTCCAAAATTTTTCTTTGTTAAAGCGGAATAAAAAACGGAGAATTTTTTCCCAATGACCGGAAAAACCCGAATGAGTAGAGGAGATTTAACGTTAAAATTTATCCAGATAGCGATGTACATATGGAAATTACATTGACAATTAACATATTGCACCTGCTATGATGAATATCTTGCATAATGAAATTTTGTTGACGATATGAGTAATTTGGAAAGAAAGAATATGTTGATCATCATGCCATTTACATTCAACCTATGCTGAGAAAACAAGTAACGTTGTGTAATAAACGGTTGGATTCGATACCATATGGGTTTGCGTTTTATCAGCTTTCCTTACTCGCAGTTCCACACTGCCCTGGCAAATGTGCTTTCTTGATGACAAACTTTGGAAAGAAATGTGCCAGTTCTAGAAGTGAATGCATTTTCCAAGAATAGTAAGCTAAACTATAAAAGCTTTGCCACTTTAGGGTCCTACGTTCAATTGACACTTCTAAGTGTTCTGCACCGGTTTACAGAATCGTCATACAAAATTTAAATCACGTTGCACTCTCGTTAAAAATGCAGATTTTTACTTCACTCTAACAGCGGTGCAAGCAAGCCTTGGCTTTTAAACGTAGTCTGTCAAAATGTTCTAAATGTTCTTTTAGCTTTCGCCTCCTTTGCCACAGAATCGTGAATCACAACTACTTCACCAATATGATCCTAGTCTGTATCCTAGTCAGCAGTGTCATGTTGGCGGCAGAAGATCCCATCAACTCTCATTCCAAAAGAAACATTGTACAACCTTTTTTTTTACTTATACAAACCCTTTTTTTGCACTTCTATGCTGGATAGAGGGTCGTAGCTAGTGTGTCCACTTTAAGGTCTTTTTTTCATTCCCCGGGGAACGAGGACCTCGTAATTTTTGAAAATTTCCCCGGGGAAGAAAAAGCGATTTTTTTACAGTAAAAACTGTTCAGAAAAGAAAATTTAAAAGTCTCATATAAGATTTTTATCGAAAAAAATTTAAATGCATAAAAGATTTATGTTTTAAAAAAATATCTAAGAAAAATTAGAGCGTTCAAAGTTTCATCATTCACATGGTTTCTTATTTTTGTAGAAAAATAACGCATTGACGAAAACACTCTTTCGGCATCCACAGAAGTTGGTTTTATGCTCTTTAAATTTTTGAATAAAGTTTCTAAAACTTCGGGCCTCCTATTTGTTTCTAAATAAAGGTCAAATGTTTTTTTCATTATTTCCTCTATGCTTGAAATCTTGCTTTTAGTTTCACGTTCTTCATTTTCATTAATCTTCAGAAATTCGTCCAATTCCTCCTTCACGCTTTTCTTCTCTGTTTTTTGGTTGCTAACGATTAATGTTTCATCTTTCTTCTCCGTTACTTCGATATTTTTGTCGTCGGATTCGACAAAATTTTTTTTTCAAAAATTCCCCGAGGAAATTTAAAATTTTTTTTCGAGGACGAGGATTTTGAAATTTCACGATTCCCCGGGGACTCGAGGACGAGGAATCCCGGGTGGACACCCTAGTCGTAGCTTTAAATTGTGAAGGGTGTTTGAGTTCAAGCCCTGGAATCACCTTTTTTTTTTAAATAGTTCTGTCTAAAAATGATTTCTGGTCAACGCCTTAAGGGTGTCGTTTGATTGAAAAATTTCTACTCCCTAAATTCCTCCAATAGGCGCTCTCCCTGAGGTGCTATTGTACCTAATCGAATCTTGCTCATCCTTTATATGAGTTTTTGAACTCTTTCTCCTTGTACACAATATTTTTTAACACAAATTTCGGTGGCGTTAAATATTTGTTTAAAAGACTAATTTTGATTTTCTGCAAACTATAAACAATTGTTATAGCAAGAGAAAGAATATTTATCACAACATTGGCACAAATGGAAGTTGTTTTCCTTCAAAACTAATTTGCGCTTTATAGCCTTCTTTTCTAACAAGACGCGATTTTATATTGTTATTTTAAATACTGCCACAAATTTTAAAGATAGTTATTTTTGTGTATCTAGGTAAGAAAAGTAAAAAAAACTTAGATGGTTTCGATTTATAATTTGGATAAATTAAAAAAACCAAAAAAAATTTTTTTTTTAAATTAAAAAACTTCTTCCAAAACCAATTCTAATTTTATGAAGTTTGTGTGAAAGAACGCCAAGTTTTTAGATCAACAATAGTCATTTTTTTATTAATAGCTCAATACCTAGTTAACTTTTTTCAAATCGTTCTATGTTAAATCATGGTTTACTATGAATGATGCGTTTGTCTTTATCATATGCCTATGTGGCTCCCCAGATCAAAATCTACAATGGCTCGCCAATGGAAAAGCTTTAGCGACATTGGCCTCTCCAAGCCACGCACGCACTTAAATAATATTAAATAATATAATCTATCATTAAAGAAATTCAAACACTATTTTTAAAGAATAATCTTACAAAATGAATGAGATCTTTCCGATGTGCTGTACTGTGATAAAAGGTATTAATGACAGCGTAAAAAACAATTAATTTCCATTAGAATTGCTAGCATATCAATTCTATATATATATTTTTTTAATATTTTCGCCCCAAAGATATGTGACACCCGTGCTCATAAACCCCGTATGTGACGGGGCCTATTTTTATAGGAATATCGAATGTGAAGATGATGTATATGTGATATGCCAAACAAGATCGAAAAAAAAGAAATTATAAACATATGGAAAATGAAAGTTTGCATCACATATGATTGACAGGCAACAATCTCTGACGGGGAAAGATATATTTTAACGATCAAAAATCTTTTTACCAAAAAAGATTATTTAATATACTATATAAAAACATATTTAAAAAGACCAATATTTAATACTTCAACTTGATAACGCCTTGAATCACGGGGGTACCAAGGATTTTTAACAGGACCTAGAATCACGGGGGTACCAAGGATCTTTAACAGGACCTAGAATCACGGGGGTACCAATGATCTTTCACGGGACCTTGAATCAGAAGGACCTAGAATCACGGGGTACCAATGATCTTTCACAGGATCTAGAATCAGAAGGACCTAGATAAACGGTACCAATGATCTTTAACTTGACCTAGATTTTTGGGACCTTGAATCCTACGTCTCGAGCGAAGCGAGAGACAAACAGGCTTATCCTAGTTTTACATAAATTTGTTTGAAATTTTACTCTTTTTAAATTAATTGGTAAAAGTAATTTTAACGATGAAACGTGGTTTTTTTTCTTCATAGGATTAAAAATCAAGTAAACCGATAAAAATTATAAAACACACACATACATACACACACACACACACACACACACACACACACACACACACACACACACACACACACACACACACACACACACACACACACACACACACACACACACACACACACACACACACACACACACACACACACACACACACACACACACACACACACACACACACACACACACACACACACACACACACACACACACACACACACACACACACACACACACACACACACACACACACACACACACACACACACACACACACACACACACACACACACACACACACACACACACACACACACACACACACACACACACACACACACACACACACACACACACACACACACACACACACACACACACACACACACACACACACACACACACACACACACACACACACACACACACACACACACACACACACACACACACACACACACACACACACACACACACACACACACACACACACACACACACACACACACACACACACACACACACACACACACACACAGAGACACACACACACACATGACAAAAGAAATGTTATGAACTTTTCGTTAACTCTTTTCACTTGATACACACTCACCTATGTCATTCATAAACGCGCATTTACCTATTTCATGCTTTTTACTTGGTGTAAAGGATTTTTGTCAAGCCGAAGTTAATCGTCTTTTAAATCGTCTTTTGTTCCCAATCCTAATTTATAATTTTCTTTCTTTTACTTCGTATTAAAAAGTAATTTTGGAATAATTTTTTTAGGTCAGTATTATACACAGTAGATCCATTATAAAGCAGAATCTAAAATAACGTGGAAACGGTATTTTCTTGGCTCCTGTTATTTTATAACACGTATGACATTTGTTCTAGTAGATGCACTGCATATAAAGCAACTTTTTAACTGTTTTTTAGGTCAATTATTGATGGAGTTATAAGCTAACTTATGTTGCCCTTAGTATGGCATAGCTTATGCATAGCCTTTATATTTCAGATACAGAAATAAGACTTAACATTTTGAAAACTTACCATGATAAACATGATAATAATAGCTTTTAAGAGAACTAAAAAATATTAACTTTATTCACGATAAAAAGATTTCAGTTTTTTGCACTTTGGGAGGATTTAGAATTGTCCTGTTTATCACGAAAAAGAAATAAGATACCCCCAAAGGAACATATGAGAAGTGCTCTCCGTAGTTGCTTTTTCACCTATGAGAAAATTATCTCCAAGACCAAAGTCCGATTGAAATATTCTTAATTTTTTCTTAACCTTTTGCCTATCTAAAACTGTCTTATATGTTCAATTAATAAAAAAAAATAATTAAATTTTTTACCCAATGAATCGTAGTATTGGGTGAATGAGGCTACAATTTTTTCATTAGAAAAAATTCCAATTTTGTCTTTACATTTGTGATATAAATAGCGATTAAACCATTTAAGATTCTGAATTACTTCGACTACTTCTTTACTGGAATGTTTTCTGTTGAAATTCTACTGAAAGTATGACCTTTTTTCCACTTCTGAATTTCTGTTCTAAACATTTTTCCAACCTAATTTCAGGTCATTTCGTATGGCTTATTCATCCACAAGGGCTCATTTTGTCGCAGTTACTTCAACATTCTCGACTTATTCGTTGTAAACATTTCACTTCTCTCCTTCGTGCTAAAGTAAATAATTTTTCTTGTTTTTACCTCTAAATTTGTCATTTTATAACAACAAATTTTAGAAACGTTTAGCACTCCAATTTAATATGCATTTAATAACAGGGTTATTAGTACTCATGTCTTCAAGAAGTTAAAATGTTGGAATTTCAATTTTACTATTAAATTTCGATTTTCGTCATGTTTTATTCGACAAAGAGTTATACGGTTAAGAAAATATAGTCTCGATAGAAATTGAATTCTTTTTTTTTTTACAAATACCAGAGCCACTTATTCAATGTTCTGTTTGGCCATGATATCAATCCTATATGTGTGTCTCAACGTGCCTTTGGTAAATGAGGATGACATGCACTATTGGAGGAGCATAGATTGTACCACATTTTTGTTAAGAGTTCTTAATGTAAAATAGATAAAGACTTCATACTAGCTTTCTTAATTTTATCCAGTGACTGATCCTACTCCTATTTCTATGTATAATGTATCCACAATTTAGCATATATTGAATATGCTATATGGGATTGGTTGAATATGATTGAATTTTAGCGAATCAGATCGACGATTTTTGCGCAATTTTAATTAACATAATTTATTCATGAAATGTTCAAAAAAAAATTTGTTCTATTCTAGCGAAATTTAATTGGTTGAAAATAAAAATTTTCTATCCAATCATATCAATGAATAAATATATAATATTGATATAGATAAAAAGAAAGTAAACATAACTTTTGAAGCACTCTATGTTCATCAACAAATCTCAACCACCATTAAGAAAAGTAACTAGTAGGCTTAACTTTCATATGTAAAAAGTTACCGCGGGGAAATTGAAAGTGTATATAATGTATGAGGAAACTGAGGTGATGTTATCTACATAAAATGTAAAGATAATAAAAATCTATTTTTAGCAATTAAATTTTACTGTTTCTTCAATTTTAAATTGTTTTTCTTATCATTATTTTATTATTTACATATTTTTCTCCATATATCTGGTTGATATTTTTTTAAATCAATGTGTTATTTTAATTTCTATATCATTTTGCAAAAACAACATTTGTACTTCTAAAAAATATTCCTGTTTGCGTGCGAATATGTCTATTTTATGGGTTCTCAAAGGGTTTCAAATGTATCCCCAACGCTCTCTGAAAAATTAACGCGTTTGAAGATACACTCATATGTTAAGGCATTCTAATTTTGATAGAGGGGTGTTGATTTACTTCACAACCATAGCAGTGTTTATTGTAAATTAGTAATTTCTTTGTTGTTCAGAAAACTTTTATTGTGATTCTGTTGTACTGAGCTCTCACATAACGAATTTCACCCGTTTTCAAAAACAATTAACGGCCTATTTTAAATAGGGATCAAACGTATCACTAACTATACAATAAAAAAAATTTTTTTTTTAATATACAAATTTAACTCTTGCATATCAAACCCAAAAGTCAAATTTGAAATTTAAATAATGCACTGTTCATAAATTATTGGAAAAAATTCAAAAAATGTATCTGTGAATAATTTGAAATCAACTGTTTCTCAGGCAATCTGTCTACAAAGAAAACACCAAATATTTTGGTTATTTTATAAATTTTTGTCACGTTTACACCTTTCGTTTTTCCTATTAAGACAACAAGCGATCTCAGCTGTTAAAATCTTGCGCGTTCTCCGTGTTTTGCGGCCTTTAAGAGCAATAAGCCGAGCTAAAGGCCTGAAGGTAAACCAATTTGTCTAATTCTCTTAAAGTATATGCGCGCGTTTATCCATCCCATTTAAATGTGATTGGTATTGGTTTAAGTATTTAGAGCTATGCGTGTTAATTGTCTTTGACAATTTGGATAATGTTTGCAAGTCTGTCTTTGTAAACTTCCATTTTCTTGGATGCAAGAATTTTGTTCACTTGATCATTGAGTTTCTGTAAGAACTCATTTAGTATAGAGCTGATTATTATTTAAAACCCAATAAATTTGTGAAATTATGGAATTCCAATCTAAGGTAAGAATAATCTTCGGCCGCTGGACATATGGTAGAAATAGTTACGATCGAGAATCGAAGCCAGACCATTCTTAATGGCAGAAGCACGTCCTGTTGGTAGAAAGAAGTGGAGACGAGTTTTATCAATTGATTCGATTGCCACATTGACAATATTACACCGACGTGGAAAATATCTTGATTGATTTTGGTTTAAGACTTACTTTAAAAAGATCATGTTTTGTTTGCTTCAAACACAATGTTGAAACCCGATCAAAAAATGAAAGTTTGTTCTCGGTCAGGCGATTTTTCGGATACCCAATCTTGTAGTATCTAACAATATTTATTACTTTTTTCTTGGAGTCTTTCTAAATCTTTGCTTGGAAAACTCAATTTGTTAAATTATGTCTAAAATAATACATTTACATATTACCTTTTACAATTTAACAGTTTTCATTTTGTTTATGTAACCTTGGGATTGAGGAAGTGATTAAAATAGAGTAGACCTTTTTTTGATCAAAATATATCTAGCTGTCAACTCAAAAATTGAATCCATTCAAAACCTTAAAATCATTCTCCCATCCTTTTTTTGATTCCTATTGTTTCCTTCGATGGTTGCTCATTTTCGCTTTGTATTTTGGTATATCCTTCATCTTTCTTTCTCTCTTTCTTTCAAATTTTCCCCAATAAATGTTCGTCCTCTATTTTATACAAAAGGATCTACTTCTAAGATTGTGTTGTATTATTTAATTTTATATCCATTTAAAATATATTTGCACAAACATTTCTTGTGTTTTTTTACCTTCTTCATGTTGATTACATTTCACATTTTTTTTAATTTAATTTTGAACAGCACTCGATTTTCTATCCGTGATTAAAAGCATCATGCTCCAAATTTTAGACACTTTTTTTGTGTTGTTCCGTTTGTTTTATATTTTTGTTCCATCAAAGTATTAAAAATAGAATTTGTTTTAAATAAACTATAATGGAATTTATTAATGGAATCTGAGGATATTTCTGTTATAATGTAATTCCAAGATGAAGTTCAAATTTTTCTTATAACTCGAATTACTCCGATGAATTATGGAAACTCTAAAAAAATTCTTGGTTCTGAGACATATTACATTCAGAACATTAATTCTACTACGACCGAGACATTACATCTTAAATTAATTTGTGTTTTTTTTTATAAAATATTGATATTGATCGACTTTTCAAAGGTTATTGATTCGTCTTATCCAAAATTTTGTTATAACCAGGTTTGGGGTTACAAGTAGGAATCCGTTCCTAATAAAATTTAGGCGTTCGAACTAAAAATATTTTTGTTAACATATGGAATAATGACCCTTATTTGGTCTGAAGCAAAGCGTTGATATTCAATATATTAAGTTTTTTTGGTTGAAGCTTGGACCTGTATTTTAGCCATAAATTTCTGATTGTTGCCGTTAGATTGAGATTGCCAAACGAAGCTTGAAGCTTTTTCTTCTTTTTTAAGGTAAATCAAAGTTTTTTTTTGAATTTTAAAGTAACAAGAACAGACTATTTATCTGATTAACACTATGCATTTTTTTTAAAATGCATTACTATCTTCAATTGTAAAGGGTCCGTCAGTCGGCCAGTACGAAGTTTATATAACGCTCTTTTTGAGTTCTTGTTGGAAATTTGTAAGTATTATATGTTTGTAATATATTTTACATCCGACTTACTAGCCCTGGTTAGAATCTAGAGTTGCAACATGATGTTCCGGGTTTTGGACATCTACCAGCTCTTAACGGAATACCAGAAATTTTATAAAATTCGGATTTTTTAAAAATTTGGCTACAAATGTGATTGCTTATCTCTTTTTGGGTGGAAGAACTTTTATTAGTGATTTTTTTCAATGCCATTTTCTCACCGTTTAATTGTGCAAAATTCTAGCAAGGTTAGTTATGACCAACTTATAGTATATGCGTATCCATGCTGGAATTTAATTTTTTTGGTGCAACCTTTATTATTTCTTTTCAAATATTTATATAACTACAAAATATTTAAGGAAGAGAACACTTTATTTTTATTATGAAAAGAGCTAGTTTCGGAGTATAAACCTCTTTATCAAGTTTGTAATTAAGTAAATGGAAAGAAAGACTTTGAAATTAAGTATAGGTAGGACTTCCTTGGAAAGAGACCTGACTTCAATATTTTATTATTTCTATTTTGTTTGATTAATGAAGTTTTATTTAACCTTCTGAAATTTTATTTAGTATCATTCTATTCTACATTTAAAAAGTTTTGGCCTTTTTTCTGTATATTTTCGATTTTATATTAAATGTTTGTTTTTCAGCATGTTGTCCAGTGTGTGATTGTCGCCATCAAAACAATGGGAAACATAATGTTGGTCACTTTTCTCCTCCAATTCATGTTTTCTTGCATCGGAGTTCAAATATTCAAAGTAAGCTCCGCATTCCATCACACCTGCTCACACTCTGAAAGAGACAATTTATACGAGCATTTTAAAAAAACGGATTCCAAATTTTCTCTTTCAGGGCAAACTATTTTACTGCACAGATGAAGCCAAGTTATCACGTGACACGTGCTTTGGCCAGTCCATCATTTACCCAGATGGCAATGTCGACCAACCTGAAATCAAGCTCAGGGAGTGGAAAAGAAATGAATTCAATTTTGATGACGTCAGCAAAGCCATGCTAACTCTTTTCACCGTTGCAACCTTTGAAGGCTGGCCTTCGTATTCCTTTTCCTTTCTTTTTTGTCATACTCATTACACAGGCACATCATAGCACGTGTATGCATGGACATAACAAAAATTTATCCATACCCGGTCAGTCCAGCTTTTTTTGATTTCATAATTATTTAATTTTCCCGAAACAGCTTGTATTCTCATAAATAGACGCACACCTCTAACAATCGCCTGAAATAAAACACAAATCAAATCCAAGCTCAACTCACCAATCAACAATTATTTAAGTATACTGGCATCCACTGCAATCATTTTTTACATTCGTAATATAAAATATTGCGCGAAAAATATAAATGCTTTCTAGCCAAGTAATTTGGTGTCATAAATTATTTTTTATTCAAAATTTTACAAGATTGATTGCTCCAAAGACGAATGGGTAGGTCTCGCTCTGATATGAAACTGTGTGAACATCTTTTCATATAATAATTAACCATACAAGAAAGCTATTTGACTATCTTGACCATCAAAACAGATATTATGTTATATAGGTTGTAGAACTTCAAAATTTATGCCAAGTATATAAACATCTATTCCTTGATATCAACATTTGTAATACACCGTAACAATAACCATATGAAATTTGGTCATGTAGAATTTGGTCATTTAGAGTCCAACCTTCACTGCCTTGTTGTGAAAATTTGTAATTATAGAGATTCAATCCACACCAATCAATGAGTAAATCGTACGCATTTTGTAGTGAAACCCTCATAACATATGTTGCGGGTAATTAACTCACTTCGATCCTCCACACCAGTGGCCGGTCCAGGGGGGGGGGGCTCATGGGCCTAAGCCCCTTATGAAAAATGGCTTCGAAAACTACCCTTACATGTATAAAAAATAAATTTTTGCAATTTATTCATGGCAAAATAATGTTAAAAATAAACATAGGTAATTAGTGATTCTAAAAGACATAATACAGCTGTCGTATTCTCTGAAGACTTTTAGCAAAATTGTAAAAAATTTAAATAGATTATTGGAAATATTCCTATAATAAATGATTACTTTCAACTATATTATTACAATCTTTTAAATTAGTAATTATTTTCAAAATATTTTTTAGAAAATACTTCAGTAGCATCCTTTGTACCTATATATTTATATATCCCTCGGATACATCACACAAAATACGTTTTAACCCCAAAGAAATAATTGCGCATTTAGAGCTATTTTGTAAGCAAGGAAATTTTTTATTGATTTTTAAGATTATTTAAAAACGATTATAAAATACAATCATTACAATAAAAATTTGTGATCTTGGCAAATGAATGAGTTAAAAAAGAAGTAAAAATATCATTTTGAGAAAATTTTTCTCTATAGCATTAATTTGTGCGCATCTCATTAACAAGAACAAACGTTTAAATTATTATTAGTTTATTTTTATGATGTCAATCAAGTTAAAAATGAAAACAAGAAAACAACGTGATTATAATTTTGCTTCATTGTTTTATCATTATAGATGAAAATTCAACTGAATTTTAAAACAAAAACCATAGATAAACATGATTCTTTAACAACTACAGTACTATATATAAGACTGTAATTGAAATAATAACAGAAACAGTAAATAAGCTATCTTTTAACTTTTGTTATGATGAAGCCTAAAAGTTTTTCGATGATCGGGAACCGGGTTTCGGATGATTATTCCACCCATTTGAAGAATAATACCCGAATTTGCATGCCTCTTTTCTTTATTTGTGTTTCACAGTCTCCTGTACTCAGCGATCGATAGCAATAATGAAAACCATGGTCCTTTATACAACTACCGTCCGTTGGTCGCAGTCTTCTTCATAGCATACATCATCGTCATTCCCTTTTTCATGATGAACATCTTCATTGGTTTTGTCATCGTCACTTTTCAAAATGAAGGCGAACACGAATACAAAAATTGTGAACTCGACAAAAACCAGGTAAGAAATATGATTTAGCATTCTAAAATTCTTCCTGACGTCATTATAGGCTGTATCTTAGAATATTCAAGCAGCATACAATTTTTGTGGAGCTGTTATCATTTCCATTATGTTTCCTTTGTGAAGCTTCGGCCATTTAATGTTTAATTTATTATTCCTTTTTGTTATGAAAGGGTGAAGTGTGTGCAGGCTCTTTAATGTGATTGGATAATATATTGTGATTGATTTTTTTAGTTTTTAGCGAATCAAATTACGCTGAACACATTTTTTGAATAAATGTCGACTATTCAAATGAACTGTGCCAAATTCTAGGATCTGATTTGCTAAAATTCATTCCCCCATATTTTAATATATAGCAGCAACGCGATATCAAGTGATATCTACTTATATACGTTATTTACCATATGTGCAACGAACTCTAGTGTTGAAACGAATAGCGAATTTCAAGGAGCGGTTTCAATTCCAAAAATATTTGAATGAAAATCGACAATATTTAGGTATAAAAATATTTGAGCGATTTGAAAAGATCCTTCTGATTTAGAACGCGTGGGCTTTATTGTCAATAAGGCACTATTTTGCATAAAATATATATTTTTTTCAAGAATTTAAAAAGCTAGTAATCATTATTTTAATTTCAAAAGCAAATATATGCTTATTTTATTTTTCATTAAATGAAACTTCTGCTAAATTTTTCAATCCAAAATTTTTCTATTTTCTGTGCCATCTTTATACACAAAAATCGGTAATTTACCTACCTACACTCGTTCACATGATAAAATACAGTTTTTTTGTCTCCAATTAATGTTGCGTTTTTCTGCGTTCAGAGACGTTGTGTCGAATTTGCTTTAAAAGCTAAGCCAATTCGAAGATATGTTCCCAAAAACAAATTTCAATACAAAATGTGGTGGCTAGTGACTTCGCAAGGCTTCGAATATGCAATCTTTGTCATCATCATGGTGAACACCATAACACTTGCAATGAAGGTATTACACATCCTAATAATATTTCTACCTGTTACGCGATCGAAAGTTCGAGGCAAGCTAAAAAAATTAGATTTTTACAGTTTGATATATAGTCCATCACTAAAGTCTAAAAATGCTTCCACAGTTCTACCCACACTATGTGGTATATGTAAAAATATATACATAATCAATACTTAGTTATTGATTTTTTCATTACATTTATAACAGATTTAGAAAATTTTAACATCAATCTTTGTAAAAATAGAGTAATTCGCAAAGGAATATTTAGCATAAAATTTGCACTGTTTATGTGCGTTTTGTTAATCTCTACATATGTTTCGATTTGCAACACTCTGACCTAAAACATCATGTCAAAATATGTTAAAGCTTCGGACACTTTTGATATGTATAAATGGGAGAGCAAGCGAAATCAAGTAAAAAATGTTTTTGGCTTCTCTTCTGATATGTATTCTTTTGAAAAAGCTTCATTCACGTTATTCAGATGCCTTTCTTGTATTCATGCTGCATCTTCTAAATCTAAATCAACCTTTGCATCAAAATTAACATTTTCAGTATGAGCAATATTTGACTTTATTCTTATGTGTTTTGATCGCGCTGAGCACGAATCTAAAAGTTGCGCGCATCTTTTTGCTCAATTGTATTACATTAATTTTTTTATTTTAATTCAAGAAAGACATTTGTTTATAAAGTTCATCCCCTCTTCATTTATTATTATTTTTATTTAAAAATGATAAAATCAACTTTTTATGTATGTTGAATTTATGATTTGAAAACGAACCCTTTACAACACGAAACTGCCCTCAGTTGATTACCAGTACGGATTGAAGTAATGGAGTGGGAGTCGGAGTAGATCTTGCTGACCTTGGAGTTGACAAAACTAAACCCATTCAGTCTTCGTCTAAGTTTGTATTTTTTTGTTTTTAATATCTTTTTCCAATGCTCTATGTCCTTTGTTAATGGAGTTTAAGGGTTGTATTTTTGAACTTTAATAAAAAAATATATAAAAACAAATGATAGTTAAAATTTGCTGTGAAGTGTAGTTCCTCCCGATGTTTTAAGTGTTAGGTATGGAATCGTTGATTGTGCATATTCTTAGCGGAGGTCTTTTCACTCATGTGCTTTACTCAATTAAATTGCATCCAATTTCTTTTCGCAGTATGATGGACAGAGTGAGCTCTACTCCAAGATCCTAGACTATCTCAACATGATATTCACTGCCATCTTTTCCATCGAGTTCCTCTTGAAGTTGTCTGCCTTCAGTATCCGCGTATGCAGTCCATTTGATCGACTTTAAATTATATATTTTATTCCACCTTATGAATTTGTGTTTTCCTTTGCACAATATTTAAGCTCGCTTTCAAATTTTACGTTCACTCTATGTTATTGTTGTTGTTGTTAGCCCCTAGATTATACTATTTCTATATGAGTATAATCTATCAGTTCAAAAGAAAGCTTTGTTTAAACTGAGAGAGTATTTCCATAAAAGCAAATACTCTCAGGGAAAAGTGTAGAATTTTGTTACACTTTCGCAGCAGCAGCGATAAACGAGTGTAATTTCAGCCAACCCGCAAAAATCCACCATAAGGTACTGCTGGCTTTTTACAGGCTTCTACATATGGCTAGAACCTCTTCAGGCTCCGGGTCAGGACCGTTCCTAGTTCTTCAATTCGGTCCGATCCTCAATTCAAGTTCACTCTCTCATTTTTCTCAATTGCCGTATCTGACTCTTCTCTTTAACTTTAACCCTTCTCGATCCACGAGAAGGCAGACGAGATTAATATTGATTTTATATAAATCGCTTGAGGCTTTTAAAAATGGCGACGAGGTTAAATGGGCTAAGCAAACACAACCTGCCATCATTCCTCTTTAACGCCTCCTCACTTTAATGCTTCTTTTATATTTTTTAGAATTATTTTGGTGATGCTTGGAACGTGTTTGACTTCATCATCGTCCTAGGAAGCTTCATCGATATCATCTATACTGAGGTCTTACGTGAGTTTTATTAAAAAAAATTAAAAAAAGTGTGTTGATTTTCTCTTGCTCAACTTAATTTCATTTTCGCCTTTTGCCAAAATATTTAGGGTACACAGGTAAGACACACAACCCCACCCACACCCTTTCACACATTCATTTTAAAGGACGTGGCTGCGTTTAAAGTATTACTTTTTGAAAGCAGATGGTAAATTTGCTTCTTCCTATTTCATATTCCTTTTTTTTTTACCATTTCTCTTTGATAAATTAAATCTTTTATTTTTTACAATGCCTTCCTTCATTCCTTTTCCCTCTCACTCTGCTACGTCACTCAACTTCATTTTACATTCGCGCACCACCACCACCACCACCCCTTTCCTTTCTTCTTGTCAAATTCTTGATCATCATGCTGCTGCTGTATTCTCTCCAACGAATTCCTCAATCAGCTGGCAGAGGTTTGCCCCTTCCCTTTCAGCATGCTTTTACTTCTCATCCTCTCTAAAAATTTCCAACCTCTTTCTATTTTTCGTATTCGTTCTCCACCTGCTTCTTGTTGTATTATCTGTGAAAATACTGACATATTTTTGCTTTCATTCGTGTGTTTCCGTAGCAGCTTTCAAGGCATTTAAAAACAACTTTCTCAGAGTTTCCCTTGTTTACACTCTTTTTTTTCTAACATTTTATCTGTTTGTCTGCTAAGTATTTTTTTTAACAGAGTTGGGGAAATCTTTTAAAATTTCTAAAAGTCCGCAGCGAAATCACAAATACCAAATGTTTTATATAGAACCTAAAGTAAGGCAATCAAGAAGGTTCATTCCCGTTAAAAGTTTGGAAATATTTTCTTAACTGGATAATCTGTTTAATATTATTCTTATGTTTAAATGAAGTATACTTTCAGTTTTGTTTTGATATGTTTGAAAGATTAATTAGACAATTTGCCTCGAAAGATTTATACCAAGCAAAGGAAATTAAGACTGGTCTAACTCTAAGTTAAGCTTCACTTGCATTTCCTTGTAAATAAATGAATATGACTTTCACCCATCCCTCTTTTAGATAATCCATTTCGAGGAAGCGAAAAATGTACTAAATTTTGTCAATATGATTCGCATACTGCCTTGAATATGTAACTTTCATCCGAAAACAAATAAAAATCGGATTCTATAAACGCTTAAAAGTTTAAATTTAAAAGAAAAAAACAAAACATTTTAAATATATACAAAGTAATAAAATTGTAAAAATTTTGTTGTGTTATTTTTATGATAAAAATATCGATTTTAATTTTAACTTTGCTCGAAAACAAACTCTCAGATTTTCTAGAATTGATTTCGGTGTCAGACTAAACACGCCAAATAATTCTAAAACACTACAAAAAAGAGGGTTAGATAAAAACCCCGAAACACCCAGAAATAACAGGAAGCATCCCAAAGCACTTCCAAATACGCCAAAATACGCCAAATAGTTCTAAAGCACTACAAAAAAAAGGTTAGACTAAAAATCCCAAAACACACAGAAATAACCGAAAGCACTTCAAAACATCGCAAAACACGGCAAATAATTCTAAGGCACTAAAAAAATATCTTAAAAATTTTTCAAAACACCCCAAGCATTCCAAAACACCGCAAAAATCCCAAATCACCTCAAAAAATAGCAAAAAACTACAAATATTTCTAAAGCACTACAAAAAAGATCCTAAAAACTCTTTAAAACTTTCGAATTTTTTTGGGGTTTTTTAGCCTAACCATCTTTTTTTATAATGCTTTAAAATTATTTGCCGTGTTTTGGGGTGTTTAGTCTGACAGTTGATTTCGAATGTATTTGGTGCTTTGGCTTTGAAAAATATTTGCGATAGATAAAATTCTATTTAGATTGAACTATTCTATTGACACAAGGGAAAATAGAAGATAACTTGAACTTTTTTAGGTGCCCAATTTATGATCAATAAAAAATGAACATATGTGAGATGAATACGAGGATTTAACTTTAGTTTTTTCCAAAAATTATCTATTTTGCTTTCATAAACCCATATTTGATTATTTTTTTTTATAAATCATTATTTTATTTGTTGAATAAAGTATTTATAGCTTTAATTTTTAATTATTGTATGCATATTTACATTTGGGTATTCTTCTTCCCATTTCAATTTTTTTTTCTTGTTTCACCTCTTCTTTTTGATCTAAAATTTCTCAGCTATTAGCAAGATTCATACTCATATTTTAACAGTAATAATGATATAATCTAAATATTAGTTAAATATTTCTACAATACACATTCATATATATAATATATTTCATATGGTAACAGTGAGGGAAATTCTCTGCAAAAGTTGCTTTAATAAATCCTTGGAAAAATTTATGAATTTTGAACGCAAAAATACGTCTTATTTTTTTTATCTAACTACTTCTTATTGTCAAGTTTGCATGATTTGCTTTTTAATGTTTTTTTAATCTTTTTTTAGCTTTATTATCAACTCATTAATTCTCAAATTGTCTGTCATATGCTCAGATAGTATTTATTAACCCTTACAGGCACACTGGGTCGATAGAAGGGGTGATCTAGAATTTTATCTTTCAAAAGTATATCAAAGAAGGCAAAGTAATCTTAACCAGATTTACTGTGTCTTAGGTAAAATCCCACTCCTTGTTTTGTTTTTGAATAAATACTCACAAAAAAATAAATTTATTATTTCCATTTTTTAAAACACTTTAAAAATCCAATTGATTCCATTTTATTATATACCGACTCAGAATCCTTTAAAATCTTATTTCAGATACATAGCAATCGATCAATCTTCATTCATGATATAAGGGATCTTACTTACAAATGCCTACCACAATGTCAATTAGGTTAATTTAGACACCTGATTGGCTGTTTTTATCACATGTTACAAAATCTATATAAAAATAAGCTAATTTTAAAATGGCGGGGTAGTGTTCCTGAATTTAATTTTCCTATGCACAGGTGATGTAGAGTATACAAATCATTTGATTATATGAAAATTGAATAGGAAAACAGACTCATCTCGATTCTTCGAAAATCAATGCCTGGAAGGGTTAAGCGAATATTCACCAAACTTTTTTTCTTCCATTGCATACATGCTAATTTTTAAATGTGCTCTCTCACTTCCATTCTCACGATTTGGCGCTAATGTGTTGATGTGTGCACGCTTTTTTGAAGCGTTAAGCCTAATTCATCACTCACTTTTTAATCAACTTCTTTTTCTTTAGCCTGGCTCAAATATTATTAGCATTAATTTTTTTCGCTTGTTTCGAGTCATGCGCTTGATAAAGCTTCTGAGTCGTGGTGAAGGAATTCGGACTCTCTTGTGGACTTTTATCAAATCTTTCCAAGTAATTTTCTGTTTGATGACGCTGTACTTTCATTGTTCACTTTGATTTAGGCCCTTCCATATGTTGCTCTTTTGATAGCCATGCTCTTTTTCATATACGCTGTAATAGGAATGCAAGTAAGCTTTCTCTGATTTGAATCGTCACTACAATCAAGCATCAATATATTTTCTATACAATATGTTTTATGTTGGAGTCCGTGCTAGTTCTATTTTAAGTGCCGAATTTAGATATTTGAACCAGGTAAAGCGGCAGGAGAAATTTCTTTTATAACACGCGACAATATAAAATATTTTTCATCCACAAGGAATTTTATTGGCTCGGCAATCCAGATATACATATGCAATACAGGATATATATATATATATATATATAGCGATTCAGTAGGCGCCATAGATACGGAAAAAATTTTTATAACAAGAAGACAAATTATCTCCCTTTATAACAAACTATTTATTATTTTTGTTTGTTTTGGAGCTTGAAACAAAATCCAAAGTTACATTTCCTTGTTTTCTTTGAAAAAATAAAGGCATCAAAGAATCTATGACATATATTCACTGTTCCAATGATTTATTTCTTATGAAACATAAATATATTTTTGCTATGATAACACAAAAATTTTAAACAAACGCAAATTTCAAACATCAAATGGGGAAGCATATTTATATTCATGAAAAAGTTTGCTTTAGATTTAAAGGCTAAAATGAATCACTTATGGGCAAAAGAGATTTCTGTCATTATACGAGATTTTAGATTCGTCAGAGTGAAGTTACAACTTTTTTGCTTGTTTTTGTAGATGTTTGGCCGAATTGCCTTCGACGAAGATTCCGAAATTCATAGAAATAACAACTTTGCTTCCTTTCCACAGTCTCTCCTCGTCTTGTTCAGGTAGGGATGAATAAATGCTCTAAATGCGTTCTCACCTTTTAAACTGGGCTTTCTTGTTCATTTATTTTCTTTTATGCAAGTAAGTTGCATTTATCTTATGATAGATTCTTTTCTAAGAACTCATTTATATTAACTCATTTTATAGAGGTCGAAGCAAAAGAGTCTTCATTTTTCGCTCTCTACGCCTAAAATTTTTTGAAGACTTACAAACGATTATTTTTTTTTAAAAAAATTGCCTTCAGACTTTTCAATGAAGTTTAATTGAGCCATATGCCTTCTCATCTTGGGGAAATAATTTTCTCATCCCGTAAATTGAATACTTCTATTTCCAGTGGCGGAATCGGAGTGTTCACAATGGGTATTTGTTCCCGCGCAATGTCTTTTAAAAAGATTTCTAATGAGCTAGTTTTGTGGTATAATTAAAATTTTCAGCTGTTAATTTTTTCATCCGTCTATATAATTTTTTTGCAATTAAGAAAATTCAATTTCCTAAAAATTAAAATATGAAGGTAAAAGAAGTAAAGAACATTTGATTAAAGAAATCAATTGTAAATAAAAAAAGGTTAGTACCACCTATTCATAAAAAGAGTGTTCACTAATTTTACACATGCAAAGTATTATTTATATCCAGCTCCAATTTCAAAAATGTCTAAAACCCTTTCAGTTCGAATTTGTATATATATATATATATAAGGTACTCTATATGCTCGTGTAATAATTTTTGATTCAATGAATCTTGGTTGGCCTGATTCGGGTGAAATCGTAGAGTGGTGGTTATCTTTTTCACAAGAGAAATTTTACTTGCTTAGATCAGCCACTGGTGAGAACTGGCAAGTAATCATGTTAGCCGCTAGTTACAATGAAGAGGCCATCTGCTTTGACGATCCCACGAGCTTAAAGCCGTCAACATCCAAAATCTGTGGATCAAATTTCGCCTTCCTCTACTTCATCTCCTTCTACACAATTTGCTCTCTTCTCGTATGCACTCTTGACACTTCCTACTAGCGTTCGTAAACCGAAATTTTGTGATCGGTAAAAACGAGTGATAAAACGTAATGCTTTACCGTTTCCATTACAGAACAGCCTTCACGGGTAACTTTAAGAAGAAAAATTTGGAACCAATAAAATTTAAATCTATTTTTAGTTTTATTATAAAAATAATATAAGAATTAAGTATATATCAAAGTAAATAAAACATCTCATCGGTTTTTCAAAGAATTCGTGGAAAGCAGAAGAGCTTGTTCTTTTGCGGGATGTTTTTTCTATCAAAAATTCGTTCGTTTTATAAAATCGTACTTTTTCTCGAAATAATAAATATAGTCAGTCCTTATTTTTATATCAATTCTAAAGGAGTACACAATTGTTGTTATAAAATAGTTGTTCATTATATCATTGAATACTTCAATAAATACGTAATGCGCGCATATAAAATAACTCTAAGTTAGTTAGCTCACCGGTGAAAACTTATTTAGTTCAGAAATTTACATATAACGAAAATTTCGCCAAATTGCAAAACCTACTCTTCCTACTAATTCCACTCTTTTTCTTTCCTTTTTAGATCATGAATTTGTTTGTAGCTGTCATCATGGACAACTTTGACTATCTTACACGCGATTGGTCAATCCTAGGACCACATCATTTGGATGAGTTTGTGCGCTTGTGGTCAGAGTACGATCCTGAAGCCAAGTACATTCTCAGCGACACTGCAGTTTCTTTGCATTAACTGTTTCTCTTTTTTTTTGCCAAATCAAGGGGACGAATAAAACATTTGGATGTCATTAATTTGTTAAGGAAGATACCTCCACCTCTCGGTTTTGGCATTCTCTGTCCACATCGCCTAGCTTGCAAGGTATTTTCATGTTTTCTCTTTCTTTCTTCTCATTTCAAAATATTTCCATTCAATATATGAATCAATATTTGAAATGGAATTTCAAAAAATGAAAGCATGCCATTTTTTAATCATCCTTCAGTTAAAGAATTTTTTAACATGAAGAAAGCCTCTTAATTAAATTTAATAAGAATTAAGTTCCCCATACCCTAGATAAGATGAACAACACCTTTCAAAGAAGAGTCAATGCCAGGACAATCTATTTTTAAACTTTCTAATTAAAATTTTTTGACTTAATGACTATTATCTTAATTACAATTTTTAGTATTATAGTTATAAAAATAATTTCAATTATAAATAATACATTAAACGGTCGTGTTATTAGTTTCATTATATTTAATAATATTTGAAAGATCAGAATTTCTCTCTTTTATAGAAGTTTAGTGAATAATTAAAAAATTTTAGCAACTATTGTGGTTGTTTGTTAGTTTAACAACTAAAAAAATTCTCTTTTTACTGTTTAAAATTTTTGTAACGATTAATATTTGCCCATTCGTCTTTAAAAAGAATTATGAAGTGATATTTTGGTTTGTTGAAACAAATTTTATTATTTAGAAACAAAATCTTTGACAGATATGCCCATTCAGGTGAAATAATTATAACAAATATAAAAAATTGTAAAAACTGGGCACTTTATTGCTGCTTTTGCTGACTAGTTTCGAAGTATAAACTCCTTTTTCAAAGCAAATATATAAATGATAAAATAGTGAAAAAGAGATGTAACGGGAATGAGGATGTTGGGGATATCCTCACATCCTCATGAAAAAGAAGTTTATACTCCGAAACTAGTTAAAAAAATCAGCAATAAAGTGTCCAGTTTTTACAATTTTTTATATTTGTTATAAATTTTATTATTAAATGATTTTTTTCCTAAAAAAATTTTCTTTGACTGTATTTGATCTAAAAAAAACTTTACAAAAAAAAAAGAAAAAAGTGAAAATCGATTAAAATTGGTAATTAATCACTTTTTATGCTTCAGAAAAATGATTTTATTGACTTTTTACTTAATTCATATTTAGTTTTATAACTATTTAACAAGTCTAAAATTATATAGATGATTAGGAGACTACTTGTTATTGATTAGATTTGTAAGATAATAGTTCTTCTCCAAGACATATTTACCTTATACAACTAATTAACTAGCTACTAAGAATTCCCAAATGGACTTCTGAAACTCTCAAGACTGGTAAAGCGAACTTGTAAAGAATAACCCTAATCCAGCAAAAGTTCACTATGTTTAAAATGAATTTACCTTTGGTACTTCCAGCTTGCTTTCTCTCTTTTATAAGAAAATAACTTATGTTGAAACTTTGTGAGGGAGTTGATTACTGGTTTGAGCATACACCCTTTACTCGACACACATTGTTAGGTTCTAGGCAGTAGGAAACTACTTATGCCGAAGATGTGAAGTAAATTCTTTATAAACAAAAATAAGAGAGTTAAACACGTTTTATATGAAGGCTGTTTCCTAGTTTTGAATCAACTATGCCCTTTATTTGCTCACGCTAAAAAATAAGAACATTTTATGGTATATTATAATTATATGCATGACCTTTATTTTTAAGTGGTGCTAACTTTATTCTTAATTAATATTTTCTTCCCAAAAGTTAATTATAACTGAGTGAGATTATGATTAGTTATAAATTTTTAGTTTTTCAAAACACGTTCCCCCGTCACCGAAAAACGGAAAAATCTCTGATTTTATTATTTATTTTTTAAAACCAAAATTATCATTGAATTTTTGAAAAGCTTTTTCAAATAGCCAAATGTTTTACCCAAAAATTGGAACCAATAGCAAATCTAGTGCCATTATGACAAATTTTTAACAAGAGATCAATAAACACATCTGATTATTTCATTTTTTCGCATCAATTTAAATATAATCAATCGTGTTTGTAAACAAAAACATATTGCATAAAAATAGTGAATCTAATTCCTATTCTAATATGGCGCTACTCAGAAATTGGATGAACATTAGGCAATATTTTTTGACAGAAATTATCATCTCTTTGTTATTATTTTTTTTTATAATTTCAAAGTTTTATTCAATTTTACACCGATCCAATTTTGCATCTTAAAATTAAGCACACTTTCTAAAATCATTTATTTTTGCATTACAAAAAAAGTTTTCCGGTAGAAATGGATTGAAAACAATCTACCATTCTTATTCAAAGTCCTACCAGAGAGGAATTGTTTGTAGAAGCTAGCTCTTAACTGAACTCAAAGTTCCTCAGAATCTAGCTTGATTATTTTAAACGAATAACTTTTAAAGAAGGATCTGCTAAGAATGTCGTCAATTGAAATTCAGCGAGAGGAAATAGCGAAAATTATATCACGAAGTCATTCACTTTAGCAGCAGCATGACTTTGGCCAAAGAGTTTGATATTAGTAAATATATATTGTTCATCACTAAAAGTTATCTCGTACAGGTGTTTGAGGTTAAAATATCTCATCAATATCCTTAATGACTTTGGCCAAAGAGTTTGATATTAGTAAATATATATTGTTCAGCTAAAAGCTTATCTCGTACAGGTGTTTAAAGTTAACAAGATAAGATCAGAATCCTTAAAATGGCAAAAAAAATTTAAAGATACTAAATTAATTCTAGAGCTTATACTTTTTAAAAATAAGATAAGACAGAATTTAGGCAAAAAAAATTTTGCTAAAGTTAAAAACGAATCTTATGAGAAGTCATCTCTCATCTCTTAATCAATCACTCGACACTTCATCAAAACAAAAAATTAATTATTATTATTATTGTGATTAATGCACAATGGTTAATTGTCGAATGATGGGTATGATGTGTAGACGAAGATCAAGCATACAATGACCAAAAGCATACTTTTTTCGTTCCTTCAATCTTTGTAGTGTAGTGACAAGGGGGTGTGTCATGTAATGCCTTTCAGACGTTTACAAAGCAAATTTCTAATCAACTTATGATTGGTTCTTCAAAATGTCAATTATCATCATTCACGCTTCATAGAGTAGTTTGCTTTTTGTCGTTGTATGTTTTTCTTCCAAAAAGCGAATAACGAAATGTCATTTGATTGAATGACGGGTGAGAAAAGGCGTAACACCAATTTTTGCAGTTCCTTTGCCCTGACTGACAGCTGTTCGCCTCATATATTCTCATTTTTAATCTCTATTTTTGTTGTTACCGCCAAAATGTTGTGCTAGCGAATGGTTGCGATGAACATGAGTTTAAATTCAGACGGAAGTGTTTCTTTCTGTGCAACTTTGTTTGCTCTCGTCAGATCCAACTTACGAATTTACATGGAAGGTAAGCCCACGAGTACTTTGGATTTGTGCTGAATTTTTACTTCACCCTCAACCATGACTACTTTCCTACTATCATTTTACTAACACCGCACACAATCTCTCTCTCTCTTTGATTTCTCTCTCTTCTATCTTCCTATCCTTGATTGCTTCATGATCGTATACGGATTTCAAAACTCGTGTCACTGTTCAAATTCGCAGTGCGGGTATCCTGTTCTTCCCCATTCATTTCTCTTCCCACTTCTTACCATTTGTCTAGCGATGTGAAATATCCGACCTATTTTTCTTGATTGATTGAAAAAAGAGAAACACCAATCTTTCTTATCCCTCAGAAACGTATTGACTTTGTCTTTGTCTTCAGTATCTGATTATAACTCGGCGAAAATAGCATACTCCAAATAGAATATAGCATTATTATATAAAATCCCAAAACAGCTACTGTTTCATCTTTTCCCTTATCCTTTTCATATTAAGAATACACTTGTCTTAACTTTGAACCTAAAATAGATGGCGAACAGACATTTACACCATCCTCCCGAAAGCATGACCTTTAAAAATTAACCAACTTAATTAACTATATCTACATATTTTTAGACATGGAACTTTTAGAAGTGGGTAAAGAGAAATGAAAATAATGCCATGACTCTAGATGTCACGTTAGCTGAGCGGAAAATATTTTTGATAACCCTGTCATATGTTTAAAATACTCCAGCAAGGGAAAACGACATCGAAAAAGGATTCTAGGGAATAGATATTATAATAAGCGTGTTCAAAAATGTCAAAGAAAGTGCAAGCTTCTCTCCTTCTGCGTTTTGGGTGTAAATTTTGTTTTTTAAATCTATTTTTACTCTTTTTCCTATACTTTCTTTTTCTCTTACCTACACACAACCCAAATTCAGAATTTAGTAAAAATGAACATGCCTTTAAACAGTGATGGAACTGTCATGTTTAATGCCACTCTATTTGCTCTCGTACGCTCTAACCTGCGCATTTACATGGAGGGTAACGTTACATAATAATATTCACTTTGTTTGTGTCTGTTATGTGGGAGCATGTTTTTCTCTTTTGTCTTATATATATATATATATATCATTGTATTTGTTTATCGTAAAACTTTACAAAATTCCTTCAAAAATACATACTCACTTCGTCTCAAGTATACATTCTTTTATTTGACTGACAAATTTTGCTAAAAATAATGAGATAGCGTAATCTAGGGGTCATCAACAATATGTGCACATATGAGTGTAAAAGGTGGTTGGGTGGGGGTAATTCAGGAGGCGATCCTAAATCTTCCTGGCTGGGGGAGGTAACATTTGGAAAATATTTTGTAGTATGACAATTTCTTTGCCACATATGTGTCATTATCAATACACTTTTCATTCGCCTTTTTGAATGAGAAAACATTATTCAATTTCCCATAAAGATTGTTGTTAGTCTAGGCCAGGACTACTCAACTATTATAAGCAAAGGTGCAATTAGACAATTTCCAATGTATGCATAGGTCCACAAATTTTTATGACATGAAATAAAGAAAATAAAACAACCATCTCAGAAAAGAATAATAAAATTATAATTGCATTAACAAATCAATGTTCATTTTAATAATAAATAATGATTGAAATTCTTAATAATAATAATGTTCGCCTGGGGTCCAACTACAACACTCAAAAGGTCTGAATTCAGACCCCGAGCCGCCAATTGAGTACCTCTGGTCTAGGGCTTTTACAAAAACAATTGAACGATAACTCAAAGACTAGTCCGTTTATGAAAAGTATAGATATTTCACTAATATCTCTCAAAATGGGATAATATGAGAAAAAATTGATTAGTTAAATTATCGATTAAAAGTCGCTTTATATTTTTTTTTATTTATAAAAAAAGTGTGGAAAAGTATTTACGGTAGCTTAAACTTAAAGCCATTTTTACGAAAATAAAATACGCAAGCATAGAGAACACAATTAGTTTGTTCGATATAAAATTTTTAATGAGAAAGGATATAACAAATAATAATGGGGGTATCAGTTTTTAAAACTTCCACTCATGCCATTGTTTGATGGGTGCGAAGTCGAGTTAGTCCAAGCTTACTGCATAATATCTGTATTAGCATAAAAATTAACCAGTAAAAATCTTTCTAATGACTGACTTATCAGCCTATTCTTGTATGCCAAAAATAAGTTTTATATATGACACTTTTTTGACATTTTGCCCTGGCAATTTGGATTAAAAAAAAAGTAATTTATTTTTTAAAATTAATACAAAAATGCAAATTGATTGAAGTGTGATAATTAAAAGAAACAATAAATCTTGAATCTATGGCAATCTTAAATCGAATTGATACATTTACTCCCTCCCCACCCTTTCCATTTCATAAATTTTTTTAAAATCCGTCACTTCTCATATATATGTGTATATATATTTGCATATCATGTACTAATGTCCTTTAATTAGTTGTATTGTCGTTGTTTATGTTTTCTTTCGGGTTTTCTCGTTACTTCTCGCACTATCTCGTAAAAATACGTAAACAAGAATTTAAGGATCAGCAATTAGGCGCTAAAATTACAACCCCACGCTTACATCTTTAAAAGCTCTCTCTAATCAAAAGTTTAGCAGATCATTATTTCATTGGTGGCTTTTTCGCTTTTTTTGTCTACGTGGGAGTGAGTTTGATCAGTTCATTGATTTCAAAAGAAGTGTGAATGATATGTTACTTTCTTTATTTCATTTTTTGCAATAGATTCCAGACTCATAGTATATATTAGTCTCAAAACTTAAGGCTCTAAAATTGATGCATCATATTGCCAACATATGTTTCCTATTTTCTAGTCTATAAAGTATTCTCTTTAGAATTATTTCAACCTCGATCTGTTGATTTATTTCTTGATCTGTTTCAATCACTTGGACAGTCAAAAATTCTATCCTCGTCTAATTAGCGAGTTAAGCTAGCCAATAAGTTATCGTGTTTTCGTTATCTCATCTACGTACTGCTTTTTTTCTCTTTGCCATTTTTTATGATGTTGGCTCAAATTTTTGACATTCTAGTATTCCTAATACTTTGCTTTTCTTTTTCAAACATTTCTTTAGGTTTGATGTAATTCGACATTTAAATTTATTTTTTATTTCTGCTATAACAATTTAGATTCAGCCTTAAGTGTTTGATAAGTTTAATTTTTTGCACGCCGAAGTTATCGCAGTTTAACGCCATGATTTGTGATTGAATGAAAAGTTTGAAAATATAAATGATGTTACCTGAAAACGAAACGAAGAAGTATTTCTAATTTCAATTAATAGCCGTAGCGAGTAAAGTTAATGGACAACGTGTTGGAATGCATCGTTTTAAGCGTGAAGAGCTAATTTTGTAGAAATGTGGTAGCTAATTGTGCTGGCTGATCAAACTTTTCTTCCATTATATACTGTGAAGGAAGTATGTCATGCTGAATTTTGATGAAGTTCGTGGTAGCTCTTGGTGGCGGTGTTTGCAGCACCACGCCTTCATTCTTCCTAAAGGATTAGTATTCAAGCGCCGTATTCGACACGATGTTCTGTCATCATAAAGTTATCTGATGTTGAGAATGATGCTAACGCGTGTAAAAATTAGAGGTGGGTTTCACGTACTTTTGTATGTGTGTGTGTGCGTGCGTGTTTGCTACTTCTTCAGATAAAATTGGTTAAAGGAGATTTTGAGCTTTTGAAGCAAATGAGCGAGCATCCGATAAATGAATAATTTCTTGCATGCCTTTATAACTTTTCTTATGGCCTGTCATTTTCGTTGCATGCCTGCTTATTTAAACTAATTTTCCATTGTTCATCTCTAACCCCTTAATCTTATTAATAATATTATTACTATTTTTATTATTAACCTCTTCTAACTCTAATTCAAAAATCAAGAACTTACTCATTTTTACTTGTATATATGTGTGTGTGTGTATATACCCCATTTCAAATGCAGGCAACATAGACGATGCAAACGAAGAGTTGAGAATGGTGATCAAAAAGATATGGAAGAGAACAAGTCAAAAGTTACTGGATCAAATTGTTCCACCCGCAGGAAGTAAGTTTTATGCTCCTGACAATCACTATTTTTTGGCGAATCGGATCGCTGATACACTCCCCAAAAGCTGCTTAAACTAATGCATACCCCATCATCATCCATTCGCTCTAATGAGCAGGTCTTTGTCCTGGCGAGCCAAGATCGACCTTGTGCATACCCCACATTTTAAATATCTATTCTATATTTCATGATCAAGATATCTATACCGTTGTATATATTGGTGTATCAGGTCATCTAGGGTATTATGCTAGTCATAGAAATTTTAACATAAAACACCACATCATCCTATATCTCCTGTATGCTCATACTGGTGTTCTTTTTTAGAGTAAGACTTTATTAGAGCATTTCATCCCATTGTCAGTTTTAACGGACTCGAGGCTCTCTTGTTTTTAACAAGAAGAAGAAGTACTTATTATACAAATAAAAATTACATGTTACAAAACACACTCGTGGTATACACAATCAAAATAAAATTTATATGCCACCAAAGAAAACAAAAAAGATTGAGACATGGCTGAGAGAACGTTGCTAGGAAGCGCTTGAATCTCTACAACCGTCTTTGTATTAGAGAATAAAATCAGGCAAAGGAACAGTGCATGCACACCTTTATGAATTGAAAACAAGAAAAATAATTTTTAATCTTACATTTTTATCATGTATAGAAAGAAAAAAGTCCACGGCTAAGGAATCATTATAGTCCATTGCCCATAGTTAGCATAATCTGAATGTTAAAGATAGATTGGATCTACTTAACCCATTTACCGCCAATGTTCCTATTTTGGAACATAAGTAATTTCATTTTCGTCTGCTTTTTTCAATGACTTTGAATATAAATCGTCTGCTTTGCTTGGTCTTAAATGGGTTAATCCCACCTTCTTTTTCTGGGATGAATGCTTTAATAATAATAATAATAATTTGTTTTTGAATCATTGTCACTAACAACAGTTTTTTAATTTAATAATAATTACAGCAGCATCGATTTCTGCTAAACTTGCAATTTTGAAAGATAGATGCCTATTTTTTTATCCTTAGCACTTTAAGAAGGTGTGAAAATTAATTGACTGGACACGGGTCCCCCATTATGCCTGAAACGCTTCAAATGCTTTTCTTAAGAAAGCCTTAAATCTTTCAAATGCTTTTTAGATGATGACATCACAGTGGGAAAATTTTATGCCACCTTTCTCATACAAGACTACTTCCGAAGATTCAAAAAGCGAAAAGAACTGGAAAAGAATCCCAATTTATCAGAAAAAGAAAAGTTGCATGGAAACGTTTTACAGGTACGTATCTTCGATTTTCTACTTCTTCTTTGATTACACGTTGTCTCCAAGTTGGCGGTCGCTGGGTTTGATCCTCTGTCTTCATTTTTACCGATTTTGTGCGTCGTCTTCAGTGATTTCGATTTCATCGAATCGCTCTTTCAGCCTTCTTTCCATCTTTTGAACTGTCTTCCCCTACTTCTCACCCTCACCATTTTCTTATCCAACACTTGCCGCAAAACAACATCTTGCTTCTTCCTTAAAATATGACCAAACCATCGGAGTTTGCTACACTCCACTACTTCTAACACGCTTGTTGTAACTCCAGTATTTCTTTTGACTTCTTCATTTTTTATTCAATGTTTTATTATCACTCGCATCACGTCTGTTCGATTTGCTTATTTGCGGGCAAAAGTTCCTTATTCCTCAACTACTTATTCGTGAACTAGTCACTAGAGGAGGCTATTGTTTGCTCGAATCTTGTGATTTTGGAATTGTTTAAGTGATTTTGATGATCTATCATGTATCAATGAAATCTACTCTACACATATGGTACCGCACAAGTTGGGTATTCCGATACCCGGTTCCAATTTTTTATAGAGCGGTGTGAACACGCAAATGGAATCATTGCTGAGGGGGCATAAGATTTTTGTTTTATATTAGGATCGATATAAAGTTAGACTAACGTGTGTTTGAAAATGTAAAGCAACTCTTGCTGTATTCTTAAATTAAATCTTTGACACACTATTCGTTAAAGAGATCAAAATCCTTCTTCAAAAGATCATTTAAGGGAGCCATTAAAGAAAAAAAAATCTGAATATGCGAGAATAGGAAGAGAATTGAAACTGGTTGTTTAATTGAGGTAATCAATTTTCAATCACTCAAAACGAAACTTTAATTTTTATATACTATATATATATATATCTGAAAGAATAGAACTTTTTTGCAATATTTCGACTCTTTTGAGGCTTAAAGTTAACTTGACTAATTTTTTACATTTCAAAGCTGGTTGACAAAGACTCATGAGAGTTGGAGTCGGAAGGAGTCGTTTAAATTTGAAGGAGCCGGTATCGGAGTTTTGTAAATTATTGTTAATTAAATGAATTACTTTCGTAAATTTAATTACGGCTATATCATATTAAACGTAGTTTTAATACTTTATCAGCTCCCTTTTTAATGATGATGTTGATTCCCTCTAATCCCAAAATCACTAATTCGGACCTTCGTTAATTCAAGAGACCATTTAAGGGAGCCATCAAAGATAGTCTTTGTTAACAGGTGGTCCTTTGAAAAAAGTCGCAAAAAACGTTGTGAAAAGAATGACCAAAAGCATATCGATTCCTTCGTTAATCCGTCACTTTGATTATTTAGGAAATCTTTAATTTAGTGAAAGTATTGAATGATTGATTGGTTCAATTTAACACTGCGCTTCTAGAAGGTTTAGAAAATAAAAGTTTCATAAATGAAGAAGAATTAATGAGTCTTTAAATCTTGCAAGAAAAACTAATTAGAGAACGGCCAAAGCACCTAAAACAACAAAGTTTAAAAGAAATGTTCAAAAATTGTCTATACCCAGCAGAATCAGTAAATCCGAAAATGAACCTACACATTCTGATGTGCAATAATTTTTCCCACTACTTTTAGTATTAAACGACATCTGACATTGAATTTTAGTTCGAATCAATTTTATAGTGAGAGAAATCGAGTAAGCAAAGAGTGATTTTTTTTAATAATAAGAATCACTAAACAGGAAAAATCACTGATTCGGAAAAACCTGTCGTATGTTTATAAATCAATATATTATAAACAATTAGTTCCAAGCTTTGGTTTTAAAATTTTTTTTTTAATCTACCATTCCCATTTATGCCCCTATGTAGCGCAAACATGAACCCCGGAGTTTGAGGGGAGGAGTCACTAAGATATCTAGATAATAACTCAGCATCCCTGATTCTAATAAAGTGATTAATATAGTATCAATATTTTATTTAATTTATTTATAAAAAATAGGTGACCTTTTTTTGGATAGCCTATATAAATTTCATTGCGAGTGTGGACAAACTAAAATATAAAGCGAAGGTTCTGAGAAAGAAAGTCATCTTTTTTCGAATTCAATAATCTTTTCAATTTATCCGAGTCTCTGCTTACACGCACAAGCGTATGGTACACTACGAGGGCGTGTTTTAAGCTAATTGAGCCTTTCTATCCGAATTGGACATAACATCTTAAGGTTAAAAAACCTAAGCAAGAACAGTTATTGTGCATTCTGTTGACTAACTATGCAAAATGAAATTGTTAAACGTTTTGATCGTGAAAGTTTTTTTTTAAAAAAGATTTTTCGAATAAAAAAGCCAAAATTTTTCTATAAAAAAACCTGTGAACAATAAGTAGTATGTCTGTAAGTGTCAAAGTCCTCTCACCATTATGTTTTAGCACAATCAAAAGATTTCCCCAAGGGTTCTGTTTGCCATCCCCACTTTCATTTTATTTTGTGAGTTCAGAGCAATCACAATACCACCATATTGGCTCCATCGGCCTTTTAATCGGCCCTTTTGATCTCAAAAAGTAGACATTATTGATCCATTAACAAGTTGAACAAAATCTTAAAAATAAAATTTTTAAGATAGCCATAAAATCGTCTACTTTATATTAGATATGGTCTGAATATTATCCTCGTCGTTATCAGTTTTGATAATTATGGAACTACTTTAAAACCAAGAGATGAGTTTTTATATGCACAAACGTATTTAATTGGCTGAAATTTTGTTAAAGCAATTTTGGCTATGTAATTAAATATTAGTTAACAAAGTCATTCTATTCTGTTCTGTTCTATGTTGCTTGATTCTAAATGGATTTTTAAGAACATTATGCTATCTTATCTTTCTTGTTTGCTTACTTGCGTTTTTTACTTTTGCAGGCAGGCATCAGAAATGTTCAAGACATGGGCCCTGAGTTGCACAGAACTGTCTCGAGTACTTTCGACCAAGAAAAAGTGGATTCAAATGAAGAGCCTTCGCACCGAGTACAAATTTATTCACTTCATTTTTTGCGATCTGCTACTAGGCAGACCCCTTCACTCATTTTTGCATCCACAAGCCGTTTTTAAAAAATGGAATTTTTATTTTCAAGTTACCACATTTAATCTCACAAACGCAGACTAGATTAAATAATTTGATATGAAATCCTTAAAATTCAAGAATTGTCCTTGTTATTTGTATTGAAATGGGCTAATCTCTTCGTAAAGATCCTTATCTGGAGAATAAAGATGGCATTACGATATTTTCTTGAAAGGGTACCTGCTTCAAAAACCGGTAAAGGACCATGATGTTTCAGAAGACGTCGTGTAATGTTGTTTTATTATGAGGTTTAGTAATACCTGACCTCTACGAACTAATTTGTCTAAATGTATTTAAACTAAATAATAATACCAATTATTGGTTTAATCAATTTTACTAATCAATTTTTCATCACGAAACTTAAATTTTTATTATTAACAAAAAAACAATTAACTACGCATATATTAAACCATCCTTACCTTCGGATTACGTAAATATGACATTTTGCTCCTATTTTGAATTCAAAATTACTCTAAAAATAGAAGAATGTGTGATGAATCCTTTTTCTTGTAATATGGAATTTCTAAAAGGGAAAAATTTTAGGAAGAATTTATGGAATTAAGAATTTAAATGAAACTTCTCAAAAAATGGTAAAAGATTTGATTGGATTTTAAGTAATCCCGCTAACAACCAGAATAATAGACCTTCATATTTTTATAAAGTCGACTATCATGGACCTTGTTCGGTAAACGGTTAAGATTTGATTACGTCTTTTTCCCAAATTATTCCTCTTCTTCAATTTTAGTTTGTTTTTCTTTTTTTGCTCTAATATTCAATTTTCGAATTCTTACTAAAATTTATCCTCGTCCATTTCATTTTGTTAGCAAAGTGATTTAACTGTTTCTAAAACTGTTCTTGTTATATTTGTAATTCTATTCCAGTACTTCACTAGCATATATGTTTATCTATTTTATTTTTGATTCTTTTAAAATGTTATTTTTAATTGAATCAACTTTTATAATACTTGATTGATACTTTAACTTGATTTTTCCCACCTTACCTGTTTGCAATCTAATCTGGGTGATCATAACAGCGGTTAAGTGTAACTGAACTAAAATCTATTATCATTGCATCGTTTAACCTGTTATGAATGAATGTATATATTTTTGTTAGGATATGATTACGTGCTTTTTCCAAAATAAACTTCTTTCTTCTTCCATTGTTTCAGATACACACTGAAAATTACATCTTAATGTTTTAACCTAGTGTTCATTTTTCATAAAATTAGTTAAACACAAAAAATTGAACTGAAGGAGTTATCCTAGATATCGCTTGTCCACGTTCGAATTGTTCGATATGAGTTGTCCATACTCGTCACTATAAAAAGAAAGTTTTATCCAAATTTCATGTATGAGATAGGTTGTCTTTGATTGAAGCTTATGGTCTATTTTATTTGTAGAGGAATCACTCTCTCTTCGGCAACGTTCTTTCCATTGTCCAAGAAAAGATGGGAAATGCTACAAAGGATGTTTTGAGTCCTTCTGAAGAAAGCGTCTCCACAAGAGCGTCCGGCTTTGGCAAGAGCATGCTCAAGCTAAGACAATCCATCAAAGGCAAAAAGGATTTGGAACAGCGCAAACCCCTAAAATCAACTTCCCCAGACTCCTACGTCTTCTCTTCTAAAAGGTTTGCTTGCATACTTATTATTATCATTACTTTTTGTAATCATGAAACTTAAAATGCATTGGGTATCGGTGGCATAGTGGTTAGACCACATGTATTTTATTCCAAAGGTCTCGGGTTCGATTCCAGATGTATCCAAAATAGAATTACCTTTTGTTTAATCTAGCAAGGGCTGCCGGCCAAGAAATGCATCACGCTCCAAAAAAAGTTCCACAAATTTGTGTGTGAGACAAACGTCGTTAAACAAAATTTTTTGTTCGCTTGTTTCATTACACCAGTTTTGCTAACCCTTTTGAATCAAAGTTTTTGCATCTGCGTAATTTTTTGATTGATTGACGTCTCTCCTAAGCTTAGGATATCTCAATAGATCTATTTTTAAACAAGATATGGAGTTCGATTTATTTAGGCGAAAATAATGTAATTTTCCAACGCCTCAATAATTATCCAAAAGTAAGTTATTGTTCTACCTTTTTTTTATCGTAAATTTATTTTTGATATAAAATATCTTATTTTTTTGACTTCATAAATAAATAAAAATTTGAATTTTTTAGAAAAAAAGCCTATTAAAATCTTTCTCTTTTTTTACTTTTTTTTAAATCGGAGATTCAAATCTAAAATTTTTAAATTCAATTTACTTTTATTTATATTTGCCTTTATTATAACCTTATTTTGACTTTAACCCGAAAAATATTATAATCTTCAAAACGTTGTGAAAAGAATGACCAAAAGCATATCGATTCATTTGTGAAAAGGTTTTCTAGATGTTGACAAAACTAGGTTTTTTTGACGTTGGTTTAAAAAGTCCTCTATTTAAATTTTACTTTTTTGATTTTACTGCTTTGGTATACACAAAATATTTGTCTAAAAATATCACTTGTAAAAGTTTTAGAATTGAAATTTTTCTCAGTTTTAAAAATTAGATATCAAAAAGCTAAAAGGCTCTTTAATTAAGGGCCAGTATGACAGTAATTTGATAGTAATTGTTTTTAATCAGTAAATATCGTTTTGTTTTTGTTTTCTTTTTTTGGCGATTGCTGGAATCTCATTTTAAAATTAAAAAAAAAATTTTAAGTAAGTATTAGATATAGTTTTTTTTATAGCCTTTGCTTTTTTATACCTCACCTCACACATCTCTATCAGCGTATTACCAGTATTAAACGTTTTTCAGTGGCTATGTTTTTTAGATGACCAATATGACACCAGTGTTCCAAGAAATTTAACCAATCTGCATTAACTTTATAAAATTCCATTGAAAAAGAAGGCAGATAATAATTAGTATTCAAATTTATGCTCCTCAAGGCGTGAACGTTGATGATCTCAGGGATTTCATTCCAAAGGTCTCGGGTTCGTTTCCCGAGGTACCCGAAATAAAAGTTCTTGTTTAATCTGATACCATTCGGTTGACGTCAAGAAGGCCATTCGGTCAAAAAATGCACAATCCTCCAAAAAAGTCCCAAAAATTTGTCTGTGTGTGCAATGCCCGTTTTACCCTGCGAATTCGGGAACATATGGCGTTAAATGATGTTTTTATGGTCCTCAAAGCGTTAAAAAAGTCCAGAAAATATTTTATTGAGTATTTGCTTCATTGGAAGCAATGAAGTTAGCGATGTTTTTTATGAAGTTAGTGAAAATTTCTTAAAAAATATGAAAAGAAAGAAAAAGTTTTAATGCCAGATTTCCCATTTTGGGCATCTTTTTACCCCAGGCTAGAAATATTATGACTTTTGGGAAGCATTGCTAACAACCATTTTCCGTGATTTAGCGAAGAGGACGCTTACAACACTTACTACGACTCTTCGGCAACTCTCGTCCCTAAAAAAGGAGCCGAAGCAGTCATCGTGACAACAACGAAAAGCAAGCACCGCTTACCCACCATTTCTGCGAATTCCACTCAACACAGGTTCCCTTCTCTGCACCTTTTAACACACATTTTTATCCTCAAATTTCATGCTCTCATTATGAAAAATGCATTCAATGACTGATTTTCTTCTTCCAAACTCTAACAGCTGATTTTATATCACTCCATTCCTTTCTGTATTGTTCATCTGTCAAAGTAATATTTATCATATGTAGAAGAGATGGACAAATGTGGTTCTTGTTTGAGTTAAATGCGATTGTTTTTTGTATTTTTAATAAAATTGAAACAAGGTATAAGGACGTGATCTACCTCCGATCCGATTTCAGCAGCTAAAATTTTTTTATGTCGACCTTGCGTCAATTTAAGAATTCAAAAAATTTAATCCAAATGATGTGTTTTACGGCTTCTTTGTAAAACTTCAACTGAAAGACATGAAAGTTTTGTCACGAATTAGAGCTAAAAAATTTTAAGAAACTAAAATCTAAATAAATATTTTGATATAAGTATTTGAAATTCACTAAAATTCTTCTAAAATGTTCATAAAATCTTGATTTATTGCTGCGCGCGTCAAAACCTTTCTAGACTTTTTTTCCCAGCCCCGATTCAAAGCTTTTGTCACTTTGTACTCTACATCGGAATTTTTACAGCCTAACAACGATCAGTCTTAGCCAATCAGCTAACTTTGCGCTTTTGATGACCAAAATTTTGAACACTACTCATCAGCTCTCTTTTTCATTTCAATTTTATATATTCGAAGGAACGAATTTCAAAATGTAATTGTTAAAAAGAGGTGTGGCTTAATGGTTAAATATTGGAACGTTGCTGTCCACCCTCACTTCTGTTCTCAGTTCGATTCTCAGAAATGTGAATAGTGTAACCTACACCTAACTGTTGCGACTGAAAAAGTCGTACCCGGTCTTGGATTGGCGCCTTGTGGGATAACATTAATCAAATTGCTACTCTCATTCCTCCTACTATACATACATATATATGCCTCGGATACGTATACGTGCTCCAAATGGCTCTAATTATTATCATATAATCATTGATAATTTCAACAGAAATAGGTTTCTCAGTGGAAAACTTCAAGTATTCCTGAATTGTTATCTCTCTTGAACACTATCATAGTGAAACATCTAAATTATAATTTCGTAAATACTTAATTTAGTAAGGGCATTTTTTTTAATTTTTGGGTTCATTTTGACCCCAGTGATGTTAACTTATTTTTTCAATGATATTAAATGTCAATCAATTTTCCGAATCATCGAAAAACTTTTAGGCTTCATCATAACAAAAGTTAAAAGATAGCTTATTTACTGGTTCTGTTATTATTTCAATTACAGTCTCTCATATATGGTTCTGTAGTTGTTAAACAATCATGTTTATCTCTGGTTTTTTTTTTAAATTCAGTTGCATTTTCGTCTACAATGAAGCAAAATTATCATCACGTTGTTTTCTTGTTTTCATTTTTAACTTGATTGACATCATAAAAATGAACTAATGATAATTTAAAGGTTTGTTCTTGTTAACCCGTTAACGACCAGAATAATCAGACGATATCCAATGTAAAGCAGAAGATTTGTATTAAAGAGCTTTGATAAACGCAGACGATTTTATTTTTGTAAAGTCGACTATAGTCGACTGGGCGTAAACGGGTTAATGAGATTCGTAATAAATAGAGAAAAATTTTCTCAAAATGATATTTTTACCTCTTTTTAGCCACAAATTCTCTATTTCCAAATGTTCCAAGTTCATTCATTTTGCCAAGATCACAATTTTTTATTGTAATGATTGTGTTTTATAATCCTTTTTTCATTACCTTAGAGATCAATAGACTTTTTCTTGCTTACGAAATAGCTCTAAATACGCCAATACTTTCTTTGTTGTCAAAACGCATCTTGTGAGATGTATCTTAGGGATATATATAAGAAACTGTGCATCATCCAGCATATTTCTTGAATTTGGTAAATAGAAATCTTTTGACGTTTTCACCCATAAGATGATTTTTAAAATGATTAGAATTATTCATCGGTTTTCGCCTAAAAACGACTCTTCTTCGCGAATCAAAACAAGAAACAATAAATCACATCACTTTATTTATTTGTTCCTCTTTTCATTCCTAATAAAGAAGAATAATTTTAAGCAAGAACGGTTGAAATAATTCTAATTATATTTTTAAAAAAGCACCTTAACCCATTTGACCCAAGCAACATCAAAACCGATTTATATTCATCATAAAAACCACGAAGATGAAATTACTTATGTTCCAAAATAAGAACATTGGTCGTAAATGGGTTAATAAAACATTTTATATTTTTGATAATCTCTTAAGATATCCAAAAATATTGAGATTCATAAACTACATGGTTGAAAAAATTACATCAAATATCAACCACATTTGATATCATCAATATACACTTCGTCGCGTATTTCCCATTCCTGAATAATTTTTAGCCATGTTGTTAATAAATGATTTTTAAGTGTTGGATGCGCATTGTCCACAAAAAGTATGAAATTAATATGTTGGATATGAATCAAAGAAAAAAAATTTGAAATAACAAATTTACCTCAAAATAATTTTTGATGTCTCACATTCTCATATGGTGATTTAGAAACTTTCAAAAAAAATTCTTGTTCCTTTCATCATAAAATTAAATTCGCAATCTTCTTCTTTCGCATAAGACGCGTATTTTCTATGCAGGCAACGCCCAGTTTTTCTACTCCACAAGTACACGGAAGATGAGCGTTACTCGGCTGATCGCTCCAAACCATTGATCCTATCAAATGGCTCTCTTCCTTTCCCCAAATCCTCACAAGATCCCTACAACATGCCTGACTCCGACATTCCTTCTTCTGCAGATTATCAGTATGGCGGCAGTCATCCGCCCACCAACTACTCTTCGTCGACACGACAACTCCCGAACCACATCGGAGGTAAGGAGACAACTCTTTCTTCTTCTGGTGCCAAGAAGTTCATTTGAACAGGTACAAATGTATATACTGTGAAGCCGTGTTTTGTCCCGGAAAAAATGATGGATTTGTGGGCCATATGTCTTCATGTTTTTTGTGTCTGACGTGTATTGATAGAAATAAATAGGAAAGTTTGTGCCGAGAATGTCACAACAATGGTAATGGTAATGGTGCCGTAGGGTGTTTTCATCGAAAAGGCACAATTGCGCCGCTTGTATCGAACTATGAGGAAAGCAGGCTTGATGTAGGATTGAACCCAAGACCTTGAGTTATCGAATCCAACATCTAACCAACCATACTCACGCCAACAATGTATATGTAAATATATGTATGCAGGCACGATTGCGCTAACACTAATATAAACTTCAATACTAACTCTACATTAATCTTAATCGCGACAATAAATTTATGAAATTTCCTAATCAAGGCCCATTTAGAAATTGGTTGGGCATCTGTCAATCAACTATTATACAAATTGAGGAATACCTTTGAATTGCCCAAATCAGCTGTTTAATGAATCTTCGAGACTAACGGATTGTCCGAAGCAAAATTTTAGCCATATGAAAATCTGTTCTCAAAAAAATTGACATGTTGTTGGATAATTGAGGGACAGCTTTTTGCGGCTTAACTGTATAGAGTGACCAGCGTTTCTCAACCTTTTTTTCTTTGAGTAACCCTCAAAATACTTTTTTTTTATTTCACGGAACTCCAGAATAAAAAACTCAAAAATAATGAAAGCATTTGTGTAAATGATACAATGAATTAAAATATATATTTCAAATGCCATTTCGCATCAATATTTGATTTCATATGGTATCATATTCATAAAAAAATAATATAAGCTCCATATTTAAGTAAATTAAAGAATTTGAGTGTATATAAAATATATTTAAAGGGCAATGCAGGTATACATAGTAGCTGTAAATAGTTGTGTAGTGTAAAAAGTAACAATAGTAAATAATTTGTAATAGTTTAGACTTTCAAGTAACAGCGCTTTATAACAGAATTTCAGATTACAGAATTTTATTTTGATTATTTGATAAAATATATTATTTAATATCGTGAAAAAATTTTAAAAATATAGGTAATAACTTATCTAACATCCTCTCCCCGAATGAGGTATATCAAATCTTACATCTAGCAAAATATGAATTGATAGGTTGGAGATGAACCATCGCAGTATACAGGTTTATAGGTAATAACTTATGTAGCATCATCTCCCCGAATGAGGTATATCAAATCTTACATCTAGCAAAATATAAACAGAAAGTTGAACATTGTCTCCCTAGTCATTTGTACATGGAATAGAAACCATCGTAGTATACAGGTTGGAGATGAATCATCGTAGTATACAGGTTGGAGATGAATCATTGTAATATACAGGTTGGAGATGAAAAAGAGTTTAATTCTTTCTGCAAATCAAACAAGTAAAAATTTCCAAAAAGTAGTACTAGTATTGGTAGTAGTAGTATTATTATATATTACATAAACATTTCAACCAATCATATAGTTTTTATGAAATAAAACTGCAATTTCAAAGTTATGTGTTTTGAACTTTTAGGTAGAATTTTTGAAATATGGCTTTCAATATGTATGTAAAATATTTTTTGAAAATTTTTATTTTAAGTATATATTTTTTTTTAGCATTTTACGATTTACACAATATATAATAAGGCTGGCGAGTTGTCTCCCCGGAGGTCTTGCCAGACCTCTGGTATGTTTGCTTCCCCTAGTTCAATGGCTGACACCCGTGTCCAATCAAATTTAAAATCGTTTGATCAAAGTTTTCGTTTGCCAAAAAAATGAGAAAAGCACAGAAGTGTGTAAGCACATATAAATCATTTTAGCTAGAGACAGGTTGGATGCTGCTGCCGCAAACAGAAACAACAACGCCAGATCAGGCTCCGCATTTGATTCAAGCGTGGATTCCGTTTGCTATGCACAAGTTGACACTCGCAGTCGCCCTACCCGTCGACTTCCCTTCATTCCCGAAAGACAAGTCATCAATTTGAGCGAAGATCCCGTTTCGAGAGAGGAACAGGTCTCTTCCATCTTGCCTACTATATTCAGCGAGATCATTTTCTAAAAGGGATAGAACATTTTGATAGCTAATAAGTATTTGATTTATGTCATGATCAGGGCAAACAAAGTTCAATAAAGTGACTTTTTCTTTAAAAAACAAAAAGATAACCCAATTTTTAAACTAGAATCGACAATTTTTTTTCTTTTTTTTGGATTTTTTTCAAGTGAATAAAGTTGAAAAAAAGATATTTTTTAAGTCAATAAACAGTCAACAATTTATTTTGCGTAAAACTGTTTTTAGAAAATCAAAAATTAAAATGTTTTCAATGATTATTTCCTGTTTAATTAGTCATTAATTATTATTCATAACTTGAATATTTGCTAATTTTTTATCTCTATTGATGGCGTAATTTTCATCATAAATATTTTGTTGAAAAAAAAGCTGAAATAAAGTAAAGAATATATAAAAATAAAAATCCCGAATCAAACACGCTTTAAAAAAAAGTCAATTTAGTCAAAAAACATTTAAAAAAAAGGCAAAAATTTAGCGTTTGGAACTAATTTTAACTAGCTAGAGTTGAATTATTTTTTCTTCTATTTTTTTGAAACTTCTAATTTTTCTATAAGTCAAAAATTTCTCGCAATAAGACAAGAAAAAATTTCTTGATTATTATAAAGTCAAAAAAATGGGATTTTTGGGTGAAAAGTTGTTTTCCCTGGACTCCATGATTTATGACATATAGCGAGTTATTTCTTCTATCGCGTCGAATATGTCGAATGTCGTGATGTGTTGTGTTTTCATCACTCTCCCTATATATTATATATCATGATGTACATCTAATACTATCAAAATGCCCTACACTATGTCGCATAGCCAGCATAGACTTCGTTTTAAGGGTAAGCTCGTTAATGACTCGTAAGTAGACTCGGTTATGACGAAACTTTTGCCAGTTGCATTACGAGCAGAGCAGAGCTGCAGAGTCTGTTGAGATGGATTCGGAAATAGAAAGTCCGACTCGTAATTTCATAATTGCATATGAGTATATTAGTTATTCTCTTGTAAAAAATAAGATGTCCAAATTATAATTCTGATTTTAGATTTTAGATCTTTCTTTTAACATAACCAGTTACTTATTTAGTAGAGCCTCTTTCAGTGGTTGGAAATTAATAAAAAAAAAAATTTTACGTAATGCTAGGCTGAATAATCGCTTAAATGCTTTTATCCTTGTCGCAATTGAATGAATGGATTTAAAAAAATCATTTTTAATCCTTTAAAAAGTTTTGTAAGATATAAAAAAATAGCTTTTTAGAAACATGTCCGAAACATGTGTGTCTGCGTTTTTATAACTTTGTTGATATCACGCCTGCCAAATCTCTAACTTTTTCATTACTTTTTTTATCTTTCAAAGTTAGCCCATATATCATTCTTAGCATACTCATTTCATTGATTTTTCTTTTAGCTCCCAGTTTTGAAATCTCACCCATGAAGAATAATCCAGGCCTTTCATTCTAAGTGAACTTCCTTTACTGCACAAAAACTGCTTAAACTTTTGCATTTATTCGACACATATCTTATTCTGAAATCATTTGCACTGTTATCTTTTATGACCCCCTCCCCCCAAATAACAAAATTCATCCCCTTTTTCTACAATATGACTTTGAGCATCCAAAATTTTCTTCTTGTTCAACAAATAGCCATGTCCCTTCTCTAATAATAAAATTATAATAAATCTATCTCTCTATAACTTTTCAAATAATGTTTTTCGTTTTAGACTTCAGACGACGCACTTTTCTATACAGACTATGGGAGCGAATACCTCCAAGAATTGACGCCCTCTCATGCCACCCTCTACAACGCGACAGGCCTCAACGACTCCTACGCATATGCCGGAAATGAGGATCAAGCCAATCCATACATCACCCACCCTCCTTCCTTTTATGCGCCTTTTGAGTCTGGACGCTACCCCACACACCAGCCCTACCTATCCACTCACGCACCCCACCCAACCAATGAAACTGATGCCGAGGTTTACTTCGACGATGCCAACAACGTCCCATATGGCAGGGATATGCCATCAAGCTGCACTCTCAACCACGACTTCAACAACAGCAACAGCGTTAATACTAACGATCTAATCTATTGTGATTTGGCCAATGACATTCAGTTACAACCTTTCACACTCAACCCAAACGTATAACACCTTATTATTTGCTTGTTCTGCAGAGCGATCAAAAATGAATCTAAATTATATCTATTTTTAAAGTTACTTAGGCAGATATCAAGAAGGAAATTGCTTAAAAACTTACTTAATTTCCAGAATTTCAAGTTTTTTTTATGATATTTTTTTTAAAAAAATGCGAAATATCTATAAAAAATTTAGAAATTTGTTTATTCGCTAATTTAATTTCTCATAAAATTTGTTTTTTGAATCTGAATCACGGAAATTTTTTTCTCGCGAAATTAAAGTACTTTCAGGATAATTGACTCTGAATGTAATATTAATGATCCCTTCTTTTTAATTATTATCTTTTTTAGTGTTAAAAATATTCTTAATTGAAATTTCTATCTTTGCCAATAATTTTTTAATTTCTAGTAATTCCTTGGTATTTTTGTCTTTTATCGGAAATTTTTTCAATTTTCTTGTAAATTATATATCCTAAAAATGTATTCATAAAAGAAAGGTAGGCAAACCAGAAAACTTACTGAAGTAAACATAAAAATATTCATTTTTGACCAAATAAAAATTATTATTATTGGTGTTTATGGAACTAATGGAAATTTGTTTGACTTTATTGACCTAAAAAGGAGTTTTTTTTTAGTCAAAAATATATTGCATACTCATTTAGACGCCTAGATTGATGTAAAAAATTAATCTCATTGATTTTTGATTGCTCTTCGTATAAGTCAATGTATTTATGTTGTGAGTGGAAGAAATGACCCTTACTTCCGCTATTTTTTGAACCAAATTGAGTTGTTAAAAATTTTTTACATAAATTTTACGGGAATCGATCAAATATCTTTGTTGAAAGCAAAATAGAACATTTTGCATCTATCCAAAATAAAAATGCTAATGCCTATGTCCGACTGTCATCGGCTTTCAAACGTTTCTCTTCTCATAGAGATATCTATATGTAAATATTTTTCCTATAAATTATATAGGACTGTGAAATATAAACATGCACGGTTTACTTTGCGCGCCATATGTTTCGCGTATTGAAGGCTCATCAGATACACTGTGCAATTTTGACTCAATATTAGAAGTCAGATAACACTTATAGCATGCAAGCACACTAGCATTGAATTGTTTTTCATTTGAAATTTGACTTTAAAGCTTTCTTGCAAAACTTTGAATGCTCAAATATTTTTAAAAAATTATTTTTGAATAAAGGTAAATAATAATAATTGCATTTTTGCAAATAAAATATAAACAAATTAAAAAATTTTTTTTAATAACACAATTTTCGCGGACAATATTTTTGGAGCCCAAACAGGTTCCTAAAACTCGGTTCTTGTTTAAACACTAATGTATACGCTATATTGCATATACCGGATCACTCCTTTAAAAGCGTTACTTCACATATGGTGCTTTATTCCTACGAAAAAATGCATGTGGTTCTTTATTTTTTAGAATCGAAGTGCTTTTGAATACAACGAAGAAAGGGAGATGCGCCCACGCCAAAGTTTCCTCTCAAACATTTACGAAAATGTGGAGAGCAACAATGATGACTTCAGCCTTTCGCCAGATTGCCCGTACAACAGTAATGCAAGAGTGGGTTCGCAACAAATCTTTTACCCGCACCAGCAAACACACCCCAATACACACCATTCCAATGATGAAGCGTTGAATCCGCATTTCGGTCATGCACCCCGATTCCTTCAAGATCCCCCATGCGCGGAATCGTCTCCTCCACGCCAACAAAATGAGGCTACTTCGTACTTTTTTTCAAACCGGTTTCCCGAGGGACAGGTTTATCGCCGGTCTCACCGTCATCGACAACACCAACAGCCTTCTCCCTTTCCAAGTAACGACGAAAATAACAATCCCAATATGGACACAAAGTTCTAATGCAACTCAAAGAGGAGAACGAAATCTGCATGCAAGGTAACTTGTGTATTGTTTCAGTTTGGGGGGAAAGGCCCAACGCAGCAACCACTTTCCTCTAACTTTATTGTTCCCCGCTTCTGTTTATTTCTCGCCATTTTGTCAAAAGACCCATTGCTCTTACTGATGCATGCGTGTTCCAAGTTTCGGCAGGCAGCCAGCGCGACTCCTCCCCCTTCACAAGATCTAGACAACGTTGTTATCTCCTCCACAAAGCACAACCTCGCAATCGACATGATCTTTTTATTTTGTTTTACGCGCAAAGTTCAATTTAATGTAAAATTCAACTTGTTGGCTTCATTCTTCGTTTGCACCGTCGTAGCAATCTTTACGAAGTATTTCGTCTTAACATCAACATCATCATTATTATTATTGCGCTGTTTCTTGATATCTCATACTTTGTACGCAAACATTTTAAATTTGATCATGATTTTTTACGTTTTGTAATTTAAAGTATTTTGGAAAAAGCATACGAAAAGAGTGTTTTATAATAAATTTTAAAATATTGTTTTTTCTCTCATCTCATGTTGTTCACTCCTAAATTACACTATCCCGTTATTAGGATAATCAATCAGTTCAAAAATCCATTTTTATTTGAACTGAGAAAGTGTATATCCATTGTTTGAAAATAGTAATGTGGAAAAATATAGAATTTTGTTACACTTTGGCAGAAGTTGCGATGAGTGACGGGTATTTTCAGTCAACCTACATAAAATTCAACGTTAGGTACTGCTGACTTTATGTGTAGTCACATATGGCTTCTCTCATCTCATTCTTGAATTATTAGTAAGAAAAGATACGCATCAAAGACACACCTGGAAATAAGTTGGACCAAGTGAACCCTTTTAAATACCTTGACTCTGTAGTTGACTTTAAAGGAGTTTGTGAAAAAGATGTGTAGGCGATGATTAGTGCTGCTTGGGCATAATGGAAGGAAGTCAAGCCATTCTTGAAGGATGATAAAATGTCAACGAAGCTGAAGGCAAAGATTTTACCGAAATTGTAAGATTAACTATACCATATGGCCCTGAATGCTGAGGTCTGGACATTTTAGATCAGAAAAACTGGCAAAAACAGAGATTCAAATGCTGAAAAGAATATTAGGAATAACTTTAAAAGACAAAATAAAGGAGGAAGAAAAAGAACCCAAATTACGACAAATGTGCTTTCAGTAATTGGCAGAAGCAAACTCCGCTGGTATGGACACGTTTTTTTAATAGAAAAAATGGCACTTGGTTCAGAAAGCTTTGGAAGAAGAAGTCAAGGGGAAAAAGAAGAAGGCTTGCCTACTATTAAAGTGAAGTGATGGCCTAACTAAGAGGCTTGAAGAATTGTATCTTAGAGAAATTCATGCTCAAGGTAGATGGATATAGAAACAACGAACCATGTCTATCGACCCTCATCTTAAGGATAAAGTTTTGGCAAAAAAGAAGAAGAAGAAGATCACAGTATTGTTCTTATTTGCTTTTATTCTGGGATGGAATTAAGATCTCTAGTTCGTGGCTCTTAAAATTATCGATATTTTGGTGTCTTACACAAGTTTCCAATAAAATTATTAAAAAAATTCTACTCAATCTTGTATTGCTTTACTGTTCACTGAGATTTTGAACGAAGAGAAATCATCAAGGTTTTTCGTATCTACCATATTTTTCGGCGTAAAAAATGCACACATGTATAAGACGCACCCTAATTTTTTTGCAACGAAATTTAGAACAAAAAATAAAATACCGTATATGAAATTTCAATGAGGAAATTTTACTTTTCTAACGTTCATACTCTTTCTTCTTCCAGTGCCACTAGTTCAATGCTCCCAAAAATATTCTGTAGTTTCCGGAGCAATCAAACTGATGATATAGATCAGTGATGCTTGTAGAACATCATGAAGAAGTATAGCTTTTGCTCTCAAAACTTTTTGCATGGGTAACGCTTGAAGAGTCAATGGAAGCGTATTTAGAAATGATGAACTACAAAGTGTGTGTGAAAGGTGGAATGATCACAAAAATGAAATAAAATGTGCTCAGTATAAATGTGAAACTAATGATGATAATGTTTGATTTGAGGGTAAAATCAAGCTCACGAAGTTTTACAATCGACATAAAACTTACTGAGAAATATATCATTACAATAACAATTCCTATAAAAGTAAATCGATTAACGTGTGTAGCGTATCTAACATTCTGTTTAAAGTGTAAGGATTATATACCGGAATACAACGATAAAGTAAAGATAATTTATTGGGCACAACGTTAAAGCATTATAAATTTTCGCTAACAATCAGCTTTTTCAAGTAAAAAACCACAATCTTAAGAGCGAGGAGAGTTCTTGTTGTAGTAATAAGTATAATACTTGTAATCTTTTTGATTATAAGTCACTCATACTCAGTGGTGCACATATCACTGTTTTTTTTGCCACCTTCAGCATCAAATTTATATCATATACCGGAATACTTAGAAATATGTTTCTACGATAAAAATTTTTATTGATAATATTCAATCAATTTTAATAAAATTATATATGACAAGAGATTCCTCCCGCAATTATCATCCGAATCTATTAAATAGTGTTAAATCTGTTTCCATAATTCAAATATACTGTAGCAGTAGAGATATTGATGTGATAAGATCATCACAATCCACGAAATAGAATTTATGTTGCAAATTGTTTACATATAAATAAATTTCCATATTATAACAAGGATTTGTTGTGAAATTTTATGATCTGTTTCCATTATATTAATCAATTAAATTCATCAATGAATATTTTTCAATATTAATTTTCTTGAGGCAATCAACACTCAAATAAAATTTGTGGGTTGAATTATTTATTAAAATTTTTGTCTTTCTCCCAATTAGTTATATTTTGTGTCCCCATTTAGTTAGTAACAAATAAAACACCGTTAAATATGGCTACAATCGTAAAAAAATTTAATCTAAAATTATCATTAGATAGAAAAAAATATATCTTCTATTTCAAACAACATATTTTATAGAAACGAACGAAGGCTGAATTAATAGCCTTTACAAGCTTTAAGCATTTAAGACTTTCGAGACACATATATTTGTAATTCAAAATATAAACATAGACCTCACTAACCCATCGAAATTTGATAAATCTTACAAGAACAAAGGTTAATTTGTGTATAACTTTCACTTATATCTGAAAATTTTCTTCCTGCTTTTTCAACTGGAACGTCTATGATCAGATATGAAAAACTGATCATACTTAACATATCTTTATATTTTATCCAACTTGTCTTGTTGAATAGTTGTTCTGATGCGATTTTTAATATGCTTCAGCTGTGAAAATGAGTGTTCAGCTGAATAATTTGTGAACATCAAGGTTTAAAATATCTTCTTCTTTTTATAGCTTTATTAATCGGTTTCTATATGGGGTCGCTGTTTGAGATGAGTCTCCTCCATCTGGCCCTCTCGATTTTGTAGTCATTATTGAGGTCGAGATTCTTCTTTTTGCCATGGGCCATAATGTAGTCTTTCCATCTTATCTTGGGTCTTACTCTCCTCCTTTTGCCATCCATTTGTAGGTCCATCATTTTCCTTTCAATAGATTTCTCCCCTCTCCTGAGAACATGACCAAATCCATTCAAGCGTTCTTCTTACTCACACTTACCACTTTTTCCGTTCCTCATATAACCTCGTTCTTTATTCTGTCTTTTCTCGTTACTCTGCTCATCCACCTTAACATTTTCATTTCAGCTACTTCTAACTTATTTTCATTACTCTTCTTTATTGGTACATTCTCTAGTCCATATAGCAAAGCAGGCCTCACAATTGTGTTATATACTTTTAATTTCATACGCCTACCTGATTTAGTGAATGAGCTTGAGTACAGGACACATATATAGCAAACTTTTATATCGTAATTTTTTCCTAAATCTCTTTATAACGCCCAGATATGCCAGCACCGTTGTCATAATAGTTGCGTCTATATTTTGAAAGTCTTGCTTACAAATTAATTAAAATACTGTAGCAACTCACTATCTATTTCCTCATAAGTATGGCTTTTCAATTCCAGAAAAGTTAAAAATTGTTCAGTAGGCTGTCCATCTTTTAAGTCTCAAAGTACAACACTTAACTGATCAACACCAAATCTATTAATATCGATCGGTTAAGTATTGTACTTGGAGACTTAAAATAGAACAGCCTACTGAACCATTCTTAACTTTTATGGAATTGAAAAGACATGATTGACAGAAAATGGAAAGTGAGTTGCTATAGTATTTGAATGAATTTGTATGCTAGAGACTAACTAATTTTTTGCTGTTGAATCAATTGCATCCCATTCACGAATAACAGCTATCACATGTCTAATGACATGATCCCAGTCATTATCCAGTCACTTTTTTTCATGATTATCAATTTTAATCGTCAGTAGGTAAATAAAATTTGAGAAATTTTTTGGAGCAAAAAGTTTGTAAACAAAACAATAAATTTATTTTGTTGATAGTGATTAAATAAAAACTCTATTCTGTATTTATAATCATTGCTCTTTGTAGGAAAAAAAATAGTCACTGGGTTTACAAGCAATCAAATTAGCCAAACCATCAAGAGAGAAATCCAGTCACAACCGTTTATCTCTTGCTACAATGTAATTAAATTCTTATTTGGTTGAAAGATTACTTTCATCACCAACACAATAGTGTACTAAGCTGTCATCTTTTGCAAAGTTTCAACACTATGTACTTTTTTTGTCTTTTTCAGCACATATGCTATGTGAATCTACTTGTGGGTTATCGTCATTTTTTGATTCAAATTCAATGTAGAATTTATCATATTTATGTTCTCTTGCGAAAATAAGATTTGTTTTGTCAAATAATCAGTATATCATCTTGTGCAATTTGTGTGAAGAAAGAAGCTAGCTTTGCAATAATGACTTTTAAATGCGAAGTTTTCTCTTGTTTCTTTTTTACTTTTTCGTTTTTGTGCACGACTTAACTAAACCAGTTTCATTTTGATTTCTAAAAAACAGAAATTATTTTAATATTTAATATTTTTGAATGATGAATGTGCATTAATGATGAATAAGGGCTGTTTCTTTCTTAATTTCTAACTATAATTAATGGTGTCAGGACAAAATCCCCCATAGGACAAAATCCTCCGAGGACATAATCTACCCTAGGCAAAATCCCCCTTACAATGTCTTACCAGACAAAATCCACCTTAATCGTTAGAAAGCAAATGTCCTCTGAATAAAATCGCGTATATCAAATCAATAAAAAAAGTATATTTTCCAAAAAAATATTTAAAAAATGCTAAAATATTTATTTAAAGGATTAAAATCCAAAGTTGAACGCAATGCCTTTGAGATACTCCACATAAGTATTTTTTGATATGTCAGCATAATTGAATTAATTCTTGATGCCATGTCTTTATATTTTTTTCTGGGTGGTTCCATTGCAAAACCTGCAGTAATTTGAGCCATCTTAACCTCTTGAAAATTAATTTCTTGCTTCAACAGTTTAATGAATTTCCAAATTACCGGATGTGAATACCCAGTCAAAGGATACAAAGCTTCGATGCCATCCTTCCAAAGAGTTATTAGTACAATTAACTTTCGCGTTTGTTCTAAAATACATATTCCACAGAGATATACTAAATGTGGGATTTCGACGTAGTCTTATACATGGTCTGCTAATATAATGATCTTCGAAATAATCCAAAATTGGCATAATTTCTTCAGATCCTATAAAAGCAAAAGCTGGTATCATTATCATTTTAAGTAAAAATTCTTCATTTTCTTGATATTGCTTTTGGAAGCCAAACTTTTAAATTTTCCTGTAAATATTTTGACATAAATGAAAATAGCAACCCTTAATTTCAGCTTCAGGAAAATGTTCGATCAAAGAGTTCAGTATTGCATTTTTTAAAGAAATTTAGGCTTTTGGTCGTTTCAAATATCAACATGCTTTTATTTTCAAAAATTGAATCGTGCAACAGAAAATTTTCACCGCTACTTGTTTTTACATAGTTTTCTGGTAAAACAAGGCCAATAGCACTTAATGGCAAAAGTAAATAATTTCTCTTTTTTTTGCTTCAAGCGTCGGATATTTGTTGAGTGGTTTCTTGGGTATATAGTTCACATTCTTTAATTTTTTGCATTACTTTTGTGGCCTTACATTTTGCTGTATCTGGTGCGGGTGTATGGCTGTGCAACTCACCAATAATTTTATCTTGCTTTACTTTAACTTTTGCTTTACAAGAAGCCTCCATAAATCAAATTCACTTTTTCTTTATTGCTTTTAACAAACTCCATCTTGGACAAATGAAAAAAGATTTTTACACTAGAGCTTTGTGAAAAATTTACATCAAAAAATAAGCAGCCTTAAAAAAAGAAGTAAAATATCTGTTTGTTTTATTTTGTTTATGCACTATTTTTCTTTTTCTTATATGAGATTATACTTCATAATTAGTTTAATTCCAACAAATACTAAATTGAAACAAAAAATTAAGTGTGTGGATATTAGGATATAGAAAATTTATGATTAACTACATCTTTTCATGTTGAAGCAAAAAGTATTGTAAATCTGTGAAAAGCCCAAAACATTGTTGATAAGACGTTATGAGGGAAAGCGAACATTAGTGTACAGTTAATGTAAGAGGATTAACTACATCATATTCTGTCGCATCAAAAAAGTATCAAAACATGTTACAAGTTATACACTAATTAATACATAATAAATTGAAAAATTTCATAAGAGATTATGTCTTCTGGGGGATTTTGTCCAGAGGGGGATTTTGTCTAGGGGGATTATGTTCTACGGGGGATTTTGTCCTAGTACCATAATCCATGGATTTCAAAAGATATTTTTAAATTTTATCCATTTATGATATTATACTTTTTTATATGTTGGTTAGAACTACTAGAGGCTTTCAATAGCCATTGTTTAACCGTTTAAAATATTAATACTCCATGACTATTCCATATTTTATAGCTCGCCTATTTTTTGTGTTTGAATACTAATAACCTTGATAATAAATTTTTCTTTTTCTTCTTAGGTGATAAAATCATCTGCTTTCATTAATGGTTAATAAATCCCTCAAAGGAACTCTTATATCGTTACTGATATTTTAATATGATAACAGATTTGTTTAATTTATGATTTAGGGTATTTTCTCTATAGCTAAGAATAGATATAACCAATTCAAATTCGAACCAAAAGATCTCCTATTCACGCCCTCTATAAATCTCTAGAGTTGCTTTAATCTTATCTGATAATTTATCTGTCTTCCAAAGTAGTGGAATATTTAGTTATAGTTATATTTATTCTAATTTTGTTTTCTATAAAAATATTTTTATTCATGATTTTACCCAAATTCTATGGTATTTAAAATAATTATTATATTCAAAAAGTACACAATTCAAATATCTATTTAATAAATTATGTAACTCTTATTGTGAATATTTATATAATTAAAATTCCCTTAATTTTTATTTAAATTTTTTATTTTTTTGCTTTAATTTTTTATTTATTCGTCTGCGTAGGAACATATATTAAAATACTTAATATAATTTAAAAGAAATATTAAATGATTAAAAAACATTTAGATTAATTTATAAAAATTAAAGTCAACTTAAAATTCATTTTAAAATTTCCTTCCTATGGATTCCCTTTGCATTTCAATTTCTTCAAATCTACCCTTGAACTTATTTCTTATATATTTATTTTTTCTATAACTACATATATTTTTTTGGGATAAAATTTCAGAGTTTATCTGTTTTGGTTAAAATATTTTTTAATCCTCGTAATTTCGTATTGTATAATGGTTGCTTTAGTTAAAACAGATTGTTAACTTATTTTATATATAACTGGGATGGAATATATTCTAATTTATTTAAATATTTGTTCTCATATTAAAATTTAATGGAATTTGTTTCACTTTAAACTGCCCAAAACTGATTCTAAGTCTTTAGAAAATCCTTAGCATAGTAAAGACTTTCCATTACTCACATCAAAATTTTAAAAACCCTCACATAGCTTTAATTTTAGAGTTTAACTCAAATCTAAAAAAAGATGTTTAACTTTTTTAAACAGACACAGTTGACCTTTTTACTTTTAATTATAATACCTATAGCGAGAATTTATATAGCAATATTAATCCTGCAAATTTCCAATATTCATATTTTTTATTTACTTATATATACAATGCGTTTTTTAGATTTAATTAATGTTGGTGAAGAAAAAATGTTTGTTTTATTTTGAATCAAAATTAAAATATTTTAGCTTTAAATGCTAAAAGGATTCTTTTAAGTATAATATCAATCCTACTTAAAGAAGTAATATGTATGTTAGTTCAAATATGTTTTTGAAGCATTTCTCTTTTGTATAGTAATGTAGATTCGTCTCTTATAAAGTTTAGAGCTCATTATTATATAACGCAGAATGGTGGAAAAATATCTAGAAAAAAGTATTAAAAACTTTTCTTATAAATATTTTTAATTTGTTCATAAAAGATATTTGGTATTGACAATTGAGTTCCCAATTTATTTTGTATTCGAACAACATCACATTAACATAGAATAACTGTACTTTCTGTAATGTTTTCTTCTAAACATCCTGTATTAACATGTATTGTTCGACGTCTCTATTAAGAAGCAGAGAAGCCATCTTGACGACAGCGTTTTGAGAATGGTGAGCCAAAATAACGTGGATGTCGCGTTATTCTCCCTTTGCTCCAATTTGATCCTTACCGAATTTCTCCAACCACGAGCAGGTTTGTGGAGTTTGGAGCAAATTAAAGTTAATCTTTAGCTTAAACCTCTAGAAGTGGCAGGGTTTCTATATGCTCTGCGAAATTTGGATGGAGTCTGAAATTGGCTTAAGGGCGCATTTGTCAGCTGTCGACAAATGAGTCGGACCAATAACAACATCATTACTCAGCGCTTTTCTATTTGACAATCTTATAGTGATGGGACGATTCATATATCGATTCCCTAAAAAAAGGCGGATTCTGATTCTTCTTGATTTAAAAAGTTTAATTCCAATTTTGACAACTCAGACTTAGCCTTTTACGATTTTTAAACCTTAATCATATGCATGGCGATTGGATGTACTTATATAAATAGTTTTTAAAATATCGCCAATTTATTAAAACAAAATTGGAAATAAAAATATTATATTTATTCTGTAAGGATTTGACAAACGTAGCCGTTATGAAGAATGCTTACTTAGTTTTGAAGAAAGGGTGGATATATAAAGTATCCAAAAGAGTAGTAAAAGTATACCCTAATATTATTTGAAAATGTTGAACTAAAAAAAGTAAAAGATTTTTTCAGAATGTTTTGGCCTGAAAGCAAAAAATAACAAAAATATAAGAAAAAAATCAATATGGTTAGAAACCCTTGAGTATTTTCATCAAGAATTCATATCTGCACTCCAAGGCTTGATGTGAGGATTAGAAACAAACACGTTGTGATGTGTAAGCCATAGATCCACTTAACCTACCCTTAATTAAGAAGAATAGGATTATTCTTGTTTTGGTCGCTCTCCCTCCCTCCATGTTCCAAAAATGACATCTATCATTTTCTTTAGAAAATAAAGAGTCATATTTATTGAAAGACTATTGATCCTTCATCTTTGCTCATTATCTTACTGCAAAGAATCTAATCGATGCATCCAAAATGATGTGCTATATAAGTTTAAAGACTTTCAATCAAATGCACATGTTTATCAACCCAATCAATCCTAAATTTTTTAGCATATTTTTTATATCAACTTCAGAATATAGTTAGATAGGATTTGCGATTTTGTCCATTATTTTTTTATAATCTTTATAATTTCTTTGATTGTAATTAGTTTGTTTCGCTTGAATCTTTCAATTCGTTTTTGCGTATCTAAAGAGGTTTATAACTTGTTTTGATCTTATTGGTTGGGAGAAATTACAAAGAGATTTGACAAAGTTAATTGAAAACTTTTTGTTTTCAGTTGTTTAGCCAAGATGCCATGAAAATTTTATTTTAGATATAGTACTTTTCGTACTACTGTTGGATAATTTCTTTCAGTTTGTTTTTACCATACCATGGTCTACTACCAAAACAGATTCAAATATTGAAAAATGTTTAAATTATAATTTTATTCATGGAAAATATAGGGACAGACTTTTTACAGGGAGTTCATACCAAAAAAAATAAAAATACCAAAAAAATATTGAAATTTTTAGTAAAAAACTTTAAAGGGTAAAATAAAAAAAATTATCCGAAAAAACAAAAAAAATATTACCATTTTTAATAAAATTAAATAAAACTATTGAAAGGTAGAAACTTATTTTTTAATATCTTTTGGTATTTTTTAGTTTCCTCAAGATAAATTTTTATCCTTCAGTAGTTATTTCTTAATTTTCCAATACATATTTTACAGATTTATAGTGTTTTAAGATTTGTTAAATCTTTTTTCTTAAAATTTTTTATTTTCTTTTTTTTATATTCGCGTATCTTCCCTTTTTTTCTCGTAAAAATTCTGACCGGAAATATATATACATGTATATTATGTAATCTTTTAAATAATTTTTTTTGTCAAGGAAAAGAAGAGTACACAAACTCTTAGATTTGATTGGATAAAAAAATGAATATTTTTTCAGTTTTAACGAATCAAATTACACTAGAATTCAAACAATTTCTTGAATTATTTGCGAAAAAATTTAGTTTGAATATAAGAGTAATTACGTACGAGCAATATGAATTATTGAGTATAGCTACTAACTAAATGTTAAACGGATTTTAAGTTTTTCTCATTACGCTTTTATCCCAGCCACACACAAAATTTGTAATTTTTTGAAATATTTTAACTGTCAAAAATTTTGTATTATATTCATTCTTTTTTATGAATTCCTGAAATGACTTCAAAGATAAAATTATTATTTTATGATGAAGGCTTTTTTTGCCAGTATAGAAATATAAATGAACAAAGAAATCTAAAACTCCGTGTTAGGTTCAATTTACCCCCTCTCCTCACACTGGTTTTTTATTCGGGCTTTCTTCCCTTGAAGAATTCGCAAGGTAGTTCTTTGGCGCCCCGATGCTAACCTCGTTAGCTGTATTCATATATACGAAACACATGGTTGTAAGGAGATTAAAAGTCCAAGTAGATCCTAGACTCAGGATTCCCCCAAGACCATTATATGCGTAAGGATGGGTGCGAACGTCACAAACAATTCTTAACACATCTTCGACTTTATTAAAATTTACCTTACAAATGTAGTATTCATAAACGATTTCAAAGAGTCAATTGCACTTAACACACCTGCAATTGAAATAAAAAATCTTAACCCTAACCCACATGTAGATTCCTGTCTTTGCGTATTGAAAGACGCGTGTGTCGAATGATGAAAATATTTTTGTGCAAAAAATCGAAACTGGAATAGTCTATGAATGAGGAGTGACTTTATTTTCTTTCTTTATTACACAAATGTAGACTTTTGTCGTGCTTAACGCAATAAAGCAGTGTTCTTCATTTCTCCTCCCTGATATCTGGAATCCAATCTTCATCTCTGTTTTCCTAGCCTCCCTCCTTCTCTTGCACCATTTTCAAAGTAATTACGTCATCACAAGGAATCGAAATATCCTGAACATGCTGCAAGACAGTATTATTTCCAAACAAGTGGAGCCAGACTCGTCCATCTTCTCGCGCCTAAAACCGTTTTCCACGAATAGAAGAGATTCTATCATCCAAGGCAAACTCTTGGAAAATATCAGTCAGTACACCGACAAATTTACTTACTCCCTTCTCTGCATCACATGGAATGTCAATGGTCGCTCGCCCAGCGAATCCTTGCTTGATCTCTTTACTCAGTCCAAAAGCGAAGCCTCTCACCCCGATCTAGTTGTAATTGCATTTCAAGAATTGGATCTGAGCACCGAAGCGTTCATATTCTACGAATCTCCGAAAGAAGAAGAATGGCTCTCCCACATCAATGAGGATTTAGCATGCCTCAAAAATGCTTCTTACAAACAAGTTGCTGTCGTTCGCTTGGTCGGAATGATGTCTGTCTTGTTTGTGAAGGAGGAGATATCGAAGAATATCAAGAACATGAGCACAATCTACCTCGGAACAGGCTTGATGAATTTCATGGGAAATAAAGGAGCTGTGGGCATCCGATTCAGCATCAATGACACGACGCTGGTCTTTGTAAATGCGCATTTAGCAGCTCATCAAAGCCAAGTGGAGAGAAGGAATCAAGACTTTGCTAATATCCTGACTAAGCTGACCTTCCTGGTAGAGGACACCGCTCTAGAGTGCAATATCCTGGACCACGATCTCATATTTTGGCTTGGCGATTTGAATTACCGTTTGAATTGCTCTGACATCGATAAAGTTGACATGCTCTTGCATAAAGGTATGTTTCGAGAACTCCTTCCTTACGACCAACTCCTTCAAGAAAAGAAAAGGGGTTGCGTATTCAAGGGCTTCGCAGAAAGTGAGATCACTTTCGCGCCGACCTTCAAATTTGAAGTGAACACCGACACATATGACACCCAAGACAAGACAAAGAGGGCGTGGTGTGACAGGATTTTGTTTGTGCCCACTCGGAATATAAAGCAGGTGAGTTATCGCAGTCATATGAAGCATCGCTTGTCCGATCACAAGCCAGTATCTGCTCTTTTCATCGTCGAAACGATTTTGATCGACGAGAGAAAGTATAGAGGATTCTACGAAGACTTGATACGAAGGTTTGACATCCTTGAAAATGAAATGTTACCACGTGCAATTATCTCAGCCAATGAAATTGACTTTTGTGCCGTCGACTTTTTTGTTCGTCAACAAAAAAGCTTACGTCTCACCAACACCGGCCAAGTTCCTCTCCAATTCAACTTCATCAATCGCCCTCTTAAGCCCGCTCTAAACTGGCTCACAATCTCTCCTCACAAAGTGTCAGGCTCACATTTTCTACATCCAGATTCTTCCATGGACATCGAGTTTGAGATCTTCGTCGATAAGTCCTCTGTCTGTGATTTGAATCAAAATGCAAGCATCGATGAAATCTTTGTGCTCCACATTGAAAATAGCAAAGACTTTTTCATCAGTATAAAAGGACAATTTGTTCGTAATTGCTTTGGCCAAAGCATGGAGCACATGATAAGTTTTAGCAACGCCTTTCGTAACTCACATCTCCTGATCGACTTGGAGGAGAGTGCTTGGAATCTGGATTCCCCTCCGAGGAGCGTGTGCGTGCCCAAGGAGTTGTGGGCCCTCTTTTCAGTAATAAACCAAAGATTTCTCGGTGATAGCGAACTCTTTGAATGCTTCAGCGATAACGACAAAATACACCAAATCATATTCTCACTGAATACAGGCCAGTCTTTCCCAGAGCAGCCCGCCTCCGTTTTCGGCCAAACACTTCTTCTCTACCTTGAGTCCATCATGGAACCGGTGATACCCTACTCAATGTACTCGGAAGCACTCGAATCCTCAGCGAACTACCAAGCGTCGCTTTCCTTAGTCAGCAAACTGTCTCCGGTGCACAAAGCCACCTTCCACCTACTCATCAGCCTGCTGCAGAGCATTCTGAAGCTCGCAGCTCAAAACAAATACACTGCTTATGTCTTGGCCTCGATATTCGGCCAAGTTCTTCTTAGATCTCCGCACAGCAGCGAGGATAAGAGAAAAAGGAGTTTCTGCATTCAAGAGACTTACGCCATCAACCAAAAGTCCACTCTTTTCATTAAAAATTTTCTCTCGTAGCGATGCTTTTATCTTCTCTTCCTTTCAAATGTTTCATTTTTAAAAAAAACGCTATTACAACAAACAAAATATTTTAATTTGTATTATATTTAATATAGATATATTTAAAAAATATAAATAAATTTTGCTTATGTCTATTTATGAAACTCTCAAATTTAGACAGTTTATTTTTTCAACGTCTTCAGAGTAAGGAAGAAAGGAAGGATAGCTCGACAGATTTTGTAAGGGTAACTCAAAGGAAACTTGTTTCGAACAACTCTTCCAATTTTTTAACTCAATTCTTAACGCTCGGAAAGATTCGGAAAATTTAAAGTTATGTCAGTATCTAATAAAAATTTTGGTGTAATTTTTACACCAATTTACAAATATTTTTTTTAAAAAACAAAAAAAAACAGTGGGATAAGGTGGTCAACGGAAAAATGGTCTCTAATAAAATTTGAAAAATCCTTTGCTTTAATTAAATTATGTAAAACTCACTACTAAGTATCTCCTTGAGCGCCATAATTTATAAGACCAATAGTCTTCCTTCTTTTTCAATTGAATCAAAAAGCGGGCTATTTTCAATTCATATAGTTCAAGCTCCTAACATATCTGAATAAACAAGTATTATACCGAGAAAATAAGAAAACATAAGTGGTATATATATACATATACGTACATATAGAAAAATTACAAATGGTGGGATGTAATCCAATGCTTTTAACTATATATAGCTTTCTTTGCAAAATACGCGAATTAGTAAATATTTGATTGCAGAAAAAAGTGATCATTTTAACTATGAATTGAATATATATAAATAAATATATACTTCAAAGAAATCATACATCAGTTGATTGATTTGTGATCTTAGTTTGTTGAATTCATTTCTACAAAAAGATTTCTCCCATTATTCGATATCTTATGAGTGATCTGTTCCTTTTTTATTGATTTGGTGATCGATACAATTTTCGATGGATATACACGTTCGAAAATTTATACAATAAGACTTGTTGTGTTTAAAAATAATTTTATTGAGAAAGAGAAATTTGATTAATAATAATTCTGGAGACGAATGGAATTCTCTTGAGAAATTTTTAATTAAAAATTAACTTTTCAATAAAACTAAAATGTTTGATACTTCTAATTTTAAACTCAATCTTTTTGAGAAAAATGTTGCAGCATATACCATTGAAAAAAGTTTGTCTCACATGCACAAGATGTGAGATAACAAAGTATTGCGAAAAAAAAGTTTTTTTTTAAATAAAAACAATTAAACAATTGGTGTTCTTGTAGCGTATATTAGTACTAGTTCAGTGAGACTGTGCTATTATTTTATCTCCATAAAATTTGAGAGCAAAATCATTACCGGAATATTTCTTCGAAATGTTCTCAAAACCTGGCTGTAGTTGCAAAGATTTTGATAGTACAGATTTTGTGATAGGAAAATAAAAAGAACCATTTTCTCAAGTCTCATCTGTTTTTTTTCCGAGAATCAACTTTGAGGTCTTGGGAACGAGATTGAAGAAATCTCAAGATAGAAACTCTAAATACAAGACAATGAATTTTGAAAAATCTTATCACAGTAAAATGATTTGTATGAAAATGATTCAAGCGCAAACATATGGTGCAAATTGAATAATATATGAAAAATAGGCATATTTTGATTTGGCCAAATGTCACCGAATTTGTTTGGATTCAAACCAATTTTACCAGATTTGACCATTTTTTTTACCGGATTTGATTGCATTTGACTGGATTCAACCAGATTTAACTAAAATTAAGTGGATTTAGGCAAATCTGGAGAATTTTCACTCTTTTCGAAGCAAACGTATAATTTCTGTCATAATACTGCGTTATATGTAAGAATGAAATTCTTCATTTTCAATTTAACTCATGACTAGGAGAAGCAAAATTTAACCTTACGACTAAATAAAAAAAAATAAATAAAATAAAGAAATTTATAAACAGTAGGAAGCTTATTCATGAGTTATCATTTTTAAGAGATTAATTTTCCACCACTCCAGTCATCATCAGAGCAAGCCGCTACAATACACTGTGATTTAACAGTCTATATTTTGTTAAGCCTCTCAATAGATTGATATTAATACTGTCTTGACGTGAGGCATATTGTCCCTGGAATATCTTGCAAAACATCCTTCTTCATTAGATATATTGTTTATATGCAATCTTGATTTTGAAAATGGAATTAAATTTATTTGACTCAGCCAACGACGAAATCAAGATTTACGGAAAACCCATAACATTATTCCGGAAACAGTTGAGAAGCGTGAAGATTTGTCCCTTCCTTTAAAACAAAGATAGAAACAGTTAGTGAAAATACGTCAAGCTAGTCCTGTCGTCAAATCAAATTAGTCTAACATATGTCAAACTGCTAGTATTGATAAATGCTATGCAATTGCAGGAAAAAATGAACCAAATGCAAAAGAAGAAGGTAAGATTTTAGAAGCTTGTCCAATCAATGCCCAAATGGAACAGAAGAGATTTTTAAATCTTTAGTTGTGTTGTAATTCATCTTAGAGCAAAAAAACCTTTAAATGCATGATTACAAGCTCTTCATTCAAGGGGAATAAGGAATTTAATTCTTCCAAAAGAAGGATGCCAAATCTTTTTCACATTCTTTTTGCATGTGTTTGAGCATTTCATTCTACAAATTACGCCCGGCTTTATTACTATTCAAAACTGAAATTTATGATCATGGAGAATAATAACACGCTATACAAGGATAAAATATTGTCTATTGACAAAACGTCTCTTTTTCATATTAAAACACTTGGTTGCACATTATTGCTGCAAATAAGTAGAATGATGGGCTTCGAAAGAACAGAATACAATAATGCCAAATTGATATATACGCATGACACAAACTTCGCATTTTTAATATTCCACATGTTTCAACAAAAAAAAGTTATGAACGCAAAGTTTCACCTTTTTTCGCTTCATTTCCGTATTTCATTTTGTAAGACCTCCAAAAACGTTTGTAATTTCATTTTGACTCGTAAGTCCTATCCCGAAATACACTCAAAAATAATGTCTAGTTAAATAAGTTTTTTACAAACTGTTTTTCTTTCGTATTTTCGATGGATATCTTTTATTTTTTCTTTTTTCTTTTATGCTTTTAATTGATCTATTTATCTTTCATATATTTTAATAGAAGATGATCCTCTCCTTTGCCTTAACGAAGATAACTTAATCAATACTGATTTTTTCCTCTCTAAAAGAAGGGGTTTATGACTTCTCGCTTTGGCATTGTTGAAAAGTTGAAATTTTTGAATTATGAAGAAAAATTTTGCAAGAAATACAAGATAGGACCTTTTTTCGAGAAGTACTTTGAGATTTCTTTGAATCCTGGTGAGCAGTTTGCTTCCTTCATCTCTCTCTCCTCATGGCTTCTAGCAGAAGTGAAGGATGACTCCGCGAGATTTACTCTGCCTTCTATGACAGATTCCAATCCGAGTTCTCTTTTGGCGAATTTAAGCGATCGCCTGAAAGGAGCCGGCTTTCTAATGGAGTTCCCCCTTTCCAAGCTCAAGTGTGGAAGTGGTGACGCTGCTTGCAAAGTTTTGAACTTTTTACTGGAGCGGGCTTTGCAAAAGAATAATGACGGCTTTTCAAAAATCAAATACATTCCTTACCACGAATCTGTCGATGCATCAGAGGAAGGGAGTCAAGTGTGTGCATTTGTTGAATCTTCTTCAGAAAAAGAGTTGAATTCGGAATCCGAACCAGAAGAAGAAGAAGAAGAACTGAATGATGAGCGAAGTAGAGTAGTCGAAGAAAATATTGATTTCGAGAAGGAGGCTGAATCTCTGCAGCCACATTTTGAAATGATGAGAAGTCGGATGGAGGAAGATTTCGCTTTTAAACTGAACAAGTTGAAGACATCTAGTAATAATTTGAAGAGATGCATTGAAACTCTAGAGAAGGCAGGCCAAGGATTACGGAGCGTTAGCGATGAAGTGAGGAAGAGGAATGAGTCGCTGAGCAAAGAAGTGGATTCAAGTGTGCCGAAGCCAATTTTGGACGAGTATCGACGCAGTTTTCAAGAGCTGTTGCAAGTGCGATCGCAGAATGCGAGAGGCACCGAAGACTGTGCGAAGGCAAAAGCGGAGTTTGCGGAATTGAGTGCGCGAACGAATCAATTAAAAAAGGAGATTGAAGAGCGAGGCAGCCACATCTCAGATGACTCCGCCATCTTTAAATGCCAAAGCTTATTGAAAACGCTGAAAGAGGACGTGGGCAATTTAACACTGGCCTTGGCATTTGCTGAAGCTTCTCTTACCAATTCTGAATTTGACGCTATGAAGGATGAGTAGTGTTTTTCCTCTTTTTTTTAAATTCTTATAAATATATTTTTTTTAATAAAAGTTTTATTTACATGGAAAAGTTTTTATTACCTGAGTGAATAAATTGGTTATCCTCATTCAATGAATGAATTTCATAGATAAAGCAGAAGTATAACCATATTTAAGAGAAAAACAAATGCTTGAGGGCATTAAAATGAAGTTTAAATTCTCCTTATTTTAAGGTTGTTGTTTTCAACTAATTAAATTTTGATTTTGTGTTGATAATGAGAATTTACATCACACCGTATTAAATTCTTGATTTTCTCGATATTGACAGATGATAAATGGAAGGAGGAAAAATTTGTTTAGAAGCATCAAAATCACGTATCTGTCCGCGGTTCTCTAAAATTTCAAGTTTCACACTCACTAACTTACCCGAACCCACAATTTCGTCCAATGAGTTACAACTTCAATCGGATAAAGAAGTAGTTGCAAAAATTATAGTTCCCAAATTTATCAAATTTGTTTATGATGAAAGTTAATGACTTCATCAAATTTTCAATATGTATAAGAAGGTGGATTTGAAATGTATGCAAAACCACTCTCCAAAAATGAGTCTTGAAAGATGTTTTGAAAATTTCATTTCCTTTAACGTGTAATTAACCCGACATTTTGAATTTTGTATCCCTTTTCATCTTATTTAAAATTTTTAATTCTTTCTTTTTATTTCAACAAAATTAATAATTTTCCGATTTTAGTTTTGTATTTTAAAGTAAATGTCTAGATGAAAAGTAGACAAGTAAAATAAAGTTAAATTCTGCCTAATGATAATAATGCGGAAACAGACCGATCCAGAGCATTTCAAATGCTACTTGAAATATTTCAATCAAACTTTTGAATTATCATTAACCCGTAAACGATCAGAGTTGACTTTATGAAAATATGATCGTCTGCGTTTATCAATGCTTTTTAATACAAATCGTCTGCTTTACATTAGATGTCGTCTGATTATTCTGTTCGCTAACGGGTTAACGTTTGGCAAGATAAAAGATTGATAAAAATACGGAAATTCAACGGAGTCATTTGACAAATTAAACTGACTGAAAAACTAATCAACCAATTAAACAATCTAAATAACCTTTGATTTGTAACTCACACGTTAACGAACAGAATAACCAGACGATATCCAATGTAAAGCAGAAGATTCGTATTAAAAAGCATTGATAAATGCAGACGATTTAATTTTTGTAAAGTCGACATATGTGGATAAGCGGTTAAGGAATGGCAAATTTTGTCACCGCTTTTACATATCATTGATTTGTGTAAGTAGATGCATACCATATGAAATGAAATTTCCCCTCCCTTTGAACGCATTACCAAACAGTTTTACTTCCGAATGCGACAAAAGAAGACCATGTGCTTACAAAAATGAAAATACTTAAGAGAATCATATCAGACATTGGCTCTGAGATCTAAAAAATTTATTGGATACCGACCTTAGTTCGACTTTTCAGACTCCACAATTCTGCAAATACGCGTAATACCCTTGAAAGGTACGCATTCACAATACTTCCGTATATTGATTTTAGAGAGAAAAAATTGGAAAATCGTACACGAATAAATTTTCTTCTGGATTCGCTAGTGACACACACACACACGTGATGCGCAAAAAGGGAAGAATGGGGAACTGGCGTAGCGAAGAACCCACTTGAAAGAAAGAGAAAGTCTTCAACGTGATTAACAAAAAAAGTGCTTTGTGTTGTTTCCTCACACAAAATCTAGGTTAGCGCACAAAAGATGGAAAGAAGAGAGGCAGAGTGAGTGTATACACGCGCCCACTGCATCGCTGCTTCAAACCACACCACCGACTAATCTGTGTCATTGAAAGCGATAACAAGAACGAAAGCTTCAACAAACACCGGTTTAGCTTCTCTCCTCCTAAATCAGGTGGGAGGGAGGGAGGGAGGGGAAACTGCATTTCATATGGTGTGTGTCTACTTAGTTGTCCTACACGAATCACTTCTAAAGTGAACACAATGATGAAGCTACTCTCTGCAACGCTTGTCGCATTTTTCTTCGCTTCGCGTTGCCTCATCCTCGTCAGGCCACAACACTACGGAAACTTCTATGGCAAGCGTTATGGACCAAGTAAGTTGATTGATTCCTTTTTTCGGTTTTTTCGCAATCCTTGTTGTTGTTGTTGTTAGCCCCTAGATTATACTATCTTTATATGAGTATAATCTATCAGTTCAAAACAAGGCATTTTTTAAAAGCAATACTCTCAGGGAAAAGTCGGCAAGAGGCTTTCGCAATCCTTCCTTCCAGGAAAGAAGCCGAAAATGAGTTATTTGCTTTCAGAATAGGCCAGACAGCGTTAGAAAGCTTCTCAAGGGATATTAGCAGTAGAAGGAACAAAAAATTCTTCGCTCACGTTTAAAGCAAGTTTGCCCTTGACAGATGACAAAGAACTTCTACTTTATGCAATTTGAGTAAATAACAAATCTGCCTTGAACCGTTAGATTTTGTGACTGATTAAAAGTCTGCAGAAATATCTTTCATAAGATATATACTCCATAAAAGTATCAATAATAATAATTGTTAATATTTTATCAAAACTTTGAATTAGCTTTATATATAAAAAATTTCCAACAAAATAAGCTTAGGCATTAAAAAACTAATATTACAAAAAGAGTACCAAAGTGCATATAAACACTTAACAAAGAATAATCTATTATATATACATATATATATATATCATTTTTTATTATAAAAAATTGAGCTTTCAACTAAATTAAACAATTTCTCTATATTACAAATCAGATGTGCCTTTAATTTTTACAATTTTTATCTGGATAATTGACATGTATGTGAATTATGGAAAAATAAATCACCTAATTTTTATAAAAAAAAAGAAAAGTTAACTTGAAAAGAAAAAATTCTTTACTACCACTCTGAACACTTTAAAAGTTGAAAATATTTAAAGAGCAAACTATAAAAATTATTTTTTGCTATTTAAATAAACTCGCCTCCAAAGCACATCTCTTTAAAATCTTCGATTTCGACTGTATATAACCGTGATAATTAGCATTTAGATTCTTAGAATAAGGATCTATGTATTGCTTCAGAGCTTCCTAATTAGAGTTTCCTGGTTTATGATCCAAACTTCCCCCTCCCTCTCTGGAATGAGAACCACTTGGTGCGTGGTAATGAGAGGCCATTTTTTCCACACTGGAAACAAAAACTGGTTACACTAACTACTTTAAATGCTTGACTATAACAATGCATACCTCTATTATTCTTAGTAATTAAAATATAATTGAATCATGGTGTATTTACTATCTTTAGTAGTAGATTAACATTCATTGAGGTATAAAACATATCTGATTGAAAAATTATCTTAAACACTAAAGATTTTTTAAGGTCTCTACATCATTTAAGATATAAGCTGAATATTTGTATTGCTGAAAGTATTGTAATGAATATATTTATTCTAAAGTTGGGGCGGAAGAAAGCACACTCCTGAATTTACACATATTGCTAGTAAGGATTAGCATAAAAATTAATTTTGCACTCTGATTGCACCTGTCTTTCTCATTTCAATTGATTTTATTTTCTTGTTTAAAGTGTTCAAAGTTTTTCACCTTTAATTTATATTCGTTTATAGCATATTAATTTATATTTTCAATTAAATTTTCTGTTAATGATTTTTATATTTATTAATCCTAAAATACGATAAATTTTTTTATAATATAAAAAAAATTAAAGGCTCTCTGTGTGAATACAATTCAAGTTATGTTTGTTCGCAAATAGTTCAGATTTAAACTTGAACAAATGGGAACGCAAATTTGTTTTAAAAAACTCAGGCAAAACACTTTAACAATAAGTTAGATTAGAAGAAAAGAATTTATGACAAATATAAAAAATGATAAAAACTGGACTGTTGTTCTCATGTGTCCAGTTTTTTTCATTTTTAATATTTGTTATAAACTTTTTTCACCTTATCTCTTACTCAATGGTCATATCTGTCAGAAATATCAAAATAAGCTAGATTGTTCATACTCTTCAATCCTTTAGTACATGCTTGAAAAAACTTTCAATTAAGTTTATTTGAGTAGTGTTGAAAATTTAAAATTGGAAAGTGTAGTTTTTCAAATTAATCATTTTACTGATTATTATTGTAGATGGCGTTAGAACTTTGAATAATATTTAAAATCACTCTATTTTTTATTTTCCAAAAAAAAAAAAAAAAGTTATGATTCCTTTTTTTGAGTGAGGTATTATTTTTGTCAGTGAAAAATATCATATCGTGAACAGACACATATGGCTTTAGCAGCGTTTCAAAATATCTTTTGAATCTGTCTTAACTAAATTGTCTTAATTGAGATGCATCCATTTTCCATTTGAAATAACTTCATTGTTTTAAACCGGGTATTGACAATTTTTAGTTTTGTTAGTTAAATTGTTAAAATTATAATAATGAAAATATATAACAAAAAATTGATTTAGGGAAGTTTAAAAAAGAAGTATTCTTAATAATAAGATCGTTTATTTGTTTACTTAACTTAATATAGTATATAATATAACATTCTAAATAAAGAAGCTTTAAAACGAGCATACAAATTTAAAAATCTAAAAAAGTCTTTTTTCTAGAGCTTATCTTTATTATCATCACAACTTTTGGAAGTGGCAATATATACCCAATATACGACTTAAAAGCCTTCTCACATGCTGTCTCTCTGTGTATACAAAAGAAACTCTGGCTTCTTTAGCTTGCAGAGCTTCTGAGAAGGAAACTTCCTTATAAGGGTAAAAAATGGGAAGTTCCGTCCTACTCGTTCTTTCCAAATGTTATCGACTTTGTGTATGCAATACGCCTAATAATATGTGATATATCTTTGTGTGCTTGCAAGGAATGCAGACTTATAGGAGGGGAGAGGAAGCTTAACGTTCAGTCTCTCATTCCCTAACTAGGTCAAGGATAAAAGACAAAGATGCTTATGTTGCAATAACTTGTGCGTTTTTAATCCGCTCCGCCACAAAAGATGTCTTTATTTTAAGGAATCGAGTGAGTTCGTAAAATTTAGTATGATCTGAGATTTTACACAAAAAAAGGGAAAATTGCACGCCTTAACTTGATTTTGTAACATGTGTTGTTAATTAGCTCAGTGAGTTAAACTTATCAACAAGGTTCCATGAAAAAATGCTCTTAGAAAAAAACACATTTAGAAAAATCCGCTAGGAGTTTCTTAAATCGATTTTTCCTAAGAAGATTTTTTGCGTGCGCCAACTAAGAAACGGTATCCGGTAATTTCATCGTGGAAATTTCATCGTATAGTAAATTCATCTTGGTATTTTCATCGTTAAGTATTTTCATCGTATAGTGATTACATCGCGAGATTTATGGAGTAACCGCATAATACGGCGCATTATCAATGATTTTGAAAATCGTGACCTAAATGCTTACCTTAAAGCTATTTTTTTAAATTGTTTCTATTTTTCCAATTTGTAATGAATTAGTTATCTCAATAATCTTTTTGAAATATGGAATAATTTATTACATATATAAATTGGTATTTTTTTCTTAAAAATAAAGTTTTTTATTAAAAAAACAAATGATTATTTTTAGATATAATATACCAAATAATGATTGAAAAGTCTAAGGTTAAAATAGGTTAGGGGGATTTTTATGAAACTAAAAAATCTTACATATTATTTTTTTAAATTAAATTTGATACTTTTTTTTAATTTTCCTTAAATGTTAAGAAATTTAAACATATTTCAAGGCTATTTAAGTCAGAAAGAGATATTGTTTTATTTCGTCATTATAGGCTGATAATATGAAAACCTTATATTTAAGAATTAGTTTTTTAATGTTATTAAGAACATTTACAAAAGTTCGTAATAAACTTAAAAAAAATTATAAAGGGATATTTACAAAAAAAAACATTGAGCGTCAAGCATAAAATTAGTATGACAATGTAATTACTGTACGATGAAAATACTTGACGATGAAAATACCGACGATGTAGTGAATCACGATGAATTTACTATGCCATGAAATTACGGCGATGAAATTACAGTGAACCCTAAAAAAACGTCATGAAAGCGAAGAGGTAATAATGGTGCATAATTCGAGCGAGGTAGTAGGTCTCAATTTATTGGCTAAATTTGAACCAATAAAATTAATTATTCTACTTGAATGACATCACAGATAAAAATGCCTCATTATGTATATGTAAACGGTGATGTGGTGATTTTATTCATTTGAAGATCATGCACACATTGATCTGTATATTTTCGCAAAACACATAAGTGAAAACTTATGCCATTACACAACCAATTTTGAAAAAACTGTTCAAAGCAAAATATTTTATATACAAAGTCAACGAGTACTTAGTTGAAAAAAATTTTTTTTGACTTTTTGTAATATCTTTTAGTTTTTTTCAATTCTTCTTTTACATTTCCTCCTTAAAATACATTTTTGCTCTTGAATTTTGTGGTTTTTATCTTTTTTGTAGAATCTGGATCAATTTTATAAAAAAAAATTTACTTCCTGTCTATCATTTGTAAATTTAATCGATCTGCTACAGGCCGCGCCCTTGGTAGATCCTGCACTGATTGGATCAATTTGATTTAATCATTGAATCAATATCAAATCAGAACAGTTTATTCAATTTCGCATTGAAGAATAAATTTTATGTTAAATTATTGATTTACCATTTATATTGTTAATATTATTACTAAAAATGGGGAAAATTGATTATTCGAATTGAGGGGTTAGATATATACTATGTCTGGCAAACTTACTAACATACAATTTATATACATTTCATTGTTTTTTTGTTGTCTCGCGTGGTCTTTCCAGACCACTGATATATAATAATTATTAATCTTTTATTCAATAAAAACTTAAAAATTAGAACTTTTAGTAATAAATGTTTGGATTTTATTCAAATATGATGTCTAAGAGTGTTTTTACTTTTGTGCTCAATGATATTCTTCTTCTGAAAATCATATCTAAAATTTTTTATCGAAACATTCTTTGTTTTTTTGAATAATATGACATAAAAAGGCTTGAAAAGTGTAAAAAATTAATATTTATTTGTTCAAACATATTAAATATTTTGTCTTCAAAGAAACGACTTAAATGATTGTAAAAATCAACCACTCAAAGTTTATTTGTTTTAAAACGAGCATAAAATTGTAAGATTTGCTATTTCAAGTATTGAAAAACTTTTTCACTAGTAGAAAAGGTGACAAATTTACTATGCTTTAATTAATTTTACTATATTAAGTTATAAAATTTCGCGTAATACTGTCTACAACTTTATATAAATGTGGCGGCATCCATGATCTCTGATGCGCTTAAATCAATTTATGCCAAAAAAAAGTCATTTCTCACGTGGAAGAAGTTTAAGGTTTTCACCTTAAAATGAAGCAAATATTTTATCATTATATTAAACTTAATGTTCTTAATTGTATAAAAAAGGAAAAAAAATTTTCTAAAAATCTTTTTAAATTATATAGCCTAAATTTTTAAAATAAATAAACACATATATTTTATTCTGCGCCTATAGTTATAAATAATTAGTCGGTCTCGTTGTCAATTAGAATTAAACTTCCTCAATTTTATGTCAATCATTATATTTCAACCAATCAGAATGATCCTATTGGCAGACAGACACACAGACGCTAGGCTATTATAATATAGATTCAAAAATATTATTAACCTAATATTTAATATAAATATTAAACAATTTATAATTTTGCAATGAAATTTTTTTTTATAGAATTTAGTTATACTAACTAACCAATCAAAAAGGAATATTACTTTTTGCCGACATTTCTCTGTTTGTATGAGATTTGATATTTATTCCTGGAAAATATCTTCACAAAATATTAGTATTGCATGAATTTTATATATAAGAATATTAGAAGAGATTTCTTCTTTAACTCGTATGATGATATGATTTAGCAAAGGTCACCATTACTTCACACATCCCTTTGTGTAGAACCATTTTTAAATATAAATCTTTTTTACTTTACAGCGCTTGTAAAAAAATATTTTTTTTACAAATATAGTATTATCTATATATTTGAGTTTACATCAATCCCCTCTAACAATTTGAGATTTATATAATAAGAGACCAAATGCTTTTTCGTCCCGTGTAATGAGTTCAAGGAAGCGGCATCAAAACTTGCTAAGAATATACAAGGGAAAAAGTAAAACTTAATAATGTGCTTTCTTTCTGTTCAACCTTTGAACCCTCGTAAAAGCTTAATTCTGCTTCTGAAGATGGAAAAGAGGTGGAACAGTTTGGTATTGTTCCAGCGTCATCCTTATCTCTGCGATTATCGGAAGACTATTTACTTGGATGCAATTCCAAAAAAAAAATTAAAAAAAAAGCCAAAAATCAAAAGATAGTCTTCGAATAATAAATTTTTGTAAATTACATCTTTGAAAAATTTTGGTAAATTCAAAAAAAAGCTCAGAATTTTTAGATATTTCATTCAACTCGCCAAAACGTTTGTATTTGTAAACAGGAGTCCGCAAAATTAAGAGATTTTTTTTCTTTTACCCATTTTTTTTAATAAATAAATATTTACAATTATTTTCTGTTGTCAGCAATACCAATATTTGGAAAATATATTAATGATATAGAGAACTTGAAAATCTATAGTTTTTAAGATGATTTTTCAGTCAGAAGTTTAACTTCATTGAAAGTAAATTTTCTACAATGGTATTTTATTTACCAAGAATAATAAAGGTATGCATTGTTTGAGAAATCATTTAAAGTAGTTAGTGAAATCACCTTTTGTGTAAATTGACAAATATAATTTTGGATAAACATTTTCTAAATTCCATTAAAATTATTGTTACTTTGAAAGTTCTAGAGGGGTCTAGAACGGTCTCTAGCAGCTGACTGGCTATGGGGCTGTGTTGGTTTGTTAACGGTTTCTTTCCTGATATGACAGGGTGAGATATCCTAGACAAAAACAGTAAAAATTTATACAAAAAATATGACAATTTGAAATTCGTTGGCCCTTATTCGTGTGTTTAGGGTCAAAGGATCCCCAAGCCAGCCTGAGATCGGAGCGGGAGCCATAAAATATTATATTTGCTTCGGAGCCACACAATTTTGAGGCGACTCTGAAGCGTTGTTTTTGATATTTTAATAGATAGAAATAAAATAGACTTTATTACTTCTTCTGAATAAATGATTTCATAAAGGTTCAAGAGTGGACGAAAACGGTGATAAATTACGTTTGTATTGAAATTACAGGAACACGCATACACAAAATGGATTGATATCAAAAGGAGATTGTAGGCGCCTTCAAGTTTGTGGAGTGAATTGATTGCATACCCAACTCAGTGACCACTTCAAGTTGGTGAGTAGAAATTTGAGTGCTTTTGTCCACTGCTCCTCCGAGTTGAATTGCGCTTTGATGGAGCAGGAAGTGGAGGTCGCTGCCTCTTGCAAGCGACCATTCACGATTTCGTAGGGCAGTTTGAAAGTTTTGTCATTTCGCTGCAACTCCTTCACCAACTGCTGAAAGCATTCCAGAAAGGAGAGCATCGCCTGATCAAATTTGGTGTCCCAGAAGAATTTTATGCCGCCCGAAAAATATAGCGGCAGTTCTTTCACTGAAGAAGAGTCTGTGAAGGCTTTGATGTAGGAGCAAGCTCCGAAAGGCACGAGAGAAAATCGCTTGAAAGAAAAGTTGATGTGATTGGCTAGTGAGTGGAGGAGGAAGGTGGTTTGGCCCCAAGCATGATTTATTTCGGGCCAGGGAACAATAGTCGTTCCGGCGGATCTGCCAAAACGAAAGGAATTGATAGCGAGAAAGGGACCGCGTTCCCGGATTTCAAAAACGACTTCAAGCGCCTTAACCCTGTGCCATTTGTCAATGCAGAATTGGGTGTATTTGAGTTCACTCTTCAAATGTTCATTCTCATCTTCAATCTCTCCCAGCTGAAGTTCAACGCCTTTGTGCTGCAGATACAACTTCTCCTTGCGTTGTTGAAGCACCTCCACCTTCTCCAACTCCTCCACGATCTGCGTTTCCTGATTCCGCAACTCCGCTTTCAGAGCTGCCAGTTGTTGCTCCAGTTCCGCCTCCTCTCGCTCCAGATCCTCATCTTCACGCGCACCGCCCTCCTCTGAGAAAGAAGCCTCCAAGCCCTTATCTTCCTCCTTCTGCAGGTATTGCTGATAGAGAGCAATGTCCTGCTCCACCTTCATCAAGTCATCGTTCACGCACTCCATCAGCACGTCTGCGCACTCCTGGCAAAGAGCGTGCTCAATCTCAATGTCATTGGTGTGCACGTCATAGACGTAGGAGAGCGTCTTCACTTTTTTACTGAGTGTGGATGGAGTTGATTGCTGTTCTTCCTTTTTTTCTTGCTGTTGGAAGAAGTCGTCTGCATCTTCAACGTTGAAACTTTTTGCGGCACTTGGCAATGGAGCTTCAGGGTGGCCTTTCAAATGCTTGGACTTGAAGAAGTTTGGCTGAAGGGAGGAATGAATGGTGAGAGGCTGACAACATCTGCAGCACAGGGATACATCTGATTGGTGACAAACATTGCTCATCTAAGATTGTGTTGGCAAGAACTTCTACATTCAAATCTCTTCATCTAGATAAATCAAAATTCAAATTCAAAAATAATAACTACCAAAATCATTGTATCAAAAAGAGAGATCGAATTACAATAGCTTTCGTGATAGAAGAGTATTTGTATATGTATTTAAGACTAGAAAATAAGCGTTTGATCCAACCCTGATGTACTGTGAATATAGATTTACACCAGGCTCAATTCTATCGAATGAATTTTAAGCATTCCTTATTAATTATATTCATGCACAGAGATTGGATGAAACACTAATTAACAATTAACCAATTAGATGAGTGCACATGAATAAACTATGCAATTAGCTGAACCAACTAAACAAAGAAAATTGACCTTTCTTTGCAAAGAGTAATCAATTTCATGTATATTAACTTGTTCATAGAATTTTAAAATGAACATTATTTCCTATTATTTTGAAACCCCCTTTTTCTACATCCAGGGACGGCAGCATCATATACCTTTTATTTAAGAAAGAAGTATTTTGATAACGGCTCTAAAACAAAATGATTCGCCCCCAATTATTTCCTTACCGTTTTGTTAGCACGGTGTTGACTAGTAGCCATCAGACTAGTTAATTAGATCAAATAGTTTGTTTTATCTTTTTTTCGCTATTACGCGAAATTTGATCAGAACTACATTTTACCTCAACCTGCGACGCAAAATAATATTTTAGACGTAGCGTACTCACGTAATAGAAAACACCAAACGTGACAAATATGAAAACACTATCCTGAATTTTGCATGAAACGAGATACCTATCTATTACACAGCACAGCGAAACAGAGCTTCCATTTGATGGCCAATCTCCAACTTGATAAAAATTTTCTGCGCAATAAATTATTTAGTAAATTTTTTTAAAAAACCTGAACTTCCGTTCCTTCCCTTCCAAAGAAAATTTTTAAAGACAGAGATTGAATGCTTTTTATTGTGTCTAGACTAGACTATGCCACATTTCAGTACATATATAGCATACAGAATAAGCTTTGCATATAGCTAAATAAAATAGCGCAATACGTTGGTCTTTAACAGATAACATATTCGAGGTGAGTCAAGGTGTTGGAATTAAGATTAAAAATGAAGCCACACAAATAGTCAAAATATTTTGCTAAAATCGACCAACCCAAAGCGTATTTTTAACATTCTGTGTGGCAAGTTGAGTACTTCAACTGAATTTATATATTAAATCTAAAACTGCGTGTTTTTATACTAAAAATAAGCCTAAGAAATGATATCAAGTATTGAAGTAAATGCAAGCTCAAGAAAACTGAATAAGATCCTATATTCTAATAAGCAATCTTAATTTCTAATATCTATTTCAAACATTAATTTAGAAAGTTACCAAGATTATGAATATGATGAGAAGCCGTACAATGAAGGTAACTTATTTAAATAATTGAAAAATATTTTCGAATATTAAATTTTTATGTATATATATTCATATTTATAATGTAGTAAAAAAATATTAAATTTCAAAAATAAAATTTATTAAAAAAAAATTAATAATAAAAGGAAGGACAGCGAGTTGAAGGAATTGAAGGAAGAGTGCATCGAGATGGAAAATCTAGAATCAATAAAATGCATGAAGAGAGAGTAAAAATCAAAAATAAATATTACAATAAATATGAGAATAACAAGATAAATTATTATATGCATTTATTTATTTTAGATATATCAGGAACAGCTGGAGGCAATAAACTATATTCCATGTTCTCAACTTATTTTATTCTTTTTCCTTAAAAAATTGGTAGATAAGCTTTAAATTAAAATTTATATGAATAAATTTGAATTTATTAAATTTCTAAAACAAAAAAATTTAGAGAAATATATTTGAATTCAGTTCTTATTGTTTTCTTGAAAATTCAACTATTATAAATATGTTATCTCAACATAAGCTGTTATTTAAAATAGTCTGTAAAATTCGTAAATCTTTTTTAGGTATATAATTTAAAGTAGAACAATGTTCATTGTAGTAAAAATATTATGCGAATGTATTGTTGGCCTCCCTTTCTGTTCGGCAAGTATTTCTACTAAGTCATAAAATTTCACTACATACAGAAACAATAAATGTTCAAACCAAAAATTGTTTTGCTGAAATATGCTTAGCATTTTTTATATATTCTTCATACACTATACTTTACAATATCATAGATAGCATACTTTCAGAAAAATTGAAATATAAATACATAATATTAATTTAAAAACTAAAACACATATGAAACCTATGTGATGATTTTGAAGGAAAAATTATTTTGCTTGCGTTTGCTTTTAATCATTCTAGAAATTCATCATACATAACTACATAAAAATTAAATCATTCTAAAAACTATTTAGGCGTTGGAAGCAAAAAAAAAGAAATTTTATTTTCATAGTTGACAAATCAAAATACTATGCTCACAATGGATGATGAATACTGTTAAATATTTATTAAACATAAATATCACATTTTAAAACATTATCTAAAATATATTAAAATTATCTAATACAAAATTAAATTTTAAGACCAATGTTATTGATACTGTTATATCTAATAAACATTAAAGTTTCAAAAGTGGTTTCATTAAATTGACATCTATATTTGAATGAGAGAGAGAGACGCTGTTAATAGGGTAAGAAAGTTAATGGAGTGAATGAATTACATCTTAGTAGCCAAAATCGGTTTCTGTTCTTCCTAAAGAAAAAAAAATTATTAAAAAGAATTGTAAAAGAACATAATAAATCAGGTTAGTTTGAGACGAGAAAAAATAAAAAGAATAATTGTATAAAGACAAAGCGATTGAGTTAAAATTTTTAAAAAAGAATAATTACTCATTAAGGTAGGATAAAAGAAGAAAGAAAATATAAGCAACGAGAAGTATAAAATTCTAAGAAATAAATTAAGTTCAAGAGTCAAACAATCGCATTCAAAATGATGAATTTATGATTTAATATCAAAATACGTTGTATCTAGAAGAAATTTAAAACATCCCTTTTGGATTTATTTAATGTTTTTTAGAACAATATCCTTATGGAGAACCCTCTCAAAAGCCATGTAAGTAAAACTATTGTAATTCACTTTATATTAAATATTTATTCATAAGTAATATTTAGACAAGAATTATCAACATCCCTATGGAAATCGAGAAACGCCATATAGAAAAGAATATCCTTCTCATAAAGAAAGTAGTTATGGAGAGGATGAATATATTGACTACGGTGAATGTGGAAATCCTCAAACGATAGTTGAACCAATTGGAAGTTGCAGCCATAGAGTCGGAAAGATTATTCATGGCAATCCGTCTCGACCACATAGTTGGCCATGGCAAGTAAATTTAAGTATTCATTACATTAATACTGTAAAAATTGCATATATTATTGTATTTAGTATATCTTTAATTTAAGACGAAGATTTTGGGCCGGGGACTAATAAATCAATAAATGGACAATGACGTTTAATTACAAACTTGCCCATTTTTCTTATAAAGAATTTTTTTAATTTATATTGTATAGTTTTGTCAATGGATGTCTTTTTCCTAATTATTTCCATAAGAAATAATTATATTAATTTATCAGGGCGAGTAAAAGTCAATAAAGTCAACTTTTATTTCCGTTTAGCAAAAACTCTTTGAAGAAGATCTTTACTTGTTTAGTCTAAAAATTTTTGAACTAATTTCAAATTTTTAAGTCAATCAAAGTCAATTTTTTGAGTTTAAGTCAATAAAGTCAATTTTTATATTTAACACTTTTTGATTCAATGTGCCTAAAATTGTTATAAGCGATACATACAAGATTTTTTCTTTATATCAACACTTTCACAATAGTTGGGCTTTTTTTCATCTAATAAAAGGTTTTACTGTAAAGTTTGCCTGACTGAGGTTAAACATGAAGATGTTTTTTGTAAGACACATTTTTTCTGTTGACAAACGCGGTTACATACAATATATCGCTCCAGAAGTTATGGAATTTTTTACCCAAACTCTTTTTATCATTGCATGTTTTTCACATCTTTTACACAAGTTTACCTTAAAAGTTAAGTTATGCTGCAAAATTGTAGATTACAGGTATTAAATCATTCAAAATTAGTAATAGAAAAAGACGTTCTCTTTTCAAACCTATAGGCAACACTTTAGTTCCAAATTTTAAACATTAAAATTGTAATGAAATAGACAAATTGGTTGCAAGCAGCAAAATATTTACCTTAAAATTTTCCAGCAGTGAAGAAATTAATGATAAAAATGATGGAATTTTATTGCCAAATATCAAGAAATTGTTAAAAAAAAGAAAATCTGTGTCAAAACATGCTAACAATAATTAGAGAATATTCACGATTCATTGAATTAGTAGGAAAAAGCCAACATAGAGACTTTTTGAGTCGAAGATGCCTTTACTTGTTTCAACATTATTTCATTTAAGACGAATGTGGCGTAAAAAGTTATCTTGAAAATGATTCAAATAAAATGAAATCAATAAAATCATGAATATCGAAAACTCAAATATCTCTCGCAGTACTTATCCCAAATGACAAAATTGTCAAGTTTTAACTTTAGAAGTAGAAAGATCTTTTTCTAAACTGAAAAAACTGCTAGAAAATGATCGAATTTTAAATCCGAAAATGTCATTAATTATATGTTATTGCATTACAAAGTCATGGATTCTTTGAAATTATTTTCAATACTTTATCTAAAATGTTCATAGTTGTTCAATTCAATGAAACTTTAAAAAGTCAATTTTTTCTCTGAGTAAAAGTCAATTTTTTCCAATTTTTTCTCGCCCTGTTAATTATAAAAAATATTTTATATACAAACATATTTTGAGGGTCTTCTAATTTTAAAATTAGGAAAATTTAGCTAAAAATTTTATAAATTAATTCATTCAAAATGTTATTCTAACTTCTTTTTGATTTCATCACATAACACTAGAAACCATGAATTGATCCCTAAGGCTCCAGACTCATAAAAACTAAAATCACAAATAACTCTCATCTTCAAGAATACTGCGAGCATATAGACTACGGCTGAAAGTATAAATGTACAGAAAATAACGATTATAATGCTAATCTGGGATAGCAGTCTCACGTGATATTTAGGCTTGTAATTAACCATTTCGTACTCGGTCGATCAGACCGAGCTTGTTGTCAATACTCTAGACTTTTCGTTAGGCATGATGCAGGTAGGACAGTTTAGTATATCAGAGAGGAACTGATATGTCCATTTAACAGATGAGTTTATATACATATAAATTAATTGCAGTTAATAAGTTTTTGTAGGATTTACGATCGAAAATTCTCATATCGTAACATAACGAAACTGCAACTGTAAATTGGCATCCTTGATGATACACTGTTGTTCACGTTTATCATACACTGTTGTTCACACAGTGATGATATACTCTTGTTCAAGTCAAACAAACTTTTGCCGACAGTTATAATTATCTGCACGTCAAAATAGACTTGCTTCATGTGTATAATCATGTACAACCTGCAAAAAAAGCGGGAATCAATGCATACCGCATTGTAAGCGATTTCGCGGTATAGCGATGAGCGTTATACCGGTTATTGACTGTATAATGTATACTAAATGTATAAATAGATAAAATATTATTTAAGTTAGTAGTTTTTTAAAATGCAAATGTATGTGAAAAATTTCTTCCTAAAATAAGATTTACGTTGGAAATATTTTTTTAAATAATGACCTTAAAGAAGTATACAAAAGAATTTTTAGAATTAGAATAGAATTTATTTGTATCCAAAATTGTTACATTTAAGCTACACAAATGATGCAGTATATAAAAAAACGAAGGAAATTTAATGCTCGATCCCACAGAAAGACAAGCTTCATTAAGATGAGGACCCCGAAGTAATTGAATGAGTAAATTGAAATTTTGAAGGCGAAAATTTTAAAAAATAACAGGTTTCAAAGAAAGTAAAAAAGTTAAAATATTATATAAAACCAAGTATATAATTTTCTATATAAAATTATGTATTAAAAAACTATAATTAAACTAAATACTATAATAGTAACTAATTAGGCTAACTAGAATAGAGAACAATTTAATAAAGAAATTGTAATTAATTTACAGGGCTTAAAATCAAATTTTACACGTGGAAAATGATAGATAGATCATTCATAATTTCTAAACTATGCTATATCATTCGCACTAAAATAAGGGCTAATATAGAATCAAATGATGAATTCGTTGGTAGATATCATAGTGGCCTAAATTTAGGGTTTTAATCCAGTGATCATAGATTTGATTCCAAATTGCCGAAGCTAACAAATTCAGAAAGTCCTAACAAACTAAAAAGTTTCAATTTTTAAAAACATATTTTATAGGATGAAGATTTCTAACTTCAGAATATTGCGAATATTTGTAGCATAGATGTGATACTGACAACCAATAAAATTTGCTTAAAATATTTCAATACAAAATACGCTCATTACTTTTGTAAAGATATGAACAATATACTTTGATATTTACATCTAATATGCTCATAATATAAAACTCAATATTGTTTTCCAACATTTGTACAATGATTTATATCGTTAACAAAATAAAGAAATATAATTTATCAAAATTTTTTAATTGTAACATTAAAATAAAAACTCGATTTAAATTTGTAAAGAAAACTCTTAACGGTACATCTATGGGTTTTGATGACTTAAGGACTTGGGTTCGATCCCCCATCAAACCTCATTTTCTAGATGCAAGAAACGTAATTGTGCCTTCTCGATGAAAATACCCCACAGTACCTTTACCTTTTCTTTGGATATCAACAATATTTGAGTTTAAGTTTATAAAAATAGAGTATTTGATTTTAAATTGGAAACATTTAAGGTTGCACTAATACGCTTTGGCAAATTAAAGTGTGGCGCTTCGATGATAAGTCAATCATGGATACTTACAGCTGCTCACTGCATTGAAAAGTGAAAATAATATTTTATTTTATGTATAAAATATGATATACTATCTTTTTGAACAAAATTACCGAAATTTTTAGGTGTCTTGAATGGTGTCAGGACAAAATCACCCATCTCAGCTGTTTTATCCAGACATATAGATACATACATACACACGCATACATTGATACATAAATACACACATACATATATAGTAGTAAAATTATTTGCTCTTTTTTCTAACAAAGCAATTTTTCTTACTAAATCTACGCACAAAGCGTTCATTTAGAAGTCACTTTACTTCCTTCCACCCATAGAAGATGGAGTTCCAATAGCTTCATTTGCAAAACGAATTATCAAAAAGTGTGGTATCATAAAAACATCATGTAAAGCAAAAGTAAAAGTGAAGCAAGATGAGGTCATCGAGGAGTTACACTAGTTACACACATGCACCAGATACAGCAAAATGTGAAGCCACAAAAGTATTGCAAGAAATTAAAGAACGAGCACAACAAACAGAAGAGATCACACAACAAATAATTTCGCTAAAAGTTGTGCATCTATACCAGAAGAGGTAGCTACAAAATGACCTCGAATCCATTTCGACGCAATGAGCGAAAAAAGATAAACTATTTACCGTTACCATCTGTATAAAAACAACCAGAGTTGAAAATTTCTTGTTGCATGATTCAACGTTTGCGCCAAGAGGATGTCGATATTTGGAACGACCAAGTGCATTACATTTTTAAAACATCATCCTCATTGGTGTTTGAATGGAACATTTAAAATGGTCATTGACCTTTTTATCCAACTATATAGAATTTATGCCGTTGTGGATAATCACACTATACCCTGCATCTATTCACTATTGCCCGATAAGACCCAAACAACATATAACAAATTTATAGAAACAAATTGCTCTGAAAGAGCAAAGCTGAACACTTTGATAATGCACTTTCCTGAAGCTGATATTAAAGGTAGCTTTTTTACAGAAAAATACAAGAGTTTTCTTTTCAAAAACATTATCAAAAAAAGGATGATTTTTTTCTTTAAAGGAGAATGATAGCAGCCCTTGCCTTTATTCTCCCTGAATCTGTTCATGAATCGTTTGAAGAACTTTATGATATTATGTCAGAAAGAAGTATGCCAATTTTGAATTATTTTGAGCATCACTATATTGGCGAACCATGTAGACGAGGATGCCGAGAACCCACATTTAGGATACCTCTGTGGAATGTGTATGTAGGAACAAACAATGAACTTAATCGCACAAATAATTCTGCGAAAGGATGGCATCGCAGCTTCGTATCATTTGCTGAGTGTTCCCATCCAGTGATCTGGAAGTGTATGAGGCTGTTAGAGCGTGAAATCAACTTTCAAGATGTTTTGATAACTCAGAATACTGGTGGTTTTGTTAGCGAACCACCTAGAAAGAAATATAAGGTGGCCGAATCTCGAATCAATTCAATTGGGCTAACGTACCAAGAAAAGACGAATTTAGATGAACTTAGGGTTATTGCATTTAACTTAGGCTTTTAAACACACGTTTACTCTTATAATAAATATTTTAGCATTTTAAAATCTTAATTAAATTTGAGATTTTATTTTTAGTTAATTATACTCCTCAATCTTCATCACCTTACTTTTATGACCTTCTTAAGCTCTTGTTTCCGATGTTGATCGAATTTGCTTCTAGAAAGGAAAATTTTATAGTGTGTATTTTCATAATGTATAGTTTCAGCACATTTGAGCCCCCATAAAGTAATTTATGGGGTAAATAATAAAGTAATAATAGTAAATTAATAGAGAAAATTTTTTTTATCTTTAGCTTTGGTCGTAATTGTTCATTCATTGTGAATTGAGCAAGTTGAGTTCTATATGTGGTATTAGATTTGCTAAAGAGCTACGGTGTGATGGGTGTTGCTAGACGTCATGTAATGAGATTGGAAGCTCTTTCAAGCAAAAATTCTATGGATGATAAAATTTCTATGCATGACTATTGCTTTTATTTCCATATATACAAGTAATTTCCCTTCAGTTTGGGCAAATTTAAGCAAGTCTGGGTTTGTTTTGTTTAAAAAAAACTCGCATTAACAGATTAAATAGGGAGAACTTAAAGAGTATCAAATTGAATACAAATGAAAATCTAAGTTATATGTATTTGTTTGATTTTAGCGAATAAAATTTTGAGTGGATGGAGCATGAGTTTATAATTTTGAAGTTTAAGGAAGAAAGTGACTAAAATGATGAGAAGTTGTCTCCTGTGTTAAACCTCTTGATGTTAAGATATAAATTTAACAAATAGTAATCCATAGTAAATTATATTTAATGTGTTAATAATATTTATATATTTTTACCATATCCCTTTATTTGTGGGGTTTAAATTAAATTCACCTGAGATATAAATATAATCACTTCCATTTTATATAAACTTCTTAAACCTCCAAAAGTTAAACAAGAAAGAAAACTCTTATATATTTTAAATAACTAAAACAAATGAAAATTATTACCTTATACATATAAGTTTATTCGAGCATATGTTATAATAACCTCCAATAATTTTACATTGAAATATTGCTAGAATTTTATGACTGAGATTGTAAATTTAAAATATTTTTCATTCCAAGAAGATTAATTTTTACAATAAAAATTTATTAAAGTTTACAAATAGAAAAAGCAATTTTTTTATGTATCTAATATTAAAAAATTAATTTGACTAAAATACGTCCTTTTTTCAAACTTTTAGTGTAAAATGGCTAAATCCTTATTTCACACAAGGCCATTTAAATCCTTGTATTTAATAAACATTAAAAAAGGAATTTAATAAAATATTTTTTATTTTTTTACATTGTGTTTTACTTTTTTTAAATTTCTATTTGACATCAGTTTTAAAATTTTCTTGAAAGCATGATGATATTACGAATTACATCTTAATCACTATAAAATTTTTTAGAACCTGAATCATGAAATTCTAGCATTTATTCAATAAAAATTTATAAGTAGGTATTTTTATAATGTTTCCTTCCAGTAATGAATATCAAAACATACTGATAAATATAGGTATTGACTAAAATTTATCAGTGGTTGTCTCTTATATCTTCAAACTCTTGCGTTTTGTAAAAATATAGAGGGAAAAGGAATATTTTTTTATATCTCAGAGATTTAAATAATACAAAGTGTAAATCACTTTTATAATAAATTTACTCTTTTCAAATTTAAATTAAAAAAGTTTTAGAACGAGTTAAAATACACATTTCCAATAATAATGGTAAATAAAAAAATGGCTTTGTTGCATGGAAGACAAATTAAAAAATTTCAACCAACAAATAATAATTACTTATAAAAATTTAGCTCAAAAGTTTCTATAATTTTTATTCAAGTGAAAAAACTAAAATAAATGCTATAAATAAATCAAAGATAAATCAATTAAAAAAATTCTAAAAACAAAGAGTCAATTTTCATTATTTAAGGGAAAAAATATATGATAGAAAATTGACATAAAAGTATTTCTATAAAGTTTAAATTTTTATTAAATATATTTCTATAAATTAGGAATGATAAGTTTTTAAATTTCAGAGGTACAGTAAAAGATTACAAAGTTTTAGTTGGAGGACATGATTTGAGTGACAGATCTGATGGAAGTGAAATCATTGGCATTGAAAAAAAAGTTGTGCATCCGGATTGGAGCAGAAAGATTTTGAAGGTAATATTATTAAATAGTTTCAATTATTTATTAAAAAAATTATTACATATTATAAGTTCAAAAAATATGACTTTTGGACAATTTTCATCAGGCAATAAACTAAAGGAAACATTGTAGTTCTCTTGCCTTGTTTATTATAAAAAAATAAATTTTATGAATAATACTTATATGTCATTCATCACATTTCATTTTTTCCTGATAACCTGACTGTCCTTTTTTCAAACTTTTAGTATAAAATGGCTAAATCCTTATTTTGGGTAGATTCTTACATTCAAATTTTAATTTATTTTTATTAAAATATTTTTATTTTTTTTTACATTGTATTTTTACTCTTTTTAAATTTTTATTTGACATCAGTTTCAAAATTTTCGTGATATTACGAATTACATCTTAATCACTATAAAATTTTTTAGAACCTGAATCATGAAATTCTAGCATTTATTCCATTAATTATATTCCCATGATATTTTTATCCCTACAAAATTACGAAATTTTTTTTTGCTCTATAACTATTCTCTTTTATTAATTCTAATTCAATATTTTGTTTTGAAATTTTACTACATTATGATAGATGTATTTATAAAGTTTAGGTAACCTATAGTTTTGGGCGACGCTATTGAGATTTTAAGTGGATTTATCTGTTGATTTCGGAAACCAGATGTTTGCTCGGTTACACTTGTAAAACAGTGCATTTATCAATTCATAAAATTTTATATTTAGAAACAAAATCTTTGACAGATATGCCCATTGAGGTAAAATAATTATAACAAATATAAAAAATTGTAAAAACTGGACACTTTATTGATGCTTTTGCTAACTAGTTTCGGAGTATAAACTCCTTTTTCGAAGCAAATATATAAATGACAAAAAAAATAGTGAAAAAATAATAAAAAAAATAAAAATAAAAATATTTTTTTTTTCATTTTTTTATCTTTTATATATTTGCTTTGAAAAAGGAGTTACTCCGAAATTAGTTAGCAAAATCAGCAATAAAGTGTCCAGTTTTTACAATTTTTTATATTTGTCATAAATTTTTTTTTCTTATTTTGAAATTGGATAATTATTAAAATATAATTAATTCATTTGAAGATTAGATACTTGGTTAATTAATCGCCTTACTTAGTAATTATTAGACTAGTTAGTCATTTTGTTAGTTGATAAGCTAGATGTGTTTTAAAAAAAATTTATAATAAAAATTCCATTTTTTTGGCTTTTTTTTAATTATAAAAATAACATTGTTATAATTATAAAGATTATCATTATTTTGACATCTTTAAAATTAATAACTCTTTTTTGATTTTTATTCTTGGGGTTTCGCTCCTGCATCAAATCTTACTATTGACATTTGCCCAATTTTAATAATAGAAACAATAACGTATCCATTTTTAGGAATTGGAATAAAATAATTTCAAAAAAAAAATTTTTTTATTATTTTTTTTGAATAATCTTGAGTTCTAGCAAGCACCAAGCCTTCGTTGTTTATAGTTCGACCTTAACGCTTGGAATTTTGCCTTCCCGATAAAAACATCACCATTTACCTTTTATCCTAATTTTAAGTTAATAAAATTTATTTGTTTTATACAGTTAAAAATAAAATAATAAAAAAAAAATAAAAAAAACATAATTAGGGTAAGAACATTTTTATTATAATAAAAACATGTTAAATGAACATAATTAATAAGAAAATAGATGCTATAAAATTTAATCAAAAATTCCTCATTTTGTTTTTATCAATTAAATATAATTATTATTTTAATTTTTTTTAACTATAAAATATGCATTTAACTTTTATAAATTTATATTTTTGCATAGATATACTTGAATATTTTTTAAATAAAATTGTCGGCCAATGGTTTAGTGGTAGGAGCGCAGGATTCCAATCCAGTTGGTTTGGGTTCGATTCACGATCGTGACTATTCCTAGCATCTGTTTAGCTATACAAGATTATTCTTCTATTAGATGCGATACAGACAAATAAAAATTTAAAATAACAAAAAAAATTCCATACTGATAGATGCCAGCTTTGGGATGCGAAACCAGAAGAAGTTTTTAGAAGCAAAACCGAGACATATGGTAATCTTTATATATATATGAAATTTATAATGGCGTTGAACAAGCCTTCAAACTTTTCAGTACAAAATCCATCACTAAACCTTTTGTCCCTACCAAACATATGGAGCTTTTCACCGTTGCTACTGTGTGCGACTAACTCCTAATTCTAGTATAATCAGGTTAAGTTAGAACTGGATAATATCAAGTCTTGCAACAAGTATACTGTAGCAACTAAATTTAAAGTAAAACTTTCAAACAACTAAAGTGCATTTTCGCGACTGGCGAACTGAACGGATGAAAGCCAAAGAACTCATTCAATTGTAAATATAAAATGGAACAGTATGCACTTATTTTTGAATTTCAAAATTATAGAGTAAAACAATCACGTCAATACAATAGTGAAGCATTTGCTCCTCCAGCCTTGTCTAGATAGAAGTAAATTTGCATGCCGCGGACACGTTCCGGTCCTTCAAACTGGATTTGAGAAGCTGATGTTTACAATGCTAACAATCCTCATCCTTTCTTTTCCTTTCTTGCCAAAAAGTTGCACAAATATAGCAGTTCGGATCTTAATGAGTTAAGATGAGAAATTTTAGGGATGACAAATTATCAGCCATAAAATACGTATATTAACATATGGTATTAATTCTTTTCTTTATTTTCTCGCTTTCATGATAGAATGACATCGCTTTGGTGAAGCTGGAGAGAGGCATAAAATTCAAAAAATCTGTCCAACCCATCTGCCTGCCTGTCAAAGATTTTGAAGTGAGTGACTTCACGCCATGCCAAGCTATTGGATGGGGCATAACGGAAAGTAATTTTTGATATAAATCCTTTTATTTTATTTCCCAATCCCTTTCTTTTTGACTGTTTTTAACATCAATATAAAAAATTAAGCATATAAAAAATACCAGTATATTGCAGATGTGTTTTATTATGATTAGCTGAATTTATATATTCACTTTTTGTATTAACTAAAAAAAATGAAAAAAATGGTAGATCATATTTTTCACTTTACGTAGTAAACATTTTATGACGAATAGTTGAATTGATGAAACTTTCTTTTGACTTTTCAAATATTAAAATATAAGGTATATCTTGCTTCAAATTTTGCAAATATATTTTTTTAACATTTTTTGATAGTATTCAAATAAATTAAAATACTTGAGGAATTAGAAATAAAAAATCTAATTTTTTTATAATTTTAAAAAATTAATTTGCTCAATTTTAATAAATATTCAAGTTTGCTACATTTGGTTGTTAGGGTGTACCTATCAGCTTAAAAGTTGAAGGTCCGGGGTTCGATCCCCAAGGCTACCAACTCTTAAAAACAAATTCACAAAAACTGTGATTAACCATCTTTTAAGCATAATGCGAGCATATGGCCTTACGGCTGAAAGTGCTTTGATATCTCCAACCAACCAGCATATAATATTATTTTCAAGATTTTTTTGCATAATTTTTTTGTGTATATAGACGGCAAAACAAAAATTCTGCAAGAAACCTGTCTATCCGTCAATCCTAGGAAAGAGTGCAATGAATTTAATAAATATCCTAACCAAAGAAAAGTTGTCTGTTCCAAATCACGTGGCACAAATGTTTGCTTTGTAATATTTTTACTTATTTTAAAATATCATTTAAAATATTTATTAAAAAATAAAGAAGGGCTTGTCTACTTAATTTCAACCTGCTTGATTCACTCATTTGATTGGTTATATTGGTTATATTGATTGTCTACGAATGTGAACGACTTCAGAATTGATTTGGGAGTTGTATTGCTTTCATGGGACCGGCACTAATTTTGCCACTTTTAACTTTTTTTTATATTTATAATATATTTTTTAAAATTTTTTTATGTTTAAAAAATAAAATTTATTTCCATTTGAAATATTAGGTTTTTTTCGTTATAAAGCTACATTAATCTAAGAATCGTTTTCTGAATTCTTTTCTTCCTCTATGCCTACATCTTGAATAAAGGCTGTATAAAGTAAGCCTTTTATTCTGTATAGCTTTTATAGTATTTATCTTAATAATATTCATTCGATCAAAAAATATATATTTCCAAAAATTAGCTTCAATCAAAAATCTATCAGACTTTCTTTCAACTTCTACGTTTCCCTTTAGACTTATAAACGATAAAGATGATTTTTTTTCAAATTGATATTCATTTATATTTAGATATTTGTGATGGTAATCGATTTTTTATTGATAATTTACTTTTTTATTACTCTCACATTTTTTTCTTAATTAAGTAAGTAAGGACGTTCTTATGGCCCCTTTGACGAATCAAGAGGTTATCGAACTCCAAAAGTTCTTTTGCAATTTGATTTTGTCCTTTTGCAATTCTAACTAAATAGTCACATATGTTTTTTGAAATAATAATTAGTCAATTAAAAGAATGTGCCTTGATTAAAACGCAAAATTTTTTTATAAAAAAAGTAAATAAAAAATTAAAAAAAATTGTATTTTTAATTAGTTGTGAAACATTTAGAAAATTTAATGCGAAAATAATTTTAGAATGTCAAAAAAAGTTTGAATAAAAATGACACATATCAAAGTAATATAAATATAACAACATCCACAATCTGATATAATTGCAAATGGAAAAAATAGAATAGCATAAAGACTAAATAGAATTGCAAAAGGACAAAATAGAATTTGACATGTTATATCAATTTGAGTCATATTTAGCCCTTGCATATGAAATTTTGTAAAACACATTGGAAGATTTGCGAAAAAAGATGGTCCTGGCATTTATAAAGTCTGTCGGTCTCCTGGTTCGTCCTTAATAACCAATCAAATTAGAGAATCAAGCGTCATTCTAAGAAAACAAATTTGACATCAAGTCTTCATTACATAGAGGAATTTAGTATATAAAAAGTTAGTTAGTTACACTACTTAATAACTTTTGAGACTCTGAATAAGTGGTTGCTGTTTTGGTTCGAGGCCAGTGTTTGCCAAACTTTTCAAATCATTGATTAATGCTGTTACTGCGTTACAACATGTCTTCATTTATTCGTTTGTTTTCCTTTTTCCAATAATCCTGCTTCCCAATGAAATTTACAGAAAACAACTTTAATTCAATATTTTTATAAGTTGTCTGATATATTATTTTGAAATTTTTTTTATATGCAAGCTTATTCAAGTATTTTTAAAAAGTCACTTTTGTTGTTACCTCACTTTTTCTAATAAAAATAAGGTGTAATTTTGGACTTACTTTTTGAATTTAGGGTGATTCTGGTGGTCCACTAGCTTGCAAAGTGGATGGACGATGGACACTGATTGGAATAGCTTCCTTTGTCCACGGCACCTGCTATGGAACGAGCTTTTTCACGGATGTCTCCAATTACGCAAACTTCATCAAAGAAAACATACTGCGTTACTAGATCCCTCTTCTCCCACATATGTTCCCTCATGTCAACTTTTGACATGCTCTTACACTATCAGAGCTCAGTCACTCTTTTCCAAAAGATGGCGCTCATCAAATCTTTACACTGATGATGAACAAAAGTTTTCGATTATAAGAACATTCTTGAAAATAAATTTAATAATTCTTTTTTTACTCTACCAAATGAATTTGGAATGCGCTTCTGGAGATATAGCTCTTATAATCTACCTAATGACGTTTTGCTTGCTCAGAGTTTTGAAAGAAGCTGGACGAATTATGGAGAAATGAAAATGAAGTGTTATCTTCAGATGCAATTTTCACAGACATTAGCCTTTTCTATTGCCTGATAAAAAATATGTTGAATTCAGTTAATGTGTGTATATTTTACCTAAAATAAGATCTTTTATTTGAATAAAGACGAAACACACAAAAGACACACATAAACAGAGAAAAGGGTTAAAAAAATATAAGTGAGATAGGAGGGTTTCGATTGGTTGGATGAAAGTGAGTGACAGTGTGAATGTTGGGAAATATTGCTAAAAAAGTTCTTTCTAAGTACATGCAACTTGTGTCAACATTTTCACGAATCTTTTCAAATTCAGAGAAGAAGAAGAGCACAACGCGCAGATGCTTTGAGTAAATGCAGAGCAGGTGGAATCAATGAACAAGATTTCAAAGGGCACACATACAGACTGCTGGATGCGATTCAAGCAGGAAATGATTGACACGGGAAACGAAATGAGGGACTAATGACAAAGCGTGGATTAGATGGTTGCACTGTTTTTCATGAAGTATCTGCCTTCTTCCATATTGCACGTGCGAGACTTTTTGTTGAGAGTGAGCGCCACATTGGAAATCTCCTTCTTCACGATGCCATCCTTTACGATCAAGTCTGGATCACTCACACTCAAATCATTTTCGATTTTGTAGCGTGTTTTGTTAAGCCTCTTCTTTTGCAGCCACCTACAAATGGTGTTCCGCGCAACTATATCAACAATCACTTTCTGCAAAATATACAAACACATATGTTATTCAAATATCAATTTTACGCAAGGCATATCGTTTCAAAATAATTTTAGCGCTTTTTTGAGAAGAAAAAATTTATCCACTTGACATACTATTTAAGCTTTTTGTTAATAAATTCACACAAATAATTATTTGTTATATCTTGTAAAGGGAAAGATTTTTTTTAGATATTCTAATTACTCTGATAAATCGGGTCAAACAACTTTCAATTATTTGCGTTTGTACCAAAGGAAAGAACATTGTGATAAAACTCAACATCCAAGATAAACGTAAAATTACAAGTGATAAAACGAGTAAGCTTTTGAAATTCAACAAGAAATGACTCTCTCAATGGCATTGCTTTTAATGTCTGTTCACAAAGAAATGGAATTTAAATCAAATGAAGCTTTTGATGATTGATCGTTTTGCACGTTGCCAAGATGGACACACTTTTTTTTATGGGAGAATAGTTTTAGATAAGTAGATAAATAAAATTCATGCTTTTTATTTTTTCTTCCATCCGAAACACTTCCAGAATGAAGCTTTGGTATATTTAGCTATGGATATTATATATATTTTTTATGGAACTTTGTTCAGACTATATAAAGAATTCGGAATAATGAACTCTTGTTTAACAAGGATCGACTAGATATATTCGCAAAAAATGGATTTCAAGTTTTATTCAATTTGTTAAATTTCAGAAATTTGACTTTGAACCAAATCTTGCTGTAAAGTAAATTAAAAAAAAGAGAAACTTTCTATTGGTTTTAATAAAGGTGTATTTTAATCAAAGCATGCCGTTAATAGGCTTTACTAAATAATTATCAACTCTTTCTTAGTAAATGATATGAAATTCCAATTTATAAAAAAAATGATGGCGGATTTTTTGTTAGCGAATCACTAAGTTTGATTAGAACCTTAAAAAATATGGAAGTATAGAACTTTAGAACCTTTAAATTATAGATGGTGCGTCAAAAATAATTTAAAAAATATATTATATATTTAAATTTTTGAGAACATAAAGCAAACTTTGGTAGGCTTCGTAGACAAGTTTAAAATGAAAATATATTTCAGGAAGCATAAGACTTTTTTATTTAAATATAATTAAAAAAATTCATTTTTATTATATTTAACTAATTTTTTTATAAACTTTATTAATTTTAATCACAATTTCAATAAAAGAGTCTTATTGCTTCCTGAAATAAATTTTCATTTCAAACTTTCTATTAAAATTTTACAAAAATTTTTCAATTAAAAAAATTCATTTCATGTGTTGTCATGGGGTTTATTTTAATTAAATAATTTTTTGTCGTCAATATATTTTTAATTCTTGAATTCATAAAATTTGATTCAGGACACAAGCGCAATAATAACAACTGGCCAGATGTGCTTCCTGGTCATGCTGTTTCTTCCTCTTAAAAGCTAGAATAGAATGCGAAAAAGGTTAAATAGCATCAAGAGAAATGCTAAAATAAAATCATAAAAGGATAGGTTAGAATTAATAAGAATAAAAGAAAAGAAAAAAGCCGAAAAGACGAGAACCAAAAAAAAGGCTAAAATAAAAATGAAAAAAGATATAAAAAAAAAAGATTAAATTTTGTAAAAAATGGAATTTATCCAAAAAAATGAAATAGTAAAAAAAATGTGAAATAGAATTAGAAAAAGATAAAATAGGAATTCAAAATGTTTAAATGGATTCCAAAAAAATGAAGCAGAATTGTAATCAGATAGAGAATCGAAAACATGATGATGTAGTTAAATAAGGATGAAAATATTTCAAGTACATATGGAACATATGGTGAAGGTGCCCTTCCACCATATACTTCAAATGTACATGAAATATTTTTATCATTATAAAGTAGAAGCGGAAAAAGTAAAATATCTATTAAAAAGGTAAAATAGGGCAAAAAAGGGATGAATTTGGATCAAAAAAAATAAATTGAACTAAAAATGATTTAATATAAAAAAAAAATCTTTTTCAAAGCTTTCGGAATAAGGATAAAAAAAATAAATAAAAAAAATATAACCTCATTGAAAATGGAGAGTATGCAATTGGCTGCCGCTATTGCGAGAAGTGTGCATCTGAAAGATATCGTTACAGGCTGTCTGTACTAAAGTAAAAATGTTAACTGGGCTTGAGAAAATACTTTGACACGATTTTATTTGCATTTTGAAGTTATAACTGAAAAGGTAGAAACCGTTTGGGAGGTGTTTTATATTAAGAATAAAAAATCGATTCGAAGTTATAAATACTGATAGATTATTGGAAGTCAATATATTTCGATATCAATAAAGGGTTCAAAAAATGGTTTATTTTTAGACTATATATAAAAATTTGGTACTTATTAGTTATCTCCCTCCCACTTAAAATTTTTTTTCAGTAATTTATTAAAAAAATTTTTGAATGGGGAAGAGATAACCCATAAGTACCAAAATTTTTTTTGTGAAAATATTTAGCCCCCCCTCCCCCCCCCCCCAAAATTTTTTCCAGCCCTACCAATTGAAAAGTCCTAGCTACGGGCTTGACTATAACTCATATATAGCTTCAACTCAACTCAGCAACCAAAACTGTTTTAAAAAATGATTTTAAAATTTAGAAATGATTTTTCATTTTTTAGGATTTGTAACTATGATAACAAGGTGATATCATAAATAGGCTAGAAGTAATTGGAAATCAATAATTTATGCGGACTTTTTTTCTTCGTAGAGTTTTTGTGATATGATTAATTTCACGGTTAGTGTTTCTGATCTAATTAATTTTGATTAAATTGTACAGCTCTAAATTTGAAATGATATTTTATCTTATTTTTAAATGTTTTTCAAATTTTTTTATGAATAGTTAAACATTTTTCTCAGTAATTTTTCAATAGTTAAAATATTCTTTTGATTTGTTTTAAATAAATAAATAAATAAATATATCCTGGGCCGTTATCCTGTGGGCAATTGTCTCTGTAGGCGCTCTTTCACATGGCCCAGTTGCGGCAGAACATTACCTTTGATTAGTAACTATAGATAAGACAAATAATTCGCTAACAATGTCTTTGTTTTATCACTTTATATGCGTTATTCACAATTACAAGGTGGGACGTATTGATGCCATAACGCTTTGCAAATACATGTAAAAGCGATCTCCACTTATATCAATACACATATAAAAATAGAATTCATCGTGCAATTTCGTTTTTGGTGACGAATTAAACGTATATCTTGCGTTTTTTGATTTTGCGTGCTAAAATTTCCGTTTTTTGACTTATAGTTCTCATGAATATTGATATATTTCAATTCATTCAATATATTAAAAAATATATTGTTTTTACATTGATATTAATGCATTTTTTCAATTTTTTTTAAAAGTTATGATCTCCTAAAATTTTTCACTTCACCAACACCAACGTTTAAAGTAAAAATCATGGATTGATTGAATAATGCTTCCTTACCTCCAGCAGACGTAGAATTGGATCTGATGGCAAAAGAGCTAAGTAAATGGATATGATGGCGAGGACAATTACCGTCAGCAAAAACCAAACTATAGAGAAAAATTATGTTTTGTATAGAGGATCTGATTTTATATAGTGATGTAGGATGAGGAGTGACTTTCAACCGATTTTTTTCAGAAATAAAGCTAAATCTTAACAAGACTTTCGGAAAACTCCTTTTTTTTTTTTAAAAAAACAACAATAAAAAAATTATGCTATTTAGAATAGAAAATAAAAAAATTCTTTCCAAAGAAATTAAAATAATTTGCATAATACATGTATAATAATTTGGCTTGTATTTTAGTGTTTTTAACTATTTAGAATGAAAAATAAAAAAATCACAAAAATTGTATTTTTTTAATTTTGCATATAAAAAATGTTATTATTGATTTATTATTATAAATCTTAAAAAATGAAATAAACTCAAAATTGAAAATTTTTCAAACAAATTAAAAGTAATGTGATGTAATTGAGTGTTTTCAACTCTTTAGAATGAAGAATAAAATTATCACAAAAATTGAAAAATGAAAAAAATCTATAAAATATAAATTAGGAAAAGAGTTGGGAAATTTTTTGAATTTATGCACTAAATGAAAAAAGTAAAGAAATTTTTGTCATTATAAATATATTAATAACATTGAAATAAATTATAAAAATGAAGAATTCCGAATTTTTTTTAAATATTTCGGAAAAATTCGGTAATAAGTCACATATGGGATGGAAGATGTAAAGAGAAGGATTTATTATGCGTATACGATTTGTGTAGATAGGCTTTCTGTAAGGAGGCCCTTTGGAAAAAACAACAGCCAAAATGATGTATTGGAATGTAGAGATGGTGAAGACGCACGCATTCTGATAACTGTAGAAGTCTTTGTCGTATTTGGGAGTCAACGGCTCAAACCTGTGAAAAATAGAAACCAATTTTTTTATTTTAAATTTTAATTATTTTTATTTTATATAAATTTGTAATTTTTTAGTTTCTATACATATCGATCGTACAATATATGGGAATGGTTGAAATGATTAACATTTAGCCAATCAGATGCGAGATTTTTTTGCAGTTCTTTTGAATAGTAAAATTTATTATCGCGTAATTTGATTGGTTAAATCTAAAAAACATTCCAATTTTTTTATCCAATCAGACACATGCAGTGACAAAAAAATCATAATTTTTTAAATATACATAGTTTGTAAGGAAAATTCAAGTATCTCGCCTATGTGTTGCATTCTTAACATTGTTAAAAAAAAATTTTTTTTTAAAAAATTATAAATTATAAATAATTTTTAAATACTTAACATTCTTTTAAATTCATTTATTGGTCCAAAAATTTTTTAAATATCACATATAAATGAATTTAATAAAATCTACATTACAAAATAATATCTCTATCATATTTATACTCCGAAACTAGTTTGCAATATCACTAATAAAGCGTCCAGTTTTTTTCATTTTTTATAAACTTTTCTCATCTTATCTTTCAATGCACATATCGGTCAGAAATATTATTTCCAAAATAATATCCATAAATAATAAATGATACTACAAATTTTTTATTTTATCATTTTTTTGTTTTTTTTATTTTATAATAATGTAAAATTTAAATTTCTATTTTTGATTTTTAATATTTGAAAAGTAAAAATCTGAAAAGATTATGGCATACTTCCGTTTTTTTAAGTTTTAACAAATAAACGAGAACAAATAAGAATGCTTTTACAAATAATTTTTTTTCTCAATCTTTATTTATGTAATCAAAAAAATGGCAAAATATAAAACAAGTAAATTTTGATTTTCAAACAAAAAATGTACAATTAAAAAAATTAGTTGTAGTTAAAAGATTCAAAAGTTGTAAATTGGCAAATTTATGATGAAACAACACCCAACACGATATCAATTTTCTCTATGTTCCTAATAAAATTTAATGGGTGGCATAGCATGTTGCTTGAGATGATGGACTCAGCATGCAAGCCTCTGGGTTCGATTCCTCATCGATACAAATTTGTTTCTAGTTTGACATAAACGATGTACATCAGTGCCTTGTCAATGAAAACACATCCACGGTATCTTTATGTTCGAAGACGTGCCTTTCACCTACTTATAAGCTTAATCTTTACTTCTGTTCACTTAATTCCTATCTAACTCATATTTAACGACAAATTGTCTTATCTTAGTTATATAGATAGGGTTGCCAGATGTTCTGGTTTTTCGGGATTCTCTCCATTTTGCCGTTCCAATTGAAGATTTATAAGAATCGCCATTTTTCATTCACCAATGTTGTATGTCAAAAAAGTGAAATGTACAAAATCTCACCCTTTAGTTTCGAAGTATATTTTTGATTGTAATTAATTTTGTAAAAAATACAAAATATTGTTCTTGCTTTTTTTTCAAATGAAATTTTTGTCGCGTTTTGATAGTGCAAACATCTGGCAGCACTAGTTGTAGAGAACAAGAACAAAGTTGTATCTGACATCTATCAGTCAAAGAGCAAAAATTCTGAAGAAATCAGGGAGGAATAGAGATGAATTTTAATAAAAAAAATTTTTTATTGGATATAAATGATTTTTATACCACGCTCTCCATATTTCCTGACGTTTACATAAATTTTTTATAAAAAATGCACCTCTTTCCAAATTCCTGATTTTTCTTAATTTCCAGGTTTTCCATGTTTGCTGGAAAAGACTGAACTAAAACACCTACTAAGAAATTAGATAGAAATTGGATTATATGGACTAAGTAACAAATCAGAACAAACTACCTAACTTTTTCGTTTAACGTCATTTGTGTCTGAATTCATTTTCGGTATTTTTTATTTTTACCCTGATGCATTTCTTGAACGGATATCTGATGTCAATCAATATTATTAGATTAAACAAGAAAAAATTTAATTCTCTTTCGGGTACATCGGGATTCGAACCCTAGACCTTTGGAATGAAATCCCTCAGGTCCAACCACCATGCCATCGAAAAGAATTAAGACTATAAAACAAGTAAATTTTGATTTTCAAACAAAAATTGTACAATTAAAAAAATTAGTTGTAGAGATTCAAAAGTTGTAAATTGGCAAATTTAAAAGAAGACTATAAAAAACGCGATACATAGCTTATAGCTATTTTTTTTATTTTTTTTCCTAACCTTTCAATTCCAAAGATGTTCTTTCTAACTAAATATGTCACATTGATTTCACTCTCATAAATACGGATATCTTTCTCTCTAAAATCCGTTTAATTTTTTCCTGATTTGCTATGTAAATTTGTTACCTGCACCTTTCTCTATCATTTCTTTTATCCTACATTGTATTTCTTCTCCCCTCTATTTTGTATATTCTTGTTATTTTCAACACACTTTTTTTATATATCTGATAAAACATTTATTTTACACATAAAAAGTTATGTCAACTTTGTATAACACATAATTATACCTTCACACACATACATATTATATAAGATGAACAGATAAAAAGTCATCCTTTTTTGTTCAATAAATTCTATTCTATTCTATTCTAATAAATTAATTAAAAACAATAAAATTAATTAATTATAAATGGGCACAAATTATCAGCTAACTAAACAAAGGTTTGAAAAGTTTACCAAGGTTGAGTTTTGACGAGTAAAAAAGCGAGGATTTGAGCCGCCATGTTGATCACGAGATGCGAAACAATGGAAAAGATTGGCAGAAAACTGAAGAGCGAGACAGTGGGCGGTTGCTTCGCCAACTTCTTGTAAGGGTTATTTCTTCCGACTTAAAAAGAATTTTGAATACGAGAGAACAAAGCAAATCGCCCCAGCCAATTATTCACGCTCCAAAAGAAAATTAAAATTTTTTTTTCTTTTAAATTTAGGTATAAAATTTAAACCAGTGAATTTTCGACGACACTAAGCTTTATCAAACGAGTATACTGATGAGTAGGGTATAGTTTTCAAATTCTACCCTACTCATTAGTATAGTGGTTTGATAAAGCCGACTCTGTGGGCGAAAATCCCCCATTTTAAATCTTGTGCCCAATAAATTATACTACTTTTTAAATTTTATTTTAATTTTCCTTTAATTTATGGGTCAACTTCGGCATCAGATTTACATATGTATATATATATACAATATTGATCGAAAAAACATAAATACTATTAAATTTTCTTTAATGATAATGAATCCTTTATGAAAACTTTTTAAGCAGGCAAATGGAAAAAATAATAATCTTGGGAGCAAAAATTGTCAAAAATGAGTGCAGGATTCTCAGAAAAATGGGATTTTGGGAACCAATGATGACACACTAATTTTTGCCCTAGTGAATTCCGGAAAAATGGCATTAAATGACTTACACGCAACAGCAAGGAATGTCATTTCAAACAAATCAATGTACAGGTACTGGATGTCGGTTAAGCTAGCGTGAATCTAAAACACAAAAAAGAATGAAACTGCTCTGCTCAACAGATAAAAGAGGGGGGGGGGGGGAGAGGAAGATGAGAACTTACGGAGTAGAGAATGAGGACAGACGTGAATTGGACCATGCTGTAGCTGGCGAGATACTTGAAAATACCGAAAGAAGTCACCAGCGCTGTTCTCCCATGTCTAAATGTAGGAATTTATTTCGCAAAATGAGATAAGATACATTGACAAATGAAAAACATATAGGCAATGGTGAGAAGAAAATGTGAAATTAGATGATTGAACATGGTAAGAGATCTAGGATAACGAAAAGGCAGCAGACCCACTTATATGATTAACACTAAATATATATTTTAAAAAAATAACTTACCAAACAAATATACTAAAAACTTACTCTCTCCCACTCCAAATATGTTTTCTGAAACGACAGGTAATGATTTCTCGGATTCTAAAGTAACTTGTTTATATCAAGTTACTAAATATCATCTCCCTTTTCTCGAATCCAATGGATTAAGCTTACTAACAAAATGTCAATCCGCGCCTACTTCTGCTGAATCTGCGCTCCTTACTCTATACTAGAAGAAGAAAAGGGGAAGCAATGCTAACAATGCTTATACAATGTATTGAAGAGTCTTTTGCCTCATATGGCATTGCGTGTTTCCGCTTGTATAATTCTCTCAAAGTGGAATTGGACGCACTCTATGAAAACCTATTCGTAAAACGTCATCAACTCATCAAACTTGAATGCATGTAAGCACCGATTCAATCTCATCTTCACTTGGTGCATCTGTAATATCAAAGTAAAATGGTAATTATTTATAGACGCGAATGTCATATGTGATGTTATGAGAAAATTTGGGTGGGTGCAAGTGATATCTCAATTTTGGCGCTAAAATAAACATAAATGATGCTTGTAAGTGATTTTTGTATTAGAAGAAAAAAGTATTGATCTGTTGTTGCGGGAGGCAGAGCTGTAAGAGAGGCTTGGAATTAATAATAATTCTCAAGCTTTAATTATACCTAGCATTCGTATCTATGTTAAAGCCTTGAACATAGGTGCGTTCAAGAAAAAGGAAGGTAATGTGGAAAATTAGCTATCTGAATGTACTCTTACATCCTATTACTCCTTTTTTTACATCGCATCTTTTAATAATATTTTTTAAATTTTTTTTTTTTTAATTTATTTCCAATGTACAATGTTTTTTTTTAGATTATACAACAAGAGATTTTTTCTCCATTTCAGAGGCTTTCTGGCCTATTGAAAAATATCACTATGTAACCGAATGTTTCAATTTTCGCTTATACATTTCTTACTTTTTTTTATAGATCTATGGAATATCATTTTTTTAAACAGATTTTGGAACATATAAAGGGATACAAATGAGGAACATAGTGGGATAGTATGGCAATTCTTTATTAGAAAGAATATTTCGAAACTTTAAGTCTTTTTCACTAGAGAAGCTTTTTCTTGTAAAATTATTCATTAAAAAAACATAACTTTTTGGTTAGGATGTCATTAAGGGTAGGAAAGTTTAGACTGTTTTTCGGAAGAGGTTTTGTCGTGAGGATGCAAGGAAAGGATTTCCTGTGAGTGAAAAATTTTCGTAAAACGTATCCTACCCTTACAACCTCATCCCAAAAGCTTTTCCCTCACTTTCCGCGGAAAAAGGCTGATATAGAAGAAGTGGAAGTTTTCTCTTTAATAAATATTTTTCATCCCTATATTACTATATATTATTCATTTTGAACTTTTTTAGAATTTTATTAGTCCCTAACATATGGTGATTATAATAATAATAATAATAATAGAAACAAGACATGTTATGTTAAGTTGTGACGTCGGGCAAGTCACCCCAAACTAAAGTTCTTTATCGAAGTTTTGGTTAAATTTGTTTAATAAACCAACTTGAACATAAGCCACTACATATTTTTTACCAATATATAAATATTCGCATATGTGCTCTTTCAGAATGATGAGCGGAAAGTTCGATACTAAACAATTAGCTCCTAAACCATTGAGTCTCAGACAATTTAGTAGTAGGACAATTTGGTGTGGAAAAAATATCCTATGTGTTTATTAGTATCACGATTAGAGGAATTTGATAATTCCTTTCAAATTTGCTTCTCATTTGAAAAAATCATCCTTCAGAAATTGTATCTTTTTTGAGTTAGATTGATTGTGAATAAACATTTAGCAACGAATTACGGTTCAGAAGGAAGAATCGATTTTTTTTAAAAAAACACTGTTATTATAAAGCTACTTTCTATTTAAACTGTAAAAATACATTATATTTGCATCATTGTGAAAAATAAAATATAACTGTCTTTTTTTCTTATCATAACTTCTCGAAAAATAAAATAGTATGCTAATACCATATTGTAGTAGTGTACTAAATTATCTGAGGCCAAATTGTCTGAGACCGAATAGTCCGGTAGTAAATTCTCTTGTAGTGATAATAAACGGGGTCGATATTTTTTCTCGATTGCGCCACAGAACGTAGTGGCTATTCGGGTAAGCGAAGTAGGGGATTGAAAAGGGCCTGTGTTAGACCCAATTTGAACTGATATGACAAGAAAGAGGGCTACAGAAATGAAATAGCTAAACACAAAAATTCCAAAAAGATTCAAGCAATAGATCAAAAAGGTACCTGATGAGGAGCGTGACACACTCAATGCTAGAAGAAGATGAAGTGAAAGGAGATGCTACGGAAGCTTCAGCTTCTGTCAATGCTATACCGACGTGCGCCATTTTTAAAGCCTAAATCAACAGTAAAGTGGAATTTTTTTATTTATTTTTTTTTTAATTTTAACAGCGTACCATATAAATAATGCATACTTTAATTCAAACATCACATGAAAAATTAAATTCACATATGTGGAAAAACTTTTTGAATTAAGATGAAATCTTGCCGTATGTATCATCAAGCGAAATGTGAGACCTTTGATATGAAATATTGGAACAGTTCTTCATTCTCAATTTCTTTCACTGAAAAATCTAACCAAGTTAAAAAACTTCAACTTTTTATTTTCAATCGAATTTATACACCATTTAATGTTTCCTATATTCTACCATTTTTTATAGATTTTTTTTTAAAAAAAAACTTCCTTTACTTTCTCCTCCTCTTTCTTATATGACTGAAAATATAAATAATTTTTGCAAGTAGAATTATTTTTAAAATTGAACACTAATAATTCTTTTTTTCCCCAAAAAAGGCACGTTTATGTCTTAATTAGGTAGAAAAATGCGTATTAATTATTATAAGTCAAAAATCATCTTTTAAACGTTTCAATACGATAATTATATATAATTATATTTCAAAACGATATTATACGTATAATTTTATAAATAATACCATATGTGCTAAATTTTAGTCCGATGACATATTGTGGCTAAAGCAAAAATTGGCAATCTTATAATTCTCTACCCCAGATTAAGTCCACATATGGTCATACGCTAAAAAGTTAACAATAAATAAAAAAGATACCACGGTTATAGATATTGAAGAGCTTTGAGTTCTTTCAAGTTTTTTTTATTTTTGATACAAATTTAGAATTAAAACTTTCCAGTTTTTTTACTTTATTGAAATGTAGTTAGAAAAAAAAATTGATAAGAATGTTTTTTCTTTTTAATAAATTTTTATTGAAGTAACTTTTATAATTTTGGGGCACAATCGAATTCCAAATTTAAGTAAAAATTTGGAATTGGATATAATTCACAACATATTTCGTCATTTAGTTATTTTTTAATGAAAATTAATTACTTTATCAGTTCTTAAAATCAATAACTTAGCTGTATGTTTTAAAAATCAATAATGTTTAATAAGTCAACATAGATGAATCCGCAGGTTAGTGAGATCAGTTAATTTATTAGTCAGTTAGTAAGATTAACACTCGAAAAGTCATGGAGCCCGAAACTTTTCTTTTAAGAGCTTATTTTAGTTTAAAATATTTTAATGGCTCAATAAATATATTTGAGGATTTAAGTAAAATTTAAGAAAACTTTGTGAATTCAGATGATTCAATTTTTTACCTAAATGATGGACATGGGTTAGGGTTTAGGCCAAGGTTGAAGCCAATAATTCTTCCAAAGAACTAAAGATCAATGAAGCCCTTATCTACAAACCCAGCTTATGCTACAAATTTCTTTTCAAAAATTCTCACAAATTTAAGGTGTGGAAGTTTCGTTCACCTCTACGAACATGAGTGATGCGTAAGTGTAATTCTAACCAAATCAAAATTGCAGCCACCATATGGTAGAGCTGGATTTTAACTAATCTTGGCACTAAATTATTTTGGAAAAATATTTTATAATATAGTCTTGCAAGCCAAAATGATCAAATAGGTAAAGGTGGAAAAGACCTAGAGCATCATTCAATTGGGTATAGTGACAAAAATTGGTGTTTGAAAAAAAATATTGAGTGTCATAATGTCAAGAATCAAATTCAAATTTCGTCGCTAAAATAAATTTTGCTTTTATTTAAAAAAGTTGTGTGAATAAATTTTTTATTTTTTTTAAATTATTTTGATACATCAACAATATACTTTATACAACTACAAATGATGACACCTTTTTTGGCGTGTTCAAGGTCTTGAAGTTTGGAGAAAGATATAAAAAATTTTGCTTTCAACGAAATCAAGATGCGTCTTTTGAAAGTATCATGATACAAAATGTATGATAAGGATTGACATATGAGTAGGCGTGTCAAAATAAATGAGTGCTTACCCCACAGTCATTAGCTCCATCCCCACACATTCCGACAATGAAGCCAAGTGATTGATACATCTCCACCAACTCTGATTTCTGTAGAGGACTCATACGAGCAAATACTGCACCCTTGACCAACATCTAAAGAGGAAGAAGCTTTGGTAGAAAAGGGGGGATCCGTTCGTAAAGAGATCAAAGAAATGTTTAAAAGCGGGAAGTGGTGTTGAAGCCAAACAAACGTGTACGCCTTGAAGAAAGGCCGTATTCACACAAATTTTTGGCATAAGATAAATTTAATATTTATTGTTTATCATTTTTTTTTATTTTTTAAAAATTTTTTGTTTATTTTTTTTAATTTTTTTTTAAAGAAGTTAAAATATTATACATTTATTTGTTATTGCAATAAGACACAGTTTTACAAAAAAAAAGTCTAATTTTTATCATGTTACTTTTTTTGTCACCAGCAATTTCTGATTTTTTCGCAAGTAACACACCTCTCTAAAAGTTGCTCAAGCAATTATACATAAATCTCGATTCCAGACACACATTAAAATTTTAACCAGTTAAAATGAAATAAACGTAGATAGTTGTCACGTTTTTGATGAGATCAATGCGTAGTTATTTGGGGTTGGTTAAAATCTAAAATGTTGAGGGGTAGAAGAAGAATTTATTTTATACCCCCAAGAAATCATATTTATTTTTTTAAAAAAGGGGAGAAATGTGTTTAGAATTAAAAAAAAAAGACAAAATAGTGAAACATGAGTTTCACTCGAGTAAGAGCTTGGAAAATATCAGAAATGTTCGTTGTGAACAGAGTTGGTAGAATAATAATCTTGTATAGCCACGATCAGGAAAGACCATCGGAATCGAGACCCCACGCTCCTACCACTTGGACATGTGCCAAAATTATTTTGCATTTCAGAAACAACATTATCATCATTAACAGAATTTTGCAAAAGGACAAAATAGAATTGATAATAGCTAAAAGTTGATTTTGCAATATGTATATATACTTATTCTTCATAAAAAAAGTAATCAATTTTTAAATGCTTAGGTAAAGGGATATCAAGAAATCCTCAATATTCGATTAAAAAAAATTAAAGATCAGAAGTTTTTAACATTTATAAAAACTCAAATACAAATATATTTTTCAATTTCAATAAGAACGCTAGTGTTCGTGTGTGTTTTATAGTCAATTACTGAATTCAGTAAATAGTTACTCAACCAATTAGTTAGAACTGTTTAAAAGAAAATCATTCATTTATTCAGGTAATTATTTAATTAATAGGAAAATAATTACTTGAAGTAATTAAGAGCTTAACGTGAAAAAAAGAGAAGCCTAAAGCAAAATGCTTTGCACTTTCTGAAAAGAAATCCTGATTCCGTTTCATCGAGCATCCTCATAAGATAAGATACCTCTCGTTTAAAAAGAAGTTACGTAGTTGTACATTTTAAATATCCTTCTAAACTGTTTTAAAATGATCTATTATTTTGCGCATATATATATATATATAATATTTCTCTTTCAGAATTTTTGTTAAAAGCTTGTTGGGTATGAAAAATCTTACATGTCCTCCGAGAATGAAGTTCATTTACCCTTAAAGAATTGAAAGCCTTAAAGAATTAGAGGAAAGAAATTAAATTGCAACAATCTCCAATATCGTGAAGAAAACTTGGTCATAGATACAGAGTTTTTTGGCCTGCGTTCTCTCAAAGAATTTTAAGATCCCATTGTTATGAATTTAAGTCTGTTTTTTTGTAGAATAATTCAATAAATTTTTTATTCAAAAATAGACGCAATCAAATTTAGTTCCAATAAAATATTTGTTATCTTTTTTAATGATTTAAGATGCATACTTTACAGGTCATTGCAATCATATGATTCTTAATAATTATTATCTGTCTTAAACTTTTTTTAAACTTTTTTTTTTATTTTTTTTATATTTTTATGTTTATTCTTGCAAATTTTGCAAATAACAATAAATGCTTTCTTAATAACAGATTTCATTGTATTTTGCAAAAGATTAGGGAAGCGATGTCAGCTCTTCTACCTCTTCCAAATATTTTTCATGAAGATGACATATGGCTTTCACACATTCAATGTATAAAGAACGTTACTTGCGGAATCAATTCGGATTCTTCGCATTTAATTCGTTTCAGGGATTCGCCAGTTAACGCGTAGCAGTAGTTTTTCGACTTTAAAAGCTAAAAAGAGAAGAACAACAGCAACAAAGAATAGCGCCATAAACGCGAATAAAACTGGAGTAAAGGAAAAGAGGAAAAGAGATTAAGCGTAAAAAAACCGAAGCTTCTTCGTCCCGACTTTGCGTTTGATTAATAAGGGAATCCTTGCTTGCATTGAAGTAGACGAATTTCACTTTTTCATAACTGAAATCACTCGACTCATCAACCATCAAAACTTTTTGCTTCTTTTCAATCAAATTCACTTCTTGAGCAACGTGGATAGCTGTATACAAGTTGTCTCCTTAGATATATCATATGTGCTTTCTTTTAACCAATAAAATGAGAGTATTTATAAAATTAAAAAATATTCAAAATGTCACTAACCAATTAAACGAGAGTATCATTGTAAAATCAAGAAATATCCAAAAATAATGCAGCCATTGTCACCATTGAACTTTTAAATTCTAAACTGTCACTCAAAAATAGTTTCTATTTTTATTGGATGGGGTGTCCTTTATAGAAAGTTATTCGGCAATTACGCTTACCAATTTATATGTTTTTCACGTATCTTAGTATATATAAATATTTATAAATATTGCAAGAGAAATGAATGAGAATGTAGCATCTTGATCAATAAAATATTTTTCATATAATAAATGACATTGTATGATGCTTTAAAAATACGAGAACTTCAGAATTTTTTGAAGATTCCTTAAATCTTATCAGATATCAGTGATACAAAGTAACGCATGACTGAATTTTCTCTTTCTGGTCGAAGTTGTGGCGGCGTAAGACTTTGAGCACCATAATTTTGAATACTCTAATTGTTTGCTTCTTTTTTCAATGGAATTTTATATCCAAAATTTTAATTCCATTTCCCTATTTGCAATTCTATTATGTTCTTTTTTGCAGTTCTTTTTTTGTTCTTTTGCAATTCCTTGTGGAATAAAATTTTTGATTTTGTTGTGTTTATATGGTTTTGACAGGTGTCATTTTTATCTAAACTTTTTTTATAATATTTTAATATTATCTTCAGAAGTTTTTTAGTTTTATTTAAAAAAAAATTAAAAAAAATTTTTAGTTTTATTTTTTTCTTTATGAATAATTTAGGAAATTTAAACTAAAAATATTTAAAAAAAGTTTCAATAAAATGACAGATTTTAAAAGAATATAAACACAACTGATTCAAAAAATTAAATTCAGATTGAATTGCCAAAAGAACAAAATGGAATTGCAAAAAGACAAAATAAAACTAAAAATGTTATTTATATATATAAAGTGGAAGTATTTCATTTATTGAGACATTAGTGTCATATTCGTCCCATCAAATTATTAATGTTAAATTGAGAGACATAAAAACTCTCATTTTAAAATAGTGATTAGTGAATGCCAATAAAAATTGATGAATTTTAGTTTATTTTTACTTCTTCCTTTTTTGTATCGATAATATTTTTAAAATTTATACAAAAAAACATTATCCAATTTTTATTCTTATTTTAGGGAAAAAAACTTTTAAAATAAAAAATAAAATTTGAAAATCGTAATAAATTTGCCGTTCAAATTTAAAAGAGTTCTTCAAAATCAATAAAATCAAAACCACATGAGAATTTTTTATAAAAAATGTACTTTAAGGGGAGTTTTAATAAAATTTTCTATGGTTAGATTAATAAAATTGAAAATTTCGCCACAAAAAAAAGCAACAAAAATTTCAAAAAATTGCAGAAAAGCTTATGAGATGAGAAGTCGGCAAAAAAGTGGAATTCGTAGAATCCAGAATTTAGTTTTATCTGAATCAGAATCGCTATGAAAACTTTTTGTGTCATTTCCGACACCAAAAGTGAAATCAAAAAAGTTTTTCCGATCATTTAGGGTTATCTTCAAATATTGGATATGTTTAACATAAACAATCTCTTAAAACGATTATATATCTCAATAAAATCTCATCAAAGAAGTATTATACGCGGATATGACAAGCTTTGTAATTAAAGTTAAAAACAATTTCTCTTCCTTATTATGAATCTTATTACTCGTTTGACCCTTCTAAAATAATATTCTTCAAAAAAGCTTCTTAACCATGCCACTTGTATAAATAGAAGGTTGAACGCCTTGGAGATACTTTGAAAGTTCTATTTTCAAAATCAAGTTATAAAAGTGACATCTCATGACTCAATATAAATTGAAAGTGTACTCATTGCAAATATCGATTTGAAGTTCGATGATCTCTTTATTCAGGATGAATACAGTTTGGTCCAGGACGTTTCCTACAAAAAGGTTGAAGTCCAAGCTTTTCAACTTTGGGGCCCAAAGCCAATCAAGGCTATGAATTTTAAGCCAGGATAATACAAGATTACCTTTGTATCTATGCATATAAAAAAGTTCTATAAAATGAGACTTTTTTAAAAATAAATAAATAATTTATATAAAAAATAATAATTTTTTTTTTAGTTTCTTAAAGAGAATTGAGACTAATATATTCCTAAAGTGGAAGACCTAAAATCTTTACATTGTGAAAGTTTTTGATTGAATGGTTATACATTTGAAAAATTTTAAAAATCTTACCAGTCACCATGACGGTTTTGATGTTGGCGGATCTTAGATCAGTGATGACGGATTCTGACTCCTTCTTTGGTCTATTTTGGACAACCATCAATCCAAGAAATTTCAACTCCTTTTCAACTTCTTCTCTTATGATAAAAAAATTATTTTCAATAAAAAATAAACTTTAGTATTCTTTCTTTTTTTTTAAAATTTTTTTATAATCTTGTAACATCTTTGAGAATGAAAAAAATTAAGCTATACAATTTGTCGAAACATTTCCTTAAAACAGTTCTGTGTGTGTGTACTGTGTATGTTTATGTCTTGAAATAAGATTGATTTGTAGTGCTACTAGTAAAGATGATTGAATTTGACAATACTTTTCATATTTTAGATATCACGTTGAGCAGACAAAGAGTAAAAAACATTTTCTGTATTAAATTTGATTAAGCAAAGGGGCGTGAGTAAGCTTGGTTAGATACTGGGCTTCCATAACTCAAGGTCTTGGCTTCGATCCCGCATCAAGCCTACTTTTTCCTGATAGTTCGATACACGCGGCGCAATTGTGCCTTCTCGAAGAAAACATCCTACAGTATACATTTACATTTAGTTAAAAAAAGTCCGCTTAAATGCATCCTTGAGTTATATTTTGTTCAATTGGAAAGATACTTCTTCAGAAAAAACTGTCTTAAAAATATATATATCAGAAAGCTAATATCGATCGAGAAGTTTTTTTTATTTTTTAATAAAATTTAAAGAAATCAATACTTCTTTCTTAAATTTATCATTTTTGCATATTTATTTAATTTTTTTCTTAACTTTCTTGTTTAATTCAAGAACTAGTTCTTTAATGGGTGCTCGGTTAGCGCTTTAAAGATAAAAATTTTGTTTAAAAGATCAAATAAATGAATAAATAAGAGAAAGGGAAGGAGACTAAATGAAAGAAGATATCAAAGAAGCTAAATTTTTAAAAGGTTCTCAATTTTTAAAGATTTTTTTAATTCAAAAAAAAATTTAATCTTTGTCAATGATTAGTCTATTTAAATCTTGCCATATGGCAATGTAACTTAGGCATTTAACTTTTAATGTCAAGGATGTCACATTCGAGAATTCAAAGTAGAGATGTCATTTCTATTTTTTATTGTAAAAATCTTCATTCTCAAAAAATTTCACTTTGAACAAGTTAATTTTTCCCAACAGTATGCGCTTTGTAATAAAAAAATGTTCAAACTTTATAATTTGCGCTTAAATTTATCGTTTACCATATGTTTTGAACGAAGCAAAAGTTTACCTTTCGACATGGTTGATTTCATTGATGTCAATCACAACACATTTTTGCGCCAAAGCAAGAACTCTTGAGCCTTGTTGCGTGTGCACTTTCAAAATTTGGTCAAAGTTCTTCGGAACTAAAAGAAGTTCAGAAAATTGAAAGAAAAAATAAAAAGAAACTTAAAATATTTTATAACTTGGCATCTTAAATAAATTCAATATAAATTTTTTCTTTTAAATGCCAACTAAAAAAAGTAGTAATAAAACGTTTCACTCGAAGTTTTAGTGCATTTTACATCTTTCATTTTTCGTTTCAAAAATTCTTGTTCTTCTATAGTTTCAGTAATTTTACTTCATATATTCTTTTTTAATCTTAAATTATTTTCAGGAGAACCTGGGAATTCAACGATAAAAGCCATATGTTTTTTAAAATTATATTGATTAAAATTAGCTGAATATTTTGAAAGTAAAAAGACAAAAGGAAACAGATTTTGAAAAATTGTTTGAAATCTCAAAAGATTTATGCTTGGAAAATACACTTTCTCAAAGGAAAAAAAATATTCGTCAACAAATGAGCGCCTTCATATTTGATACTACTGTTGGTTCTCATCCAGATAAAAACATTTCTGAAGTTGAAAAGGTCAAAAAAATATATTTTGAGTGTCTTGATTCAGTTATAAACGAAATTTCAAAAAAGGTAAAAACAGTTTGTTAATTCAATTCTTCAGTAGGTTAAGCTTTCTTCATGAAATTTTTTTTAGATCTGATGATCAGAACATTTCAATTTTTGATGCGATTAACATCAATAATAAATTTATTTATATTTTTTTTAATTTTTTTTTTATTTTTTTTTTCATAAATATGAAAAAATAAAACCATTGCGCAGTCTTTTAGAAATCAAAACAGACGACAACATTTTATCTTCGCAGTGTAGGGTAATAAGGCATTTCAATAATGTGTCTTTTTTCAAATATTTTATTATTGTTTTTTAATGAAAAAAACTAGGTTATCAGAAGTTTTATGGAAGGAAAAAATTTCCCTGATGTCTAATGTTTTAAATGAATTACCTCCGATAAAGTGCGCTTGTGAAGAAGTCTTTTCTTTTCATTAAATATATTATAAAATTGTTTAGAGTATTTTTTGAGTATCAAGATGCTCTAACAATAGGAATCAGTACTGGATTATGTGAGAGAAGTTTTTCGACCCTTAATTAAAAGAGTTTGAAGAAATTATTATTTACTTCACGAACTGTTTTGACAAATTCTGCTATAAAGAGGTAGAGTAGATTTGAAGTGATACTTACCATTTTATTGAAGTTAAAGGAATCAGGTATTGGGGTCTAATTATTATCTTAATGGATTTCAAAATAAATTGAGCAATAAAATTTGGGTGATAACTAAATCAAATTTTATTTTTTCCAAACTCAATTTAAAGTGTTTTGAATGCGGTGTGTGTTAAACAGCAGGACATAAATATTGGGGCGAATAATAACACTCGTTGTACCTATATACATTTGATATGACATATGGGAATGGTGGAAAATGTTGGAATTTTCGAACAATCAGGAATAAGATTTTGCGCAGTCATTCCGCTAACCACGGGTATAAAGAAAATCTAAAACTTAATTGGGACTTTCTAAGGAGTAGAGCAACTTTAAGAATAATTAGCCATAATCTCCGATTCTTTATATAGTAAATGAAGGACTTATGAAGGACACATATGTTATTATCATTTAAAATTGATAAAGCAATCTCCCTTTGCTATTAACAAATAATGGCTAAGATGCCGTAAATGCAGCATAAAAACGCTTACTTGATTTTTTATCGGAGAAGTTTTTAATGATTTCTGGAGAGCCTTTGACGTATAAAGTCATGTCTGCCTGCTTCTCATCTGTCACAAGCACGGACATCCTTTGCAGATTTGAGGAAAATGGAAATTGCTTCAATATCGCCAACGCCGAACTTCCCTGCAAGAACAAAAAAAAAGATAAAATATTGATTCGTTTTAAAGACACCAAGTATATCATTAATCATGTTTATTGAATAAAAAACTAAACAACCAATTTCATTACTTGCCAAAGATAAATTAAGTAATTTTAATTCATATAGCATATACTTATATATATATATATCAAAAATGTTTAGAAGATGTGTTTGTTAAGGCTTGAAAAACATGACATATGAAAGGAGAAAAAAGAAGCAAGGTAAGAATTTTAATACAAATTCCGTTGCACAAATCGACGCAAAAATGATCATGTAAGAAGTGTATGTGAATTTTGAGCGATTTCAACATAGATTTCCAGAATATGCGTCTAATTATTATTATAGTTTAAAATAGTATGACATCTTGATAGGCCTTTTGCTACATATGTGTGCTAAAATATGTGTCTGTGTGTCGATACTTTTTGCTGTTACACCTTGCATATTTTTGCATTGCTAAATTCAACTTTCTTAATCCATCTTCATAAATTACTTCAACGCTAGAAGTGTTAAAATTTTTAAGAAGTTGACCTAGAATTGATTCAGAAGTGGCACATCCAAATCTTGTCTATAGTAAAATTAATTTAATGCCTGGGATCCAATTCCAGCACTTCAATTATATCAATTATTATTTTTAGTCTTTTTGAAAGTTCAGCATTCGAAAAGATAAAATAAACAGAAATATATTGGATAAAAAATAATTTTTGCATCAAATAATTTTACTTTTAACAATTTTTTGTGAATTAATTTAATAAGATAAGAAAAAAGAAAGATAAAGCATTACTCTGCAAGATGCTTTGGGAACAAAGATTCTTTCGGTGTGAATTGCGAAGTTTTTATCGAGTTGATTCGGCTTTTCGAGGCAGATATCCTGCAAAAAGAAGTGACGCATCCAAAAAAAAATAGAAGAAAAAGAAGAAGATGATGATGAAGAAAAATGCATTTCAACTTAAAATATTCATTTCACCCAATTTGTATAGGATAATGGGAATAGAGAGGAAGAACATATTGTGAAGATGGAAAATATTGTATACTTATCCAAAAACACTTAAAATAAGATAAGGTAATTTCACAACTATAGAAATCAATAAAATGTGGCAAAAACTATCAATATAGTAGTTTAGAATATTTTTCTGTTATGTCAGCAATACTAATATTTGAATGATATGCTAATGTACATAGAGAACTGAAAAAAGTTTTTAAAATGATTTTTCAGTGAAATCTTTTACCACATTAAAACTTAATCTATTACTAAAACAGTTAATTTACCATGATCCAATAGTATTTTCATTACCAAGGATAGTAAAGTTGTGCATTGAAACAGTATTCACATAAAGTTTAAGGAAATGAGTATATTAGATGATCCATTAGATCCAAGAGTGAGTTTTAATGTGGACAACACCAATAAGTATCCGATAAAATAAAAATCATCTGCTTTATTAAGTTACAGTTAAAATTCATTTTGAAAGAAAAACAGAAGTTTAATTTTCAAAGCCCTTGTAGTTAGTTAAATGACGAAGACGATTCCTTGAGATACGAGAAAAACGAGACAACACCGAGTAATTTGATATAAAAGTGCATAAAAAATGAAGAAATCGACTGCGTCAAGCGAATCAGTTCCAAGGCGATCTCTCTCTCTTTCTCTCTCTCTTCAAAATTCTGATTCTAAACGTTATTTGATGACGAGATTACATAATATTGCCTTCTTTTTCTCAGATTTAATGGGTTTTAAGCATCTGAAAAACAGAACTTTCAAGACTAATTATTATTATTATCTGCTTCTTTTTGAAAGGATTCTTAATTCTTACAGCATTAGTGTCTCACATTGGTCCTAGAAGTGTTAGAGGATAAAAGCTAACATTTGTATTAAAATGCGTAAATATACACAATTGAGGTTTTAACTTTTTTATTAATTAAATGCTGAAATTCAAGTATATAATCCGCATATTTTCTTCCACAATGTCTTACCCGACTACCAACATTAATGGCATCTGTATAGGAAAGAGTGTAAAGTTTATCACAAAAGTAATAGGAGATACCCATTCAGTGCACTTAAACATCTTCAAATCCAAAGGATCGCCAAGCAATTCATTTTGAATCTTGACCAAAGAATGACATGTAATCATGCAATTCAAGATTTCTTGAGGGAGATTGTGCGCCGTTGGAGTACACGCTATGAGACTGCAAATAAAGAAAGAGAAGACGGTGGAAAATTTATCAAAGCAAAAAATGATCATTTAGAGTTTAAAATTATTCATTCAGAACTTAATTTCCTAAAAATTTTGCAAAAAAAAAACACCTGAAAAATTTAAAAAAATTAAAGCAAAACCCCAAAAAATAAAAAAGTCCGAACTTAATGTGAAAAAGGATGAACGTAAGGTAAAAAAAATAATATGTTATGGTAAAAGCGAGAATCTGTTATTATGATTGACATTTGTATTTGTGCCAATCATATCAAGGAAATGCTTCTTTATGGTGAAACAAGAGTATTGTGATACAGTAAGCCCATTTTGATTCGTTTCCGTGTAGTGACGAACGTATTTGATCAATTTTATGATAAAAAGATCTTTATTCCGTCGCCATTTTGAAAAATGCTTTAAATAACACAAAGAATAAAATTACAAAAATATTTCTTTTATCAAAATGTAAAGAAATTAATCTTGTTAAGTTTGTTAAATCACATAAAAAAATTTGTTTTGTCATGAATAAAAGTTTTCCTGGCAATGATTGGCCTGTCATATCATAGGCAATATCATCAATAGCCATTTTCAATGATCATTTTTCTATTTCTTTCAATGCGGTATAATAAAAAAAGTGTTCAGCAATGTCAGCAGGAAAATATCAACATTTGATCGAATGAGATAAAATGTTTAAATTTCTCTACTTGTTTTTGCTGTCAACGTGTTCCACCAGCTTGAGATCAAGGCCATTCTCAGTGATCGTTCCCGTCTAAAAGTATATAATTTTCGTAAACATCTTTTTTGCTTGCAAAAGTGCATCAAATACCTTGTCAAAGCAGATTAGGTTCAATGCTCCAGCTACATTGATGGTGGACGGACTGGTGCAGTAAATGCCGAGTTTTTTGAGGCGACTCTGTGCGAAGATGATTCCAACGGCCATGGAGAATGGAAGTGCTGGCGACACCGTTATCGTGATTAGGTCAAGAGCACGTATAATCACTGTCCTGATTGGTGCGTTGTGAATGTGTATCTTAATGATAGCATGCATTGGTTGGTTAGATGCGTATTATTTGGTTGGTTAGATGAGTATGGTTGGTTAGATGCTGGATTCGATAACTCAAGGTCTTGGGTTCGATCCTCCATCCCGCTTGCTTTTCTCACAGTTCGATACAAGCGACGCAATTGTGCCTTTTCGGTGAAAACCCTCTACGGTACCATTACCATTTAATAAAGTAGAAAGTTTTTTGATGGCAGGTAGGAAGAATAAATATATAAGCACCTGCCCATATGGACCATTTGTATAGGTTAGTGGACTACACGTAAACAATTCAAATTTCGATCATCACATATGTGAATTTGCATTTATACACTGAATTTGAAGTGTTTAATTTTTTTAAAACCCTATATAATAGGAAAAGAAAAAGAAAATCCAATTCATTTCATTCAATAAATGTGGGATTTAAATTTTTTTACTGTTTAAAGCATTTAATTTTTTTCTAAGATGCGATGGGAAGTTAAATATGTAAATAATGACTTTCGATTTAATGAGCTAGTGATTGTTCATTCGTTTAAATCCTAAATTTTCATTTGGTTTTTTACTAATCATTTTAAGAATACATTTTTCAAAGTTGGATAAATTTTTGAAGAAAAAAATCCGCAAAAATTCTAACACACCTGTTAAAATCTTATCAAAAACGTTTCTTATCTAAAAGATATTGAAGGCGAACTTCAATTTGCACACCTCCCAAATTGTGAGCCAAGCCTACAAAGCTTGTCCTGATTATACGAAGTATAAAAAATATAAAAAAAATTAAAAAAATAATATATATAAAAAAGTTATTCTGATTTTCAATAAAAAATTATGACTCTAATCGAAAATCGATTCAAAGAAGACCAAATCCATGACAACACTCTTGTATCATGAGGAATTTTCGCTTACTCCAAACCATTGAGATATCCCCTGAAGAAAATCTAGCGCAATGGAACTTTGACACTTTTTTTGTTTCGTTTACAACGCTCAATTCAAATTTATCTTAGATCTCTCATCATTTTAAATTCTAAGAGATACTTAGACTTGTGTAGGAAACCTTTATTTTGGTACATCTATTTTTTTACTTTCTTTTTATGCTAAATAAATCATTTTAAAAACTTTTATTGAACTTTATCAATGTTGACACTACAAAGGGATATTAAAAAAAAAAATTACCATGATAAAGAGCGTATAAATTAGACCGAGAGCAGCTAAAGCAGAGAGAATCGCCATGAACTTCCAGATGTGCGTGTCAAATTTGAAAGGCAGAGCTTTCGGAAAAAGAATGGATCGGATTAGTTCGCCTTTTAACGTCATAAAGCCTGAAAGAGAAAAGGAGAGAGAGAGACATCACATATGCAACATTACATAAAACCATATGGTAAATGGGGTCGTACCAGAGAAATATATCACCGAGGAAAAAAAATTGTTCCAGAAATTAGTAAAGGTTCTTGTCTAAGAATCCAGTAATGAATTGGTTAGGTTTAACAGTTTGAAAGTGTAACTAACCAGAAACATTGGTAAAAAGTTATGGCAGGTATATTAATTATAGTTTTGACTTTTTCAAAATAAACTATTAAAAAAGTAAGTAATTTCTAAAAACTTCAATAATTAAAAAAAAATCAAGAAAAGTCTCTCAAAAAAAAAGAAAAAAAAGAAACTTTCCTTAAATTTACTAGATTTCAGTATCATTTATTAAAAATGTTCAGTAAAGAGTTCAGTATGGTTACTATAAATCAAATTTGAAAATAAAACTAAATAAATTGAAAGCATTTATGTGAAAAGTTATGAAACCCATGTATTGTTCAAATGAACAATCTTTGAACTTAACACCATCTAAATTTATTTTTAAATATTTCAACTTTTTTTTGCTTCTTAAGTAGTTGTAGAAATGAAATGATGCTTGCCTTAACCAAGTTATAGAAATTAGATCTTTCTCTCAATGCCCTCCAAGCATTACGTTCATTTTGCTCTTTTTTATTGTTAATTAATTTTGAATTTTCATTTAGTTGTTGCAAAGTATATCAGTTTCAGTTCTGAATGATATCTTGCTTTTAAGTTTTATCATTTTACTTAAAAATATGATTACAAAAATTGTGTTGAAGAAATTTTTATTTTTTATACTTCTGAAAAATGACACTTATTCAAGCCTTTTCGAGTTTCAGTAATGCAGGGAAACTAAAACAAAGAAAATTTTATCGATGACAATTGTTATCAAGGAAACAGTAATAATGTTTATTTTATCAAGTTCATCTCCCTTCATTAGTGTTAACTAATCCACTAATCTCACCTTTCAAATATCGTTGATAGGATTTAGAAGAACGGTTTTCAAAAAGAAGAATTTTACATTTTAATAAATTTCAAAAATATTTCTACCTCCCCTGCCCTCCTCCATCCTGAGCAAAGTTTTCAATAATTGGGCTTCCAAAACTGAAAATTAGAAAGAAAGCCTCAAAAACTCAGATCGCCTACTCGGGCAAAAGAGGTAGGGAAAAAAGAAGAAGACAGAATTTAGTCTAAATTCATTTTTAATTTGTCGTTTAGCATTCTTTACGTTTTTTCACAAGATTTAACTTTTGTCATTAGAATCGTTACATCATTAGTTCGTTTTAACCATATGTGAGCCAATTTATGTTATAGCAAGTAGTGTCCGACCATTTAAAGCCTTTTTCGCCTTATAAGAGTTTAATACGGAAGAATGAAATTGTTAAAGCCATTGATCTCGCAACTATTCTGAAAGATTGTGCAAATGGAAGAGCTAAAAAGTGTTCTTTTTTTTTTAAAAAAAAAACTTCTGTACAACAAGCAGTAAATCTACGAGTGCCTTTGTTTGATTAAAAAAATGTATTCGTTATGCTCTGTCAAACATTTTGTATGGTACAGTATATAAAAATTTATTAAAGATGAGGGTGTACCTGTTTTGATTACGAGAGCGTATACTTCATCTTCATCATCCTTTTTTATTTGCAGAATGGATGTTCCATTGAAAAGCGTGTTGTTTATGTGCAGCTTTGGATCATAGTAAATGAGGTCTTTAGGAATTGCGGTTTTCGTTGCTGGTACGCTCTCACCTGTGAAAGAAGATGAGAGGAATTTGATATGGATAAAAATGCTTCGGCATTTTTTTTCAACTTTTTTTTTTCTTTCATATTTTAGTTTGTCGCGTTTATAACAAATTTATCGAAAAAACGCCAGTGGTGAAGAAATAACTATGATGTTTATTGAAGAGTCAAGTAATTAAATCATTTTTATCACATAATAATAATTGATTATTATCCGATCGATGAAAATGGACTCGATAAAAAGTTTAAAAAAAAAAAGTTATTCACATCATATCACAAAAATTTTCTTGCCCTCTAGCACACATTTTTCAATTACACTTGGTTATAACTTTAAACTTTTAAACCAAAAAAAAGATTTTTTTTTTTGGACTTTTTCTTTTTTTTTTGGTTATACTAGAAATATCTTAGTTTTAGAGAATATCTTTGCAGATTTTAATTAACAATTAAATTCTATAGTTGAAAGTGAACTTTATCCGAATATTTGCCTTTTCTAAGTCTTCTGATCTCTCTCCTGATCTTCTAATCTGATCAACCAGTTAATTAAGTATTAATTGATATTTTATCGACTTTAAGAACTTAAAGAAAAAAATACTTAAAGAAAATCTTAAACTTTTTATGCTTTTTATAATTTTTAGAAGAAATAATTTGCATCTACTTCCGAAATTTGACATTTGAATCGTTGAAATTGAATTGTGATTAAAAGAGAAAACCTGTAAGCATGCTTTCGTTGACGGTGGCTGATCCGTTGAGCAAAACTGCGTCGCAAAAGATGTTTCCTGATGTTGCAACTTTAATGATGTCTCCAGGAACTAAATCTTCCGAGGAAATCACTTTGAATTCTAAAATGCACAATAGGGATTTCGTCTACAAATATTTGCGGAAAAAAGTTGGAAGTATTTAAAATTGAAAAGCGAAAAGTGCCTTAAAACGCCAAATACCAGCTTCCAGTTTTCAATTTACTTTTTAGATTGAAAAAAACATTTAAAAAAAATTCTTCATAAAAATCATTTTGGAAAATAATTTTTTCAAAAAAAAAGGAAAAATGTTTTAGAGTTGCGCTTTTTTTCTAAGTTGAAAGAAGAAAAGTTGTTAAACTTACGATTTCTTCCTCTTTTGACTTCGACATTGCCATGAGACTCTGCCACTTTTATCAAGTGTTTTTGAATCTAAAAATTATTTCCAAACACTCACCAACTTCAAAGCTTATATACTGTTATAAAAAGGCTGGAAAAAATGAACTCTATCAATGCGCGAAGGAGTTCCAAGGAAATGGGAATCATAGTGAAAAAATATATAAGGACATGAAAGTGCTTACCTTTCTGGTTTTGTTTGTTGTCACAATCACTGAGATCAGGGATAAAATGATTATGTATATGGAAAAGAAGTAGTAGTCCTGGAGGAACCAAAGGATACAACTGTATGTTTGAAAGATGTAGAATGGATTCAGCACCTACATGCAATCATTGATAATTATAATTTTTTTTTTTTTTTTAAATAAATTTCAACAAAAACTTACCTCCAAAAATAGTAACTTGGTGATTGGAGTCAGATCAATTTTTAGAGAATTTTTCCCATATAACAGAAGTCTATTTTTGGAAAAGCAAGAAATTTTCATTCGAAAAGCGTAAAACAAAGTAAAAAAGGCTTGAACTTTTAACGTTTACCCATTCCAAATTCTAACAGGGACCCATTTTTACAAAATTCTCAACCTAAAATTTGCTAAGACTAAGATCATTGATCCTAATAACATATGTGTAATTCTTAATGTTTCTCCTACTCGGGCAAAAGAGGTAGGGAAAAAAGAAGAAGGTAAAAAATGACATGAAACTTTATCTAAAATCATTTTTAATTTGTCTTACAGAATTCTTATAGTTTTTTCACTAGGTTTAATTCAACCAAAAAAATTTTTTGGACAAGTATTGACTACATCAGGCCATTATTTCAAAGAATAAATTGTTTAAATAAAATTCAATAATTTAGAAATGCAAAATATTGATATCTGTCGCATTATGATTGGTAGTTCTTTTGTCATTAATTTATTATTTCTCATATCTATCAAAATTTGGTTATTGAATCTCAAAAAAATCTAATATCATCGTCATTTGTCATTGATTTTGAGTATACGTGGCAATCATACCAAATTCTCATTTAAATCCAATTAAATTTATAGGTTTAATTGTTAATTATACGTGATTCTCACTACCATGACATTATATATACACTCAATCTTCTCTAATAAAATCTTCCCTCTTTCCGCCATATAAAGAAATGTGCGTTTATATGTGTGAATAAGCTTTATTTTCTATGTTTGTGTATTATTTTGTATTTTGTGCTCATTTATATACTGAACATAGACTTATGTTGACATGTCGTTCATTTACCTTTGCCGAGATTGTTCAGAACTAAGATGTTGAGCTTCTGAAAGTTTGATTCCATGTAAAATATCTTCAATTTTGCTAAATTGAAAATGAAAAAGGCGTTGTAAATATCAAACTTTGCAAAAGTAATCTCAAAGGTTACCCAATTTTAATGAACTTTTCATCTTTCCAAATGTACTTCAGCTTTTGGTTTTCGATGTAGCGAACATAGGATTCTGTAGGATAGAGGTCAGTCTAAAAATTTTGATAAAATCCTGTAAAAACGTTGTACCTCAAAGTTAACTAATTGACATAAAAAAATTTTTGTTATAGGTTCCTTATTATCTGTAATATGTGTAATTTCAATTTTTAGTATAATACTTTATTTTGACTTTATGACTGTTCCATTTTTGTGCATAATTTTGATATACCTGCCATATAGCGGTCATTCCTGACTTTTTGTGCAGTAGTTATTCCACTGTTAAATCTTAGTTTTCATTTTTTTCTCATAATATTTTTTTAATTGTATTATTATTAATTTAAATGACAAATATAATTAATAAATCTTCTTTTTCTACTTATTATTATGTCAATACTTGGAAAATACTTTTCCTCGATTTGAACATTATAAAAAATTTTAATATTTAAATATTAGCCTCACAAAAAGGAACTCTAACTCCGTTCTCACCAACATATGGCCGTTAAGACAATGTTTTGTGTGTGTGACGTGAATAAATTTTTTTAAGTATGTTTCCGATTTTACCAATCACCATATAGTATTTAGGTAATTATTATTATTTGAGTATGCACATTGACTTAACTATTTCTCTCAACTTATCTTAATGGAGTAGGGATTATTTTATTGTTTTAGCTACTAAATTTTTTTCGTTATCAAAATTTCAATAAATTTTTCGAAATAGGATAAGCTTGGAAAGAGAAAATAGAACAAATTTATAACACAACTGATAAAATTCTACTTCAACTTTGCACAACGTAATTGTGCAAACAAAGTTTTCCCCTTTTATTATTGGTTCTAGGAAACTAAAGTTTCCAAAAAATCACTTTCAATTGGAAAAATTTTTTGATTTTCAAAACATATGTTTATAGAATAAAAATTTAAGAGTGTGACACCTTTGAGATTCTAACGGAATTCTAATGACTTGGTTAATTATAATGGATAATGCAAAAGTTGATAAACCTAGAAGTTCAAGATCGAATTCTGAAGTTTCCAAGAAGCACTCTGAAGTTTGAACTCTGAAGCTAATCCTATTTCATTAGGAACTTCCATTTTTAAGAAGAAAAAAATCTTTCAATCACTGATGTACAATCTCAGAATTTCATTTTACAATAACTGTGCGAAACACTTGCAGTAAGATCTACGAAAAGAATGGGTTATTTCATTATTAAATTTTTTAAGTGATGCAATTTGAAAATCAATATTATCTATCTCCAAAAAATCTGTCTATTTAATTTTTTCCACTTAAAACTGTGAGCAAATCGAAAAAAAATTCAAAAATGAATAAAAAAATTTTTTTGAATTAATCAAAAAATAAAATATTTAAAATTTTTTAATTCACAATTTAGTTTTCCGAAAGTTAACTATTTTTTAATATTTTTTTAAAATTTAATTAAACTTATTTATATTATCTTCAGTTTTTAATTACATAAAATTTTGCCTATAAAGCATTAAAGGATCCATTTTTCTCATTATTTTTAGTTTTGAACAAAGATTATTTTTAATTTATTTTATGCGAAAAAACTTTTTGAATACCTTTTATACAAAATATTTATGTGATGTCTTGTTTTTAAAATGAAAAATTAGAACTATATTAAAAAATTTTATTTCATTAATTTGAAAGGAGATATCATCATTAGAGACCGTTATCCCTGGATAAATCGTATCTTTGGATGAGTTCACTTTACTCAAATTCCTATTGGATTGATTGATGGTAGAACAATCATAGTTAGACCAATCGCCTGAAAGCACTACGATATTGCCTTGTTTTAAATATATATATACATATGTTGTGTGCATTCAAAAGTATTTTGTATTGTAAATTTTCGAGAATGCATATTAACATATGTGCTCAATTGTGTTATGAATTATCTACAAGGGTAGATTCAAAAATTACCTGGAAAAATGAATACATTTGATATTGATTGACAGTTTTTAACGTGGATGTATTATGATCTACCTTGAAAATGGCATCAATCAAATGATACAGACAATGAGTTCAATGAAATTTCACGAAATTTCAGGATAAGATAATTCATTTAATTTTTTTTAAATAAATGTTACTTCGAAAAATGAATACATTTGATATTGATTGACAGTTTTTAACGTGGATGTATTATGATCTGTCTACACCTTCAAAATGGCATCAATCAAACGATACAGCCAATGAGTTCAATGAAATTTCACGAATTTCAGGATAAGATAATTCATTTAATTTTTTTTTAATAAATGTTATAGCCCCCCCCCCTCCCCTCCTCATTCCATCACTAATAGGGTGAAATGATTTTTTCCTCTATATATGATAAGGTATCGATTAATATATTATAGCATCTGTATACCAAAGTCGATTTTTTGTAATGCTAGTGAATTTATTAAACAAAAGTTTTGAATAAACTGCAAAATTGATTGTAATTTGATGTGTATATTGATTGATTGATTGATTGATTGATTGATTGATTGATTGATTGATTGAGAAAACATTCATCCAACATCCAATAGAACTAATGCAAATTGTTTGGACACAATTTTATGCTAAACTTTAAAAAGTTATCCAAAAAAACATTGTTTGAGTTTGTTTGAATAATTTGTAATTGAAAAACTTGTGAATGCATTCCATGTGTGTCCACTGTCCATGACACATATGTTCAATTTTCATTTATGCATTACCCAAATACAAGAAGTATTCTTTGCATAAAGAAATTTTCACTTCTTGCGGCAGATATAACTTTCAAAGTATGCCCTATTTTCTTCATTACCTCATCAAGATATCCTTTAAGGAGATAGAAAAAAGTCCCCCAAAAGAATGTTAGTGTTTTAAAATATTACGGGTTTACGAGCTACACATGGTAAACTACGTTAATCTCATTTATTTTAATAAAATATAGGGAAATGTTTGAAAATGAATGTATTTGAGCCAATCATATCCGATAATTTTGGCAAGTTAGTCCAATTTTATCCAATTAGAGTGGGCAAAAATAGGCCAGGTTTGTTAAAAAAAATGAAAGCCTCAAAAATCTACCTTTGAGTGAAACATTGACGAGTCAAATGAAGTGTGTATGTTGTATTTGGAGTTCTTGCTATTGTTCAAATTTACTTCCAGACTTTCACATCTTAAAAAGATATCATCAACAAAAATGGAATTAAAATATTTTCATCATCTCTTTTTTTACAATTTCTATCCTTAATTTGAGTGATTCGTAGACCCAAAAATGATGACTGTGGAGAGACGGACTGAAGTCGCGTTTTGTAATCTCCTAATTTTTAATTAACCCATTAAGTACCATAGAAATCAGACGATATCTAAAAAAACGCAGACGATTTATATTCAAAGTCATTGAAAAAAGCAGACGAAGATGAAATTACTTATGTTCCCAAATGGGAACATTGGGACTTAATGGGTTAATACATTCTTAATTAATATAAAGCCACAGATATGAGTATATTGATATCCATTGATAAAATTCACAGTTGCAGTATACCCGCAGTTCACTAGTATACTCCCAAAAATGCTCTATAATTATTTTAAATGCTGCAAAACAGTGTGATTTTCATGTTGTGAACATCATAACGGTCTATAAGTGCGAACAAAACAAAATTAAGCGAATATATCGCATTTTGCACCGGGCAATAGAACATCAAAACATTACTGTCATCTTCACCGAATTTTGATTTTTTTTTCCAACTTATAGAACAAAAATACATTTAAGATGGCGTTAACTTGCCTCCTGGGCTTTATGGACACACACGTTTGCCAAAGTTTTATCGCGTTGCCCCAAAAGATATTTTGTTGTTGCAGTTCGATAACCTCTGGATTGGTAAGAGAGGGGGGAGGGGATCCTAAGAAGATCCTCAAATAGTATGAAGTAGTTTCCTTTTTTTTCATTTATCCTCAATAACGAATCAAATCAGCGAATCGAGCATCAATCAAGCATCTAATAAAAATTTGAGGCACAAGGCATTAGAGCATTGTAAAATGTTGACATTAATAGATGCAGGAAATGTCTTTATACTTTGATTAAAATGTGCAAAAGTAAATAAAGCATTTTTAAACAGACCAGATAAAGACTACTGCACAACTTTGCAATATTTGATATTGGGATGAGTTTCTTCGCTATGTTATTATACACTCCCCTCATTATTTAGAAAGAATTTGTGAAATTAATTTTTCACGCGAAAAGGGAGAACGCAATGGAAGAGAGATCAAGAGAGTTTGATTTATACATCTTTTCCCCTTTTCAAGACAAATAACTGCCTGCTTTACAGCAAACCTTCAATAAATGTGTCAAGCGAGCACAATTTAAATGTTTTAATTAAGGCAGCGCGAATAGCGCATGCAACTTTTCTAGCGTCTCCTGCTCCATCTTCATCTCACACAAAAATAATTTCATCTCATTTAAAATCTAGGAACGAATCAAACTTAATGCCTTGTCTTCTTATATATATATATAAATTTATTTATTCATTTATATATATATATTACTCTTTGATTAGAATGATCTCTAAGATTCATGAATCTGAGATATTATAAACCTATGACAAAATTTCAATGAAATATATCAAAAATATATTAACTTCCTTTTCCAAGCTACATTATTCTTTCAAATCCTTTGCCCCCCCCAGGTCCAGAGAAAGCATAGGGTGAAGCGAAAAAATGTGTTCCTATTCGATTTAATGTCATTTTATTGAAAACTGATTAGCAGATACTTTTCCCCATTTTTTATATATCCTTCCCTGTAAAAGAAGAAGAAGAAGAAAGAAGTTTAATTTGGTTGAAAAAAGAAATCATACCTTAATAGACATAAATATATACAAGATTCATTGGTGATAAGGAAAGCAATGCAATGATTGATATATCTTAGAAGCGATATGATTGGTATTATACATGAATGACTTGGGTGTGGGAAGGCCTTGCATTTATCACTTGTATACTTTGTATTGGAGACTAAATTTTTAATGTCTATATCATTGATTTTTTAGAAAAGTAAAGTTAGGCTTAATTTTTCCATTTTTTATAATACAGGGTGATTTCATTTTTCACTTTTTTTAATTAAATAAAAAATTTTGTCTATAAATCAATTAGCAAATCCTTTTTTAAAAAAAATTTAGTTTAAAAACTTGTTTTCCTACTTTATATTTTACACATATACACTAAAATTAAAAAAAGAGAGATCATTGATTTTTAAAATTCGTTAAATACAAAAGTTTTTATGTAATAACAGTGGCAAACAGATTTACTTTTTATAAAATTCTTATAAACAGGTTACTTTATATAAAATGAAAAAATCATAAAAAAAAATTAACTTTACGAAAGAACAAATTTCAAATTTGAAAATTGAGTTTCACAAGTTATAAAGTATACAAATTATAAATCATAATTAAAATATATAAAACTGGAGAAAATTAATTGTCAATCAATTTGCTGTTTATGAATTTAGGAATAGCACAGATAAAATACGTTTATCCATCTGAGAAGTAGAATTTTGGGAAAACTAATCGTTTGCTTTCTTTTTCAATCAACTTTATATTTTTAAATCTAAAGATTTTCATTCATTAGACACAGATGTTAAGTTAATTGTTCCAAAAAAAAATTTTAATTAATTAACTTGATTGGGAAAAGGTAGATTTTATTTTTAAACAGGATCAATAAATGAATTAGATATATAAAAATAAATATGTTATAAAAGAAAAATCAAATATATTTCTAAACAATGTTTGCTAAGAGAGAATGAAAAGGCAAATCCTTTTCGAATTTCAGAGTTTGATAAAATACATAGGCAACATTTTGTGGATGAACTTGTAAAAACTTGCTTGTGTGTGTGTGTGTGTGTGTGTGTGTGTGTGTGTGTGTGTGTGTGTGTGTGTGTGTGTGTGTGTGTGTGTGTGTGTGTGTGTGTGTGTGTGTGTGTGTGTGTGTGTGTGTGTGTGTGTGTGTGTGTGTGTGTGTGTGTGTGTGTGTGTGTGTGTGTGTGTGTGTGTCTGTGTGTCTGTGTGTCTGTGTGTCTGTGTGTGTGTGTGTGTGTGTGTGTGTGTGTGTGTGTGTGTGTGTGTGTGTGTGTGTGTGTGTGTGTGTGTGTGTGTGTGTGTGTGTGTCTGTGTGTGTGTCTGTGTGTGTGTCTGTGTGTGTGTGTGTGTGTGTGTGTGTGTGTGTGTGTGTGTGTGTGTGTGTGTGTGTGTGTGTGTGTGTCTGTGTGTCTGTGTGTCTGTGTGTCTGTGTGTCTGTGTGTCTGTGTGTCTGTGTGTCTGTGTGTGTGTGTGTGTGTGTGTGTGTGTGTCTGTGTGTGTGTGTGTGTGTGTGTGTGTGTGTGTGTGTGTCTGTGTGTGTGTGTGTGTGTGTGTGTGTGTGTGTGTGTGTGTGTGTGTGTGTGTGTGTGTGTGTGTGTGTGTGTGTGTGTGTGTGTGTGTGTGTGTGTGTGTGTGTGTGTGTGTGTGTGTGTGTGTGTGTGTGTGTGTGTGTGTGTGTGTGTGTGTGTGTGTGTGTGTGTGTGTGTGTGTGTGTGTGTGTGTGTGTGTGTGTGTGTGTGTGTGTGTGTGTGTGTGTGTGTGTGTGTGTGTGTGTGTGTGTGTGTGTGTGTGTGTGTGTGTGTGTGTGTGTGTGTGTGTGTGTGTGTGTGTGTGTGTGTGTGTGTGTGTGTGTGTGTGTGTGTGTGTGTGTGTGTGTGTGTGTGTGTGTGTGTGTGTGTGTGTGTGTGTGTGTGTGTGTGTGTGTGTGTGTGTGTGTGTGTGTGTGTGTGTGTGTGTGTGTGTGTGTGTGTGTGTGTGTGTGTGTGTGTGTGTGTGTGTGTGTGTGTGTGTGTGTGTGTGTGTGTGTGTGTGTGTGTGTGTGTGTGTGTGTGTGTGTGTGTGTGTGTGTGTGTGTGTGTGTGTGTGTGTGTGTGTGTGTGTGTGTGTGTGTGTGTGTGTGTGTGTGTGTGTGTGTGTGTGTGTGTGTGTGTGTGTGTGTGTGTGTGTGTGTGTGTGTGTGTGTGTGTGTGTGTGTGTGTGTGTGTGTGTGTGTGTGTGTGTGTGTGTGTGTGTGTGTGTGTGTGTGTGTGTGTGTGTGTGTGTGTGTGTGTGTGTGTGTGTGTGTGTGTGTGTGTGTGTGTGTGTGTGTGTGTGTGTGTGTGTGTGTGTGTGTGTGTGTGTGTGTGTGTGTGTGTGTGTGTGTGTGTGTGTGTGTGTGTGTGTGTGTGTGTGTGTGTGTGTGTGTGTGTGTGTGTGTGTGTGTGTGTGTGTGTGTGTGTGTGTGTGTGTGTGTGTGTGTGTGTGTGTGTGTGTGTGTGTGTGTGTGTGTGTGTGTGTGTGTGTGTGTGTGTGTGTGTGTGTGTGTGTGTGTGTGTGTGTGTGTGTGTGTGTGTGTGTGTGTGTGTGTGTGTGTGTGTGTGTGTGTGTGTGTGTGTGTGTGTGTGTGTGTGTGTGTGTGTGTGTGTGTGTGTGTGTGTGTGTGTGTGTGTGTGTGTGTGTGTGTGTGTGTGTGTGTGTGTGTGTGTGTGTGTGTGTGTGTGTGTGTGTGTGTGTGTGTGTGTGTGTGTGTGTGTGTGTGTGTGTGTGTGTGTGTGTGTGTGTGTGTGTGTGTGTGTGTGTGTGTGTGTGTGTGTGTGTGTGTGTGTGTGTGTGTGTGTGTGTGTGTGTGTGTGTGTGTGTGTGTGTGTGTGTGTGTGTGTGTGTGTGTGTGTGTGTGTGTGTGTGTGTGTGTGTGTGTGTGTGTGTGTGTGTGTGTGTGTGTGTGTGTGTGTGTGTGTGTGTGTGTGTGTGTGTGTGTGTGTGTGTGTGTGTGTGTGTGTGTGTGTGTGTGTGTGTGTGTGTGTGTGTGTGTGTGTGTGTGTGTGTGTGTGTGTGTGTGTGTGTGTGTGTGTGTGTGTGTGTGTGTGTGTGTGTGTGTGTGTGTGTGTGTGTGTGTGTGTGTGTGTGTGTGTGTGTGTGTGTGTGTGTGTGTGTGTGTGTGTGTGTGTGTGTGTGTGTGTGTGTGTGTGTGTGTGTGTGTGTGTGTGTGTGTGTGTGTGTGTGTGTGTGTGTGTGTGTGTGTGTGTGTGTGTGTGTGTGTGTGTGTGTGTGTGTGTGTGTGTGTGTGTGTGTGTGTGTGTGTGTGTGTGTGTGTGTGTGTGTGTGTGTGTGTGTGTGTGTGTGTGTGTGTGTGTGTGTGTGTGTGTGTGTGTGTGTGTGTGTGTGTGTGTGTGTGTGTGTGTGTGTGTGTGTGTGTGTGTGTGTGTGTGTGTGTGTGTGTGTGTGTGTGTGTGTGTGTGTGTGTGTGTGTGTGTGTGTGTGTGTGTGTGTGTGTGTGTGTGTGTGTGTGTGTGTGTGTGTGTGTGTGTGTGTGTGTGTGTGTGTGTGTGTGTGTGTGTGTGTGTGTGTGTGTGTGTGTGTGTGTGTGTGTGTGTGTGTGTGTGTGTGTGTGTGTGTGTGTGTGTGTGTGTGTGTGTGTGTGTGTGTGTGTGTGTGTGTGTGTGTGTGTGTGTGTGTGTGTGTGTGTGTGTGTGTGTGTGTGTGTGTGTGTGTGTGTGTGTGTGTGTGTGTGTGTGTGTGTGTGTGTGTGTGTGTGTGTGTGTGTGTGTGTGTGTGTGTGTGTGTGTGTGTGTGTGTGTGTGTGTGTGTGTGTGTGTGTGTGTGTGTGTGTGTGTGTGTGTGTGTGTGTGTGTGTGTGTGTGTGTGTGTGTGTGTGTGTGTGTGTGTGTGTGTGTGTGTGTGTGTGTGTGTGTGTGTGTGTGTGTGTGTGTGTGTGTGTGTGTGTGTGTGTGTGTGTGTGTGTGTGTGTGTGTGTGTGTGTGTGTGTGTGTGTGTGTGTGTGTGTGTGTGTGTGTGTGTGTGTGTGTGTGTGTACATCAAAGTATTCAAGTTAATAAAATATTGTTAAAATTTTACTTTTTGACAAAATAATTCAAGATTCTGACGCTTTCAACAAATAATTGCCCATTTTGATTCTAGATTTTTTAAAAAATAAGTATATATATTTTGTATTTTGCATAATGCCAACAGATAAATTAGTCACATATTTTAAGACACAATACGTAACATGAATTATGTAAAAAGGGATTCTAGGGATACGATCTTCGTTGATCAAAAATCAGAATTTACAAAAATGAATATATAAATTCGGAAACTTCATAATGAAAACAACCTGAGGACGAAAAAAAATTGAGAATGTTTTTCATTTGAAAGATAAAATATGATTCATAAAAAATATTTATATAAATGATTTAATTGGACTATTTGTGAAGATATAATAGGCCCAAATATAGCAATTACAAGAAAATATAAAGACAGATAACTATATGTATTTGAAATAACGTATTCAGAATTTGCAAGAGAATATTCAGTTGGTAAGGCATTGGAGGAAAATTTTTAAGAAAAAAAAAGTTTAAAAATTGATTGAAATTTTAGCTGATTAGAAAGTGAATTTGAATATATTGAATGATAATATAATTGAAAAATATTTAAAGATTTTGTTCCAATTGCACATTGCAACGGTTAAAAAGCGATAGCCAAAAAATTCTGCATTTTCTGAAAGCCAAACTTGTGAATGAGCTTAATTTTTTTTTGTTTATGCTCTTCTTTATTTTAGTTGCAAATTCTTTCGGATATTCAAAAATTTTGCAAGAAAAAGAAAATATGAGAAAGATTGGGACATTTGAAACATCTTGGAACACCTTGAAAGGTAGGGTAATGGAAATCCACCATTTTTTAGGATATCCATGACGAATGCTGATATAGTGGATTCATGTGAAAGATATTAAGTGGAAAAGTAAACCTTGATAACTAATTTTTCTGAAATGAGAGTAGTGAACATATTTGCTTCGATATATAGAACCAAATCAAAGTTTACTAAAATCAAAATGAAATGGAACAAAATGCTGAATTTAATAAAAAAAATTTAAAAAAAAACATTTTTATAACTTTTATCAGAAATGATATTTAAAAGTTTTTGTTGATTGGAACTAGGCAAGATGATCGAATATGCTATAACAAAATTTCTGTACTTTTTCCATTTTAAGAGAAAGAAAAAATTTGATGTATTTCGACATCAAATTGGCATTAAACAAAAATTTATTCATCTTTGGTCACCTTAATTTGTGTTTAAATATCATCCAAACAGTCAATTTTTTTTTAAAAAATCTATAAAAAAAAATTTTCACTTTATTTTTTGTAAATAAAAATTTTTTTTTTCATTTTTACAAAATCAATTTATTCTTTCGTCACGAGTAAAGAAGATATACCATGTTTAATTTGAGTTTAAAAAATTAAATTTTGATGCTTTGAATCAGTATATAAAATAAAACATAACATAAAATTTAAAGCGGAAAAATGAAAATGGCTAAGAAGTCTGAGAAATACGCAACAATCAATAAAGGAAAGTGAAATACATATGTTAATCAATATGTTAGCATAGCAAAAAAGTAAAAGTAGAAGATAAGGTAAAAGTAGTAGTAGAAAATTCTGTTTGAAAAAGAAGCTTTATATGATTGCTTTTGGATCCGGTTTTTGTAAACAAATCTTCTGGTCGATTCTTTGACTTCTTTGAGCAAGAGAAGGCAAGATAACTTACTTTATTAAAACTAGGTCAGGGATATACTTCGAACTATGATGACAAATGTCAACATTTTGCTAGATCAAACTTATACGCTAGCACACATATGGTAACTCACTATCTAAACCACTAGCTAGCAGCTAGCTACGCGAATAAGTAGTCCAAAAATGTTTATACGAAGGGAAAGAGCACGGCAAAAAGAATCTTACTTTGATCAGGACTTTGGTGCAGACCCCCAAAGCGCATCTTCGGTGGGTGCAGTACAGGAACCAAGTTTTCTTCCAGTGAAAAATTAGGCGAATCAGACCGAGAGTGGCAGCGATGAAGAACCAAGTCAAAGTATTTCTCATCTTTGATGGAATGTAGCCTGTTATAACCTAAACATATGTCATTGTATCTAACTTTCCCCAACTCACTGCATATATAGTCAATAGTTTGAATTGATTATTATCCAAGATTTTCTGAAAAAAAAGTTTAAAATGCAAAAAATTGAAATTTAAAATATCTTTAGCTTCTAAAATAAAGTCTGAGAGTGAAATTCTTGAGTGAGTCAAAAAGAGAAAATACTAAAATATATCAATTTGAAGTATTGTAGCTGGTAAAAGTTTGTAAAATTAGAGCCAATTAATTCCAATGGCAAAATGATAAAAAAACAACTCTGTAAACTAAAGAAATTTTAAATTCAAAATTCAATAAATACCTAAGCTATTAAAAATCTAATTTGAAAACAAAGAATTAAAAATTTCTTCTGCAAAAAACGTTAGAAAAAAGTAATTCACCTATTTAACAAAAATTATTTAAAAAAAATAAAAAAAACTAATAAAATCCATAACAATAATCAATAAAATTACTATAAATCAATATTCAAATCTCATAAAACATTTTTATTATTAATATATTAATTATCAATAAAAAAAGTTATAAAATTTATTTATCATTTATATAATATTACGGTATATTTATTATCAATTCTAAATTTTGAATCAATTTCTCGTATAAATATATTTTTTTAAATGTCAAATAAAAACATTTTTAGTCTAAAAAAATTTACAAACGAGTGCAAAATTTTTAGGAAAAAAAAGTTTTTTACATTTTAATCTCGTAGCTGCTTACTCAATTCTATGAAAAAAAAATTTTTAAATCCTCCAATGACTAAAAATTTAAATCGGTAATTTCTTTTTTTTACTACACCAATTTAATGTGTTTGCGCCAAATTTATGGAAAGAGAGGGATTAAGAAAATAAATAAAATGGATACCATTTCGTCCGCTTCTCCCCAATTTAGAACATCTTGATCTTTATTTTTGTGAAATAAAAAATCTTGACCAAAGATAATTCTACTCATCCTCACACCTTAAATATCATTTGTAAGTTTTAAAAAAAAATTCCTCATGGATTGAACTGGGTAACAACATTTTTTTGCCTTTTTTTTTATAAAAAGTGAATCTCTATTTTTGAAGTCTTGAGAAGTTTTATATTTTTAACTTTTTCAAAATGTGCTTTCTACCTATTCATAAACTAAAAGATATGCTAAATCGAGAAATATACTATTTTCAAAAAGTTCGTTTGTAATGATCCCTCCAAAATATTGATTTATATTTGCTCTTTTCTTTTTAAAATTTCTTAAAAAAAAAAGTTAAATTAAAAAAAAATCAAAAAAGTTTTTTATTTTAGTTAAATTACTTATTTATTACTTATTTGTTTAGATAAAAATTCAACTTTATTTGTTTAACTATTTTTTTTATTAAACTTTATTTTTTTAATTTTGTTTTTATTACTTTATTTAAAAAAAAATAAATCAATAATATTTTACATTATTCGATTACGTTTTCTATTTTTCTTAGCATGTAGTGTGTGGTACTTAATTGATCAACTACATTCTTTATAATCAAAATGTCAAAGGAGAAGTGGAGACGCATAAAGAAAGTCAGCGAATATCAGCGAATTTTGACATAATAACAAAAAGGTCACAGTTGTTTAGAAAATGAAATTAAACCGAAATCAATCAAAACTTTGGTAAGTTTTAAAATTTTCTTTAATGACTAAAAATTTAATTGGTAATTGGTGGTGGTTATCTAACTATCTGAATGCTCTATTTCAAATTGCTACGTGTGTAGGAAAAATAATCATATGTTGACCTGCAAGCTCTATAGTTCTTGTTTCTGATATTATTAACAATGTGTATAGGTATAAGGTAAAGGTACCGTGGGTGTGTTTCATTGACAAGGCACTGATGTACCGCTTAGGTCAAAATCGATGAGGAATCGAATACAGAGGCTTCCGTGCGAAGTCCATCATCTCAACCAACCTGCCATGCCACCATACTGGCTTTTTCTTCTTTACCTTTCCTCATCTCTTATCATTTACATAACACAATATATCATTATCAATTCACATCAGAGAGGATTTAACTAATCCTCTATATTTTGTACAATCTCTATTTTAATCAAATCTTATTTTAATCTGAAAGTAATTTTTCAAAATTTAAGTTATATAAAACAGAAGAACTTAACATTTTCTCATGGACAAGTTTGAGTATATCATCTCTCAATAAAGTTGTAAAATGGGTTAAAAGATGCAAAAATGTAAAAAAAAAATTAATGATCCAAAACGTAAAGAATTCCTACATACGATCGAAATAGTTAGCTATAAGTATTAGCGGATTTAGATTATTCGTGATTAGTCTTGGAACCTAACCCCGCGAATACGAGGGGTAGACTTTATTAAGAAATTGGTTCAGTTGGATTCTGGCATACGGGGGATCTTGTTCTCGGCCAATTCTATCCTACATGCCATTTTGTCCGGCCTCAGCTCGTGAACTCCAAAAAATAATGGCTACCATAAAACTTCAGACAATTTTTTTTAAAATGATCATCCACCTTACCCAATTCAACGTCGATTAGTGAAAACATTAAGTTATTAAGATCTAGTTAATTAAATGGCTTTTAGTTAAGTAATTAATTACTTGGTTTAGGGCCAATTAACGCCTTGATTCTTTCATCATACATTTAGACTTTAAATGTGGAAAAGGTAAATACTATCAAATTTTAATAAACTCAAGACCAAATTCATTTTTAAAATCCTTTCAGTCCTCATAAGTGAAGAATTCCGCAAAAAAGAAAAGTCCAAATTCAAGATCATAATGGCGCAAAGTTAAAACTTAAAACTTACTTGCAATGAATAGTTTTCGAATGTATTAAAAGTAATTCAAAAAATGCGTTCTTTTGAGGCAAAGAGAATAAAAAGTAATATGTCGTCCATATCACGCCAAAAAAATTTAGTCGCGCGCGCAAAATGAACACTTTTTGCCAAAAATATTTACAAAAATGGACACTGTTTTTTGTTCATGCAAAATGACAGAAGAGAGTGTTTGCTTGCTCTACTTCCTCTCTTTTGCATATAAATGAAATGAAGTGCCTGATTTATGAGATGCAAAAATGCTGGAAGCTTTCTTTGAAGTTTGGTTGATAATTTCTACAAAAAAATGGAAACACACCTTCTTTCAGTAACAGTCAAATCACAATCGTTCAGCTCTGAAACATTCATTCACAAAAATTTCCCTCCCACATGGCATTTAAATCCTTAATACACATTTATTTTGACTATATAAAAATGTGTTATCTTAATTATTAATTTTTTTTAGTTGTCCGAATAATCTTCCATAGTGGACACGATGTGGAATCGAACCGAAAGCATCTGGATCAAGACCCTACGCTTCTACCACTGGGCGAATCTGGCGAAGTAAATTTATTTATAGTTTTAAAAGTTCAATAAGAAGTTAACGTTTTCACAGTACTCTAGATTACTATACATTTTATAATTTTATAGATGTTTGACAATTTTCTTAACTTCAATTTGGGCCATGTGTAAATTCATAAACACCTATTTTTCCCATTTTTACATATTTTCCTCACTTTTTATAAAAAAATTATTTTTTTTTTTAAATTAAAAAAAAAAAGTAATTTTACAAACCTTTTTTTTTATCTCATTAAGCTAATTTTGATAATTGAATTCAGAAAATTTCTAATCATAAAAAAATTGGAAATTTAAATTTAGTATAATATTTCAATTTAAAAAAAATGAAAAGTAAAATTTTGGAAAATGTGATTTATCAAATAAAAAATTTAGTTTATGTAGGAAGATATGCAAGTTATAAAGTATGTTTAAACATTCACCATTCACTGAATTCCCTGTTGATTAGGTAATTCGAATCACTTCATCCATCAGTGAATTTTAGTGAGTTGGAACAAGTGAGAAATTATCGCTACCTTTTTTAAAAAAAAGGAAGAAAAAATCTTCTTTAATTTTTTTTTATAAAAAAAATAATTTTAATGATGATAAGCAAATGAAATATAAATTTCTCTATTTCAAAAACACATAAAAAAAAATGGATTTTTAATCTCGATATATATTTAATCAATAATTAAAATATCAAAATTCATAGAATGCGTAAATAATAAGAATCACAAAGATAATAATAATCAACGAAAAAATGAAAAAAGGATCTTCCTTGGCATGATCGTGAAATTCCGTCACAACACTGGAATCCATTGTTAGGGAATGATAGACTCCTAAAAATTGATATCTTATTTGCGTTTTTGTGAATTAAAAGACGAAAGATGTTGATACATCGTTTATGTCATATGGTGCGAAGCTTGTTATTAATATTGGAAGAGTATTCTATAACCCTGACAATAACTCAAACGCTAACGCGAAACTTTTGCTCCGGTTGGCAGATGTAGAGGTCAAGGCGCTGGAAGCTGATACCTCCTTCATTTAAGACCTAAATATATGTTTATGATTTTACGATATCCTTGCCAGTCTATATGCTTTGATATTGAAACACAGTACATTAAAATTTTAAATATGAATGAGACGATTAATATCTTGCAAGATTGAAGTGAATTATTCATCAAGAGCTTCAAAGGTAGCATAATTTATTCAACTTAATCACCATTTTTAATATTGACTATGACGAAGAGATTGAAGAAGAAGAAGAAGAAGAAGAAGAAGACATTGAGAAAAGACTTAAAAATGCAATAGCGCCAAAATCGTGTGTGACCTTCAAGCTTTCAAGAATGCATTGACACCTGAGCTTTGAAATGAAATGAAAGCTAAATAATTTAGGATATCATAGATTTTGATAATAATGCTAGCAAATTTGACACGAATCCTAATCACAATCACAATCATCATCATCATCATCATCATCATCATCATCATCCTCAACTTTTCAATGTGTTATTTCAATTCTCAAAGCATAAGTTATCTTCATCCCTCACAGATTAAAACTAATTTATGTAGCCTGGCAAGGATATGGGAGGCAGATTCTTTAGGCTACCTAAGCCAAGATCTTTGCCTAATTTAGTAAAATGTAAGTAAACTAGAATTTTTATTTGGTGTTTATGAGTAAGTTTAGGCAGTTTCAAAATCTATATGAAGCTTTGTCCTTGATCTTGGGATGAAAAATTGGCATGCTTCAATCTTGGAGTATTTATGGAAAAGGAGATGTAAAAAATAAGTATTACCATCTATTGAAAGCAAAGTTCGTTAGAATGCAGGGAAAGAAAAATCAACTCCAAAGTGGATAAAAATGAAATATTAGAACACCTTTGGAAAAATTGTGCAAATCAATTTACAAAGAACGAAGAACTGCAGTAATGAGAAAGAGGGAGAGAGAGAGAGAGAATTCCTCGCTCAAAAATTGGTTAACACAGTAATCCTGATATTTTAAATGATCATTTTATTAAATTTACGGAGACGACTGTATTAGAATGAGAGAAATAGACAGAGAGAGAGAGAGAGGAGTACATTGATTTAGTTTCATCTTTGATATTTTATTACTTTCATGTTAGTGCCTGTGTAGAAGGTTCCTGTCTCACAGATCGAATAATTAAAGCAATAATGATAATGATGAAAAATGTGCAAATCAGGGTTCGCGCATACTTTGCGTATTCTGGTGCAAATATGCGCAATTTCAGCCAATCAGCTCGCGAAAACGTTATGATTGGTTAGAGGAAGCGAAAGTGTGAAACGCAAAATGTGTATAAAAGTAGTAATACTCTCTCTACATATAAGCATTCATCCTCAATGCCTTCGTGGATTGAAGAATATCCTCAAAAGTTCATTATATGAATAACGGTTACAAAATCTTCCAAAATTTCGATCTTGATGCCTTTTGCGAGTGTAGAATTACAATGAATTCGTATACTTGTAAAAAACGACATTTTCCCAGTGATGGAATGTTCACGAGAGGATAAAATTTCGCTACGGACTAGATTCATATCTGTCTAGCGAATTCACGATATCTAAAATCCAACCAATCAAGTAACTTTTTTTAAGAATAAACTTTTTAATATAGTGGAAGAAATAAAGACAAAATATATATGAAAGGATCAAAAATCTATCAGATATATACTTAAATTTCTAGACGTCTGTTTAGAAATTCAGGAGTCAACGTAGAAGTTGCATTTAGGGTACTTATGGGTTATCTCCCCCCCCCCCCCCCCCACTCTAAAAAATTAAAAAAAAATTTTTTTTTGAATTTATGATGAGTAAATATAATAAATTACTTGTTAAATAGGAGTCCAATACATATTTCTTACATACAATACATATTTTATATAGAATATATAATAACATATAATATATAGAATATATATATATACAATATACATCATACAATGTTTTTATACATACAATATATTTAATTATATATTTAAAATTATTAATCATTTAGTATTTTAAAATTATTAAGTTGAAAAAATTTTTTAGAGTGGGGTGGAGATAACCCATAAGTACCAAAAAGAGTTTTCATTCAATATTATAATTTTTAAAATGACATATGGTGTGGAAGTTAACTTTTTAAGTAGGATTTTTAAGAAATTTTAGGGGTATATAGTCGTTGTAGAATATTTTTGAGTCGACTTTGCAAACCAGAATCTTTTGATCTCTTCATTATTCAACTCTGCATTCCTAGATTTTCGCCTTATTTCTTCCAAATTTAATATTTTCATCTTAGTCACATGAAATTCAAGCTTTTAAAGGTTTATCACTACTGAATATTACAATCTAACACAATCGTTCCCGGTCCCCCTCCATATGTCAATCCTTTCAAAAAAAACTCAAACACACTGTGATAGATAAGTCACTTTTGCCTTGATATTTTGAAGTTAAAATGAAAATATTCCTCCAATGCATGAATGAACAAAGTTAAGTTCTGAAAAAAGCAGGCTACAATCATGTCTACAAGGGAAATCTGAAGGAAGAGTTCTAGAGTACCCATTGGAACCCCATATGGGTAATCACCGAATTATAATCTCCATGATTATAAATTATCTTGTTATTCGTGCACAGATTAGGCCATCTCATTATTGGAGTATAAATGAAAAGGCATTTTATTTTGCTCGTTCAAAATGAAGTGTAAAAAATTTCACTCCCTGGATGCCAATTGTTGGCGCAATCTGTCAATCAAATCAAAGTAATATGTGTTTTAGGTATTTACATTAATTTAATAGCGAACTTACATAAAAGCGACAGTTTTAAGTGCCACGGACTTTGAATGTATGCATCTACATATGGCTTTATAGTTTTTAGATTCAAAACTCAATTAACTTTCCACCTCACACTACTAATATGAGTTTACCACTTGTTATGGGTGCACCATCAGTGGCGGTTTTAAGGGGTTTTTTTCGCTGGACCCCATGTTGGCCCCTCCACATCAAATACCTATTTTATTGGATTTAAAATTTACTCGAAACTTTTTATAATTTAATTTTTTTGACTGGGTTTTGCATCCAGGAGAAGAAATATCTCTCTTATCTGGACGGGTGAATCTAAGACCAAGGGCACTCTTCATTTGATTTTCATTCATTGGAATAATTCAAAGAAAAAAAAGTAAAACATAAGTATTTGGTAAATTGCAAAATTTATAAAAAATGATCGATTTAAAAACTTGGCCCTTGTTTGGCCCCCTCACTTTTGAAAATCTAGAACCGCCACTGTCCATCATATTGTAAGAAAGATTTTGGAATCGTTTCTATCATAAATAATAAGGTTTCTTTTTTAGAGATTACGGTTTTAAAGTTAACATATGTGTAATTTGGAATAGTATCAAATTTTTAGTTAGAATAATTAGATTTAGATCTTCTCCAGTTATCGAAGAATATTCTTTCCTTAGATCCTTCTAGAACATTTGATCTCTGGACAACTGCCGACGATATATTTATTTAAAAATGTGATTATTTTAAAAATAAAAAAAATTTTTAACTATTGATAAAAATTTGAAAAAAAGTTTTAAAAATAAGAAAAAAATAATAAAGTGTACTTTCAAATTTAGAGCTATACAATTTAATCAAAATTAATTATAATTTCTAAAATTATGCATATTTTTTTAATGATTAGATAAATTTAATAAATATATCAAAGTCAGGATTATATCAGTTAATTTTGTAACAAATTTAGAAAAATTATAAAAGCCATATTTAGTATTTGTCAATTAATATACACTTCAATATTGCTTTTTACTAAATACAAAGTTGATCGAAAATGCTTACTTCTTCTCCGTACACTATTTAGCAAGCGTAATGTAGATGACATAATGTTGGCATTTTCATTCATTGTACCATATACTTCTGTGCCTACCACCCAAAGCTATCATTATCAGATTGGCTATATGTATAATTGCTTTTTACTTATATTCTCTATACTAAGTGCTTCAACATAGTTCTTGTAATTATTCATCCGCACCTGGTAACCGCATTCACTTTATTTCATACACAGACAACAACTTAACAAGGATCTATTGCATTCATGCACGCAGGTGCACAAATCTTTAACTTCTGATTCTGGGAAGAATTGTCGAGCTTGCCCTTCCCTCATGATGTCATGATGAGATAGATCGTGTTCTGGTTCACCAGGCAGTGCCTTGCTATCGTAAACAGCCGGAAGGGAATCTCAAAATTTTCTAGAGACAAACAAACATAGAGTCTTTATCAATCCATCTCTTCTTTATTAGATCCATTCACAACAGCACTAAATGATGAGGCATAGAGAGGGGGAACATAATTCAGTGCCAACTGAGAGAGTAGTTCCACGTTGATTCGAAAAGTTATCGAAGATGCAGATAGGGATGAATCTTTTGTCTAGAGTGCCATAAATTCCTCCAATCATATTTGAATCCACTATGAGTCGGAGTAATAATTTCATATCAGATTCCAAAGAAGAAAAGTTCAACTTATATTCAAAGATGCCTTTACCCGAATGTCTTTAGAATATTTAAATGTGTTATAAAAAGAACTGAAATGGCCTTGCAAGACCACGGGAGACAACAAAATAACGACACTTCATCACACGACATTTCATCATATGCATGGGTTGTTTGTTGCAAAGGATTAAAAGTTTATTATCCAATATTAATTAATCCATATAGGAAGTATTAGAGCATATAGAAGCGACCAAATTTTACCTGGGAATGATGGGCTTTACCTGGGTGTGATGTAGATAATCTTCTTAAATTGTTATGCCCCTTCTGTTCACGAACACTTCCTTGTTAGTTTATTTCTTTTTGAAAATAACTTTATTTTCTTTTTCCGTCCTGTTTATTCTCTGTTGCTTAAATCACAAAGTTTTTGCACTTGAAAAATAATTATAATGGAAAACAATGCAATTGACTGTTTCTGTAATTTTGGAACAACTTCTAAAGGAAAAGAAACCATGATATTCAAAAATTGCGAATATTATAAACATCGAGAAAACAAAGATACCTCTGACATGTTATTTAAGGACTGCTTTTCCTAAGGGAAGAATGGTACTGAAATCGATTCGATAGGATAAAGTCCGCACTTGAATACTTTGTATAAAAATATGTTTTAAAAAGTCTTCAAACACAAATGATTCAATTTTGTGTTATTAAAACTTGTTATTTTTATTGACTTCTAGGTATTTAGAAAGTTCTTTGAAACACACCCTTTTTCCAATTCATCGCAAATACAGACATCAAACAGCAAATATTTCCTTTTTTTCTTAACATCTTTCTAGTGAATTACCATATGTGAAAATAATCTTTTTAGCTATTTCCGAGGATTGTAAGAGTACTTCACTTACATACTATAACATTCAAAAAGTGTACACATATTTATACATGTATATTACAAAAGGGGAAATAAAATAGTTTGGCATGGGGCCTCGATGCGATGAAATCCGGTCCTGACCTCTGCACAACCCAAAACGGGACGATTTGTTAAATTTGTGCAAAGAAGAAGGATGCAATAAGACTTGTAAATAGTGAAGATGCAAAATAAAAAATATTTTTTTTTTTAATTATAAGTTCTTTTTTGCTAATTTTTTTTTCATTACAAAATTTATAATAATAATAATAATAATGATAATTAGCTGCTTACAGCGAAAATCTTCTAATAATGATCAAATAACGCATTTAGCTTAAGATTCAAATGCACAACATTCTCGAAAATATGAATTGAAACGGGATATTCTAAATATATTACTCCCCCAATCAAAATCAATCAAATGGAGTGAATTGGTTTTAAATTTTGTATTTCATTTAGAGAAGTTAGCATTCTTCCGCAAACACACTTGGCTTGGTGATTGAACATATTTTTCAAAAGGAGTTAAAAATTAACGTAAACGGCATACAAAATGCAATAATCAAATAGTTGCCTCCAAACATCCATCAGTATTTAAAATATTATCTACAATTTTTACTTTTAATTTGTCTTTTATAACTCCTACTCTGTCTCTCTCTCTCTCTCTCTAAATAACAGAATAGAATTGAAAAAAGACTGCCTTTTTATCAGTTGTGTGTAGATTGTTGACTTAGAAAAGACCATCTAAAATTTGAAAGAGAAATTGAGGAAAATGAGAAGCTAAGAATGACACTTTAAAGATGAAAAAAGGGTATATGATATACAGTTAAGTTTTCTTTTGATCGAATGTAAAAGAGACAATTTTCCTTTTTTGAGACGCTGCTGACTCACTGGTCAAAGGAATTCAATTGTACAAAAAGTGATAATCATGAGGAATAAAGGAGATGAACGCTTGGAAAAAAAGGAGTAATTTCACAACTACATAGAGAAGTCTGGCAAAAGTGTTAAAATTAAGTTTCACTATTTTTATAGTATTATTATTACTAGCAGTGTTGAGAGCTTTTGCTCAATTTTTTGAAACAAATATTTTTTGTTATGCCAACAATACCAATATTTAGATCATTTTTAAGATGATTTTTAAGTCAGATGTTTTACCTAATTGAAAATTAACCTACCACAAAAAATAGTAAATTTACAATGATTCATTAGTACTTTAATTATGCCAAAAAGAGTAAAGTTATGCATTGTGTTACACTTACAGTAGCCATTTAAAGTAGTTACTGGAACCATTTTTGTTTTCAGTGAAGTTTATTGAACAAAGTAAAGTATATACACCAGTATTGCATTAAAAATTTATGGTGTATACATATTTGAGGACAGTCCGCTTTGATTAATACCAATGAATGCCGATAAATTCAATCAGTGTAAATTCTTGATACAAACCGATATTCAATTCTCAAAATGTGTGCTTCCATTCTTAAATTGGATTTAATTATTGTTTAAAAAAGCTTCATTTTTCATATTTGAATGATAAGTGTTGAAAATATTCAATATTCTCACAATCAAAATCAATCAAATGGAGTGAATTAGTTTTGAATTTTGTAATCATTTAGAGAACTTAGCATTCTTCCGCAAACACACTTGTCTTGATGCTAGAACATATTCTTTTCTAAAGCAAAGGAAGAAGTTGTCATGCAAAGCAGTATGAAAACCTTATTGAGTGATTTTTTTTTCAAAAATTTTTGATAAAATTTGATTAATACAGTAATCATTGAAGATTTGTTTGTTTTTTTAACTCATATTCTCTTTTTTTCATTTTTATCTTTTTTTTTGTATTTTATATGTATAGATTAGTAGGATCATTGGTAACTTGGGCGGATTGAGGAGTTTAAAAAAAATAATGATCTTAAAAAAGTAAAAAATGTAATACTCTCTTTTTTGGAAGAAATGTACTGCGTCATGCTTTTGCGCGAAAATGAAGAAGTGGTGTGCAGAAAGCGTCCACCAACGCCAGATTCTAAGATCGTGGGAAATGGAGTGGATTAAGTTGGTGCTCCTACTTTCGCAAGAAGGTGCACGGAGGAGACAAGGTGTGAACACAAAATGACATTTCTCATCCCTTCAAATGACTCATTAACTTCCTATCTCTACACCACAGAGAAGGTATATATATATAAATATATATGTGATGTATATTCGATTTAGAAGATTCATCCTTTCATTATTGTCTTTGAAAGTGTGTCACACTCATATCAAATATTAATAATGAGCTAGTAGCGACATCGAACACACGCACACACACACACACACACCATGTAAAGTCATTCTTTCATTTCAATCTTAATTGTTTCGAATGTGTGAATTATAAATGGCTTCGCCGAAAACAAATTTCATATTCCCAGCTCCATTTCACATTGAAATGAAAGAAGATTTTTGATTCATCATTTACAGAAATGATGTTGTGATCTCTGTATCTGTGTTCCGTGTCTCTCTCTCCCTCCCTCTGTGTGTGTGTGTGTGTGTACTGTACTGTACTGTACAACAGCAATATTTGAAAACACGGAAATTTAGTATGAATAATGTATCAGCATATACATATATGTAATATAATAACGAAAGATCATATAATGAAATATTTATTTGAAGGAAGCTATGCTTTTAGTCAGGAAAGGAATCAACACTTTGTCGGCGCTCAAGCTGGCTCAGAACAATAGTTCATGAATATGCTCAAGATTTTTTTTTACTTACTTAACAATTCTTGTGAAGAAACTTTTGCTAAACATGTTATAATTGGGGAAGGGGGGGGGGAGGGATTAATTTTTTGATGCACTCAAATGTAAGAGTTTTGAGGTGAGATCACTTAAAATAAAAAGAGGTCTATAGAAGTCAACCAAAAGTTTTTTTTATTTTTTTTTATTTTGATAGTAATGTAACTAGCAATGTTTGTAAATTGATATAGAGAACTTAAATTTTTTTAGATTTTGAGATGATTTTTCCGTCAAATCTATCACCAAGAAGAGTAAAGTTATGCATTGTTAGAGGAGCCGTTTAAAGTAGTTTCACTAATCAATTTTTGTTTTGAGCTATTTATTTAATATTCTTAAAAATTTGCTAAAAATCATGATTCTATTGGATGAAATTTTTTACTTTCGGAGATGCCAAAATATGTCCTAATTCCTTTAGTATTGATTTTGGTAGGGTTTTAAGGGGTTAATCTACATGCAGAAACTGTTTCAACTAATAGTTATGCCCTTCACACTCTTTAAAATTGCAATTTGGCTTAGATTTCAAACTTTAGGGATAAGAATTTTGTATTCATCAGCGTGAATTGTTGATATTTGTCGAAAATAAATTTTCGATACATTTGTATTTCACAGAATTAATCCAATTGGTTTGAAAAAAAATCATAAAAAAATTGTCCGAGAAACTTTTGAAAAAATCACAAAACTTCTACTTACCTGTCTGAATTTTTTTACAAATTAAAAGTTCCTAAAGATTTTGAATCTCAAATGCTGAAATAATAGAGCAAGAAAATAAGAACTTAATAATAACTCATGTACAATTTATTTGGTTGGAAGTCAGAAATTTAATTGAGATCAATTTTTCTTCTCAAAGCATCAAACACTAACAAATACTCTATTGGAATAAGTATAACTTTCAGTAATTATTATTCTTTACTGAAAACAAAAAGTGGTTACTTACTGCCACAATGCATAACTTTTACGATTAAAATACTACTCAATCACAGTAAATTTACTAGTTTAGTAGTGGGTTAACTTTCCATGTGGCAAAACCTTTTTAAAAACTAAAGATTTTTAAGTTCTCTTTATCTTTAGCATATTATCCAAATATTGGAGTATTGCTGACATAAAAAAATTTTGTAAATATTTATTTATTGAAAAAATGAGTAAAAGCTCTCAATTATAGTATACAAAAATGGTAAAACTTAATTTTACTAGTTTTGCTTGAATTGTATATAGTTGTGAAATTACTTCTTTTTATTTTAAGTGCTTGATATGTTCCAGTAATATGCCTGACCTATTCTATACAGCTATAGTGAAAAATCAAAAATAAACTTTTGAAAATCTTTATTTTCTTTTTTCACAGATCAAAATTTATATTATGCGATTTGAAAAAAATATAAAAAAAAGATTCAGACATCGAAAAAAACTCTTTGAAAAGGTTTTTTCAATTTAATGATAAAATTTTTTTTGAAAAAACTAAACTATTTTGCATAATTTTATTACTTTTCCCTAACTACTGGAAGTAGATTGGTGCTCAAAATCCATGTTATTTTGATTAAAATTATAAAAAACTAGTAATATTGTTTAATTTTTTGTATTGGAGTTATGAGAAAAAACTAGTAACATTAATGGGTTTTATATTAGAGTTATGAAACTAAACTTGCATAATTATTGGATTTTTATATTGGAGTTATGAAATAAAACTAGTAAAATTATTGGATTTTCTATATTTTAGTTATGAGATAATTATTATTAGATTTATAGTAAAAAAGTTATGAGTAAAAACTAGTAAACTTATTAGGTAAACACCCATCTTAAGGACAATCATTATTATTAGTTTTTTCCAGTAACTGCTACTAGATATTTTTTTCAGTGCAGGAAAAATAATCTTCAACCGGCATCGAAGTAGCCTTTCAGTTAAAAAAGAAAATGCGCTGAAAGTGGAAATTCCTTCTTTCAAATTTGCATAATTTCAAGTATTCTATTAGGGTATATTCATTTCATAAATAAATATTATAATGTTTGACAAATATATTGAGGACAGTAAATATGTTTGCTTAAAAAATGAAAGCTCCCATTTTTATCCAAAAAAAGATTCTTCAAAAACAAAAAAATAATAATTTTAGAAATGGCTTAGTTATCGATTAGAGTACAATTTTGTTTAGAGCTATTTATTTAATATTCATAAAAATTTGCTAAAAATCATAAATCATCAATTTTCGCCATTAACACATTAGAATTGCTATATTTTTAGTAAAAAAAAATTAAAAAAAGTTAAATCGTGAATACGTACTGAAATTTTGTGACTTTTAATAAATATTAACAAATAATAAAAAAACAAGAAATATTTTTTTCACAATTGAAGTTTTTTTTGACTTGAGCTGGCTTCCAATGCCTTCAACTTTCACAAAATTTGAACTAACTGGAAGCTCTAAAGAATGCTGAAAAAGCTTCAATTGTGTCTGCATTTGCCTCGTCTCAAATCAATATAGCAAATATTTTGGATTGAACAAAAAAAAGAGAGAGAGAGAGAGAGAGACTTTTGTCAGCATGAAATTTTAAATTTAATTAAAAGTCGAAAATAAAAAGTTTGCACATAATAGGCCTGCCATTGACTTTGATGCCAGGAAATTTGATTTGAGCTGTCAAGAGCTTGGAAATTAATTTTTACGTTGTTTTTATATATAAAAAAATGGCTGTACTTTCATTCTCTACATTTTTAAATTCAAAAAATCACATCACATATAAAAGTGTGTCACGGACAAGCAAAAATCGTATACGCAATGCATCTTGTAAAACGTAAAAAAAAATGTTGCTTTCACTATTGGAAAGGAAAGCATTGAATTTGAATGTCATTTCATTCAAATTCATTCAACGAATGAAATACCTTCTTGCAGCTGTCACAAACATCATCAGAGATAGAGGAAGCAATTCCTCATAAGTGCTTATTTTCGAGGAACGTTACAAAATAATAATTTTACAATTTAGTGCGCTTAGTACCAGACAAAGCAGACAACTTTTTTCAATTTCTATTGATTTCAGATGAAAATTGATTTTTGTTTTGGACTTCAGCGTTTCAAATTTTTCTAAATATACATCAGTTTCTTTGATTGCTTGCGCCAGTGTAGACCATGAGGCAAAGAATTCACTAATGAATAGTGTGTTTAAGACTCAATTTCAAAGTATACCACAAGAGTTTCAGTTTTTTACCCCAACTTCAACTAACAATCCTTATTATCTATATATCAATGTTACTTAGACAGAAAAAAAGAATAAAAAATTTTTATATAAAAAAACAAGCAAAAATGTAAAACGAATAATTTTCACATCAACAAAATTGCTTCTGATAATTATTTTTTTGAATTTACTTTCCCTTTTTGCAACTTGATTTTGTCAATTCTATTTTGCCTTTATTCAATTCTATTTCATGTTAGAAAAACAAAATGGAATGCCATTATGACAAAATAGAAATGTAAAATAGACGAAATAGAGTTTGCAAAAGTACAAAATAGAATTGGAAAAAAAGTATTTGATATAATTGGGATAAAAAAAGGCTTACTGCTATGTCATCGAACAGAGTTTAAATAGAAATGCAAAAAGACAGCATTATTGATGAGATAAGGTAGAAACAAAAAATGCAATCTGATGAATAGTTATATATATTTTAAAAATACATATAAACCTTTTAAAAAGGATGTATGATTGGAGGCTTTAAGTGTTCATCATATTCAGTGGCGCATCCACAAATTTTTTATAGGGGGGAGGGCGTAATCTATTTAAATTTTTTGAAATTTTACTAAAAGTCTTCAAAGAATACGACATCTGTATTATGTCTTTTAGAATCACTAATAAAATATAAAATATAAACGTAATCAACTACCAACAAGTATTGTTTTAGGAAAAATAAAAATTAGTAAGGGTAAGCCATTTTTCATGGGGGAGGGGGAGGGGGGGCTAGGCCCATGAACGCCCCCCCCCCCCCCTCGATCCGCCACTAATCATATTATTTTAGAATTACAACTAGAAGGAAATACATTTTAGTCATTATAAGTAAATTTTACCCGAAGTTAGTATTAAGCATGTTATATAATAATTAAAGTAGGTATTTTGCTTGGGATTGAAAATGGATGCTTAAATAGGTGTTACTGTTTAACTTTCAAGTATATATATATATGGAAATGCTATAAAAGAGAGAAGGAGGCATCATTGATTTCTTAATTAATTATCAAAATGGGAAAATTAAAAAATAAGTAATTGTTAAAATTCCAGACTTCATTTGCTTATTTTTATATCAAATTTTTTGAATAAAACAGACAACAGGAAACAACTATAGAGAAAGTAAAGGATAGAAAAATGAAAAATCGCTTTTGCCTCCCTACCTAAAAACTTTACAAAAATTCCAAAGTAATAACTATTTTAGTTAAAAGTGCTTTTTTGCGTTTGCCTTTACTTTTTTAAAGAGAAAACACGCAATATTTAAAAAGAATAACTCTTTTTTGATTTTGTTAAAGAATATTTTGCGATTCTTCGATTACATAATTTTATTTTGATTATTATATGACAAATATAATATTCAAAATAACTTTTATAACATCGTCTCCCCAAATGAGGTATATCACATCTTACATCTAGCAAAATATGAACAGAAAGTTGAACATTGTCTCCCTTGTCATTTGTACATGGAATAGAAACCATGGTAATATACAGGTTGGAGATGACACTCAAGTTGTCTACCCGCGTTCAACCGTACAGTTTATGAGATATACATACATTATATATATAGATAGACATATATATACCAAAATTGTGGTTTTTTAGCCATCAAGTGTTATAAGAAATATTCATTGAAATGTCTTGAAATTTTAACACATTATTTTTGTACATGGCAAATCATAATGTGTTATATTTTGTGAAATTTCAATCGCAAGAAGTTAACTAAATTTGACAATTTAAAACCTTACAATTAAATATAAGTATCTTGGCGCAGCCAAAAGTTATATAAAATGCCTCCGAAGCTTTGCCAAGCTCCTAATATATTTTTATTATATCAAAAACGAGATATATTTTTAATATAGAATATTAAATTTGATATTTTTAGTTTTAAAAAAAACAATTAGCATTAAAAATGGAAATTACAAATAGAATTATCCATAAAAAATAAATAACGGAAACATATGTTCAGATAAAATTATGAAATCTATGTAATTTGGGAAATTTTTGTCACGTAAGGGAGGCGTATGGAAACACTGTAATCTGGTTGGATACAAATTTTTGAAAATTTGTACACTTTTAACCAATCAAAATAGGAGGCAATCGAGCAAATTAATTTGAGCATTTCTTGAATAAATTTTGGCTATTTAAATTAACTGGGTAAATGGCCTAGATCTGATTGGATAAAATTAGATCATTTTCAACCAATCACCTAACGTAGTATTTAGGGTATAGGAGGAACGCGAGTTACCGGGTATTGATAGGAGGTATAATATATATAAATAGAATATAGATGTAAAAAAGCTCTTTACACCCAAATCTGCATGATTTTTAAGGCAAAACAATGAACAAAGTTTGAAGAAAATGAATGGATGGCGTTGAAGAAAAGCGTTCTAATATTCACTCCAATAAAATCCTTACAACACTTCCTCATTATAAGCATCATATCACAAAGGTGAAAATTTGATCAATGCATTCTTGCACTACACACAAAAACATTATAAAAATAGTATGTCAATGAAATGGAATGATGTGATCCATTCCAGTGAGGTGATCATCATCATCATCATCCCAATCATCATTGAGGAGAACAATAAGAATTTGTTTTGTTAAAAGAAGCCACGATAATGCAAACTCAATTTACGCCAGAGTGATCAATATAATGCAAATCTAATAATGATCGTATAGCGAGGAATGCGCAGAAATAATCTCTGTTTGTTTCTATAGCGAACAATCATTATAACAAATTGGATATGAGAGATATACTACGTCAGAAAACTTATCTACAGTGAAAACACGTTAGAAAATCACTCAATAAATAAAAGGTGGTTGATGTTTTTGAAAGAGATGTTTCGCTCGTACCTCTGCATCAGCATTCTGACATACACCTAAAACATATGGCTCTTCAGGTCAACAACCCCAAAACCGAGAAGTGATCAAACGAGAGCATATATACGTTTCAAAAGTTGCGTTGAATGCGTGAAGAAGTTTCTTTTTTTTTGACAATCAATTATTACATATTTTAGATAAAAGAAATTTTATTTATACAGAAAGACAAAGAATCATTCTGAGAAAATGATATAAATTTATACTTTTGTTTTTTTTCCAAATTTTTTGTTTCCTATTTTTCAAATGATTATTTTGAATATTTTTCATACTCACCTCTTATCATTTCTTTTTTTTTATTCAATTGCACTTCATGCAATAAGTGGACAATGAAGCGTAATGGAAATGAACTTAAAAAGTTGATAGGAAGCTTAAAGATTTAAAGAATGACGATGCCCGGAATAGAGATCAATGGAGAAAGCTGATCAAAAACATCGACCCCACATAGAAGTGCAAAAAGATGTAGTTAAAGAAGAAAGTGGGGAGTAAGGTTGGAAAGATGCTGGTTTTAGACAACTGAGCTCAATCAATTAATTAACTGAGAAATTGAATCTGGAACTTAATTAGGTTCCTTAATTAACTTAAAGTAAGCTTAATTTATGACGATGTTTGCGAAGGTTGGAGACATTTACAACATATATTATTAGATTTTAACAAATTTTTCAAAATTTCTTAAATTTGTTGTGAAATTGTCATTCAGGCAGTTGCCGGGATACCAAGATATACAACACCTATATTCAAGTCAATAGCTGTGGCAGATATAAAGAGAGGTATTACCTCTCGATTTTTGAGCGTTTTCAATGTATACTTCAATTAAGTTTAGCTTGATTTTCAAAAAGAAGAACTGTACTTCAGATTGGTAAGAGATATGAATTATTATTGCATATGGCAATACTAGGAATAATACTAAATGCTTTCATTCATTGAACATTCATAGCAAATTTTGGAAGAAAATGGTATAGTGAATTTTTCTAGATCCGCGTATGGATGAATAGAATTGGAATTAAAAATGGGGAAATAGAATGACAAAAAGAAGAAATAAAATTGCAAGCAGACAAAATAGAATTGTGAAAAGACAACATATGACAAAATCGAATTACAAAGCGAGCATATATTATTATATGTGTAATTCGATCTTTTATCCGAACTCAATTGAATACAAATGTCGAGAAGATACACGAGAAAGGGAAGATTTAGAAGTAGAAAATATGAAGAAAAAAAGTTTGTTCGTTATAAAAGACAAGATAATTAAGAACGCTGGAGAACTTTATCGTTTTGATTTGACTCATACATCGTGCTGCATTTTTTGCTCCTTGGATTGAAATAACTTTAACAAAAAAAGTTTGTCTTTAGGAAGATTTAAAAAAAAAATTATTTCTTTCATTTCAAAAAAAAAATTGAGGAAAATTTGAAATAAAAAAAAATCTTTTTGTATAAAAATATTGTACAAATTTTCATACACATTAAACTAAAACTAGTTCTTCATCAGGAACAGGAAGTAACACGCATAGATCCTGATAAACCAACCTCCTTTTAGGTCCAGAAGTTTGGGTTCGCAAACACATATGTTGGCTAGGGTGTGTCAGTTGTTGCATGTTTGCTAATTGAATTCAACAACGATTTTTGAACTAAGCACAATAATCTTTCTTTGTTTCGAAGAATCTTCCTTTCTTAACTTATTCATATGACATAAGTAGCATAATAGAACTTATGAGAACGTAGGTTATACTTTAATGTTTTGTGTAAAATATATAAATCGAAATATAACTTTGAAAAACTTGAAAAAATACAAATTAAAAATTAACGCCATCTACAACAAATTTTTTATTACTTGATTTTAAATTTTTTATGTTGTGCAACAACACAAGAACCCTTAGAATTTAAAAATGAAATTTCAAAATACCTTCCAATGCCAAAAAAAGTAAGAATTTCAAAAAAAAATTAGGGTAACGGACACACCCTAATGTGCGCTCAAGTTTCACTAATTGAGGTTTTGTGCAACAACAAAAAATGGCTGAATTTGTCCATCGATTCTAAGCGAACGTAATATAGTAGACCCGCTTTGGCTACTGAAGAAGATTCATAAACTTTGTAAGTTCAATTCATTTTTTTTCGGGGTTGTGTGGCGTTTGACTTTTAGAAGGTGATATGAAAGTTCAAAAAAAATAAAATTACACCAATAAAAATCCCCCCCCCCCCCTATATAGAACAAAATTTGACAAAAAATTGCAAAAAAAATCGAAAAAAAGTGTTAACTGTTTACTAACTAAATAACTGATCAATCAACAAACTAGTAAAACTAACTAAATATTCCGTTTAAAGAGGGCACAAAGTCAATACCGATACCTTTGGCAAATTATAAAACGGCCCAATTGTAAATTTTCTACATGAAATTTTCGTTTTTCCTCTCAAATATAACTTTTGCTTCTGGTGCATAACATCAGTGGTAAGCATTTTTTATCAATCCATTATTCCTAACACTTAATTCTTATATCATACAATTCTTGAATTCTTGGATAAAGAGAAAGGCCAGTTTTCATTGGGTCATGCAAAAACATTGGCGAAGGGGACATTCGGACTTTCAAAATTTTGTGTTCGCGGCGTGAGTAAGCTTGGTTAGACACATGTCATCCATAGCAGAAAGTCTTGGGTTCGATCCCGCATCAACCCTTCTTTGCTCATACTTCGTTCCAAGCTGTTCAATTGCTTCTGTCAATGAAAACACTCCAAGGATTTTTTGGAGTCGTGAGAAAGTCTCGGTTTCTATCCCAGATCAAACCTTCTTTGCTCATACTTCGATGCAAGCAGTTCAATTGCTTCTGTCAATGAAAACACTCCAAGGAATCTTTGGAGTCGTCGGATGGCTTAGAGGTAGGAGCCTAGTGTATTGATCCAGAGGGTGTGGGCTCGATTCCCAAACGTGACTATCCTTACCATCTATTCAGCTAAGGAAGATTATTCTTCCCTATGGATGGGATACCGACACATAAAAAAAGCAATATTCAATAGATTATAAACCTAGAAGCTAAACAAGAGGCATTCTTTGGGATAACTTTCTTTTATCTGAAAGATCTTCGAAACTTTTTCACAAAAATTTGTTTACAAGAAGATGAAATACGAGTTCTCGCATTCAATTCAAAATGAATGAGAATCAATGAACAAGTATTTCAGTTCATTTTCAATTAAGATTTCTCCAGCTCTGCCCAAAAGTTCTTTTAAGAAGTTTTTTGCTTTTAGATTATTGCACGCTTTTATTCGAAATGAGGCCATTTTCATACAGGCTGACCATATTTTTGAGAAAAAAGACAATTTTCAAAACCAAGTTTATTTGAAAGTGTAAATCCAAAACGAATTTACATATGGTATAAAAATAATTTTAATTACAACGAATTTTTCTGATGAGAACGCAGTTTGCGAACTAAATTTTGGTATTTCAAAGTTTTAGCATAAAATTTGAAAGATTCCTAATCAATTTATAATATAAGTTAGGAGAAAAAAACAAGAAATTTATTTAAAACGAAAAGGCATCTCTTCAAAACAGTATCTATCAAAGGAAAAACTAATCTATTCATTAAAAAAACATATTTACAACGAATTCACAATGGTGACGCAGTTTGTCCACGCCTGAACAAATACTTGATCAGAGGAATTCATATTTTAAGCATAAAATCACTAAAATGATGCTCCATTTTTATCCTAGATTTCGTCCTCTGAAGAATTCAAAGGTTTTGATCTAGTGACGAGATTCTAACATAGTTAGAAACAAGCTAACGACTAACCACCAGATATCAAGGTTCTTTCTTTAATTGTTCGTGTTATGAGTGTATAGATCTAAATTAATTTATATAGGGGAGTGAGTGGGGTTGGTTAGATGCTGGATTCGATAACTCAAGGTCTTGGCTTCGATCCGGCATCAAGCCTACTTTCCTCATAGTTCGATACAAGCGGCGCAATTGTGCCTTCTCGATGAAAACACCATATGGTACCTAATTTAATTTATATCAAAGTATAGCTATGCAGTACAAGAAACTATCTGTGGGTTAAAAATCACAAGTAGATTGTGGACTCAGCATTCTGATAGGACCATGATAATCAAAAAGATTTATTACAAACGCATCAAGTAATTCTCAACTTAACGAAACAAAAATGAAACATACGTAAGGATAGGAAAAGGATCAAGATTTGGGTAATATGTAGAAAAAAAAATTGACATCACCAAAATCGCTTCAAATTAAAAAAAATCACTTGTTGAAAAGTGGACTTTAAAAAACTTGAGGTGAGGAAGGAAAAGATGGAAAAAAATTGTGGACAATTCCACGAATAAAGAATTCTGTCAAATGAAATACCGATTAGTTTCTAAATCTACAAATTTTGAAATCGTGTCATTATTTTATACTTCAAATTTGAAGTATAAAACAATTTTGTACATTTGGTTCGATGACTTTCAGTAGATTTACGCACCTGTTTTCCATCTTTCTCAATACATCATCGAGTTTAGAAGTGCATGCGTCCGTCCTCCAAGCGTTCCTTTGGATTTAAAATAAAATTTCAAAAGACCAAAACAAAACTAAAAATGGTTTATATCATAATGATAAAATAAGTATACTTTTATTGAGCTCTCTCATAAGTTGAAGTCAAAAGCCTTTCAAAAAAATTTTTTGATTTTGCAATAGTATTTTTATTGTAATTGAGTTCTATACACTTTGCTTAATGATTTAATCTTTCTCTGGGTCGAATATTTAATTAATTTTTATGACAAGACAAAATGTGGTGTTGACCTGATGTTCTTCAACATGCTTGACGTGACATGTCGCAACGCATACCTAATTGCAAAGAAAAAATGGTTTATATCAATCAAGAAAACATTTTCTCAAAAATTTAGGAGAAAAACGTTCATTGGCATATATGAAAAAAATTACAAAATGTTTATTTTTCCACGGAATTAAAACACGTGATTAATTTTTCACATCAAGCACGCAAGCTCAAACTTCTGAAAAAGTAAATAAAAAAAAACCCCAAGAAGATGTTTTATTTTTAAAAAATTTTCAAGAAAAAGAGGTTCCATTTGCTCAAAAGCTTGTTGTAAAGAACATTTTTGTGATAAAAAAAATTGTAACTTGCAAGTATTGTGATAAATGATTTCAATAAATATTTTTTAAATTTAATTGTCTGAAAAACAAAAACATATGTTAACATAAAACAGTAAAAAATCAGTTGACTACAAATTGTAGTCACTCATCCCAATTAAGTTGTATAATTTTACCATCCTGATAAGGGTTAAAGTGTCGATTACTAAAACATTTATTTTTTAAAGAGTCCACATAAAAATTTTTGTGGCCCATATTGGCCACGTGACCACATGTTGGCAAGCCTTGTTCTAGATCTTTCATTTCATACTCAGAGATGCTTCGTTAAAATCAGGCGTTGGTTCAAATTGGGAAATTTGGAAGATTTTGGGAAAATTTATAAAACTTTATTTAACAGTGTATAAAAGATCGATTTTTTTTAAAAAAAAGTCAAAATAATCATCTTCATCTCACAGGTTTCATTCGCCATAAGCCATCATTCATATAATGTAGCAGTTCAATCCCAACACCATTTTTCACTTTTTTTCTATGCAAAAAAAATTAAAATTTTATACCATAGATGTAATACATTAAATTTTATTCGATCTTAAAGATAAAAGATCTTTCATCTTTCAATGTGTTCATCGGGGATCTCTTTTTACACAAAATTACGGAATATTTCTCAAACTTCACTTGGATCACATATGTTCTTGTTGTTGGTGCTCCGCAGGTCAATTTTTATTTGAAATCTAGTGTTAGGGTGCCGGAGTTTGTTTCGTTACACTTCCGCAACAGCAGCAAAAGATTGATCATATAAAACAAGAACTTTTTAACATATTCAACTGGATTTGATCATATGAACATTTTGTTATTGATCAGAATGATAAAAAGTTACTTGGATACCTCAAAAATCAGTAACTTGTCATTCTAGAGCTGCTTGAATTATTACTAAAAGATACATTTAATAACTTTTTCTTTCAGTCTTCGATTAACCCATTTAAGGCCAAGCAAAGCAGACGATATCTAAAAAAACACAGACGATTTATATTCAAAGTCATTGAAAAAAGCAGACGAAGATGAAATTACTTATGTTCCAAAATAGGAACATTGGCCGTAAATGGGTTAATGTTATCAATTTTTTATAAGCCTTCCTCAACATTTGCTTTATTATCGATGGAAAATCTTTGATCCTCCATTATCACAAATCCTTCAAAATCGATTTTTGCACCTGAGTTAAATCAACAGTCACAAGTTTTACAAATAAAGTCAACTGATCCTGTGGAAGCTAAACTTTATTGACCTTTTTTAAACTTCATGCAAACAGATAGATAGGCCACAAAGTGAAGCCTGAACTTTTGCAATTTGTTCTACAATCAAAGTTATTCTGTATTTCGGATCAACATATGTTCCGCAATATTTTGTTGAATTGCACAACTTCTTCTCTTTTTGGTCTAGGGACACATAAAAGCTGTTGTGTTGTAGTTGTCGATACCCAGACTACGAAATCTCAATATCAGCGTAACCAGGTAGTCCAAAAAATCAATTATCATTTGAAACTGAGTAAACAATTTTCTCTCAAAAAGCTCATATGCTGAAACTGTGAACGTTTTCTTACACCTTCGCAACACGAGCGAATGTGTAACTTTCTTAATGTCATTTGGTAGAATGAGCATATTTAAGACGATTTGGACATCATTCTTTCTATTATGTGCAAAATTTTAGATAATCGTTTATAATTGAAAGCATAAACTAATCTTCCTTGATTGAATGATTGATTGATTTTAATATATCTCATGTTAGTTGTATTGTAGAACTAGAGGAATAAACAACAAATCTGCTGTTCAATACCTCAATTTCGCTTTCTCATACGAATAAGACACGTTGATCGTGAACATTAAATACCATATAATGGAATGGTTTGAAATGAATGAGTTTTAGATACTCTGAAAAAAAATTTATTGGAAGCCTACTCACCTACCAGTAAAAAGAAAAAATATTAAAACATCAAGACTGTCCCAATTTTTCGAAGAGTATCGCTAAGTTAGAAATTGGCATCATTGTCCAACACTATATGTAGTAAATAAAAGGCCAAAAAATTTAATCTTAATAATATGAGCAATGTTTTAAAGAAATGTCGGTAGCGGTTCAAAAATACTTTTGTAGAATGGAGAAATTTGTAAGTATGCAAAATATTGGAAGAACCTAATCAAAATGAAAAAATACTGTGTTAAGCTATGCCTGACTTCTTCCAGCCAATCAGATCGAAAATTTTTGCACAGTTTATTTGAATAATAAAAAATTATTAAACAAATAAAATATTTTACTCAATTCTAACGTAATTTGATTGGTTAAAAGTAATAAATCATTCAAAACTTTTATCCAATCTGATCAAAGTGTTTGTTTGATAAAGTAGTCGCGTTATTCCTTGAAGAATAGGAAGATGCAGGATTTCAAAAAGTTTCCGTCTACAACTTTTAGAGAATCTAAGAAGGATAATAAGTAATAAGAAAAGAAGGATAATTACATGTCCTCACTAGACATCTTCATTATGCCAATTGCAAGGGGATGTTCTTTGCCTTCAGCTGTTACAGAGTGATTTAAGAGTTAAGGAACGAATCCTGTGCATCAAAATAAGAGCAAATTATTCAAAATCTTCCCAAATTACACAACAAACCTTTAAGTTGTCGGAACTTGTTAAAAACTTGTCTCTCATAAAACTAAGAGTGGGAAATTTTACTCAATTTTAAAAAATTCGTGCTACCCAGCTCAAAAATCGTTATAGTTAATAATAAATTTTTGTAGACAAAAGAAGCTGAATAAGAAGATGCAAAATTTAGTAATATTTTTGAATTTTTCGTTGTTAACCCATTTAAGACCAAGCAAAGCAGACGATATCTAAAAAAACGCAGACGATTTATATTCAAAGTCATTGAAAAAAGCAGACGAAGATGAAATTACTTATGTTCCAAAATAGGAACATTGGTCGTAAATGGGTTAAACAAAAACACGCAGTTTCAGATGTGCAATAGAATTGTACAAAGACCTGAAGAAGGTGGTTGTTATAAGATCACTGAATAAAGACTCCTTAAAATGTAGCAAATGGTTTCTTTCTTTTACCCATAACATAAAATGGAGTTTTTATTCATTGTCAAGGAAACAAAAAAATTGCTTCAAATTCAGGTTTTTAAAATGATTTTTAACGCCATCAAACATTTTGAAAACATGCTTTAGCACTAGACATTGAATTTCACATCTCCTCTCCTCATAAGAAATGTATGATAATTACATTTTCATAAGACTGTTTGCTTTATAAAAAAATCAATTGAATTAATAATCAATTGAATAAGTTAATCACCAATTCAGGATTCGGAGCAAAACTCCAAAATGCATCATCGTTCACTTCAAAAATGCTAGATTACGTCATAATTTATCTTTTGAATAAAAAAATGCCAATCTTATCCCTCTACCTATATATTATATCTTTTACTCAAGTGCGTAAAAAGACTCAGAATTAAAGTAAATAGCAAACAATCACTTTCCTGCGTATAAAAATCTTTCTTTTGACATCTAATATCCCAGCCAAAGAACAAAAAAAACTACGCGGGCCAGAAAGAGTGTTGGCAAAGAAATATCAAATGTTTGCACTTCTGGGTTGTCTACAATCATGAACAGATAAACAAAACGAGCAAATGTCAAAGAAGAATATAGATCATAAAAACTTCTGCTTCACCTATGTCTTATTACTACTGGGAAGTTTAAAAAAACTAAATTTATTAAAAAAAAAAAGAGAGATAGCAGACTAAATTTTTTTCAATCAATCAATAAATCAAAATTTATATTCAATCAATAATCAATAATTTTGAGTGTTTAAACAAATTTTTTCCATCTCCTAAACTAAGGATCCTTTTAAAATACAAAGTTGTTTAAATTGTTTTCGAAAAAGTGAGTAAAAGAAGTGCCATTTTTGAGAAGAGAATGTCAAAATTTTGACTGATTACTCTAAAAACATGCTAACACTCAAAATATGAATTTTATATTGTATTTTTTTTAAAGAAATTGAAATTTATTTTGATTCAAAGGATGGAAGCCATTACAACTCTAGCCTATTCGCAACGGCATTGAAAGTTTAATATTTGGAAAAAAATGGAATTGGAAATTAATGAAGAAAATTTTCGCGTATTTACTATTATTACTATGTCAGCTAAATGTCAATAAAATTTTACTTTCTTAAAGTTTTTTTTTTCAATAAAGTTTACTTTCTTACTAAAAAAATGTATCTTAAAAGGTTAGTCTTTTTCATTAATATGCTTTTATTAGGTCAATAAAATTTCAAAATTTTCTTAAAGTCAAAAAAGTCTCAATCTTTGATAAAAAAAATATAAAAAGTTAAAAAAACTTACATAAGTCAAAAAATATTTTTTAGTTTTTCTTTACAAGTTTTGAGAGGGAGAATTTTTACTTTTGTCTTAAAGAACTTTTTATCGAAGATGAAATGTTTCATTTTTTTGAACCAAACGTATTTACTGTCTTCAACGTATTTTTTAAAACATCATATTATTTATATATTTGTGAAATGAATTCAATCTAGCAATAAAGATGAGATTTCAAGAGAAATAGAACAATTGATATAATGGAACTACGAAATCAGGAACCTCTAGCATCAACATATTTCTTCTGTAAAACTGCTAGTCTAGTTCAACATCAGTGAAAGTTCGTTTTCTCAATTGAAAAAGATTTTAACAAAGGATAGAAATTTTTAAGCATCAAATATTTTATTTTATACTGTAGTATACTAGTGTCTAGAATGACATTTTAAAAAAAATTAAAAAAAATTTAAAAAAAAAAAATTTGAAAAATTATATTATTTTTTTATTAAAAATTAGCTCTTAGGCAATTCCGTTTTTTTATATAACAAGAACCATTTTTTCTCATTCCAGGTTTCCAAAATTAAAAAAAAATAAAAGTTAAAACCACTTTATTTTTAGGTCAAAAAAAGATTAAAAAATTTTTTGTAATATTCCTTGAAGAATGAATCCCTTGAGAAGTAGAATTTTGAAGAAAAATCGTTTGATTTCTTTTTCGTTGGAATTTCATATATTTAATGCAGGCCATTTACATTTCTTGTCCCACTTGTGTCCCTCTGGTCCTCAAAGCATTAACACATATCATCTCACGGATCTGAAGCATAACTGTTCTCTCAGAAATGAACCAAATTTGATTAAACTATGCATTGATATGATCACAAATTTAAGGGAAGGGGACAATAGGGCGATGACCTGATCATCGTATCTGAACCAAAATTCATTTCAAGTTTCAAATTGGGGTATAATGGATGTGGAAAACGAAAATAAGACAAAGTTGCAAAAAGGATATTATTAGAGCTTTTTCTCGCGCCTCATTCAGAACAGCTCCAGCAGACAAAAGTCCAGGACTCATGACATTCGCTCCGCTCAAGATGAACTTGATTGCTCCCTTATCTACTTGTTGAGTGGGAAGGAGATTTGGATCTAGAAATAAATGAAGAAATTAAAGAGAAGGGTGGGAAGTCTAAAAAATGTGAATTTTATAAAAACAATACTGACTCCGAAGCTTAAATGTTTTTTATAGTTTTGCGAATTCTGGGCATATCCGTACCGCGTAAGAAAGACCGAACAGGAGAATTGGAAAAGAACGAAACATAATTAGAAATAGAATATGTATTTTGACTACATCGGATGTAGAAGGCACGGGCAGTGATGGCCTACCTTATGATGTGAAAAGAAATTTCTTATTTTTGAATACAATTTTCTTTCGAAGCGTAAAATCGTATTAGAATAAAAAATATACGATATCTAGGAAACGAAAAAAATTTCGAAACATAAAAACGTAGTTTAGTTAAGCAAAAAGATGTTTAATTTTAACTTCGTGTCGGGCAATTTGTCCGAAAGATATCTTTAGGTATCTTATTTACTTGTTTTTGATTTATCTAATTGATATCTTTCAATATTCTTTCTGCAATCTTTGTTTCTTCTTTATTCAACTCATTTATCCCGGTAAATGGACCATATGCCTAAAGATGGAAAGACTAAAGACAAAATGCCTACAGACTGTATGCCTAGTGGACAAAACGCCGGAAAGGCTGACAGTACGCACAAACAAAATTAAGTGTATTTCAGGCAGTTTGACCAATTAAATATAAAGAAAAAGGGTGTGTATTTAGATTTTAATTTTAAAAAACGTTTTATCTGAGCACAAATACTTAATTAAAAAAGAAGCTTCCATGAGCTACAATTTTATGATCAATTTTATTATTTTTAGTATTATTTTTTGCTCATAAACAAAGTTTTTTTTTTGTGATTTAGAAAAAACTTTCGCCCAGCTCATTTGTTTAAAATGGAATTTATAATTGGTGACAAAGGTGGAAAAAAGCTTCTATATGATGCTTTTGCATACGGCATAAACCGAAGGAAAAATACTCGTATATATTGGAGATGCGAAAAACGAAATTATTGTAGCGCCAGCGTTATCACTTGTGGCGAAAATATGCAAAAAGTGGGCAAGTAATCATTCACATCCACCAGATTTAGCTCGCAATTATTCATCAAAAATGAAAGAAACGATATAAAAAGCAATCGCTGCAATCCAATAAAGTCACATCATCCATCTGTCATCAACCGCTCTACAAGTGATTTACCATTGAGTGTATGTGGTGGGTGCATTGCCTAATAAAGCATCATTAGCTCGTAATGTGAGACGTGAAAGAGCAAGAGGACTGATGCAAATGAAAATCATGAACCAATCAGAAAGCATGAAAATTTATTCTACTACAAAAAACTTGGACATTTTACGAGCAAAAAACAAGTGGGTTTAGTGATTGGACATTTTCTTGTGCGCCAATCAATACAAAAATACATCCAATTCATGCCTGTGTTGCTTCAAGCACAACATTACACACTCCTCTACTCTGTATTACATCGAGTAGAGGCGGAAAAACCTATAAAGATTCGTTTGATTTCTAGCAGCAATAAAAGCTTTAAGAAAGTGTTTTTCAAATGCCACTGTCTATGGCTGCTTTTTTTCATTTTAGCCAGTGTCTTTGGCGAAAAGTTTACAAAGCCGGTACCAACACCCTGAAAATGCCTTGATAATAAAGCAATTACAGGCTTTAGCTTTTAGATAAAGAAAACGACAAAGTTTTGAGTAATTTTTTGGAATATTTTGAATCAACCTGGCCTGGCATGGTTCAGCGCGGCAAACGAAAGCGTCCACAATTCGATATCCAAGCATGGAATGTTTTTAACAGAATGAAATCAGATTTGACAAGAACTAGTAATTCACTAGAAGGATGGCATCAAGCTTCTAACAGAAGAGTTGGAGTTACTCATCCAACCATTGAAAAATTATCAAACTGGAACAAGCAAATACAGAAGTGATCTCTTGAGCAAATGTTTTGTGGGATGTTTATGCCAAGTATGACACAAAGATACAGGTTTAGACTATTTACGATCCATAGCACATAATTTGTAGTTTTTATTTGCGTAATTTTTCAATAAATTGTCACCCTTTTCAACATTTCTTCTTCTACTAGTAATCTTTGGTGGACATTTTGTCCGTTAGGCCTTCAGTCCGTTGGGCATTTAATCCGTTGGCATACAGTTTGTAGGCATTCAGTCTGCTCACGATTTATTCCAGTTACAATAACAAATGCTGAAATAGAGAACAATCATGTGTAATTTAATGTGCTCAGGTGTCTTAAATGTAAATTCACTGAAGTTCTATATAAAAATATCGTAACAAAATTGAAATCGTACCAAACTTCGCTATTTTTCGTAATTCAGCCTTTTTTCGAACGGTAATTTTGTTAAAAAATTTGGAAACATAGCGTAATGTACCGTATGACACCACTGCCCACGTGTGATTTTAGAGCATTTTTAGGTTAACATTCAATACAGGATTATAACATTGAGTATTAATCGTGTTACACAAGGAACATAGATTCAACCTAGTCTTAATGCATATATACCTGTACATCAAATTTTGGACATTTTGAAGTGTCATTTGAAATCTTGTCCGTCCAGGGCCACATGAGTACATACATATAGCTGTTTTCACAGTTGAAAGTGCTTCTAAAAGTCACTTGGAACGTATTTGGAGTTAGGGAGTTTTTTTATAAAATGTTATCATTGAAGAAATCAAAAATTGTCAACTCTCTCGGCAATAACGGGAGACTCCCAGTTTTGGTTGCTTTCTCCGATTCTCCAGTTTTTCAGTTATCTACCGGTTTTTAAAAATGCTATAATTTACATAAATTTTTTTATCAATATCATTTGTTGATGATATTAGTGACAAGGGCAACAGCATTGTTCATTATCAACTAGATGTTTTGTGTCATTTTACATTTCCAAACTAAAAGTTCCTGGAACATCAACAGACAGATTCAAAATCCTTCCTTGTGTAGCTGCTGCATTAATTCTTGTACTTCCACATAGCAATGCAAGCCTTGAAGGAGCATTGGATGAAAAAATAAAAACGATATGCCGTCATCTTTAAAGTTAGGCGGCACATTGGCAAGCATTTTTGTTATGAAGATACATAATAATTAATCCAGCAAAATTATTTGTTATATTAATCAAGAAAGCAAGCAACCAAAACATATAACAATTAAAAAGAATCATTCATTTCGTCTTTGTTTTTGTTTAGCTTAGTACTTTGATGTGTTTCTAACTAGTATATCTGTATTTGGCATTATTTTAATAAATTATCGATTATGTTTAACAAAATACTTTTTGTTATAGAGAATTCTGTAGATTAATTCAGTTCTCCCTGTTTTAGGCAAAATCTTCCTGTTTTTTCAACAAAAATCAAGAATCTCCAGGTTTCTGAGAAAGAGATTTTTGTCGGTATTAGCAGGAGCGGATAAAAATAATAAAATAAAAAAAATAAAAAAAAAATTTTTTTAATACAAAAATTCCTTTTTTTATGCATTATTCTATTGTTTATATATATAGGGAAAAAAAGTTGAAAATATGAAGATTTCACCTTTTCTCTAAAGGAATAAATTTATTTTTTTTAATTGTTATTTGTCCTTCTTCCTGAATGAATACTAACTTCGTTTTATCAATTGTTTATACAATTATTAAAAGAAATTGGGGGCCCTACGTGAATGTACGATTTGTTCTTTAATAAGGCCGGTGTTCATGGAAGAAGCAATTTTGGAAGAAGACAACTAAGGTATGAATGTTCTCTTTGATAAAGCAAATGTATATTTTTAAAATAAACGCAAAATTTCAGTTAAAACAAAATTGACTAAAGCAAGTCACATATGGGCAAATTATTGGGCCCTCGAGCCAAATGTAGTCCTTAAGAAAGTTTCACGTACTTGAGTTTAAAAATTCTTATCGATTTTTGTTTATATTTTTTTACTATTTCAAAAAAAATTCAAATTAAAAAAAGGAAAATAGTTTTTAGCTAAAAAAAAAAAGAAGTGATGATAAGTTCTTACTCTGAAGGTTTTTTCTGGTTATTTCCATTTTTTTACAAAAAATAAAGCCATACAATTATTTATAAATTCTTCTTAAACACAAACTTAGACACTCGAATAAGGAGTAGAGGAGAATCCCAGAAAACTGGCGCCGGAAAAATGAACCTTCAGTTGACTAAATAACTCGTGGAAATGGAAAGTTTTCTGAAAACGAATCTTCCATTCCAAATTTTCTGAGACACAGTTTTCTGGCCATCTACAATAAATGACCATGAACCGCGAATATGCACTGAAAACTTAATTTGGGATATAGATGAAGAACACGCCTCCCAAAAATCAATATAGGCTTCTCCTTGATTAAGAATTTGAGACTCACTCGGTCAGTCTCAAATAAAAATTCCTTTTATTTGATTGACACATTACACTAGTAAAGAGATAACTTATGTTGCGAGCCCGTTTAATCGGATGACTTACAAAGAAGTTCAAAGGGGGTCAGCATTGCAAGAAGGTTGGGAATAAAGAAAACAAGGCGAATTGTAATGGAAGCATGAAGAAGAGCAAAAATAGAGAAGTACACTTGTGAAGTAGTTTGAGAGATGGAACATAGGATCCTGCTTTATCGCGAAAGAACAGAACTTCGCCTTGACTGTTAGCGAGGAGTTCGATGTAGTCACGACTAAAAGAAAATAATTGATTGGTAGATAAGTACTGCTTCTTGAATTGTGATTCGCAAAGAGTTCGATCGTTCGGAATTCGTCGTCACTCCAAAGCGATACATACGATGGTGACGTTTTTTTCAAGAGTTTGGCATGTAAAATGGGTGAACAATGAGATCAATTAGCGAAAGTAAAGTAGCGAAGTAGTCAAACATATGGCCAAGGATAACTTAATCTTGCCGGTGGATTGATTTTCTTTGTCGCCTAATGCGAATGCGATTTAAAGTCCATATTAGAAAATACAGGATTACTCAAAAGGCGCCATACATACCAAAAAAGATTTATTAACGAAAAATTAAATCGTCGACGTTCATTCATTTCTTTTTAATGCAAATTTATATATCATCTGAATATTCTTTCGTTAACGAATTAAGAACGAGAAACATAATCAAAATCTAAAAAAGAAAAAAACTTTTTTTCTTTTCTTAGGAAAAATTTTTTTTTGCTTTCTCTATTTATTACATAAGAAATTATAATAAAAAAAAAGTAAATAAATATTTATATCTAGGTGTGAGCTGACTTTAAAAGTCCTTTGAGTTTGACAATGCAAATGTATAATATCTTCCTATTTTCCAACATATCTCAAGCATGGCCCCCTTTCTTAAAATGAAGTATGAATCTTTTTTCATATGTGTTTGCCTTTTCAGTTTATTTGGAATAGATATGTATTGGAAATTCAATGTTTATAAAAAAAATTGAAAATTTGCAAATTTCTAACAATACAATTTAAAAAATTTTAATTTTTTTTTGGAAAAGTTGACCTTCATTGATAACAACCACCTATGATTATTTTTAAAAGCGCCCCCCACCCGTAAAATAAATTTTTACCCCCCCCCCCTCCCCACATCTCAAAATAATTTCCTCAATACGCCACTACACGTCTAGGTATACGATATACCTTATGCATCATTTTTATAATTTGTGCAAAAATTTAATTGATGAAAATAATTTGAAGTTCGAACACTCACCACTTGATATGCTTTAGCGCTTCCTTCTTGGGGATGATGTCAGTGAGGTAGTCTTCAATGTGGTAGTTGTTCAGGAGTTCCTGCTTGAGCACTCTGATTGCAGACGTTTTCATTTGACTCACACTTGCTATCATCTCTTTCTCATCAAATCTGAAGAACACATATGTGAAAACTTTTGATGGAAAGGACTTAAAGAAATTAAGGGCAGTCGTCATAATATCGAGATCAGGACTCAACTAGACCGTCTATAGCAGTGATTCCCAAGAGTGCCGTAAGATTTTTTAAGGGTGCCGCCAAAATTGTGCAACTACTTTAAAACTTAACATTACATATTTGTATTATTATATTTTCTGTGATAGCAGTATCAGTATACATCTTTTATATGATCTCTGTGTATAAGGTATTGTTGCATCAATGCAGATGTAGAAATAAAAAAATTATGGAAATTTTAAATAAGTTTTTCATCAAAGGGTGCCAGGAATTTTTAAAAGGCTCGCCAAGGATGCCATAAACTAAAAAAGGTTGGAAATCACTGGTCTATAGTTTCAACCGAACTAAAATATCTGAGAACTGCAGAAATTAAGGATCACACCGAATTGAAACCATAGGACTGGATTTAACCTGAACAAGATCATAAAAAGGTGTGGCTGTCACATGCACTCATAAGAGAATTATTGCGAGTATTCTAGTAGTAGTTACGTAAACTCATGACAGCCAAAAAGTTCGAATTAAGTCTTATTTATTCCTTCTGTAAAGATTTCACAAATGTGTCGAAAATGAAAACAGTAAATAATTTATATATGGTCAATAAGAGAAAACACACTTGAATGTTGGCATAACTGAAGGACTTCGTGTATTAAAATATGTTGCCAAATTTGAGATTAATTTTTTCTAAAAACTTTAAAAAGGCAACTTCGCTTCGATTTCAAAAAAACGTGCCAAAGTATTGATAAAGTTGTTTGTTCGAGAAACCATCATTAATGCGTACATGGGATCAATGGTCCCAAAGTGGACGATTGAACCCCAGGAAAAGGCTTTGCAATTCTTAGGGGTGTTGTGAAAAATTAAGAATATATGCATCAGGTTTTTTCTTGTTTGAACTGTGAAGCAAATTCTCTTTCCACCATTCGAACATGTCTGAAATAATTTAATTATTTGCAACATGAGTGTATGGTAAAAAGAGAAGTTTGTGCTGTAAATAAAATTATAAGTAATGAAGGAGTGCGTGGTCTGGTGGTATCATAATTAATTTCCAATAACTTCACGCCAAACATTTGAATTTGGGATGGAAGCATCAAACTCAAGGGCATTTTTGCATTTTGTAATTCGTAAAATAGATAAATCGATCCGTTTTACCTACGGCTACTTTTCCCCGCAAGCTAGGATCTAGCCGGTATTGCATGCAACTGTGAAAACACATATAAAAAGACTACTTAATTTTACATTTCCAAAATTCCCTATTTTAATTAGTTTGCTGCTGGTACCCTTAATTAATTAACTTTTCAGTTGGTCTTCTTTATACATGCCCAAACCACCTTAATCTTTGCCTCTCTATTACTTTATTGATTTCATTTACATTACATGGATTTACATACCCCCCCCCCTCGCTGCCCCGGATGTGCGCCCCTGCCATGAACCCCTTTTCCCTTCTTTTTTCTTGGTGGACCCCTTCATAGCTATTGGACATAAGAACAATTTTCTATTCTTCACTAATATACATTTTAATTTTAAGGTTGTAATTATTATCATCAATGTTTCTTCCATGGTCAAGCGACTCAAGCTCATGGAGAGCAAAGCTCCGCAGGAGTTGAATCCATTGGAGCATTATTTATGCACACTGCTGGTAAAAAAACAGTTAAAGTTAAGTGTGTGAAAAGGAAAAGGCAGGTTTATTCAATGAGATCCCTCTCGTTGATGCTCCTGGGCGAGTTTCTTTATATTTAGTTCCATCGGTGTTAATGATAGACGAAGATCATGAGAAGCACGACTAAATCCCGATTCAACAAGATAAGATGTAGGAAAAGCAATAACGTACAACTGTACTTTACCCCAGAGCAAAGCGCACTTTGTAGCAACATCATTTGTTTTCCATATATTGTAATTTCCATCTTGGAATTTTGCACGCATTATTTCATCACTTTGTAATTCGATAAGGAGCTCTTGCAAAGATATGTCTATTTCGGTAACATTAACTTCGAAAGGAATTGAAACCCAAGTAGGTATATCCATACTGAGTAGATCGCTAAACCGAGTTTGCATATCTTCATGTATATTTTCCAAGTATTCACCATATAATGCAAGATCTTCCATCTTGCAAATCGTTGCCAACAGAGGCCAAACAACGAAACTGTTCAAATGCACGACGCCTGATATTATTCTTATACAAATGTAGTTTCCTTAGAAAAGCAGCAATAGCACTTTTACTAGATATCAGAATTATATTAAATTTAGCTACATTGGTGCGCCAATGGTCTTCAAAGGATTAATATAATTGTAATGTTTATTATATTGAAAATAAACTCAACACAGAAGATAGGTAACTTGAAAAAAAATAAGGCAGCAAGCTGAAAATGATCATCGATACATCACAAATAATTAATCATAAAGCCTGGTTTTTGAAATTACAAAATAAGGAAAAAAAAATGTCTGGATTTCTTTATTTTCTCCCGATATTAACTTCTTTTTTTAGTTGTCGGTATCTCACCCAAGGGAAGAATAATCTTCCATAACTGTCCAGATAGTAGGGATAGTAAAGATGGAATAGAGACACATAGCAGTTTGATTCTATCTTACATCGCATAAAATCTATCTTAGCCAATCTTAGGTTGCCTTTAAAAAAAACTAATCGACATATATATATTAAGTTTACAGATTTTGAAATCTATTAGTTCAAAATTAAGAGTAATAAGCTTAAATATCGAATAATGACTACTAGTGATATCAATAATAGTATAATAATAGTGATGAACTGTAGTTACATTATAACAAGCTATTTTATAAAATAAATATTCATGAAATAATTGCTGAATTTTATTTTTCTTTGTTTTAATTATGTCTTGTTAACATATATTAAATACGTGAGGCAAAAAAATACCTAACTCAGGAGAAAAATATGCAAAATCTACATAAGGATCAATAAGTTTGTTTTACTTTTTAAACATTTTAATTAAAATTTTAGAAATAAAATATCATTTTAAAAATGGAATATTATATAAACTGTTTTTTTTTAAAATTAATATTAAATTTATTAGACATAATATTTGATAGATAGATAAGTGGATAGATAGGAAGAAATGTCACATCTTTCCTAGAATTTTGATGCAAGAGTTTATAAGATGGTGTTTGTTAGTGATGAAGAATGGACTAGTAAAGGTTAGGTGATATGCGGTTTCAAGGTGTGAGCAACAAAAAGACAGTGGTAATGTTGCACTATCCGTGCATTGATGAAAAGCAATTTTAATTGGAAAGAAGTTGTTCAATGATATAATGCTTTCATATGTCAATCTTTTCTTGAATGCGATTATAGTTTGAGTATCGCACTATACGTGCTTGTAGCAAATACAGTCTATGCCTGCCTCCATAATACAGAGGAAGTGATAAGACAATATTAAATTTGTGCTGAAATTTTAATCAAGAGTTATTGAATTTTCAAGACGCAATAACATTTGTGAAATACCCTCTCCTTCACTGTTTCACTGTTGTTATAACTCAAGTGTGTATGATGAATCTAAAAAGATTTGTGTTGGTAACCCATATAGTATAAGAGGGCGTCCCTGTCTCATACAGCTCATCTTCTCTTCATCACAGCATTATGCATAGACACGTTACATCGCAATATATGTGTATCATGTAGAATAGATATACTCGTATTATGGACTCTATTTGCTACAATGCACGTATAATGCGATACTCAAACTATCCATAAGATTAACATATGAAAGCATTATATCATTGAACAACTTCTTTCCAATTAAAATTGCTTTTCATCAATGCACGGATAGTGCAACATTACCAAGACAGTTATGGTTTCTAGAGAGTTTGATACTAAAAAGGTATGGGGCAGTTAAAGGAGAGCAATCTTATTAAAGGTCGCGAGGGTAAAAATTTTTGTTTCGGCCAGATTAGATGGATGATATTGAGGTTGGTAATGTGAGACACCTTAAGGTTGGTAGAGTGTGTGAAAGGTAGCTGTCATTTGTTTTAGCATGAAGCGTAAGCTCACGAAAGTATACATTGGGGTATATTGAGGTAGGAAGTGTTCTACATGTTTGGAAGAGGGATTGTTTGGTGGTGTAATCAACATGTATGTTTTCAAGAATGTCTGAGTTTGTAGGGCAACAGAAGATTGAGACAGTAAAGTGGTTAGATACACGTTGGGGTATTAATAGTAGTGTGGAAGTAATAAAGGGAATGTTTTTATTAAATAGTATGTCCAGTGAAAGATTTTGGGAATCAGTGTAAGAGTGGATGTCTTTGAAGATGGTGAAGTCGTTGAGATGGTCTACAATACCATTTCTCGATGCGATTAGAGCTTGGTACTCGCTTTCATAGGTAGAAGTTATACAGTTAAGGGGTACACTTGTAGAGAATAATTGAAAGATTGATGAGCCTTCCTATAAGGAGAAAGTGTAGGAACATTTCTTCTATGCCTTAGCTGCCGAAAAGATTGCAGGGTAATGGTGTGGATAGTCTTCTTATTTTTTACAAGTGAGGATGCTAGGATTAAGCAGAGAGGTTTTGAAAGTGTTGAATGGGATTAAGAGTGATTTGTCTATGAAATTTAGGATGTTGAAGAGGGAAGAGATATTTGAGATGTTTTCAGCTTCATTACTGGTAGAGAAAGAGAAAAGCAGATCGTCTGAGTAGCAATGTGAAAATTGGATTTGGAGTAGAGAATGTCAAAAAGAGGGTTGATGAGAATGAGCCAGAAAAAGGAAACCTCTTGAGACGTGGAGAGAGAAAGAGTGTGGATTGCACAGAGGGATTTTTGGCGAAAGATCAGACAACGGTCATGTAAGTAGTTTGTTATAAACTTAATGATGTAGCTGGGATATTTTTTGAGATGCATACTTTAAACTTGAAAATAATAGATAAAGGGAAGTCGGTGTATTTTATAAATACGGAAGTAGTGATTAAAAAAAAAGATAAAGTAAGTGAACTCGACTTTTCGAAGTGAAATAATGAATTTATTGAAAGTTCTAATTTTTTACCTTTACGGTCTTTTTCAAGAATCTAAAATTCAAAGATTAAACAAAGTGAGAATGTATATGTATTTATGGGATAAATAGTGAATAAGGTTAAAAAAATATTGGATTATGTATGTGCGTATGTATGTGTGTGTAAAAAAAGTGGCTTACAAGTGGGGAAGAAGGAAAAGCAATTTGTTTAATCTTTGAATTTTAGATTCTTGAAAATAACCGTAAAGGTCGAAAATTTGAATTTTCAATAAATTAATTATTTCAGTTCGAAAAGTCGAGTTCACTTACTTTACCTTTTTTTTTAATCACTATTTCTGTATTTATTTAAACTTGAAATATAATAAATTGCACATATAAGTAATTTTATATCGGTAGGACTTTACACATATATGTCCTTTATTTACAAATAAGAACTTGAAATTATAAATAATATTAGATAATTGCTTAAAATAAAAAGATACAGGGATATTTACTATATTTTTTATTTATACCTGTACTGAAAACTGGAGATAGTAAATTTTGTCACAATTATAGACCTATAAGCCTCAACCCAAATTCTCTATAAGGTTTTTGAGTCATTTATAGCTGAGAATATTGCTAGTCACAACAGTTTTTTTATTTGAATCAGCATGGATTTATGAATGGTAAATCTACTATAACGAACCTATTAGAGTTTCAAAACGATTTGGTTCATCAACTTGAGCTGAATGATGTGATTTACCTTGATTTTCACAAAGCTTTTGACTCCATTCCACATAAATATTTGATTGATAAGCTAGAATCATTTGGCATAAAAGGAAACCTACCGTCATTATTAGCCGATTTCTTTAAAGATAGAAAACAATTATTATCGTAAATGAGAGTTATTCTTAAGTAAACCCAGTTAAAAGTGGTGTGCCACAAGGATCTGTTTTGGGTCTCTTGCCATTTAATATTTTCCTGAATGACTTTTTGAACATAGTTAGCTCCTAACTAAAAGTGTTTGCAGATGATATTAAAATTTACAACGTCTCTAATTCTGCTGGTAAAGCTAGCTTGCAGAGTGACTTAATGAGCATCTCTCATTGATGTAATAGATGGGGAATGAAACTGAATCTAGAAAAGTGTACCCACCTACAAATTGGATTACAAAATGATAAATCATTCTTCATTGGAAGACATAAACTGAAAAAAGTGGATACACAGAAAGATCTTGGTGTAATTGTCAACACTAATCTTGATTCTAGAGAAAATATCTCATTAAGGGTGTCAAAGGCTTTCCAAGTTTTTCATAAAGTGCACAAATGATTCGCTTTGTTTGATGCCAACACAACTCCACCTCTATATAAAACACTTATTAGACCGATTTTAGAGTATGGAAACGTCATTGCTTATCCTTTTTATTCCTGTGATGCTGCAAACATTGAAAGAGTCCAAAGAACAATTACAAAAAAGATTCTTGGAATGAAACATCTGAAATATAAGGAAAGAATAAAAAGGTTGAATTTGACCTCGATGATGTACAGATTCAAAAGAAATGATATGGTTACTGTATTCAATATTGTAAATGGTAATTTGAATACAATTTCACAAGTTTTACCAAAATTCTCCGAAAGATTGCAAAGATATCAATCTTACAAGTTTAGAAAGAGTCATTGCAAAAAGTCATTTTTGAAAAGATTTTTTTCACAAAGTATGATAAATGATTGGAATTCTTTGCCTGATTTCGTTGTTAATTCTCCGTCTTTATATATTTTTAAGAACAGGCTCGATAATTTTTGGAAAGAGAAAATGTTTGATCACGGTTATAATTTTTTTTCTTTTCTATAAAAAATGATGCAAATATTTTTATATTTACTTTCAGTTATCATTATAATATAAACAATTTTAATTAAAAAAAAAATGGATCAGGGGTTCAATCCCAAAGGCTCCCGACTCTTAAAAACAAAATCTGTGATTAACCATCTAAAGCATAATGCGAGCATATAGTCTTACAGGAAAAAAAGCTTTGATATCCAACCAACTAAATAAAAAATTAAGTTATTATTTAAGAAATGAAGCAAAAATAGCTTTATTACTCCACTTTACAAGTAAAATAAATTCAATATTTCAGCCTTACAGCCTTTTGAATCTACAAAAAAACACACATTATCATTGTTGATATCATTGTTATATATATATATATCGTTCTAGGAATAAGGCGTCCACTTTGCTTTCAATGTATGTGCAGTCAACCATACATTGCGAGAAGCGTGAATTTGTGTTTATGAATAGATGTGTGAATATAAAAATATACGTTTGTGAATAGTTATGCAAATTTTATATATATTAAAATGCAAATTATTTGATTAAAGCTAATAACTTTTGATAGAATATAAAATTTGACAAAAAATTTGAATTAAAAATAAGTAATTTATTTATTTACTCAATTATAATATCTAATATAAAATATCTTGTATAGAAAAAGAATGAGAAATGTTAATTTTTTTAAAATCAACAAATGTAAAATCGTTGTTTCAATTGTAATTTCACAATCAGAAATAAGATATGAAACTTTTTTCAAAAAAACAAAATATTTTTTGTTTCTTCTAGCTCTTCATACGCTTTATCCAGGAGTTCTTTATTTCTATTTGCATTTTTCTTGCCAAAAATATTTTTTCTCAATTTGAGAAATTTCTAACTTGTAATAGATTTCTTCTTTTCTGAAAAACTTCCCATACAGATGGATTTTCCATAGGTAAGGAACTTTTTAAACTTAAATAATTTTTTCAACAAATAATAATTATAGAAACATCCAAAAGAACTTACCCATTTCTTTTTATGCTTTCTGATTTTGGTAGAGTTGATCTAACTTCTTCATTTAAAACACACATGTTATTTATGTTTCAAATATTAATTCATTACAAAAACTTATACATAAAGTAAAAAATTATACAATACTTGTATAGTAAACTTGTTGAGCTGTAACAGGATAATTTTACCTCATTTTTAATTTTTTCCATTATAAGCGTTTTTCTCTCTGTCGGCTCGTGATTATGTTCTACGTATTTTTTTATACTTTTAACTTCATTTTCATTTACTTTATATATAATTATCCCAAAACATTTTTTTGCATGGTTCATTGTGCAAACATAAGTTTCAGTCGAATTGTCTAAGAAAAAGTTATATAATTTTCAATATACATTAAAAATACCATTATAATTAAGAAAAATAATCTAATTCCCTAATTACATTAAAAAAAATATATACTTTTTCTTTTCAAATAGTAAGAAAAACTGTCAATAAAAACAACCATTTTAAAACAAATTTTTCTCTGAATTCCACTAAGTTATGTGAGGTTTACCTTCAAACTTATTAACACCATAATAACGGTAACAATAGTTTGTGCCTGGCTCACTACACATACATTGAAAGGAAAGTGGACGCCTTTTTCCGATTACCTATATGAAATGAAAAAAGAATGAAAAATGACAAGAAGAAAGAGACTAATGAATATATTTTGTTTGCATAATAACAATATAGTAATATCTTAATGATTTGTATGTGTGTGTGTGTGTGTGTAGAACAGTAGGGTTGATGAATGTGATAAGAATGATAGGTTGTAGAGGTGTTAAGTGCTGAAAGTTGAGTTATACTTGTTAAATTGAGTGTTAATGTTAGGAGAGAGGGTCCTTATGTAGTATTCTTCAATATAACAACAGCGTTTCAGATACTCATCTTGATAATAATTCAGTATTTCCATTCCAAAATCAACATCATCACTGTTGTTATGTTTAATATGATAGTGTAGGCGCATACTTCTCTGATGTATGATCTATTAGTTAATCACACAACTCCTGCCTCTCTTTCTTTTTACCTGCTTACTCCTGCTTACCAAAAACCCATAAAATGACTACTGTAATTCCCTTACGTCCTATAGTCTCAGCAATAGATACACCCACAGAAAGATTGAGTTGGTTCCTCAATAAAATACTTTCAGTTAGAGATAACACATATGTCTGAATAATTGATATGGATGAATTGTAGATCAAAAGAAGGTGCAGGAAAAGGTAGCAAGATTTTTGTATGAGACAGTGGGAGATTCGGTTAAGTTTGCAAGAAAAATTAGGATTCAGACAATCGTAAGCACTTCTTCATTGATAGAAATTTGAGGATAGGAAGTGTTGGCTCACTTAGAGAAAATCGATGGAGAACAAGAATGAATAGAAGTATGCATAGTAATGTGGGAAAAAGAGAGAGGAAATGCAGGATCAAAAAATAATTAAATCTTTAAAATTTTCTAAAAAGAACAAGGTTTTAGAGTATGATTTGTTACGTGCAAGAATGATTATTATTATATATGTTATGTGAACTGTTAGTATATATATATATAATATAATGTGTTATCAATTCTATGTGTACGTTTTATATAAATATTGGATGCCAGTTGTTCATGTGTGATGAGAAGAAAGAAGATTGAAATGCTCTTTTATGTAACACTAAAACTTATCAATTATTATTTCTATGTGTTACTATTCTTTGAAAATTTGCGTTCATCACGGGTTTGGCAGTTGGCTGAATACTGAATTCTGTTCAAAAACTGAAACAATTTTGGCTCGGTTTTCGATGATCGAATTGTACGAGTACCGAAGCGTTCGCAAACCAAGGTTTTCCACTGTACTGAATTAGAAATGCAAAATTTATTTCGATAAATATTCTTTCAAAAAGTGTGTAAACCTAGATAAAAATTAACTAATAATAATTTAAACATTAAATATAAGAAACACATCATTACTATAATTTTATAGAAAACGTAATTGAAGTGTGATATAATATAATATATACATTACATTTAATTTGATAAAATGTTTGCCTAAAAATTTTTTTTAATTCATAAGACAATTTTTTCATTCAAGATTAAAATTTGTATTAACCGTACTCTCAAATTATATATTAAAATGATCAATACTCAATTTATTTTGATAGTTCTTAAAAATAGAAAAATAATGAATTTGAATTATTTATCAAATGTTATGATATAGAAATTAAAACTATTTCTTATTTTCCAATCTATCTCAATCAAAATAAGGGATTTTTTACGGTACTGAGAAAGAAATAAGTTAGTTAATTAATTATATATTTAAGGTATTTAAGGATCCTAGATAAGAAACTTTGATTCATCACGTTTCAGAGTAAATCATAATTGAATCAAGATATACAATTTTTTAAATTTAAAAACCAAGGCTCTTATGATTAAGAATTCATAACTATCATCTTACAGAAAAACCCAATGATAATTTTTACTTATAAGTGTCTGAAAAAGAAATTTATATTGAAAAAATTCAATTATATTTCCCAACCTCACTAGCACATTGATCAACTTTCACCAAGCGCTAAAAATTGTTTCAATACTAGTATCAAAAGGGATGGATAAGTGCTTGGAACTACTTTCCAGCATATTTAGGTATAAAAAGAACCTTTATACCAAAGTGTTACTCACAAAGACCGTATTCATACGTCTAATTTTATTACTTATACTAAGATAAGTAAGTTAATTAATAAGTTATAAATAGTCTCCATTTGTGAAGGCTCCATGTAACGAATAATAAAACGCTCTTACAAAATTCTACTTTGCATCTAATGGTTGCTTTATGATGGAAATTTCTTCTCCCTTTGCTCTCTCAATGTATTGCCCTATAGATTGAATTTTGTTGACTATCGTTTAAAATTTACATATGCCAAACATTTGTTTCATCCTCCTTACTTTTTTCGTGAAGCTTCTATTTTATCTCTTTTGTTTCATTTTACAATTTTTTTTGATAAATTCTATAATTCATTTTATATTTGTTCCAAAAAGAATTTTTGAAATGCATCATTCTTTATTCTATACTAAAATATATAACTTTTGTTATAAAAACAAAGTTTATTGCTAAATTGATTATCGCAAAACTATGATAAAATCTTTATTTGAAAATCCTTTTAAATTTTCGAAAAATAGAAAATAATTTTTCATCGAAGAAAATAAAATATTCACCTCAGACGGGACTCGAACCCGCAACCTCCGAATTAGAAGTCCGACGCGCTATCCATTGCGCCACTGAGGCATGTTTAAGTTGAACTATTTACAATTTATATTAATGAATACAAGTATATATAGTAAATAAGTAAAAACCACGATTTAAGTCTATGTACTCAAACTTATTCATAGTTAATTAAAAAGAAGCTATAATAAAATGTATTGTTTATTGAGATAAATATAATATAAACAAGCATAAGTCTTTGTTAAAATTCTTGTTTTCTCAATTTCATTTCGAAGCAGAAAAAGCCCCTTAGATTAGATTGTGGTCAAATTTTTTAACTTTGTGCCGTTGTTGATGGATAATATAAATTTATATTATAGCGAAACGTTTCGAACGAATGACTTAGTGGTTGGAGCGAGTGTTTCAATCCAGATGGTTTGGGTTCAATTCCAGATCGTGTTCTTGGATGCGATACCACAAATGAGAAAATCATATATGTTAAATTTTAATTCAAAAATAATTGAGTAAATTCTAATAAAAAAAAAGATAAATTGTTGACCAACTTTTGCAATTAAGTAACATCTTAATAAAACCAAATTGTAACGTTGACTCAGCATTTATTACTCCTTGTTTATTTACGGGTAGGTGTAAAAAAGCTGCAAAAGTAAAGAATGATTACGAATAAACGAAAAGAGATAAGAGAGTGAAAATTTACTTACATATAAAACTCGAGTCTCTAATTCAGAAAAAAATCAAATCAAGTTATATATATTAAAAAATCATTATATTTTAGTGATAATAAGTCAAAATTTATGGATTTGTCTTCCATTTCTGTTACATCGATGGTGGAAATAATGTCTATGCGAATTAATTTATGTAAAAAAATATATTTTCATTTTAAAATATTAATTTTCAAAAATATTTAGTAAAATTTTAATTTCTTTAAAGTTAAAAAATCTTTTTATTCTTTTTTGTTTTTAAAGATGATCTTTATTCAAAATGTCAAATAAAAAATATATTTATTATATTATATTATTTATATTATTATTATTGATTTGAGAACAGATAAAGATCCTCAAAGCTAAACGTTAACGATAAATGCTCACGCACAGCCACTAGACGCCAGTTCAAACCTCAAAGTTTGAACACAAAAGTGGAACTGAGACTTCAATGGAAGAAAGAGACTTAGTTATGATGATCAAATACAAGAGTACATACAATTTCTAGTTTTAACTAACACCTTGTATGCAGAATTAAGTATATATTTATTTTGATATAATTTAATTCACCTAATATGCTGAGCATTTCTTTTGTCATCATTTTCTTAAATATGCTGAGCACTTCTTTTCATTAGGATCTTTCTAACTACAAATATACCGTGATTCATATAAACATTTTATTGCAGATCTGATTGTGATATTTTTTGAAAATTACTATTCTGTCACAAAATTTATTAAATCTCTCAAGAAATTTCGAAATTAAAATATTTATTTACTCAATACACCATTTTATGATGTATAATCTGTCAGTAAATTAATTTTCAGATGTAACCTAACAAATCTACTTTCACCGGAGAAGCTAACTGAATAATTTCATATTTTCTAAAACACTTAATTTTACATAACTACACCAACATTCATGAATTTTTAAGAGACTTTACTCTTACCTTTAATGTTTATAATATTTTAATATCTACCAAAAAGTCGAGTCTTGGGGATCCAACAAATCCTTTAAGTTATCCGAAGTTAGAGTTAAACGAATAATCAGTACCATATATTTTCTTGAATGAATACATTTTTGATCATAACAGTTCTGTGATGCTTCCAGGTACAAATTTAAGGGAGCAAAACCTCAAAAAAAAATTGGATGCATTTTATTTTATAAAAAAAATAACGAGAGTACGAATACAAAAATAACATAATTTACGTTGAAAAGGGCATAAAATTTTGTGCCTACACGCTTAAAGATAATAACAAAATATGGTACAATAATTCAAAGCAATTCATAGGGCTGCAAATATCTCAGTGCTGAAAATGTTCTACAACGAAATGAATGAAAGCATACGTAATTCACACTTTTATTAATTTTTCATAAAACTTTGTATTCAAAGCATCTGAAATATATTTCAACATGATGGACTGCAATTCACAGATAGCATTGAAATTTTTATCCAGAATAATTGAAGTTCTAAATTCATATTAGAAGAAGCATGAATTACTTCGATTTAACCGAAAATTTCACCTATCTGATTTTGAGTTAAACAAAACTTTAGCATGTGTAGATATGGCTGAGACAGGTACAGCGACTTGAGTTTTAAAGAGCTTACTACTAGATGTATATCTAGTAAATATGTTTACCTATAAACTATTATCCTAGGATAAATTCAAAATGATATCTAAATATAAAAACTTTCATTTTATTAAATTGTCAATTTTTATAAATATTATAATATAGATACATTATAATCAATTTTTTTCCTAAGAGAAGTCCCCTTTTTACGAAATTCTAATAAATTTTGATAAAATATAAAAAACCAACCCGATAAATTAGTACTAAGAAAATTTTCTCAAAGTTATTAAAAATCAGTTGCCTTAAAATTTCCTAAATATCTGCCAACGCGAAAAATTATTTTTTTAAAGATTTTTTGTGACAAAAATATTGCCACCTTTGGATATATACTTCGAAGAATATTTTTTTATTTTTCAATCATTTGTTCGAAAGAATATTCTTTTAAAGATTTTCATTTAAATTTGTGCAGAAAAATTAATTTTTTTTAACCTTTTACATTACGAACTTATCATTTCTCAACTTAATAAAAAGAATCAAGTTATTTATGTTGACTTTTTCACGAAAATGATTTCTCAAATTTTAAAACTTTAACACAAAATTTGATTTTTGAAACTGGATTTCCAATTTTTCAAAAATAATAAGTCCACTTTTCCGTATAAAGCCATTACAAATTTACGTAAAAATGAGTTTTGAACTATTTTTAATACACTTTCTAAAGAATTTTCATTTTCAAACGATGCCTAGCATTAAGACAGTTTACTTCATTGATGTATAAAATGTTTATAGAATACAAAAATAAATATTCTGTAAAATTTAGTTAATATCAGTTGCGGGTATTATTAAAAAACTTTACAATTAAAAATGCGAGCTGATAATTATTGCCTAAACTTAATTCAAAGGTTTTCAAATAAATTTTGTTAATCATGTTGTATATGATTGGGTACTTTGGTCGACACTTTAAAAATTCTTCATAAGGACAGAATCTTTCATTAGGGCGGGAGACACTGTCCTATTTTTTCAACAGCTGGTTAAGTTTAATAATTTTTAAGATAAAAAACAAACTTTCTAATAAAGTTTACTAATTAAAATGCTCCATCTTAAAAAAAATGGCTTTCCTTATAGATTTATTAAAAATAATGAAAATTTCAAAATCAAAACGAATAATAGTACAATAAATAATTGTGTAAGAGAACACAAAAAATAAAAATTGAAGAGTTTTCAGAACTTAGAAGACTTTTACAGAGTTCTTATTTGACTAAAAACAATTCATCTTGATAAATAAAAATCTGAAAGAAAATTAAAGCGATTCGTGAAATTGATGAAAAAATTAATCATAAGTTCCATACCTAAATACTTTTTAACTTTCTACATTCATAGATTTCTTGTTACTTGCAATATTAAAAACTTTTTATTATCTTACCGGAATAAATGAGTACAGGAATATTGAATTAGAAAAAAAATTAAAAGTGAAATCAGATAATTTTCTATATTTCTTATCATTTTTCAGTCATTTTTCATTATTTTTCACAAAATTTTGACTACCCTGAAATAAGAAAGAGACATTATATAAAAATGTTTTTAGATACTTTGAGAATAATTATTCATCATTAATTTTGTTAAAAGTTAAGTAAGTTAACAAATACGAATACGGTAAAAAAAAGTTGTTTTGAGAGTTGATTTTGAAATTACTTTTGCTTGATTTATTATAAAACCTTAAAAATATTTAATATGAACTTATAATAAAGAATTAAAGAAAAAATTTAAGCTTCTTACAGATAAAGCAAAAAACAGCCTTGAAAAAAGTTTACAGAAAAGCAAAGATTCTCCAAATTCTACCAAATATTCTACCTTCAAAAAAAGTAGAATAAACTTATGAAAAAAAATAATTAAAAAACGTAAGCTCCTTATACAGAAAGCAAATGTCAACCTTATTAGTTGGCAGTATTGCATCTATACGAAAGAATAATCTTTCATCGCTGGATAGATTGTTAAGGATAATCACGATAGGGAATCGAACCCAGACCATCCGAATCAAGAACCTACGGTCCTACCCCTAGGCCATCTGCCGACTTGAGGTTATAATAACTGACTAGATAAAAAATTATTATTCAAAAATATTAATAATACATGATTTATTGAAACTAAACATCATCTGTTCAAAGTATTTAGTAGCTTCACCTGAACATTTTTTTCTTTTATGAAAAACCTTTTGTAAAACTCAATTTTTTGTTGTTTCGAGTTTTATCTCATTTATGGAAAATAATAATCCATGGAAGTGCCAAAATTGATCTAAGTCATCCAATGAATTAGTTAAATGCCATTCTTGACAGAAATGGGTTTGCTACTCACGTCAAAATTTTAATAGCTCCATATTTAAAGTTTTACATACATAATAAACAGTTTCAGGCACACTTATGCTGAAGTGGCTAAAACATCAAAGAAGAAAAATGAAAATACTTTATAGATTAAATCAAATTAGCAAAAAAGCACTACACTTCGTGATGATTAGATTTCTAAAAATATTTACAATGAATCCATTGTAAATTTGATACAGGATAAAAATGAAAAAATTAAAGAATTGGATGATAAAGACAAAGTTTTCAAGTTCCTTTTTTTTCAAAAGATATGTACAATGGAAACAATGGATTGAGGTTTTGAAAGTGTCAATTGAAATATTTTCCTACATCATAAAAAATGATTATTCATTCTTCTTTATGATGCAAATAGTGAAATTCAGGCCTTTCTTTCAACACATCCAATGTGGAAACTGTCTTACTTTGGACATACTTCCTCTAAAGGCTATAAGGAAACGGTCTGTAAGTTTTGTTCCTTGCCAAACAAATCGATTGTATATTCGAACAAAGATAATACTCCCAAATATAAATGCGCTATTTGTAATAAATATGGAAAGGATTCTTTAAACCTTTAAGGGTTTGCCTTTTAAGACGGCGTGAGTGAGGTTTGTTAGATACTGGGTTTCGATAACTCCAGGTCTCTTGGGTTCGATCTCACAGCAAGCCTCTTTCTTCATACATCGATACAAGTGGCACAAATGTGTCTTCTCGATGAAAATACTCCACGGTACCTTTACATTTAAATCGCTCTGCATTGCGTTTCTCGTGCCATTATGTTTATAAAGGAATTGGAACATGTTAAAAGCATCACTCAAACTAAAGTCTGACGATGATAGACAATTTTAATTTCTATAACGACTTATTTTTTGGATTCTGTTGGTAAACTAAAAAGTTCACAGAGGGTGCGTCTAAACTCAAAAGTCGATGATTTGAACATTTTGTGCGCAAACACCCAATCTTTAATTAGGAAATTTAATTAGATTAAATCCTTGACTCTGATTTGTCTACAAGATTATCAGCTAGATGACATTGAAACTTGCCTCCATTCGCCTAACTTTATTTCTTGTAGCTTTCCAAGGTAGAGTTGTAAGCATGGGGGTCTCCTGTTTTTTGTAAGATACAAATATCTACCAACCTATATTATTGTATTTTCAATAAAAAATTTTTCCTTAAACTCAAAATTGTTTCTTTTTCAAATTATTAAGCATGAATTACTTCGATTTAACCGAGAATTCCACCTATCTGATTTTGAGTTAAACAAAAATTTAGCATGTGTAGATATGGCTCACAACTTAATTTGTGCTATAAAATGATCAATAAGTTACAAACATAAAAAAGCCAGCATTTCGAGAATTCTTTCAAGTATCAGGGTTTCACTCTTAGAGTTACCTAATTTCAAGAAAGTCACTGTTCATAATATTTACAAAGTGTCATCTACCAATAAGGAAGTCGTAGAAATATATATTTTTTTAATTTAATATTTAATTCTTCAATAACTTTTGTGTGCAGTTTTTTAAGTCACAAGTTTTATAGTTTAGCTATTGCTCAATCACTTATCCTTACAATAACATTTCCGACATCATTAACAATTTTAGCTTGAATAATGATGTTTCTAATTATAAGGCTTATAACTGTATAACTCTTTTCACATCATATCGCATATTTTTTAAGGGATGAGACAAATAGAAAGATTTATGCGAACGATTTGATAATAAGATATCTCAACTAGTATAACTGCAGAAGTAGATTGTCTCTCACTTTTTGAGGTATGTTCAAATGATTTTAACAAACTTTTGTTCAATTAACTCTTAAAATATCGAATATGATTGAAGGTGCTATAGCCATGATTGGAATATGGGATAAACGTTTGCAGAAATGCAAAAAAAAGTCGTTTAAACTGCAACTTAGCGCAAAAAAACTTGGATTTGAAAGGTAATAATAAAAAAATATATATATAATATAATAAATGAAGGTGGAAAATTCAGGGATGAAGCTTTAGCTAACAAGTTTAATGAAAGGTTTGTTTCAGCGCATAATGGATTTCCTTCAAAACGATATTTTCCTTTTTTTGACAATCAAAGTGAATCATTCGAGTTTGAACTTTGACAAATTGAATCAGTGTTATTTATTATTGATAAAATGAAAAAATGTAAAATTAATTAAATATAGTATTTCTACCGTTTTATGGCATGTCATAAATTTTTCCAAAAAAAAACTTCCATTTTTTTCTGAAGTTCATCCATAATGTTGTGCGTATATTTAGAAAAGTGATAAAAATTCTATCAATAATTACAGATGCATTTCAATAATTCCTACACTCTCAAAAATATTTGAAGAATTTATTATCATTGTCAATTGAAAACTTACTTGACTCCATTACTTGAATGACCACGAATTTGGATTCAGAGAACACCATTCAACCAGAGCTTCCACTCTTTTCTGTTGCAAAAGATGATTGTATTTTTTCTATTTCAAATTTTTTCAATTTTCTTTTTTTTCAGATAACAATTATGCCTATATTACTTTGTCAAAAATGAACACTGGTGAAACGTTTGATTTTGAAACTTTAAAGATGCGATAGGGTTTAATTTATGAAAGGTGTAATATCAACAATTTTATTTAAACTGAGAAGAAATCACAATGTATGATAATTTCAAGAAGAAAAACAAAATTAACTTTTCTCAAATATACTGGAATAAATGAAGTAAAAAGTGTAAACGTGTTTGGCTTAATATTCATCAATAAGTTAAAATCAAGTAATCTGTATTCGATTAAAAATCTCAAACATCTAAAAAAATCTCAAGTATCTAAAAACATTTTTCCATTAACCCTTTTTAATTTTAGAATTATATACCTTCAAACTTTTAGAACGCTAGCTGTATCTTTGATACCATTTTCACGGTATTTGAATGACTCTCTCATGTCAAAAACTGTCAATCAAAATCAATTATACACTTTTTTCAATAAAATTTTCCTATTATAATGTCTATAACTTATAATTTAGTGTTTGTATTAGATACACTCTTCAACATTTATAATCATACTTTGTAGCATATGTCAATCAAAATTTTGATTGATGATAAAATTTCTTACGTCACTAAAATTTAAAATTAAATTAATTTTTTTATACCAAATCGACCATGATAATTCCATTTCTGGACTCAGTTTTCACAATTTGGGTGTGAAAAATTCTGAAAATGTTAGTCAAATTTGTAGTTTACGTCTGAAAAATGTATCGAAGAATATTATTCTAATTTTAAATAAAATATATTTTATTATACTAAATCAATCATGTTGTTTTCATTTACGTATTTAATTTTTGCAATTAGCGTCAAAATATCAATAAGTTTTGCATTGTGGGAAACTTTCTCGAAGAATATAATACAAATTTTAAATAAAATATATTTTATATACCAAATCAATTATGCTGACTTTATTTCCGTACTCAATTTTCCCAATTGGGAAGAGAAAAATTCTCCAAATATCAACCAAATTTGTAGTTTACACCTGAAAATGATATCTTATGAATACTATTCAAATTAAAAAAATCACATTTTTATACTAAATCAAGCATGCCAATTTAAATTCTGGAGTCATTTTTTGCAATTTGGTTTTTCAAAATGTCTGAAAGTGTCAATCGATTTTGCGGTTTACGTCAGAAAATATTCTCCAAGAATATTATTTAAATTTTAAACAAAGTATACCTTTTTATACCAAATCGATCATGCTGATTTCAATTCTCAACTCACTTTTAGCCATTTAGGATTTGGAAATGTCTAGTCAATTAAATTTACGCTTTACCTCTAAGAAAGTGTCTCCAAAACATTTATCTACACTTAAAATTAATAAAAAATTACACATGGAGATTTTATTACTTGACTCATTTTTAGAGCATGAAAATTTCAATCATGAAATAAGAATTTTTTTACGAGTAGATGGACGGACACATTGCGGAACGGAACGCAATACGTCAAATCCGAAGATAATCCCGTGGACGGACCGTCCCGCAATCCCCAAACCAAGCAAGGACACGTCCTAAAGATTTGAGACAGCGCAATCTCACTCGATTCAAGGAGTTGGTACGACTTCTTCAAAGCAATTTGGAAGCGTCAATAGAAGATCAAGGATCAGCTGGCGAGATTCTCGGCACCAGCGCCTGCTGGGAGATTAAGATGCCATGAAGATAGAACCTATCGGCTGCCCGCCAGGCGCATCAAGATGCCCACTCCCAATTGGCTGGACAAAAGGAGATTCTCCTCGTCTTCGAGCCAGCAGTTAATAAAAACTGGCGATAACTGCCCAGCCTATCAGAGAAGTGCCTGAAGTTCAGTTGGCTTCGTGTGTATAAAAGGGCAGCCACGGGCAGGAGCTTCACTCTTTTTGCTTTTCTTCACTTTACATCTCCTTCCCCTCACCCAGAAGAAAACCCTATCGAAGTTTCAAATGGATATCCTCCAAACAACTTCTAACGATACACAAAAATTTTGTGTGTGTACTTTATTACGCAAATGTTTCATTTCTTATCATTTTATATAAAATTTTGTTCTTGTTGTTTATTGGTCCAATAAAATCATTGCAAAAAAAGCGGAAAAGACTAATATAATTTTTTTGCGCGCCTCCAACTGAGATCTCGGGCCCACGTACTGACTCGAGACTTCTTCCCGCAACGGGATGGACGGACTGGAGACTCGGCCGTATAGATACAGACCCATGGGTGTACGGTTCGCCTAGTACGACCTCCCTCCCCCTCCTCTTCCCCCTCCATCTTTTTGGGATAGCACTTCAATTGGGAAGAGACCGAGAACCGCGGACAGCTGATTTAACTGGCGGAGTCCTACATCAACTCCATTCTCATCCCATGGCCCCTGGCAGATCCTGCCCTACCGCAATGCGTGGTTCACGTCGACACATCACAGACGTCGGCACATCACAGACATGGAGCTATTAACTACGATTTGCTAATGGATTTAATCCTAGATAACAGAAAAGTCAAATTAGTTTGTCATCAATTATAATGCCTAACAAGTTAAAATTCTCTAACATCTCGATAACATGATTCCTAATTTGTACATTAAAGACAGAATGTTTTTTTCTTTGAAAACAGCATGCATTTAGGTTTATCATAATTAACAAACAATTTATTGCTGATAAACAACTTATTTACAAAAGTCTCTCATTAATTCTTTCCAAACTGGAAAAATCTTCAACTTTAGATACAAGAACTGTGTCATTAGCAAAGGCTAATGCTCTACATATATCTTTTTTAATGACTTTCAATATTTCATTTATGTATACAATAAACAAAGGGGCCCCAAAGAAGAGCCTTGTGGTACTCCCACAGAACTACAAGAATATATATCTGAAAAATTTTCATTAGAAAAAACTGAGAAATTTCTGTTGTTTATAAAACTTTGCATTAGATCTACGGCTGTTTGGTCAAAATTATAGTTCGTAAGTTTATAAAAACTCGTGATTCACACAATCAAAAGCACCTTTTAAATCTAAAAATATGCATAGTGAACTATGACATTTGTCCCAATTTTCTATAACTTCAGATATAAGAACAGAATGTAGTTATTCAATGTTTTTAATTTTCGGAAAAAGAATGGGAATTCATTGAATATTAAATTGAACTCAAAGTAATTATATATTTGACTATAAAGTATTTTCTGCAATATTTTTTGCAATAACGGGCACAATGCATTTAGGTATATAGTTTTTTATTGCTGATTTTTTACCTCCTTTTTTCGCTATGGACAGTATTTTACATACCTTAAAAGAATGTGGAAAGCAAAACAAGGATATGCATTTGTTATATAGTAAATGTAGAGGTTTTACTAAAGTATTATATATGATATTGCAAAATTTAAAATATTTATTATGTGACACTTGAAGATTACTATCATTACATGATTCATTTTCACCTTTATTTAACAGATTAGTAATTTTATCTTTGAAGTACATTGCAAACATATCTGCCGTTTTATTAGGTTATGTATTAGACTCATTAATTAACACTATATTTGAATAATTTTTTTTACTTTTGTGAATTCATTAAATTTTTTCCATACTTTGCTGGAATCATTACCACAATCTTCAAAAGTTTTTTTAAAATATTCCACTTTCGAAAACCATATTAGCTTTTTAAGATTTGTAGCTTTTTTTTTATAGCTATGCCCTGTCTGCTATATCTATGATTATAGCTATGTCCTGTCTGTTTTTTTTTCATTTTCTTGTACAACATATCTTATTCTTTTATTATATTCAAAATGTATGTATTAATCCAAGGACTATTACAAATTTTATATTTATCTTTTTCTTATTGCTAACTGTACACGCATTATTCAAAGAAATCTACGCTCTTTAATAAGTTAATTTGTTTTTTGTTATCTGTTTTATTGAATATTGATTCTGAAATTTTACTTATTTTTCTACCTAATTTCAAAGCTATAAATATAAGAAGATGATCAGAAAGATCCTCGTTGATTACACCTCAATAACCTATATATGAAATCATATCTTTTTTTTTTTTTATATCAATAAAAAGTCATATCTAATAATATATTGTCAATACAAGACATTGAACTTGGCCTAGTAGATATACTTAACATTTTCTAAAAACGATGACTTACTTTTAAACATGTTTTCCTTTAGGTTTAGGTGTAAGGGTAGAGTATGTTTAAGAAGTTCAAGTTTTCACTTAGAAGTAGTGTGAAATGCGTTTGTGATTGGTAGTAAGTATATGCGATGTATTTTGTTGAGATAGGTTAGTGAGTTCTGAAATTTGAGTGAACTTCCCCCAAGCGAGTAAACCATATGTATGACTGGAAGTATGATAGATTTAAAGATGTATTTCGATATCTTTTGATGAACACCCCACTTAAATGAGATTGCTTTTTGGGGAGACAGAATAGAGATTGTGAAAATTTTGTGTAGATATTTTTGAGGTTAAGTGTAAATTTTAGATTAAATTAGAATATGACGTCTAGATATTTTATCGGTGATTCAGGAGTAAGTAATGTTGATATTTATAGTTTCAGTTGTAGTAAAATGTATAAGTTTTGGTTTATCTAAGTTGGTGGCCATTGTTTGTATTTGTGTGATTAAGTTCGCAATGTGGTTGATGTTGTTCAATTGTTGCATATTTCAGAAGGTGAATAGAATGTCTTCAGAGTAGCATTGTGCAAAGTCGGAGTTTGAGTTGATGAAAATAAGAATGAGGTTGATGAGGATTAGCCATAAGATGTCTGATAGGCTAACCCTTGTCGAGTAGAAAGAGATAGTTTCTGGATGGATGTATTGATGTTGTATAGCAAGGTGAGAATGCGTTTTAGAAGATAGTTGTTTATGAAATTGATTATGTATTTAGGGTATTTTTTATCGATATGAAATTGATGATTGCTTTATATTCTTTTCTATTATAACAATTGTTCTAGATGTAATTTTTATTTTATGTTTCATCTTTTTCTTCCTAAATAATTCATAATGTTAATGAAATGATATATGAAGGTTATTATTGTTTTGTTTGTTATGCGAAAATGAATCCTTCTTTTTCTTCTTCTTTTTTATCATATAAATTATTCAAAAGTAAATTTATTTTTTTATTATTGAACAAGTATGAAAAAAAAATTTCCTTTATTTTTCATGAGAATTTCAGCTTTCAAATATGAGAAAAAATACGGTCTAAAAAATAACCCTGAAAAATTACAGAGCTATTTTTACGCAAATTTTTTTTTAAATAATTTTGAGAAAAATATGAATATCTAATTATAGATCTCTATCTGTAAATAAAAGTTTTTCCTTTGGATTTATTTAATTTGCTACCAATATGCATATATTTTCCTTCCTATACTATTCCTTTTTTATCTATTTTTGTCAATCTACATAAAACGAAATAAAAGAATTGGGCACTCATAAAAACTATGCAAAAATAAAAAGATTATCATACTAATGATTAAAAATGTTCTTAACGAAAAGAGAGAGAGAAAATAATAAAAAATCAAATTTTAAATTTTTTAAAAATATTTGTCAATTTAGGACCATAAATTTTCAATTTTTATCAATTCTCCGTAGTCATTACTACACTTGGCGTGACAGAAGTTGAATTGTTATTGCAATTTATTAAAATAGAAGGCTCAAACATGTGTGTTAACCGCTGATTTGATATGAGACTAAAATTGAATGTAGAAAACATGGCTGTAAAATATAAAGTTAAAAGTACCTTCAAGTATTATTACTAAAAATAGAAAATAGGGAAGCGTGTGTCTAATTTTTAGCATTAGTAATGAATGTTTGATGCTATATTTAAACCAAAACCTTGTGTGTAGGCAACCTTAGCAAAGCAATTTAAAATGTAAAATTTAATAGTCTTAAAAAAATTCCACTTTATTTTTATAACTCTAAAAGTATGCATTTACCCTCTTTAAAGATAAACTTAATAGATGAAACTTTTTTTCTAATTTTGCACTTGTTTTTTATTTAATTTTTTTGGTGTTAATTTTGTCTTTGTTAATGTCTTCTTCGGCTTTGAAATTAGGTTTAAAATTTTATTTAAATTTAATTTGTATTTGAATTAATTTTATTTAGTAAAAAGTTGCTTTTAAGATTTTGAACATATTAATTATTTTTATACTTTTTATCAAAAAAATATATAATGTATAGTTTATTTTCTATATTTTCACATTTTTTGTAGCTAATTGAAATTTGTAATTTTTCGAATTTTTTTAGCCTAATTTGTCTCTAACAATTAAAAAAAATAGAAAAGTATAATTAAAACGTTATATCAACCAATAAAAAATTTTTTCAATAAAATTTATATAGACAAATTTATGTAAATTTAGCAGTTCTATGATTTGAAATTTTTTATATTTGTCTTTGCTTATTCAAAACAGTTGTTAACTTAAAAAAAAGAAATTAATTCTTAACTACTGTAGTAAACTTTTTATAGTCGAAATTCTTTGTATCCTAATAAATCGACTTAACTCATAGGATTTATTATATTAAAGAACCTAAGTGATCTTTTCCAGAAGGAACTTTATATCAAAGAAACAATACAATATGAACTAAAAATATTGTTTCTTGTTTATTTTTTTCTTATAATCTCTATTGACTATTGAAATTAGTATATTTTTTCTATATCAAAATCTCAAACATAATTAAAAATCTAATTTATATACAAAATTAACGGCTTTTTTTCATAATAGTGAAGCTATTTAAGACAATTAAAAATTCGTAAATTTAAAGATTGTAGTTCTAGTTTAATTTGTCAAAAATAAATTAATAAAAACTTATTAACACGGGAAAATTATTTGCCGACAGAATAAATTTGTGTAAAACAAAATTAAATGAAAGTTGCCTTATAAAGTTTACACTTGCAAACAATTAACCGAATCTGAATACATTAGAAATATTTTTCAATTTTTTTTAGAGAAAGTATTTGCTCCTTTACCTAAAACAACACGTGGACAGCCCTTACTTCTTTCAAGCAGCCTTAAAAATGACAAGTTTGTGTATTGTAATGCAAATAACATCATTATAAGAGAAATTAACGTAAGCTTTGATTTTTATTAAAATTTTCTGTATTTATTCCTCGCATCTGCAGGTTATGGTGATATTCTTTTTAAATTATAGTAGATTTTATTTTATTTTTATATTTATTATTTTCCTTTTTTTATTAAAAATTGTAAAAATCTCCATGGTCCTCAAAGGATTTACTAAACATAAGCAGTATCATGTATTTTAATTGATATCCCTTCCTAAAAGTGATACTTTTTATGCATAGCTCTTGTTGAGCACCTTTTTTACCTTATAAATATTTTCGATTTATGAATAATTTGTAGGCTGAAGTGTACTTTCATATAAAATGAATGAATTGAAGAAACATTTTGGGTTAAAAATGGAGAAAAAAAATCGGCTTATAATTTGAAACAAAACTTAAATCAAATCGCCTTTCATAAAATTTGGGTATAATCAACGTTGTTATCCTTAACATTCGTGGTTGGGGATTCAATGTTCGGAGTCTTTTCAGTCCCAGATTTCAAATGGATATGAGTCGGAATAAGATCGGGAATTGTCATCTAATAAAATCGGAACTTTTAAGTATAAGATGATTGGGACATAGAAAGTGCCGGAATTGCCGTTATTTAGTTGAATTACACTAAATTTAAAATTAAATAAAAAAAACACTGAATATAAAACGAAATGAAAATTAAACTGATTATGAAAATTTAATTAAAATGAATTTGTTTTCTGTAACAGAATGGTCTCTAACGAAAAGAATATTCACTCCGCACATAGTTACTGCATGTGCCACATTTAGAACTATTTCAGGATAATGTGGTATAGCATCTTAGACATTCAGCTTAGATGACCTATCTATTTTCTCTATTTCATTCAAAGCATAGGAGAAGTCGAATTTAAATTTAAAAAGCTGGGATACTTTTGATTTATAATTTTTACTTTCTATCTTGATTCGTTTCAATATCAAGATGTTCCTCAACAGAGAACGCTTAAAATTTAGTCAAGCACCTTTTTATAATCCATAAGTGAACCCTTTAACTCGTTTATTTCATATTAGATCATTTCAGATCCGTTGATAAGCGTGTGAGTAGTTAGTATTATAAGTATTATAAATGTTGAGCATTGGTTTTATTGTTATTTTGTTTTTTAGTTGATTAATTGATTTTTTGTAAATTAATTTTTTTTTAAACTTTTTTATTCTATTATCATTGGTTAGTTTGCTTGCTTATAAGTTTGATTGAGTAAAAATTGGTCTATTAGTTTGGACTTGCTAGTTAATTATTTAAGTTATTTTTTGTTATATTTGCTTCTTTATTGATGAAGAAGTAGCTTGACAAATTGTATGCTATGCTTTCTAATTAGTTATCATTTTTGCTGAGTTTATGAGAGATTTGATATTGAGAGATGAAAATTAAATTTTGAGAAGATTCATTCCCCACTCCACTCAATATGATCAGCTTCGGTCTGGCTCCAACTCTGGTTCCTCCAAAATTATAATTTGGCTCTGGGCTTCAGCTTCCTAAGCTCTAATGAGATGTGAGGATTATTAGCATTGAAAGCAATAAATTTTCCATTGATGACTTCTCTGTTACAAGTGGCAAGTGGGCTGTTTCCAATATTTTGGTCTTTCTTTCTTTAAAATTAATTTATTCTGCACACGTAAATATACTCATTATTTCTTGTTTAATTATGAAGCTGCACTGCTTTAAACCTTTCTTTAGTTCACCTGTCAGCTGAATGAATCGATCAATTCCTTTCTGCTAATTCATACTACTTTCTCATTCACTGGCTTTCACCCATTCTTCAATGTTATTTTTATTCAGTCTAGATGCAAGATCTTTTGCAGCACGGGGGATTCGTCAGATCACGAGCAAAATAGAACGGATCATTTTTCAGGGCTAGGTTAATGGCTTTGATTGGGTACCGCTCCATATGTTAACCCTGGCCATAATTTCTGGCATCCATGCTTCACTGCTGCTGCTTTTCTACTTGTCATTGCCCAAGGCTTGATTCAATGTTTTGATATCCAAAACATTTTTATCCATGAGTTTTGCTTTTTGAATGGCCTTAAGTTATTCCAAAATAAGCAGCATTATCTTGGAGTTACGACTCACGCCAAAAAAACTCACATTGAGCTCTTGCTTCACAGACAAGCAACCTAGAAACCAATCCAATGAGAGTTCTCATAATCTCATTGTCGAAGATTAGAAATCCTTCTTCAGAAAAATAATAAAAAAATAAAGTGTTAGAGTAAATAAAAAATTTACTTAAATAATATTTTCTCCTAGCTAATAAATTTATTTTTTGTGCGATAAGAACTTAAAAGAACGAATTTAAAAAAAATGAAATTTTAAAGTAGCGCAGACATTTTACTGCGATTTGGAAGGTTCAAACAAAAGTAAAAAATGTAAATATTTATATTCGTGTTCTAAATTAATGCTGAGTGTGAAAAAATGGCTTTTCAATTTCGCATCGCGGAACCCCTAAAAAGGCTTCACGGAACCCACTTTGGGAAACCCTGCTGTAGGGGATACGTCAAATTAGTTTTCAAAAAACTTAAATTATGCTCTAAAATTTTTTAGTTTTTGTTGAAGCTCTATAACTTTTTCTGATAGACTTTTTTTCCTTAAAAGTTATTATAAAAGGCAAATCATTGCAAAATGTTAACAGTTATTTTACTTTTTGTAGCTTGTATCAATTTAGCTTTTAAACTATTTTTGAATGATGCTGAGTAAAATGAAATAATGCGATCTTAATTTTTTGTTTTATTTTTGTTTGCACAATTATAATTTCATTTTATACCCTTGCCCCTGAATCAATCACCTACTTCATTTTTCAAATGAAAAGCCTATTCCACCCCTAACATTTTTGGATTTTTTTAAACTAGTGTATATTCGATGGTTATAGGTAAAAATGCCCCCAATTAAAAAGTAGGAAAAAATGCCCACTAATTTTTGATTTTCAGGATTTTATATAATTATATAAATATTTTTATTTGGTACCGTTTTGAAAGGCTAAATTTCTAAAATTTCTTAATCTATAGGGTTTTTTTCTTTATAGTTCTTGAAAACAATAGCAAAGGTGCAGATTTGTGGTAATGTGTTCTTAAAATCAGTTAAAACACAAATTATATTTAGAAAGTGTTCGGATACACACAAAGTCCAAAAATATTTGCTATTTTATAAAAAAAAATTTTGTATTTAAAAAATTGTCGTATGCTGAGTTTTTTAGTTTACTTTAATTAAATTTTAAATGTTTTAGATGAAAAGTTGACTTTTTGTTTTTTTTTACAAAAAATCTTTATTTGACATATCTTTAAAAAAAAATTTTTTTTTTTAATTTTAATTAATAATTTTTGAAATTTTTTGTGTTGGGGCATTTTTTCCTAATTTTAAATTTGGGCATTTTTTCCTATTTTTTAATTGGGGGCATTTTTTCTGCGCACCATATTCGATATGCAAATTTAATTCAAATATTTCGCTTTAAGTATAGTATTTAAATTCACCAATTTTGAAAAAAAAATATAAAGTAGTCTTATAAATTTAGGACTTTAGGTATGCGCTGAATACACTCTATTTTAAAAGGATTGCTTGAATATTTTGTTTCCCGTGGTATTTCCAGACCACTAATTTTGAAAATTGCAACAAAAAAATTTCGCCCCCAATAATTTTGAGGATGTGCGCCCCTGGTATATTTATAATTTTAAATAAAATCTGACCCTCACGCACCTCTGAAACCCAAGCGGTCAATCACCGGATCAAGAATCTCTGTTCTAGATAGATTTAAAAAAAACTAAAAATTTCCTTACCAATTGTGCATTCAATCGAAAAAGACACTTTCTTTATACTCTAGATTTTTTAGAGAAACTTTAAACTGCACACTTTTAAACTTTCAAATCAATGCGCCCTTTTTCAGAAGATTGCTATTACATCAAGTGTGGACTAAATTGCGGGTATTATTAATATGGTAATTCGAATCTGTATCCTGATTTAAACTAAACTATAGGCATTTATCATTCGCATATAAAATTGATAAAGAGTGCTCAGGTCATTTTTATATTACAAAAAAGAAAAGGTCCTAAGATAGAACTTTGTGGGACCCCATTTTGTATTTGTTTGAAAACGGGCTTAATTTTATCTTTATAAATGCAAAAGCTTCTAGAATCAAGATAACTTTGAGCCAGAATAAATTCCACAAAGTTTATGTGAAAGAAGATTATGCTTCATATTATCAAAGGCTTTAGAAAAGTCGAGAAAAACACATAAAGGAGAATAAGGGCCTTAAAAAGAGTTACATATTTTAGGGAGAAAATTCAGGATGTCTGTTTCAGTAGATTTATTCTTCAGAAACGCGAATTGATTATGATATATTAAGTCATATTTAGTGGTAAAAGCCGTTGATCTACTAGTGAGTACGATTTTTTCAAAAACTTTGCAAAAGTTAGAAAGTATGGATATAGGCCTGTAACTATCAATGGATGAGGTGCATTTGTTAGATTTAAGAACAGGGACACAACCTTAGCTCTGGTCTGGAAAGAACCCAGATGAAAAGGTTAAATTGTATATGCATAAAAGAACAGGAGATAGTATGGAAAGAGAAATTATAAACAAAGGAAGGCTAATCGATCTCATCATCAATTATAAAAAATTGTAAAAACTGGACACTTTATTGCTGATTAGTTTTGGATTATAAACTCCTTTTTCAAAACAAATATATAAATGATAAAATAGTGAAAATGAGAAAGGAGTTTATAATCCGAAACTAGTCAGCAAAATCAGCAATATGGTGTCCAGTTTTTACAATTTTTTATATTTGTTATGAATATTTCACCTCAATGGGTATATCTGTCAAAGATTTTGTTTCTAAACATCTCATCATCATCAACAGTTTTTTTAAGATTTTTAAGAGTCCGGCAACCAGAAGGTCACTTCGATCAAAAGTATTTGAGTAAAAAGGATATTGGATGAAAGGAAAATTGTAGTGTTAATGAAGTTAAAGCAATGAGATTCAGCATCTGTTTTATGTTAAGAAATTCGGCAGGAGTGAAAGAAATTGCCGAGGTTTTATTGGAATTAAAAAAGCTATTTAAAGTTTTTCAAGATATCTTTGGCATCAAAGAATTCATCAGAGTCGTATTGCCTTTCAGCAAGTTTAATTGGAGATTTATAGAAAGATTAAAATATGCCATATGTGCATCGGTATTTCGTAGACTAAGAAAAAGCTTCTACTTTTTGAATAGATACTCTTCTCGTCTTTTATAAGAAAAAAATAGCCTTTTAATAAACTAAGCGTTACTGAACTTTTTTGCCTTCTGTATGTTGAGAAGAAAACTTGATCCGCATAAATCCTAAAAGAATAATAAGCTGCTCCTAAGAGCAGTCATCTCAATTGTTGGCAGCCTCATTCGAATTGTTAAAAGGCCGCGAAGGGTTCGTAGGAACAGCCTTGGAGAACAATTTTTACCTTGGCATAAAATGTGTAAATAAAAGACACACCCAAACTTCGTTTTTTTGAGACCTTTGGTTTCAGACATATTCTTGTCGGATTAACGAAATTTCTGCCCAGTGTATGAAATTTAAGAAGAATCAATACCTCAAACCAATTATTACTTATTAAGTGAAGTATATATTTATAATATTTATGTTTAATGTGGGAAAAATCTTCCACAAATGATTACTTCAACTTTTTTCCTGCACCAAAGAGATGGGAAAAGTAGAAAAACTTGTCGGTCGTCGTCAATGCATCATCTTTAGTTAGATATAAACTCTAAGATTCATCTACAAACATATGGAAAATGTGGCACTTCCTTTGTGAGCAAGTACCATTGCGCGTTCCTAGTCAAAACGGCCGAAAACCAAAACGGCCAAAAACCAAAATGGCCAAAAACTAAAACGGCCGAAACCAAAATGGCCAATAATAAAATTTGAAATATTTTAACTCAAAATCAGTTTTGACTTATTTTTTAACAAATAAGTTTGCAAGTATTTTAATTCCCTTAATTTAAGACCTTTCAATTTTCCTTCTTTTTCTTCTTTACAATATGTATATAACATGTTGTTCATGTTAATCTGAATATAGCGCCACCTCTTGCGTATAAAAGAAATGCATACATAAACTTCTTTTTAGTTTAGAATATTTGATTTGAAAGTTATTCACATACCACGTAACTCAGTCTACACTTTTTTCGATACCTCATCTTTCTCTGCTTCAGCTGATCAAGATTTTGTTGAGTTTTTTGATTTTCTTTTTTATCTCTTCGTTGTTATTACGACCCACTTTCAATTATTTTGTTTTGTTTTGATTTGTCTGCTAAAAGAAAAAGATTTTAAGTTTTTTCCTTTATTTCTTACAAGAATATGAAAACAAATGTTTTAGTACATAACAAATTGGTCATTTTTTTATAATCTTTTCATTAATGTACTATGTTTGCTTCTGAAGGTCTTGAAATACGTAACAAAAGAAAAATGCCAAAAATATTTTACTTTGTCACACTGAAGAAGGTAACTTAAACTAAAAACTTCCTTCAAATACTATTTAAACGAGTTCATCCTCCAATATTTCCACTCAATTAGGGGTTTATGGTATTTGTTCAAAGATGTTGTTAATTTATTTTTGGTTTTCGGCCGATTTGATTTTTAGCCGTTTTGATTTCGGCCTTTTTGGTTTTGATTTCGGCCGTTTTGGTTTTCGGCCGCTTTGACCAGACACCCTATTGTGCAGTCCATCATCTTAAAATGTATTATAAAGTTTTAATATTTTGTCAGTAGGATTAACAAACTATGCACGCGTGTTTCAACGAAATTAGTTTGATTTGAAAGTGTTAGTGTCGGTGACGGAATGTGATTGTCGGAATAACGCTGGAGAAAAACATTGAAAAAATCGCTTACTGTCAGTAGTGTGTAGGATAAACGAGGTCTGACATATTGAAATTCTTTAATAAACACTAAAAAGATGAATATATTATTATTATTATTATTTTTTAAAAATTATTTTTAATTTAAATGATTATTATTATTTGTATATCTTTTTTTTTATACCTTTTCTGCATTATATAAATTGTTAGGCTTTCTTTCTCGTTTTAAAATTAGGATCCCTCAAATTGTGTGATTGAAACGCATCATTCTTCTGCTGCATCCGTTGCAAAATTTTCTCCCAATGGATTCAAAATTGCGTCTGGAGGTTTCATACTACTCTTTTATTCTATAATGATAATAATTAATCCATTTCATCTTTAAATTTTTTCATTTATGAAAAAGTTGGCAAATGCTTTTGTAACTTTAAAAAAAGTTATTCTTCAACTTAACAGTTTATGCTCTTAGTACAGACACGCCAACTAAAATATTTAATGAAACACTCATATTACAAGCGCAATTTTTTAATTTGTCTAGTGAACTCGCGCCAAATCAGGCTCCAGGGTTCATTTTTAAGTAAAAGCACAAACGAAGTGTTGTAAAAATCTTTTTTGCCTCCTCCATAAGAGAATATTAATATCAATATATTTTATGGCTGGATTGTCGAGAGTCCGATACAATATAATAATCAGTTATCCGTCACTATCTCTCCTCTCCACATATGTCTTTTTTCCCACATGTGTATTATATCTTTTATCATTTTCTTCCACTAATCTTTTCACATCGTCCTACTTCTCGCATATGGTGTAGGCTCGTTTCTGTTTTATGCATCTCTCAAGATGGCAAAGAAACGCTGTTATTCCTACTCATATCTCTCTGTTTTCTTTGTTGTGGTCTAAAGAAGACTTGTAGAAGAAGTATTACCAAACTAACTGTTTCTTTTCATCAATGAAGTTTTTACAATACCCATTGGCGAGTTAAAAAAGACATTAGTCAACAAATTAGTTACTCAGTTAGTGAAGTTAGTGTTAGTGTTAGACTTACTTACGGTATGAAACATTAGTTACACTTTAAATATACAATATTAAATATGATATTTTTATTTCCTAAAAAATAACAATTGTCTCTGAAAGTAAATATATTTAATATGATTATTCAAATAAACTTTTTTATTCGGCTATATAAGTAAAAAACACACAAACTCTGATTCGCGCCAATCTATTTATTCCTTTCTTTACCCACTGAAAGTCTTGGTAAAATTGTGGATCAAATTTCGAATTTTCCTCATGATACAATGGCGATTAGCGTTATATATGCATGCACGAAGCAAAATGAATAACGACCGCCACCTGTGCTAAGAGTTCTCTAATTGAAATGCTATTGATTATTATATTTCCAATTGAAGATTTAATTAATATTGTTTGATTTGGTGTGTCTGTGTCATGTGTCTCCTATCAATCTCTTCACCACGAGTATTGATTATTGACATTCCTGTTCTTTCGATGGAGAAGTAGTTTATTTGTAAGATGTGAGAAACTTATTATTATAAGAAAAAGATGTTAGATTTTGATAGATACGGAAACGAGAGAAATGTGAAAAGGGATTAGAATCATCATTCATTTGACAACGTCATTCTTATTTATCACATTACAGTTCTTAACGGTGCCTGGTCATCCGAAATCCATAACGTCCGAAAACCGAAACCGAAACCTCTTTTTTCTGAGGACGCCCCTGTTGTACTCTGTTGTCATGGTGATCTAAACTTTTGAAGGTGATGGATATCTGAAAGTTATGGTCATTCTGGACCACTGTAACAAGTCCATAACTTGGTCTAGGCTAGTGAATCAAGTGTATGCTTTACATTTTAAGTAAAGAAAAAAAGTTTTATACTTGTTCACAAAAATCAAAATAGCGAAAAATTTTATTAATAAGTTTTATATACATGCGATTTTTTTTTATTTCTAATAAAATTGATCACATCCCAAATTTAACCAAAATTTACCAGCAAGCCCAAATTTTCTTCTTTTGTTCTTGGTAATTACTTTTATATGCAAGGTTTTACGATCTCGTCTCTGTGAAAAAGCAGTGAAGTTAAGCTACTTTTACAATGCCAGTCTATTGTCCATATTAATTTCTATTGCAAATAAAGCGTTATTGTATACGACGCTTGATCTTACAAAATGATATATACGTTGAAATAATGCTTGCCACACACACAGAGAGAGAGAGAGATAGCGACTGGTCGTGGTTACTTTTCTTGGAACACAATAAGCTTCCTTGTCGTTTATTTTTTTGCATTCAAAGCACTGCTATACGCGTAATGTATTCTCGTATCGTTATTTAAAGGTGTTTATCAGTTTTTTGGTGAAGTTTGGTGGACCCTTTAGCCCTTTGAAGACCAAAATTTTGAAGACGATTCGTCTGCTTTCTTTTTAAATGGAATTTTATATATTCAAAGCAGACGATTTTCATTTCTTGGGACACTGGTGTCCCACTGGTCCTCAAAGGGTTTATCAACTCAAACGATTTCTTTATTGTAAGGCATTTTTATTTCAAATTGTCAAATCGTGTCTTGCTTTCTCTGCGGTGAATGCTAGGCGACCAGTCCTATAAAATTAAAAATGTCTGTTTAATTATAGCCATTAAAAAGATGAGCTCCAAAAACCTGAAAGCGTTAATATTTGAAAGCAGGTATTTAGTGTTGGATGTCAGCCGTGTTTCTAAAGTCGGCATTCATGGGAAGAAAGCTTTTATCAATGCTCTTTATGCAGTGTAAAGCTTCTGCTTTACTTACATTGTATATCCTTTTCCGTTGTTAACAAGTTAGAAACGTGAAACATAATGTAAAGTTACATTTTCTGGCTTTCTTTGAAGAAATAATGGTAATAGAAGCATGTAGAGCGGCCGTTCTTAACCTTTTTCATTTGCCGACCCCTTTTACGTACGATACAAACACTCTCGACCCAATATGTAAAGAAAAAAAAATGCTTTTTTTGGTTTACAAACGAAACATGTTATATATTACAAATGTTTTAATTTGACAAAGAAGTTACAATTAATGAGAATGTTGCGTTTGAAGTTTATCTTGAAAGCTCTTCAAAACGTTGTCTTATTGTTGACAGACAACATCGCATGTCGTGCTCCGGTGATCAACGATTTTGATATTTATTTTTAACACCCGTTGAAAAACCAGTCTAACACAAATACGTTGTTGGGAAAGGAAGAAGGACCCCCACCACTTCTTTTTCCTTATCTATGTCCAGAAAGCACTCAAAGTTTCTGTTTTTAAAATGACATTTTCAAGAGTTTTGTCATTTTTATTTCAATTAGTTGCTTTTCTAATTCGTAGATATCAGAAATTTCCTGAGGTGTAGATCTTCAATTTTCACATCACATCGATTTCTGACCGTATTCATTTCTACTCGTATAATTAAGTTTTATTTTTGTTATTTCAAGATTTTTTTTCATCTTCCCGTTATTCTCATTGGCCCTTGGCGACCCAAAAAAAATTGCCAGGGGACCCAAATTTGGGTATGGTTAAGAACAATTATAGCATATGTTATTATTTTTCAACCCATATATGTAAAGCAAACGATTCATTCCACTTACATACTGATATAAACGGTGATAATTTGATTATTTTGTAGATGCAAAGTATTTTAATGTTGGAACAAATTAGCCCTTAGATTAGAGGCATTAAGTTTCTGCAATTAATCGTCTTCTTTTCTTTTTCAATGAGTTTGTCTATAACTAATCTACGAACTTGGAAAAATAATGTTTCTTTTAATTTTATCTGTTCTTCTTCTTTTTCTTTCCATTTATTTTTCAAGGGTTATTTTTCCTTCCATATGGGTACACCTTCCTCTGGGAAAGTGTGAATTATAGGTTGACTTTTCATCGTATTTTATTTGATTAAAATGATATTTTTATCTCCAAGGTAGATAAAGTTTTTCACAATTTTGAACACAACTTGTGCATTTGAAACCTTTTTCTGAAGCTATTTTCAAAGAATATTATTATATTTTAATTTTATTTGTTGTCTAAGGATGAAAATTGTTGTTGAATGCAATTGTAATTCTAATTTCTACAGATCAAGATGGTAAATTGAAGATCTTGGATTTGGAATCGACAAGTAAGGAACGCGTGAAGGAGTTTTCAGCGATAGCCGGTCAGATAAAGGACATTGCGTGGTCTGACGACAGCAAACGCTTGATCGTGTGTGGCGATGGCAGACAAAAGTATCTATTTGCATGAAATATTCTACTATATGGGCGTGAGATTTTTTTCGGACAAATATGTGCTTGAAAGAAGTCATGAACAAAACATTTGCAGAAGCAACAAATATGGAAAATATCTTATTTCCCGCGAAATAATGCTAGGATGTCTGACAAACGTTTACTTATGTACCTACCTGTTTAACTTTGGAGTTTCAGCATTTTGTTCGTAATTTTAAAGCTCAATTTTTACACCGAGATATGCGGGACCTACTATGCTTGGCAAAATTTATGAGGAAATATGATTATATAAATTCTGGACGAATTTACGAACACGCACATATGGTACTTTTTTCTAATTCATCAATAGTCACGTTCCTAGTTCCCCCTACCACCTTACTGATATCAGGCGCCTCCTTGAATGCTGACTCTCGGATCTACCTGGTCTTTCCATCCCACTAAACACCAAAGAAATAACTTGACTATACCTTGATAAATATCATTTTACAAGAGTATGTTTGAGATATATGAATACAAGAAGTAATCAATGAAGAAGTAATCAATGCAATTCTAACACGAACCCTCCCATTATAGAAAATAATCTCTTTGTCTAGTGTATGATTACTAACAGAGGCTAGAATCGGGTCGACAGAACGTAACCGTAAAAACCGTTGAATTCTTCACGTGATAAAATTAAGTTAGAAGCCATTTCTCGACTTGATCATATACCTTTAGTAGTTAATGAAGAAATCGTTAGAAACTAGAAACATTTCGTGTCTAGTTTTAGACTCTTTATACCAATTCTTTTCTTTTGGTTACAAAATAAAACTAATTTTGGTACGAAATGACTTGGCCATGAAATGTCTTGAATTCCCTTAGTCTGTAGCTTTCTTCTCAAAAAATAGCTCGACTCATATTTCCTTTTATACTCCTAAATATTGGAATAAAACAGAGGCTCTCAACCTATTTTTAACAAATGGCCAAATTAAGAACCAACATTGAACTAGATGGCCGGAATTTTGACCTTATCAAAAGCATAAAATCGGTTTTTATAAAAAAAAAAAAGAGTTTTTTTTTTAACTAACTTTGAAATATGATTCTATACTTACTTAAACGGAATCCTTAATTAATAATTAATCCTTAATTATTAATCAATTTAAAATCAATAAATGTTCCAAATTTTGACTGTTTTTAGCCAATAATTAGTAATATTTTGATATTATACATTTAAAAAACTAATAATTTAAATAAGGACATTTTATCTTTTGTTATTCTTCGTCTAGTTATACTTAGTTAAGTTAATGAAATAAAATTGGTAAGAAATTATCTTCGTGTAATACCAATTCAATTATCATAAAACTTTTAATGATTTGATAAACATAACAATTTTGCTTCGACGTATTTTTCTCCTTCCTTTTTTCTTCAATAAAGTGAGAAGCAAAACATCAAAAATGGGAATCTTTTTTTTCAATAAACACCAAATTTAATTTTTTTTTAAAATTTTTTTTCCTTTTTCATTAAATCAAAATTATGACTTTTTTTTATAACAATTTTTTAACATGTAAACAGAATGATTTATGTATTATAAAATATATAGAACAAATAGTTTCAAAACAAAATCTCCCTATTCTTACATTAGAGTTAGCTTGGTATCATAGCTTGTTAGAATTTTAGTTTCTTATTTAAAGCGCTTATTCTTGTGAGCAATCCATTTCCTGTATGAAAAAAAGTGCAGAAAGAAATAGAATTTTCTGATCAGCATTCTATGCAACAATTTACGCATACAAAATCACACATTGATGCTGATATATCGATGAAAGGATGGACAAGCATATTAACAAGGGTCTCACTAAAAATTGACCAGTGTATTTTAGACACATTGTAATATCTGCAATGCATTTTTCTATCTCTTGTTATTTGCTCTACACAGGTTTGCTTCATAAAAGTCATCAAAATGAATCTACCAATCAAGACATCTTTGAAATAGGTTAATTTTTGAAATGAAAAAAACTACATTAATCAATCGTTAAAAACATGAATTATCATAAGACAAACATCAGGCTTAAAATTGTAAATAATATACCATATATAATTATAAAATTGGAGTAATAGGTAGAATTGTGTGCTTTGTAGGAATAAGAACCAACATCTGCCATTTTTAAATTAAGACGAAGTCGTAATAAAAAAAGGATAAACCCGCTATAGTTGATTCAGGTAAAAGCAGACATCATCTGTTTCTTTGAATGATTTTTAATATAAATCTCCTTTTTTAAATAAGCTAATTTTTATTCTCCTAAATATGCTTTTAGTTATTTCCTTTTTTGCTTAAAAATTTATCCATCTTTAAGTAAACCAAAATTAGCATATTATACGTTTTTGTGTTCATTCTCCCTGGTATAAATAGATGGTTATCATATTTGATTGATTTTAGAAAGAATTGTAAGTTTTTGGCGCACTTTTTTTCCTTTTCTCTCATTTATTACTTCTTTTCAGCGAAGTTGAAAATGGTTTCATTGATCGCCATTGATTGCAATTAAAAGCAGGGCTCTCTAACCTTTTTAAACATGTGCCTCCATATAGTACTTTTTATGGGTCGATAATTTTTCAACGGCCGATTTTTTCGATACAATTACAATGTGAATTTTTTTGAAAAAAGTTTGTTGTGTAAAAGAGGCTGAAAAGATTGCTCTGAAACTTCGATTCCGTTTTTTCATATGGCCTACTAATTTAAATTTCTAATTTGTCTAACACATACACACACAAGAATTGAATGAAACTAATCGATTCAGTGTTATACACCTTCATTTAAAACCTTGAGGATTGATTGGGTGCCTTATTGAAGCGTATGAACTGTTTTTAGATATGCTATTGCGATCAACGCCGAGATGGGGTCTTCAATCGGAGAAATCATTGGACACAGTCGTTGTGTCATAACTTGTGATTTCCGTCCTTGCCGCCCCTACAAAGTCATTACAGGAGATGAAGAAGGCAACATTGTGATTCACGCAAATATCCCCTTCCGCTTTGAAACAACCATCGATGTAATAGATTAATTTTTTTAAACTTTTTTCGGATGATTTTTATTTGTTTAAAAATTTTTTATTGATTTTTTTAACTTTTAAAAATCTAATCGATAAAATGGAACTTTATTGTACTGAAGAAAGTTTTGAAAGCAATTCTAACAGTGACGATGTAATTTTAATCGAGAATGAAAAACATATTGAGACGTTATCTAAGAGTTAAAAAAAAAGCTTATTTTTTAAAAGCTTTTTTGCTCCAAACTCTGATATTTCTGTGATTTGCTGTTGTTCTCTATTTAGTACTAGAAAAGGCAAAGGGTCACTTTAATTCAATTATTAACCCTTTGAGGACCGGTTGGACACCAATGTCCCAAGATATAAAATCACTTGCTTTGGATATTTTAAATTGCATTGAAAAATTAAGTGGGCAATTAGTCTTCAAAATTGTGGTTCCTCAAAGAGGCTGCAAAAATCAATCAAATTTATTAACTATTAACATTAAAAAAATGCGAGCATCATAAAGGAATTGTGGAGACAACATGTAGGAGATCCAAATACGATAGAAAAATTCTTAACATCATAAGACTTTCTGATATTGAGAAAGATGACTAAAATGATCAATATTAGTATTTAGACTATTAGCCATTTCTCGACTGGAGCTGTAGCTGTAAAATTTAATATTTGAATAGTAGAATTAGTTCTTACCTTTTTAATTATTTTAGACATTTGTGATCTTTTAAATTTTTTGTATATCAAATATTCTTCTCTTTTCCTTTGACATATGAAGAGGAAGAAGAAGAAAAAATCAATTTGCAATGTCCAATAAGAATGATTAAAATTAAAGTGCAAAAAATGTTTATTGCTTGTAATGTGACAAATCACAAATGATAGACTTAAAGTAAATTGAACAATGATGGAACAATGACCAAGAGAAAAAGTTCCGCGTATATGCTCTATCAATATAACTTTGATGATTTATTTGTTTAATGGTTTGTATTTGGATATGATAAATAACAAATTAATGAATATAAATCTGCAATGTTTCAACTTATCTATAACAGACATAACAGCTAAAAAAACAGAGCAGAGAGGAACTCCTACTTTCAATGAAGTAAGTGAATAGGAAGTATTGATAAGGTTGGTTAGATACTGGGTTTGATAACACAAGGTCTTTGGTTCGATCCCGCATCAAGCCTACTTTCCTCATATTTCGATACAAGCAGCGTAATTGTGCCTTCTCGATGAAAACACCCCATAAAAAGGGAGTCATCGGCTTTGTTCACTCGTAAATGCGTCGTAGCAAACTTCAGCTCTTTTAGCGATGATGGGTCACGCAACCCACAAAAGAAATAGCATCTGCTTCAAGTTATATGAAAAGTTATTCAAAAAGCAAAAGTAGGTACTTAATGTTCTAAAAGGATTTCTAATAAAAAAATTTCCGAAATTCTTGCATTGATTAGTTGTTTTACCGAGGGAGTAAAAGTTTCCAGACTTTTTTTTACGAATGCTAACAATAAACTTTTCTCCTGCTAATGAATGTATCTTCTTTTTTAGGTGCACAAAAAGTTTGTCAACTGTCTTCGTTTTTCTCCAGACGGTTCTAAATTTGTGTCCACGAGCTCTGATTGCCGAGTAAGCTATAATACATCTTTCAAACTAGGCCAGTGGTTCCCAGATTTTTTGAACAACGCCATTGCTTATTATTTAAAAACTCTCTTTAATAAGAGTGAGGTGGATATTGTTGTTTCGTTTTTACAAGACTAAGGGTTCACTGTAATTTCATCTTGGTAACTTCATCGCATAGTAAATTCACCGGGATTCAATAGATCCTCAGTATTTTCATCGTCACACTAATTTTATGCTTGACGCTCAATGTTTCTTTGCAAGTATCCCTTTATACTTTTTTCTAAGTTTACTACGAACTTTTGTAAATGTTCTTAATAAATATAAGGTTTTCATTTTATCACGCTGTAATGACAAAATAAAACAATACCTCTTTAGCCTTGAAATGTGTTTAAATTTCTTAATATTTAAGGAAAGTTAAAAAAAAAGTATATCTAATGTAATTTAAAAAAATACTATAATCTTTGTTTTTTTTAGTTTCATAAAAATCCTCCCTAACCTATTTTAACCTTCGTCTTTTCAGTCATTATTTAATATTTTTATATCTAAAAATGATCATTTGTTTTTTTAATAAAAACCTTTATTTTTAAGAAAAAAATACCCATTTATATATGTAATAAATTATTCCTCATTTCAAAAAGATTATTGAGATAACTAATTCTTTGCAACTTGGAAAAATATAAACAATTAAAAAAAGAGTTATGAGCAATGCCTCTATAATAATCATTTAGGTCACGATTTTCAAAATCATTGAGAATGCGCCGTATTCTTTCTGCAGGGATTATCTTGTGACACCGCAAGGAAGTAATGGTTAATCCATAAATTCATCACGATGAATTTACTATGCGATGAAATTTCCGGATACCAAGACTAAGGTCTCAAGGAAGAAAGTTAGCGCATTAAACGCCACGTCGATTCCCTCTCTTGGTTTTTAATACAGCAAGTTTGGAATAACCTACTTCCTAAAGATAGGTCGACAAAAAAGGAATCAACAATTGGAGAGCGTGTTTTCAAAGTTTTGGGTAAATAGAATGACATTTTACCCCAAATTTTTCAAGTGTTACAAATTTAGATTTGTGGCTTATTCTTGAAGATAATCTTGTAATAATGAATCAACAGCAATATTGAAAGGGTTTGCGTCAGTTTCCAAGTAACTTTATGCATTGAAATATCTCGAAAATATCTAAAAAAAAAATTCCTATTGCAAATGATAAAACATTTCTTTCTTCATTGACTTCTCTTTGATAAGTTCATTAAGATGAAAAAATGAAGATACATTTTCAACTTCGACTTTACGTCTCCAGAGCTTAATTTTTTCAACAAAAGCACCGAACAAAAGTGTGCAAAATGATCACATTTCTTCCTTAAAGTTTTAAATTAAGAATGTTAATTGCTTGAAAAATTTACAAATAGCTTATCTATGTTAAAAAAAAACTTTTTAAAAAGCATCCAATAAATTTTGCGTGTTTTGATATTGCAAAAAAATTCCCACTTCTCGTTGAGTTCATCAGCTCAAATAAGTACTAAGATTTAAGTTATGACGCTTTTAATTCTTCAGTGGTAAACGACTTCCATTTTACACGTCTCTCAAATCGCGGATAAAGAACTTTTACCCTGAAATGAATTAGAGCTGTTTCGAATAAAATAATTCTTCGATCAAAAGATTGAAAGAAGATGGAAGATTCAGTCTTCAGTCTGTGCATCCAAAAAGCCATGACAGTGTTAAAAACGTATCTATTGTAAATAACATATCTGCATAGAACATTTTTTTTATCCAATCAAAAAAAGGTAAACAAAATGTATATCAAATCGGATTTCATGAAAATATTTCATTTGATGTGTGCTTGACAGCTTAATTGAAACCTTTTTCTGAATATATTTTTCTCTTCTTTATGCTGATAGATCTTTTGAGATAAATAATCTTTGGATAATGAACAAGTTTATTTGATAAATTTTTTAGATTTTGCCTCAGGACCCCCTTGAAAAATCCTCACGCCCTGCAGGGGAACGCGCTCCCCATTTTGGGACTCCATGTCGTACGATGAGAATATTGTCATTAATATGTTGAAAGTGTTCTTCGTCATCTCTTAGCTTTTTTTATGCTTTGGTTACTTGTACTAGATTTGTAAAGGTGTTTTGTTTTAAAATATATAATACAATTTACATATATATATTTCAAAAAAATTTAATTATTTAATTAATTAAAAAAAAAATTTTATTTAAACAAAAAGCTAACTTTTAAAGTTTGAATAAGTTGCAAGGGGTGGATTTTGTCTTTTCTCCTTGAATTTACGTAAAATTTGATTTGCTACCTGTCTTTGACATCTTCTGAGATCAAATACTTCATGTCAATAAAATAAAATACTGCACCTATTGTTTGCATGCGAAGTTGTTTCCATGCCTTTTTAATGCGAAAATGTCCTTGTAGGGGTCCATAGCTTTCATCAACTTCTAAAAAGGGGTTCGTGTCTGAATAAAGTTTAAGTACCCCTTGTTTTATTGTTATTTATATTTTTAAAATTTTGCCATTTCAATATTGTTTCCCTGGTAGTGAATTTTTGAATTTGCAAAGCATCAATTTTGTTTCAAAACAATTAAGCGCTGCTGACATCTTTATTTTGAAGGATATATATTTTGGTAGATCCGGTATGAGTACCCGCAAAAAGTTTTCCAGTAATAGTATAAAGACGTAGTACTGCGTAAGGTAGAATAAAATCTCAATCTCTTGTAGAAACGGGCATATTTTTAGCGTTTAGAATCGGAGTCGTCGCATTCTAAAGTCAAGAAGTCAGAATCGCACTTTTCCTCTGATTTTGTCTATTAAATTTTTTTGCTTATTCTGCATACTAGTTCTCAACCAATTTTCAAATGGGCCTTAATGTCTAGAAATTTTAGAAAGCTATTATCTGGGTTTAGGATTTGTGTAGAATTAGCATTAGAGTTAGTGTTAATGTTGGGTTTAGTGTTAGCGCAACCGTAGACAAAAAGTTTGACATTCTTGACACAAACTCCCCTATTTATTTGTATTAATACACGTCGTACACAAAAAAGCATCAAAACCTACTTACACACATACTAAGCAGCCATACAATGAAATGCTTTAATCTGAAAAACAGTGCTTCAGCCAATAGGATAGTACGACAAAGTTTAATTGAAACAAATGTTCCGACTCTATCAGTCTGTCTTTGTCAACTGATGTCAAGCAGAAAGGGGAGAGAACGGCTTCTGTAGTGAAGATGTAAGGAAAGAGTCGTGATAAACGATTGCGCGTTTTCCCTAAATTTTTGACCCTTTTCAAAAGCACTTATTGATGCGCAAAATTCTCTCTCTCTTTCGAACATAGAGTTCATTAATCGCTATTTAGGCATTAATCTTCGATGCTAACTCAAATTCCATGATATCCGAATTGGGTTCTCCTGCTCACAAAGGATCTGTTTATTCGGTAAGTGCTTCAATGAAATTTCTTTCCTTCCTTATTCACCTCTCTTTCATGCTTTTTAGGCGAGTTGGAATTCTGAAGGAAGCAAAGTGGTTACTTGTTCATCGGATTCCTTTGTCAGAACTTGGAACATTGATGATGCCTCACTCATAAGGTCTTTCCCTTTTTTCAATGCGGCCTCCTGCTTGAACGACAACAAATCAAAAGATTTTTATATCTATGAAGACTCAAAGCCTCATTTATTACATATATAATTAATGTTATATGTATGGGAGGAATTTGCGTGAACGAGTGGTGTAGTTACCCGGTCATAAGGGGATCCTGAACTCACCCTTAATTTTTAGTCCTACACGCGTAGTAAAATAAATGCGCTGAAACTTTGAAGACCCTCCCTCGCTTCTCATTTTTTTATACCTAATAAATCCAGCTCTTGAGTGAAAAGGAATATAAATCTGGCAACTCACATTTTAATCAGAATGACGGAAAGATTTTATGTGAGATAAAAAGAGTTTTTTGTGGAAAGTGATATAGAGCGTGGATAAATACGTGCTTATGTTTTTCGCCTTCCATATGAATATTTTCGGGCTTTCAAACTAAAATTCGGTCAATTTCCTGATTTTGTACAGATCACTAACATATGTTCTATACTTGATATTTGGCGATTTAATTTTTGGTTATTTTTTGGTGTAAAACTGCTGGATTATGCATATTTTGCATCAAAAATGGAATTTAAGCTATTTATTCTCAAAGTGTATGATAAAAAAATGAGACAAGTGTCTGATGCTATTTATTTAGAGATCACGCTTATATGATAGCCTATCTCAATAAATTTGAATTCTCGCAATTTTTTTTTATTTCAATTATTTAAAAGATAGATTTTTGGTATTACTTTTTATTTTTATTAATTTGAAATTTGAACTATATTTGATCAGATGAAAAAATTTGAACAAGGGTGCACACATTTTTTTTTATTTTTATGCCACATAGCTTAGGTAAGAGTAAAGGCAGGCCAAAGATGACATGGATAGAAATAGTAATAGACATTTAGCATTAGGGAACGAGCAAAATAGAGATGAATGGGGACGCAAAATAATGAGAGATTAGATGCCACATAGTGGTAAAAACCGGCTAAAACTCAGCGTGCTTGGAACACTAGCCATAAAATTGATTACTATTATTATTTATGCCACATAGCCACTGACTTATTCAGATAATTATTTTAGATTAAATAATGTCATTATATTTATTATAGCAAGGTAGTTGTTATTATTAACCCTCGCTTGGCCGTGTAGGGCCTGAGTGGTTATGTAGTGTTTTGACTGGAAGATTTTGAAAATTGTGGACACATTAAGACTACCCTGTAAATTTCAAAATATCTATTTCCTTCAATATTATAGCATAAAAATTGAGAATGCGAAAAGGATTTTTAAACTGAATCATAAAAATGAAAATTTAACACCATCTATAAAAGTTTAACCTTTTTCATAATGTATTTTCCTTTCTCAAATTTTAAATTTTTACGGAATAAATGAAAAATAAGATGAATTTTTCCATATTAATAAATTCATTAACATTGATTACTCCTCCCCCCCCCGGGCAACTTTTTATATAATATTGAAAAAAAACAAGATTTTCTCACGTACATCTAGAAGCGGTGCGCGAAAAAAAAAATTCTTCTTCTTTTGCGCTGTCTATGCTAGTGAGTATGTTTAGGGTCAGTATATCAATAACCCGGGGTCCTGATCTGAATCCTCTCTTTGCTCATAAGTGAATTCAAGAGGGTTTTTTTACTTTGTAAGCTTAAAATTTTTTGGTGATTAATTTGTTTAATTGTTTGTATTTGGATATGATAAATAAAAAATTAATTAATATAAATGATTTTCATAAAAATTTATACGATATGTGTTTTTAAATTTTGTAGAAAAAATAGATTGTAAAAAAAAAATTTGAATTCTTAATTTGTTTTAAAAAAATTTGATAAAATTTTAATAAAAATTCACCGTCTTTTTTTTAGTGAGTTTTATTAAAATTTTATCACCTTAAGATTGAAGTAATGAAAGAAGGCGTATTAAAGTTATTTTTTAAAAGTGCTTATAAAATGATATTTACTAATACACGCCCCTTCTCTTTCTCTATCCTAGCTGTCCATTTTATTTCCTGGAATTTCAAAAATTATTATAATTCAAACTTTTTTTTGAATGATAAAATATGCACACTGTATTATAGTCTTTTACCTAAAATATTTAGGTTTTCCGTTTTTCTAAATAAATCTCGGCTTACAAAACATTTAAAAAAATTTTAAAAATATGCATCATTGTAACAATTTTAACAAAGAAGTATGTTATCTTGTATATATAGAAAATAACTATGAATATTTTATTTGCCCATTTGGCATCGTCCATTTTTGTTAGGTCCTACAAATTCGGTGCAATTTCATTATTAATCTTCCTTTTTTGATTTTGAGATAACTTGTATTTTTGATAATGGTAAATTTTGGGTTTGCCATCGGTGTACAAGAAATTAAAATCATCTGTTTTAAAATATATAAAAATGCGCAAAAGATTAATCTTCAAAATTGTGCTTCTCATAGGGTTAAATAGGATTGGATACGCCGATTTAAGTACAGCAAAAATATCTGAAGTAATCTATAATGCCTAATTACCCTCTGCTTTTCTTGGGATCCGATTGGTTAAATTTTTATAGACTATTTTGCACTTTTTTTTTAAATTTTTTTTATCGTTTATCACTTTGGGATTGGAGTAGATAAAATTCATATAAATTTAAGGTTTGTAGCAAATTTTATTTGTAACATAGTGAACTTTCGTTTGCTTCTTCACTCCGTTTTAGGACCAATGTTTGCAAAGAAAATGCACGCTAACTCTTGTTTCAAATACTCATCGATAAGTTTGACTCGTATGGACAAGTGCTTTGATTCAGGAGTGTCAATCATACGGCCTGCTGTGCACAATTGTCGGGCCAAGAGTTAAAGTGCTGCTGGCCGAGTATTTTTGACAAGGTACTCAATGAACTTGAGTTTTCCAATTTTGCATCCCCAAATGAATATTAACAAGTCAAAGAGGAGAACAAGACTATCAAATGATCTAATAAAAACCAATTTGACAGTCCCCGTTGTTATGAAATTAAGCTGTGATTTTGACAAAATTCCTATGAAGAAGAGATGTCAAGTTTCTTAAAAATCGCGGAAAAAAATTAAGAATAAATACTTGCTTCAACCCTTTGCTTTGAGAACCATTGTGACACCGGTTGACCATGAAATGAAAATTGGGCTCGTTTAGTATATAAAATTAGATTGGAAGGAAAAGAAAGCAGACGTTCAGTCTTACAAATTCTACTCCTCAAAGGCTTAATGCTTTTTAAATGATTTATTCTGTTATTCTTATTGTATCGCACAGCCACTAGACGTCAGTTCAAACCTCATAGTTTGAACACTAAAGTTGAACTGGTGAGGCTTCAATGCTGTAAACCGGTCTTTCACATAGTGTACGCTTAGTGATGATGATCAAATACAAGAGAAGCTACAATTTCTAGTTATTGTTAGTGTCGAAATATGGTTGTGTGTACGTGTTTCTATTCAATCCTACGGTTTTTATAATTTGACAGCCCTGCTGCGAGTAATTGTTTTCTCGAAATGTCTTGATATAACACAAGCTACGTACTAAGTTCCATTTTGTTGAATGCGCTTGCAAAATTGCTCGAATCCTTTGAGAACAAGGATTTTAAAGACTCATCGTCTCTCCTTTTTTTAAATGCCATTCCATATGCTTGAAGTAAACGCTTTCCATTTCTTGCAATACTGATGTCCTTCTATTTTTCCTCAAATGGTGAAGATTTCGACTTATAGATTAGCTAGAAATGATTTATTATTTTAAAAAGATGTATTAAAATATTTTTTATTTTTATGCACGAAAGTCTTGGGTAATAACGTGTGATAAAATTTTTGTCTTTGCTAACTCATTGTTCTGGCACAAGTGAAACACAATCGGCCTCCATTGTGCCTTTTTGATGAAAACAAAGACGCTACTTTTATAGGCAGCAGTCTATTTGTTGATGACTAGATCTGATAAGTTTGTTAAGGAAATTTTATAGGCATCCGCTTTTTAGCGCGTATTTACTCTCTTTTTCTACATTGAAATATCGTTGTCATTCCTTTATAACTGATATACTGATTGACTCTTACTAATTCGGCATCATGCTGGATTAGCCATGTTTTAGGTTAAAATACACCAAACTCGATTTTAAAATTCCTAACTTTTCTTTAAATGAACTCTTAAATTTTCGGAAACAAAATCAGTTTCGGATTAAATAATTATCTTTTCTTTCAATTTCTTTTATAGTGAGTTACACTTTGGAACCGGCGTTGATTTCATGCAGCTAGGCGTTTTATGGCACAAGGAAACGATTTTGAGTGTGGATTTGCTCGGTCGAATCAATTTCTGCTCTCTCGATGGTTCACTTTCCTCCACCAAAACTCTTCACGTATCAAATTTCCTTACTTTTTTATTTGTCATTTCTGCCTATTGAAAATTCCTTATTTTTGTGATATAGAAGACCTTGTTTAGATTTTATATTTGAAGGTCCAATCTAGAAAACTTTTAAAATGAGGGTTTCTTCCAAAGTTCTTCTTATCTGCTGTCTTATCTGATTTGTGTTTGGGGCGTGAGCAAGGTTGGTTAGATACTGGGTTTCGATAACTCAAGGTCTTGGGTTCGATCCTGCACCAAGCCCACTTTTTTCATAGTCCGATACAATCGGCGCAATTGTGCCTTCTCGATGAAAACACTCTACGGCAGCCATGTCAAACATGCGGCCCATTACAAGCAGATTTGCGGCCCACACAGATTACAGTATTATTAATTATAATTTTATGTATAAGTGTAGATTTAGACTTCTCAGAGAACTAGGTTGACTGATTTTCACTTATCATCTCTTATAAAAGTTCGCACTGCACAGAAATTTCAGCCAGACACAGCAAAGATGGTCAATAACAAGAGGTGTCAAGCCTCGGGACAAGAATATGTAAAGTATTTGAATAATTAATAATACATGTTTATTTTGAACTATTGTAATTTATGTGCATTTCATTTGTTGTTCATTCAAATACATGTGGGCCATGTAATGTATGTTGCCTTATAAACTTCCTATTGATATCCGTGCTAATTTTTTAATTAAATTATTTTGTTTAATTAATACATGACTTTGTACTTGCATTTTTGAATAAAATCAAACCATTACATGTTTCTAAGTTAAAAGCAAAATATTCTGCAATACTTTTTATTGAACAACTTTAAATATATTTGTAGGAGTGCGGCCCTCATGAGAACACAAACTCACTCCTTTGGCCCTCATGGGACTCCGAGTTTGACATGCCTGCTCTACGGTACATTTACCTATCTGCTGTCTTCAAGCCTTATACTAGAATACGTCTTTGTTTCCCGTGTCAATCAATGCAATTCAGCTTATATAATTAGTAATCAAATATCACATTCTAAAAGTTCAAAAATAGTCCTTCATATCAAACCTACAAAAATGAGTTAAAAAAATTGTTCAATCTTTGTTTCAATTTGATATGAAATTGCTATAAGAACAAAATCTATACAGTCATGAATCCTCCTTTTTTAATGTTTCTAAAAATGTTCATATAATTAAACTACAAAATACCGGATAGCCTTAGATTAAACAAGAAATTCCATTTCGTGTACATCGGGAATCGAACCCACGACCTTTATACCAATAAATTACAAGATTCTAAAATCACTTTAGTGTAGGTGTGAGTCGATTTTCGAATGCCTTGAAACGCGCCATTTTTACTTTTTCGCTCACGGCTGACACGTTGTGACAGAAGGATTGCGGGCAAGATAGCTTTGCCGCTAAATCTCCCCATGACGAATTGTCCTACGTCTATTTTTGATCGGGCCTGACCTCTCTTATATGTCGTCCGTCTGAAAAGAAGCTTTTTGTGCTTCCGTGTGGTATATAATAATCACTACCGGTCTCTATTTACTTTGTTAAGGGACTCGCTTCGCCTCTAACTGCCATGAAGTTATCTCCTGACAATAAGCACTTCTATACAGGATCCTCTTTTGGCCATATTGATATCCTTTTTACACTCAACTACCATTTTCCTTTTTTACAAGACCTCATTGCGCTCATCATCATCATCTTTGAGCATCTTGAAGGCACACTCTTTCTATTTACCCCATTCCTTTATTGACTGCAGAGTTCATCAGATGTGCCAGAAAATAGTTTTTCTGAATTTTCAAAATTTTCTAGCTACTATTTTTTATTCGCTACTAATGACTGATGGAGACGGTATCGCTTGCGAATTTTTTTGTATCCGCATATGGCGATTCGGTTGCGGATATCAACGTTGACATCCTAGCTGAATTAATACTTTTTGCGGATGCGTATATCATAATTGCTATTCTAAGCAAACTAAAGCTTTATGCTTCTTAAGCATTTAGACTTTAGAGAGAAGATGTGAATGCATATGTGTTATCATAAAGACTTACTTAGCATAAACAATGTTGGATAAAGTAAACATTGAAAAGTTCCAAAAAATACTTTGCGCTATATAGCAAAAAGAAAAATGGTTGAAAATTTGGGAGTGTAAATTTTTTTTTAGTTTAGAATAAATTTCGTATTTGTAAGAAGGTGGTATTTCGACTCCAAAAGAGTCTTTACCAAGTGACTTTGTGTGATTAAATTTCCTTAAAAGATGAATAGCCCACTTTATATGTGTCGAACTGGGTTAAAAGTGATCCCAAATTATTTTCTTATAAATAAAATTGAAAATAAGCTAGCTAAAAAGAGTTGCTAATGGTATAGCTGAGAGAGTGCATATTTGGGCTTTGAAAATTCTGGCATTCATTTTATCTTTTTTTTGGTTCGCATATGCCTTGATAAAATCTTCCTTAACTCTTCATAAAAATCTTCTTCACTCAAATGGTGCGTTGAAACAGGAGAAGCTGTGTGCTTAGATGGCAAACATAAGAGTCAAATCAATTCGATATCAATATTCAATGACAACATCATCACTTGCAGTCTGGATGACACAATTAAGATCTCCTCCATATCACAGAACTCCCTAAAGTAAGTCTTTAGCATGTTGCTTCCACCGATGCTGTTGCTCCATCACTGTTTTAACTCTCGTCAATTTACACTCACTTAGATAACCTCGAATATTCTGAAACGCGAGATTACAAACACAAAGGGCTCTTTTGATTTAAAAATTTTTCTTGATTAAAACTAAAGAAATATTTTGCATAATTTATGTGATAGTTTTATTTCAGAAAATAAATTATTCAAGACGCGTTTTTTGGATATCAAAAAAAGTTTAGATTCTCTTACCAGTAATATTTCAATCTTTTCCGCAGATTGTATGGTAGGAATTAAAGTAATGAAAGAAGACATATTATAAATTGATATCCGAATTGAACCGAACATTAAATTTGACTGAACACCGAACTTAAGTGTCACATTGAAGCACATGGCTCATTATCATGATGGTAATATCGCTTTCATTTATTCACAGTGAAACTGGAATAAGTGTGGTATCCCAGCCAAGGAGTTTATGCGCTCAAGTTGAAGACTTCATATTCCTGGCTTGTTACAAAAACGTAAGCTTGCTTATTTTTATTCTTTGAAACCACTTTTGCACACTCTCCCAAGGCTGGCTGGGCAATGACTCGATGATAGCCTTTTTTTTTTTTTTTCAATTGTAAAGGAAAAAAAATTTTTTACAGAAAAAAAGAAAAAAACAAACCCAAAACAAAACCAACAAAAAAAAATTTCAAAATGTTGTCCTGTGTAGTCCGTTGAGAGATTCATCGTCAATAATTTCTTGCTTCAAACATCAAAATTTCTCTTGTTAACAAAAACCAGTTTTTATAAGAGTGATTAGATTAGTAGAGTATTAACAAAAGTTTAGGGAAATTTAATTTCATCTCCTTTATGCAGAAATATTTAAAAAAAAATTCTTAGATGAAATCTAATATTAACAACTGGTTACACTGAGCACCAATTTTCAAAGAGTTGTGGATATCTTAGTAACCAAGACCTTTTTTTATATAAGTAAACTACGCTGATTTAAGATATGAAATTGCTTTTTCTCTATGACCCACCATTTTTGTGATATAAGACTTTAAAAAATTATAATTCATTTATTTTATTGTTACATTAAAAAAAATAGGAAAAATAGAACGATTTATAGGATAATATAAGTTTTTGGCCTGAATTTTCAGGCTGTGGACTTTCGTTTATATTGAACATTTTGTTTAGCACGCTGAAGTGTCCAACATTAATCTGCTAGCATTGTTGCATTCCATCGGCCTTGATATCGTGACTCCATCACTGAAATGTCCTGATGGAAACGTTCCCCTTGTTCATCACTCAGAGAACCTAGATTATCAGGGAAGAAATCAAGATGAGAGTTGAAGATATGTATCTTCAGTGACATATTTGCACCCAATTCTTTATAGGCACTGATGCAGTTTTCTACAATTTGAATATAGTCTTTTCAGACTTATTATTGCCAAGGAAATCAGCCCCAATAGATTTAAAGGCCGACATGTCTTTTTTCCAACATCATTCAATAAGGTCTGAAAGGTTGTATCAGCAATCACTTTTTTTATTTGTCGACCTATACACTCCCTCTTTTACTTTAGCATAACTCAACTTTTGGGAACATTTTGCATAACTATTTGAAAGCTTCTGATTCAATATTTAGCGTCTTCACAAAGTTCTTTATGAGGCCCAACTTGATGTGGAGGGGTGGCATCAGAACTTTATTTTTTTAATGGCATACGAAGAACATTTTTCTCTCCTGGTTGAAATGAATTTCTAATTGACCAAATATTTTTCACGTAGTGTTGTTTTCCTTTTCTAACAGCTGTGTATCCTGTCTGCAAGCCTATTAAAATGTTAACAACCTTCAAATCACCACAGATGAACAAGAAGTGACGTGCCTTCATAAGTTTCTTTAAGATGAATAAAACATCCCACCAGAATTGATGCATTTTCGTTACCAGTGTGCAATAATATTGCTTTCAAGCTTGTTTTAGATGAATCAATGAACAATCGCCCTTCTTCAGTAAAGTGTTCAATCCCAAGGCGTGCCATAAGTCCCTCAATGTCCGAGCAGTAACAAAGTGTGTCATTCATCGTGAAGAATTTAACAAGTTTCTTGTGCATTTTACGAAAACGCGAAGTAGTTGTGCTATGTGCCAGCAAATTAAATTTTTTGAGGCGTGGACCGAGTAATTCGGCCGTACCTTTTGTTAAAGCCAAATCTCGGACAAGGTCAGAAAGATCGTCATTATTCACTAAATGTATATCCTTCTCAGCCTGGTAGTTATTGACAGAATTATAGCTTTAAGCCGAAGTTGGATGTTCCTATTCTTCTTCATCAACTGTATAATTTGTTGGTGGTATTGATATTGGACAACTTATAGAATTATGAGGAACTGGTTTTGAAACTGCATCAACTTCTGGATATTTTACAGAATGACGACTTTTATATGAAACGTAGATTACACTCGTTAAACAAAAATAGCCGCCAGTAAAGTATTGCTTGACTCTCGTCATATCGTTGGAACTCCTAATGGCATATGACTGTTCTTCCTCGCTTTTCTTATACAACCTCGCAAGCTGCATGCACATGCTAAACAAAAAAATTTTGGTGTCCAGGACTTACATGTATCAACTTTGTAATCAAAGTATAATTCATATGCTTTAAAAAAGGTGTAGAATTTTTGCGATGAAATTTATCCGTTAGAAGACCGCAAACAAAACAAAACTGGTGAATTTATACAGCTTCTAAATGTCGTAATTTTAAATTAACCTCAAAATAAAAAAATGATTTGTATTTAATAATGTTTAAAGAATAGATTTAAAATATTTTAATGTCTTACTTTAGCTAAAAATGTTTTCAAAAATAATGCTGTTGCTTTAAATTAAGAATAGAAAACATGATGAATGACATATTTTAAAATGGTTTTTTTGTCAATATTTATAAAACACCATGTGATGGAGAAAAATGAGTTATGAATTTAAAATCAGCATAAAAAACTACACCAAAAACAGTCAAAATTTACATCAGTCATTCAAGATAAAAAAGATCCTAAAACAAAAACTAAAATCAAGATAAAAATGAGATCTTAAAACAAAAACTTAAAATAAAGATCTAAAAAATTACAAGATGAAATCTGATATTAACAACTGGGTACCAACCACAGTCTACATATGTCGACTTTACAAAAATTAGATCCTATGCATTGTTGTTGTTGTTTTTAGCCCCTAGATTATACTATCTCTATATGAGTATAATCTAACAGTTCAAAAGAAAGCTTTGTTTAAACTGAGAGAGTATTTCCATAAAAGCAAATACTCCCACGGAAAAGTGTAGAATTTTGTTACACTTTCGCAGCAGCAGCGATAAACCAGTGTTATTTCAGCCAACCCGCAAAAATCCACCATAAGGTACTGCTGGCTTTTTGAAGGCTTCTACATATGGCTAGAAATAATATATATCTATTTATAATAATAATAATATGATATATAATAATACATGTAAATGAGTCAGATCCAAGCTTCTGCTAAACGGTTTCCCCATAAAGTAAGTAGGTTAACTATTTTGCCTGGCTTTGACCATAAGTGAATGGGTTTGAGTGTCGTGAAAATATGCGGGCAGTTAAATAAATGATGAGTGTTGTGTGGGTGTTGATTGCAAACTGGACAGAGTGGATTTGTATGTGTTTTTGGATTTATCTTGTGAAGATATTCACGGAGCAATGGTGACTTGTTGGCTCTAAGTTGAGCAAGTGCATGTCTTAATTTAATTGATAATGTTTCATGTTTGAGTGTGGAGAGATAGTCGGTTATCGCTTGTGTGTGTATTGCTTTGTTGACGCTTGTTTGATTGTTTTGACATGTGTCATAAAAGATAAGTTTGTTGTCTTGAAATATAGTATTTTTCATGTGTCTGTGTGGTTTTTGAGCGCGGTAGAACTTGTTTAATGGCTGATGTTTTTGTGCTGCTTTGGCTCTCAAGTTAGACGCGTGTCAATTAATGTGTTTTTTAAGAGGAAGTATGGATGTTTCTGTGTGAAGATGTTGGGTGTTAGTGTCCACGGTGTTACCTGTTGCTAAACGCAGTGTTTTGTTTTGAATTGTTTGTATCTTTTTCAAGTTAGTCTGAGATATAGCAGATCCCCATATTGTGGATCCATATTCTAGTATGGGTCGTGTAATTTCTTTGTTTTACCCCCATTTTGTGCCACTTAATGCTCTAATAATGTTTACCGTTTTGTTTGCTTTTTCATGAGTGTTTTACGCGTGTTTGTTGTATGTGAGTTTGGGGTCGAATGTTAATCCTAATATTTTAGGGTTAGGGTTAGTGTTTATTAAGGTTTGTAGTAAGATTGAGTTTTGTGTTTTGTTCTGTGTTTGCTTGGGTGAAAAGTGTTGATTGAGATTTTGCTGTGTTGATTATTAAATCATTTTGTTTTAACCATATGTTTATCTTGTTTAAATAAGATTGAATCTTTTTTTTTTTTAGCTAATTCGGTACTTGAGTGTGTTGGTGTTATGGTAATGTCATCAGCGTATGTGTTTTGGCTTATTTGATTGTTGTCTGGTGTTGGTATGTCTGACATGTAAATGTTGAAAAGTATAGGAGAAAGTGAACTACCTTGTGGAACGCCTGGATGTGGGTTTCTTATGTGGGATTTACTGTTTTGGTACTCTGTGTACGAGTATCTTTCGCGTAAGTAGTTTGCTATAAACTTAATGTATTGAGCATTAATGGTCGTGTTTTTAACAAGTTTATGAATGAGAAGGTTAATGTTAATTGTGTCAAATGCCCGAAGTTAGATCAAGTGTTGCTGTGATTGTGCGGTGAAAAGGTTTTTTGGTGTTAAATCTGCTGGCAATGTTGTTGTGTAGCGCCTGTAGTGCTGTGGTAGTTGAATGCCATTTTATGAAAGATGTATGGAATGTCCTTTTGTATCTTTTTGAAGAGAACTTTTTCTAATAATTTCATGATTGGAGAAGTCAGAGAAATAGGACGATATGATGAGCTTATGTTTTTGTCTTTGCCTGGTTTTGGAATAGGGATAAGTCGTGACGTTTTCCAAATATGTGGAATTGTGTTGGTGCTAATAGCTAAATTAAAATGTGTGTTAATAGGGAGATGGCAGTTGGATCTAAGTGTTTAAGATGTATACTTTTAAGTTGTCAGGTCCAAGAGCTTTACTAGATTTTGCGTTATGAAGTGCCTCTGATACTTCTTTTTTGTTAATGCTTATGTGACTTAGGCAGTTGATTTACTGCTTTATTTGATGTTTTCTTCGTTTGCTCTTCTTAGGATGTTTGTGAATTGTTTGTTTTCGTTTTTCCATTAAAACTTATATTTCGATTTATATCGGTGTGTGATTTTTTATTCCTCTATCGTGCGGGTGTCTGTAAACTTGTACATGTGACTAGCTTCAGAGAGCGTCCTCTGGTGGCGGATAGAAGAACGTCCTATAGATATATAGGATAGCTGCAAATACACTGAATTAGCAGTCGCTGACAATTGAGTTACCGAACTTGAGACGCCTTTATGGTGGGTTTAAAAATGTTTCAAAACAATTCACAAAAAAAGGCTAAAACAGATCGTATGCATTGCTTTTTAATACAAATCTTCTGATTTAAATGAGATATCGTATAATTATTCTAGCGGGTAACACGTTAAGCGATTTAACATTATAAAAGGCAGAATATATTTTATAATTTGATGATATATCGATTTTAATAAAGAGTGAAGATGGATTTCCTTAAAATGAAAGATGCTGATCAATATTTTTTTCTTACTTCCATTCTTTCTTTTTTTTCCAATAAGATTTACATCTTCAAAAATGGAGTTGTTGTGTCGAATGAAAGCGTCAACTTCCAGCCAAGCTGCATAGCTGCCTCCTTGGATCTGTGCACTGTTGTTATGGGCGGGGATAAGGTTTCATTTATTTATCAATATCATAACATGCATTGCTTTGATTCACATATTTCCTTTTGGCGTAAGAATTTATTGAAACAATTTATTAGGTAAAAATAGTACTTATTGTTAGAAAACACATAACGTCTCGCCTTACCATTTGTTGCAACTAATAATAGTTCCAATAAATTTCGAAAACACTGTTTAGCGATAGAAGAACATTTTTTTCTGATACTTGTAGTCACTTACTGAAACTTCTGCAAACATCCTTCAAACTGCTTCAAATGTGATCTATATGTAGGACATCATGTTGCATTGGAATGAGACATGTGTGCCAAGTTTCTTTCCAAATCACAATACATTGATATCATTTAGTCTAGAGAAGAGAACCTGTTTATGTTTAAAGTCTGTTTACAATATGTTGTCATGTCTCTAAGTGCCGCAGAATTTTTTTTAGCAAATTGCTACTGAAGGAAAAAAGTAATTTATATTTATTAAATTGCAGAATGAATGTTTTTTTACTTTCAAGTAAGAACTTAATATTTATTGAGCTTATCAAACACATTTGTATTATCGCTTTTTTAATGGCCGAATTTTAAAAACTTTACATGCTAAACTTTAAATTTATCTTTTTTTTTGTCAGCTTTTTGATTTCAATTTTTACTTATTTTTTTAGTTTTAAAATGAATAGACTGTTCTACACGTAAGTACTAATTCTCTCCCATGTTTGGTCATCAAACTTTCGAGTCTCTTTTACATAAATCGGAAGAATACTTTTAACAACTTCGTCACTATTTCTTATACTAACTTTTGAATTTGCTGGGAAATAAATTTTGGGCTTTCAAGTCCGACTTTCTCCCAAAAAACGATGGATGCTTCATCTTTTGCTCCATTAACACGAGTATTCTTAAAAAAGACGCGTTGACCCTTTTTCTGATTTTTTTTGTGAAACGTATGTAAATCGATTGACAAGTGTATATGAACAAAATGAGAAAATCTTTGCTATAAAGTGATTTTTTGGTCAGATTATATTGAAATTCAAATTACGCTCATTTTCTAGTAACTTGAATTAACACTAGGAGGACATTCAATTTTTAGAACTAAAAAAGGCATTTAGTTGTACATGACCCAAACATAAAAGTTAATAAAGACAACATTAAATTAATTCTAAAATTTTGTTATAAAATAGACACTAAATATTTTAGGTTTACAAGTAACACAAATTTAAAGCTTCTTAGAGGGTTCTACAAAAAAATCTATTATGATAATCGCAGTAAAAAAACTGAATTCTCAAAAATATTTATTGCCTGAAAACACAAGTCTTTCTAACTAAAGGAAATTTTGAAAAAATGACCAATTCTATGCCATCCCAAGACTTTTGTAGTACTGAGAGAGAAAATATATATTTCATATCATATAATAACTGAATACTCGTTTTTAGGCCGAAAAACTGTACATCTTCGCCTTTGACAAAAATGCACATTCTCTGTCAAAAAGTAAAGAGATAGCGGTCAATGGAAATGTTACTTTTGTTTCGTTTGATGCAAACTTCAAAAAACTTGCTGCTGCAACTTCCAAAAACAGAGTCGTTGTATTCAGTGTTCCTGCTTTTGAGGTTTGCTTTCTTCTCATTTTTTCGGATGTGAGTGCTTGGAAATGCGCCTTTTTGAACAAGTGCCTTTTAACAGCTCACAATAGCGATGTAAGGAACTAATGCTCTCAAAACGAGAATATCATCACCTTTGAACGAAACTGGAAGAAATGAATGTGCATTTCATTAGGGGGGGGGGGGGGTCAATGAAACTTGTCAAATCAAAAAAAACTCCTTGCTTTTCCAAATGTTGTACTTTGAAACTAAAATTGAATATCCTTTATATTCATTTGACTTTATTAGATGTAGGCTTTCTGTTTGTAAGCGTGATTTTTTTTACAATTTATTGCTATTTTTTGTATTAATAAATTAATTTTATTATAGCTAAACTTATTTAATGTGAATTTTTGTCGATTTTGTTAAATGTCAAGATATGTTATATAATTTAATGCAAGATACGTGAAAATTGATTCAAAGGTCTACCTCTAATGAAGCAATTTTTAGAATGTCAAATTTAATTTCAAATGTTTAGAGTGTCTTAATTTTTTTAAATTTACATTGGAACACCGTTTCCATATGGAAATCACCATTGCGCTAATTGTGTAAACAAAAAAGCTTAAATTCTTGACGGTCTGTATCAGAAATTCTTTGAGATATACAACGTATTTTACACATAATGAAGCAGCATTCACTTAAATACCACTCAAACTAAAATGGCAATTTTAAATAGTAGTCTGCAGTTTAAATAGTTGGCATAATTTTTTTGTTGCCAATTGGTGATTTTTCAATTTTATTTTAATTTTCCAGCTAACAATTTTTTGAAAAAAAAATTTTTTCATCCAATATTTTATTGTGTCACGAACCAATGGTAGATGAGGTTAAAATTTTTAAGTTTTTTTTTCGATAAATAAAGAATATAAAGATTAAAAGATTCGCCAAAATAGCTCCTAAAAGTTTGCTTCTCATAATATAAAAAAGGGCTTGGGAATAATTTGGTTTTCAACGAAGCAAAAAATACTAGAGCAAATAACTTCTTAAATGTCTTTTTAACCTTTTGATATTTTTTTTGGTGTTCCTCTTTTTATCAATGAATTATGACATCACTTGATTTTATGCAAAATTTGTCTACTGAATTCGAAATATTTTTCCTTTTCTCACTACTTGAGCATCGGGTGATATTTTGGTGAGAATTCTACTAGAACTAACACATATTAAAGCACAACTGTTCTGTATAATAATATTAATACGCTTATATATTTAATAAGAAAATCTGAAGGGCCACGCTTGTCCATGGGTCTTATGCTTGACAGTCCAGGTAGAGTCAGTCGACCATAACGCATATGGTCGTTATTATCGTGTATATCTCTATCGAATACTATTGATTAGTGCTTCTGACTGATTGAGATTATCACAAACGTCGTTTAATATGCTATTTTAGAAATTGAATAAATTTGATTGGTGCTTCCATTCGTCACGTGTAAACGCTGTAAACTTCAGTCCAAATGGCCAAATGATCGCTAGTTGTGGCATAGACTCAAACATCGTCATCTACAACATGGAAAAGCAGATGTCTCCACTCTATTCCATGGGTACCCTATTTTATCTCCTTTCCACATTTTACGATCAGAGGAAATATTAAACTACATTAGCTTCTGGAAAGGTGAGTAGAAGCGCTGTTCGACTCTCAAAGGACTTGGGTTCGAATCCCTCCAACTTCTGAATTTTTGTGTTAAAACTAATTTTTATAAATATATTTTTTGAAGCAATATCAATTAGATAAATACTATCAACGTTTATTTAATTTATATTGATTTCTTATAGATGCTGTAAGTCTAGGATGATGTAAAATGTAGAGAAAAAATGGTGAAAACGATTCTTATATTAATGTATTTTTAATAATAATAATCAAATAAGATAAATTTTACTTTTTGAAACAATCAAATGAAAAACTGATAAATCTCAGAACTCCAAATCTTATTTTATAGAGTTTGGGTAAAAGACGCGCAATGTATTAGAAGAACAAAAATCACCTTTTTTAATAGTCTAGATTTTGTAAAAATTTTAGCAAGTTAACAATAAAGAACGAGTATTTAACAATTTTGGAATTCCTTTTATATTATATATTATGATGAGTTCGCAAACCAACTAAAAAATATGTTTCATTTTTACAATTATTTCTCACATTATTTTTAATGTAGATAAAAATTTGACTCATCCATTATGTCACATGAATAGCACAGACAAGAGACAAGGGAAAGATAAATTCCAGTGATTAAAAACCGTTTTCAAATCAGAACACTTTAAAATATTACATGGTAACTTGCAATAAAAATGAACAAAAGTGATTATAGAATAATTTTTTATATCGATTTTTTTTTCAAATAAAGTAAGCTTTTTGAGGTCGTTGGATCAAATTTTGAAGGATTTATAGGTTAATTTATAGGATTAATATTTCTCTCGTCACCTGTTGAAAAGAGTGTAGGATATTTTAAGATTAATGTATTTTTACAAAATTTGTGTTATTTCATGTAAACTTTTTCAAATTTATTTTAGAAATATTTGTACTTTTAAAAATGTAGGTCGTCTAACACACGATTTTTTTGCCACTTTTGATAAACTTGACTTGGTGAAGTTTATCTCGTGTTGCTGTATAACTATCAAAATTGGAGATCAAAATTTTATTTTTCCTCTTCTCCCCATTGTTATTAGAAGATTTCTATGATTCGTTCTTCTTTAAAGGCGCTCACCCACATAGCCCAATCAAGAATGTTGATTGGATCTCCGACTCTCAACTGATTTCTTCCGGGCACGAAGGAAGCTCCAAACTGTGGACTCTTCTTTAGCCGCCAAAATAGATGCCCATTCCTTCCGCAATTCTCTGCAATTCATTTGACGACTTTTACTTTTTTTAGCATGATACGCCTACTTTCTACTGCTTTTACCTTAGTCACACAGCATCACGACATATGTTCGCTGCCAACCTTAGAAGGTGCGGTTCAATTATACGTTGAAGGTTTTTGCTTTTCTCGCTTATAATATTTACTTGATTTTAATTCTCAATATAATGATGTGATAATCAATAAACTATATTTTTATTCCTTCTTTTTTTTACCAATAAAGCATTTTCAAAGATTTTACAACAACTTAATTCAAAGTACCACCTTTGGAAAATGCATTTCACTTATTTCTACATGATTATAATCAATCATTATTTTGAATAACAATTTTTCCATATTATTTTGGATTATAGCAAAGCTCTGAGACGCAAAGCTCTTACCGGATTTGTGAACTTTTGGAGGCTGCTGAAGCTCGTATCAAATTTTGAAAGTGCAGCTCTAACGTTTGTCAATTTATAATTTTTAAGCATGTCCGTGTAATTAGTTCTATCGACTTTTGTTTGATTATATAAAATATTCTTTAATTCAAATCCATAAGATGATATGACTAAATATTCCTTGTGTAATACAAGTAATAAAAACTCTAGAAAGTATAACATCTTCAATACTTTCTTAAATTAAATATTTAGAAAAAAACATTCTAAAATAGCATAAAATTAACTGGTTAAATTTTCCTCTAATCAGCCATTGAGCTAGAACCAATAAATTTTTAAAAGTTTGAAAATGTGTTCGAGTTCCAAAAAGAAATATTAGGATTATGCTCTTTCAACCACGCTTTGCATTTTGAGTGGACGCTTTTGAAATTGTGGATTTGCATTCACAACGCCATTTTGAAATGGAGTATATTGCTGCTTTAAATGCCACAGAATAGGGAAATCGCAAAAATGGGACAGAACAATGGTGTATTACTTGTTGAAATCGTTGATGTGGTAGCGAATTGATCAAGATATTGGCTTTTTTCTTCAGCAATCATATTTGTAAAGCTTTTTAAGTTGATGAAAAGTGTAAGCCAATCGAAAGAAAAATGACCAAAATAAGGGGTCGGGGTTGAATTCATGAAGTTGAAGTTGAATAAAGGTCTTTGAGACTCAGTTTAAATTATAGGTACCATAATTAGGGTGTTAACAATACTCCATACTTGCCCTTAAACAGGCCCTTTGCGATTGAGGCTAATAATGCATTTTCCCAAATGAGTTTTCAAAAGATTTTTGAATGTGAGAAAAAGAATATAAAATGTGTTAATTAGATAATATACTTTTTTGTTACTGCTGCTTTAAAATTTAGTTATGTAAAAGAATAAGTTTTAAAATAAAAAAACCCTAATCCCTTTTGCTCTTCATTTAGCGATGTGATGGTCCCCACCAGATATTTCTGCTTATCACACTCATAATATTGATTTTTATTCACTATGGATGCATATCATGTTGCGATTATCATCCTCACTTAGAAAAAATCCTTAGCTACGCAGGAGAAATATTTTAGTCTCTAGCTCCTCCGCTCTTTTAACTTTTTTTTTATAAAAATTTATTGTAGCTACACTATCTAGAAAAAATTTTTGGAGATGCTAAAAACATTAACAATAGGATTCAAAAATCTCTATATCCTATTCTATCTCTATATTAACATCTTTTTCACATTCATCTCCAAAAAAGTTTGAAGTATGTTAAGATTTGTGTATATCACAAAATTAGTGTTTTAATTTAAAGTTTTCTAATCCTTTTAGAAATATTTATTTGGACATTTTAGAGGTGGGGGGGGGGTGAGTTATACCCCCCTTTTGACTCTCCCTGGCTACGGCCCTCATCTCCAAATCACAAGTGTGTTAAAAAATTGAATCTATTAATCTTTGTAACAATACAATGTACATTATTGATATTGCTGGTTATATTGAAAATTAACGTATTTCACGTTTGCATGCATGTGATACATACCCATCACACATTGATGTGTCTACATATGTTCATGGACAAGCACTTTTACTTCTCTTTGTTAAATATAACTTTAACAAAAAATTGAGCTCAATATTTTCTTCGTAAAAGTTTAGATCACTACATCTCATGAAAAAACATAAAATTGCTTAACAAAAGAAGCATTTTAGTATCTCTTATAAGTAACCTCCTACACTCAAGAATTCTTTAAACTTTTTTTGAGATATGGGTAGTAAATCTTACAAATTTTCTTTCACATAGAGGAGTTAGATAAATAGTTTCCAAAAGTGATCGAGGATCGAAAAGAGATCACCTGGATTGAGACGCTACATATCTCAATCCTATTCTAATCTTGTAATTTACAATGTGTTTTTCTGATGAAAAACAACTTTTCTTTCTGTTTCTCTTCACGGATCGGGGTTTTTGTAATGCACAAAACTCATTTTACTCCGCAAAAAAGAATGCTCTATTCCCTCGAAAATCTGGTAATAGCCCTTCAATATATATATGGATTATCCTCCTTATGGATATTCTATTAAAAAAGAAAAATTTAGCCAGCAAGTTTGATAAGAAATTAGAAGAGATAAATTTGACAAATATTTATAACCCACATACAAAGGAAGGAATCACTAAAATCTTTTATTTAAACTACACATTTATCTTTATTTATCTTTTATTATTATAATATTGAAGTGTATCTTCCTCAAAGCAAACAACTTAGTCCACTAATATCCATAAAAATGTTTACTTGTTGTTGTAGGACTTTATCTCAGTTTAAAGATTAATTTGTTCATTGATTTTGTGATATAATTATAAAGCTTAACTTTACAATACAATAAAGCTTTTCTTACTCCTACTCTACTCTTACAAGAATCATCTTCCCAAATTAAAGATTTTATACTCTCAGAAAATCTGTTCTAAAGTCAAGGTTCTACAATTCAATATAGTAAAATTGTATGCATTCAAGTGTTTGTATAATTTGTCAATATACCGTCCTTATTCAAAGGTATGTTTATTTTCTTATTCAATATAGTTATTTTATTTTTTCGTACTTTTTTTTTCTTTTCTATCTATATAGGTCGAATCTAGTCTTCCAACATTCGTGTTTCCCTTTTTTCAGTCCTACCATGAGCTTATCAGTAAATTCAACAATTCTTCCTTTTTGTTCTCTATTGTCATTTGAATCTTCCCCTTATATTATCAAATATTGTCACTTATTCCATGGCTTTTATCTTTCCCTTAATATTTTTTTTACAATATTTTAGTACAAGTTTTGGATTTGTTTTTTGCTCATTGAAATCATTAAAAATTGCAAAAAATATATCTTTAAATTATTATTAATCTAATTTATCTTAAATTAATCTGGTAATTTTTATTCTTTTTCTGAATAAATATTTATTTATCACTAAAACTTCTTTGAAAGTATTTTCTTTGTTGAAACATCAATTAATTTCTGAACCGTTAAAAATAGGAAAATTAACCTAAGAGAGAAAGAAGACCCTTTTACTTTTAAGTATTAATCATAGTTGAAAGCATGATCCGACAAGTTTTCTTTCGCGCTATCAATACTATAATTGATTAATATCTTTATTTTTTTTTAAGATTAAGATTGAAGTGAGATTTATTATCTACAAATTTATCCTGAATAAACTTACCATCTTGATCTTATTATTATACATCTCTACTTATGATCTCAATCATGTTTTTACCTTCTACGATTCGCCTACACATTTTTGTCATTTTATTTATCAAATATTTTCACTTTTTCCTAATTTTTAGTTTCTATTCATTTATTTTGTCAATATTTTTTATTATTTCCTATTTTTTGTATTTTAATTGGTTGCTATAATACCAGCGGTTCCTATGAACATTTTTCTGCCATCCCATACATACTACATGCTTATTTTTTTGTAATCTTACATTTTTATTTTAAACTACAATTTTTTTTCAATTTTGTTTTATAATTTTATGTTTTGGCCTCTATTGCATCTTTGTGATGCATGTATGTAAAAATAAATTCTTCTTATTATTATAATTAAAACTCATAGAATTTCAACGAAGGCAAAGAATAATTATAATCTAAAAAATCTCAAGTGTAAAGAAATGAATTGAAAATATATAAAAAAATTAAATTTTAATTCTTTTAATAAGTTTCAATCAATTATCTTAATTTGTCAAAAAGATAAATTCCATTTTTTATATGCTTAATTTTATTTTTATAATTATCAACTTAAGAAAAACATAATCTTTAAGGGTTAGCCATATTCTTGGAGCTAATAACAACATTTTACATCTAATTAAATCGTTTAAGAATGCACAATTTACATTAATGCTCTTTTTCTCTGTAGTTCTAAATGTATTATTAAGCTGAACATTTTTGTTTTCATAAGAGCATTAGAGTCTACACCTTCTTTAAAATGGTCATTCTTCCATAAAAAAAAACTTTTCTCAATGAAAAATGCCAAATAGTAAGTATAAATAAATTTTTTTTGAAAATCTTTTATTTTTTTTACTCTGCCTTTTCTACAAATAATGTAATGGGTGGAAATATTATTTAGTTAATTTTGAATACATTGTGAATTTTTTTATATTGTCCCTTTTTGTGGTCTATATTTGTACTACGCCTAAATGCTCATGTGTTTATTAAGTGTCTATATCTTTCATTTTCTTAATAAATATTATTAGCAATGTTTAAAATAGTGAATATTTAAAAATTTAAAAATTCATTATAAAATAAAAATGGAGTAATGCAATTTGGGGGGGGGGGGGAGGGACGTTTTATATTCAATAGTATCACGTTTATATTTGTAAAGCTTATGTAACAATGAGCTCATAGACAAATTTACTTCCACTTTGGAAATGACATAGAATAGACATCAGACTAAAAAGGTTAGAGCATAAATACACACACCAACACACTCATTCTTACATAAACATACACATTGAGAATTTTGTTAAATATTCAGAATTTTTTTCGTCTTTATAATCTACACAGTAAAATAAATAAGCCTTTAAATGTATTATTTTTATATAAAAATGTAAGTTTGTAAATATTCTAATCATGTTTAGAGATTTTTTGCTGAGATCTCTCTGAATAAAATTCATCCATATTTCAAATGGGAAAAGGAAATAAAGGTCAACGAGTCAAAGGAAATTTCAAGGTAAGCTCTAGACTTTTTATATTTGATTTTCAAAATAGGATTTTTGCTCACTAAAAGGTTTTAGTTTTTTCATTTCTTTCAAAATGATTACAATCAATAATTTAAACGCATAAATTTCAAAAAATCCTAGGTATAGGTAAAGGTGGCGTGGGGTGTTTTCATCGAGAAGACACACTTGCGCTGCTTGTCTCGAACTATAAGGAAAGTAGGCTTGATGCTTGATCGAACCCAAGACCTTGAGTTATCGAAACCCTTTATCCTACCAATCTTACTCATGTCCCAATATCATTAGTAGTGGAATATTGGTAGTAACGTGTCTTATTACTTTTATGTTATGTTATCATTCTAATCATAATATAGAGGATCATGATTTTTTAGTATCATTTCTAATGGAAGCTAATTGTGTTCCAAGCACTATATCAATAAAAGTCACCCAATAATGTCTCTCCTATTTTACTATGCCTTATATTAAATAATAGATTGAAACATTCAATCAATTCTCTTACATTTTGATCAATTCTTTTTTTCTCAGATGGCCTTGTCGTGGAAGCGTAGGCTCTCTATCCAGTTTGTCTGATTTCGATTCCCCATTGTGATTATTCTTACCATATCTATCTACCTATGCAAGATTATTCTTCTCTTTGATGCGATACCATATTTTTCCCCTAGTTCAGAATCTATATATATATATATATATATATTGTAGGTAGTTATTGCTAGGATCGCATCCAGAACCTCATTGGCTAATACTTTCAAAAATATTTCACACTTTAGGAAGTTTTCATTCTTTTTTTTTATATAAGTGATCAGAGCCACGTAAAAGTGGTCGAATATGCGAAATTTTTTTTTCATTTTTAATTTTTTTTTAATATTTTTGATCAACCATGTATTTAGTCATCTCGCATAAAATCTTATGTATGCATAATTATGTAATAATGAAATGTACTAATTCTAGATTACCTTTAATTTTGTTTAACTCAAATAATGTGTGCTGTTTTCGATTATTTGAATGCTCGATCGCTGAAAAAGATCTTGTACTCCAAATATTCCATATAATACAAATTGCGTTTAAATTCTATTTTTTCTTTGCTTATAAAACTGGAATCTCTAAAAACAATCCTATCATATTTTAATAATCCTTTTTTTCATATGAGTATAATTTTATAATATAAACTGGCCAAACTACAGCCCGCGTTTTTAAATTTTCGGTAATGCGACCCACTTCAAGAAAAGTTTGCTTATCCCTGATATAAGGCATCGAACATTTGCGAAGCAACATCGCGGATGCAAACAAGTCTCCGGACACGCTATTAATTCGATTGGCGACTTTTTTTCTCTGAATAGGCAAAGAGTCTAATTCCTACACATTATCCGAAGAATAGCGCTGTAGATTTTAATTAATAAATATACTTAATTGATAATGTATCTGTGAATTTTGAATCGCCATTTGACTTATTGAACGGAAACATCTGGATTTTTGAATGCATCATACACCAAACTCACTTGTAAATAGCTTCTTCATTTTCCCTTACATTTCTATCTTTTTAATTGGTCAAAATTAGGCAAATTGACGAATAAAAATGTACCACTAGTTTTTGACTTATTACTAGGAGCGGCAAAAGTTGACTTTCAAATTGGCCAAACCTTTCAAAATTCCCCAAACGACTTCAAAAAGTTGACTTTATTTGTAAAAAATGTCTACATTTTTGACCAAGATCCATCCCTGTATTATATATGCGTAGATCTCCTTTTTTCATATGTTTATGATTTCTTATTTATTATTTTGTTTTCCATGTAGTTCCTCATAACGCAACTTCTTCAAATTTAATATTTCTATATAAATCAAATGCTTCTTTCATTGTAAGATTCCAAGATTACGTTTTTCAATTATTTTATCTATGTGCCAGGATAGTCAAAATTTTTTTTAGCATTAAAAAAAATTTTTTTTTTAATTTTTTATTTAAAAAAAAAACAATAAAAAAAGACATTAAAAATTTTTTTTTTAAATCATCTGTCAAATAATTATAAAAATGAAATGAAATATTTTTTATTTGGTTGGTGAACACTTCAGAATATAAAGCTAATTTGTTAAATTTTTACAAAATCTAGACTACTTATAAAATGTGGATTATTTAAAAAGTTGACCTATCAATAAAAAGTTGACTTGTTGACAGAATAACTTGGACTTTATAAAATAAGACCCTTTACGTGTTTTATAACAAGTGCTATTCGGAAATTAAAGTAGACTTTTACTGACTTTTACCTACTCTACTTATCACATGTGTTCCGTAGTAATTTTTGGATAGATGGCAATCAACTGAGATAGATGTTGTGGAACATGTCAAAATTTTTTCCTCAGTCCCTAGCAAACATTTCGACAAAGTTTCATGCTTTAGTAATTAAAAAGATTTCCTTTGTAATGTGAGTAAAAAGGTAAAAAGCATCATAAAGTTTTCTTCATTTCTGCAGATTTTCTAAATTTCTATTTCATATCAACACTTTTTCTCATCAACACTTGCTTAAGGATTAAATTTATTGATGAATCCGTTTTAAACATTAACTCAAATATTCACAATTATAAAGTGTTCATCTGTCATGACCTTTGTCAAAGGGATTTTTGGGAGTGCTTCTATTTTTGGGTCTTTTGTCTTAAAATATAGAATATTTAATATATAATAGACGTTCTATTAAAACCTGACAATTTTGAATACACTAGGGCCGGGGTGGCTAGCCTTTCATAGTGTATGTGTCAAATATTTTGTTTTCCGATGATGCTCCTTCAAATTTCTATTCTCCTATGATATAAGTCAGTATTGAATTCTGAATTTTTATTTTTCGTCATCATTTATGCAAACACTTTAGAAAAGTGTTTTTATTTAAACAAGATAGGGACGTGAGCCAGGTTGGTTCGCGCTACTTGGCTCCAATACCGCAATGTCTCGGTTTCGATGCAGCAGTATTAAGCCTTTTCATTCATTATTATTCTTTATGTTTTTTCGTTATCAAAGAGCTTAAAGTGTAATGTTAAGCGCAGTAAGTGATGAATGCGCCATTTCTGATTGTGCAATCGGGAAACTCAATAAAAGCGTTCATTATATAGAAGCTTTTTTTTCTTTTTCTTTTTTTTCTGAATTTTTTTTAACCTAAATCAATCACACGGTTTACTGCATGTATATACGCAACTACGTTTACTTTGATTATACTCTAGCCTTCTTCAAGTCAAAGAGCTTTCGATGAATTGCAAGCCGGAATCAGCGCATCCAATAATGAGGGGGCATTTTCTCCCTTCAAATCAGATACCACGACTTCCATCCTGCTCTCATTTCCCCGCGAAATCCAAACGTGCATCAAACAACTCTCCAAAAAGGATGTCACAACGAAATTAAAGGTAACTGCTACACTGTATTACGCTTTTTAATGAGATCAAGTGGTCTAAGTGTGCTGTGAGAAATTGCTATTGTGCCGCCAACTTCTTTTTTCTCCGAAAATTAATAGAATTGAATTTTTTAACTCAAGACTAATTTTTTTCTCCTAAAAACATTTATTTTAGCTTTTAAATTTTATGTTGCTAACTCATTCTCCTCATTCATTCACTTTTGGTGCAAAGTCTAGGACCTGTGGGAATAATAAGAAAAACTCAGACAGTTTAGCTTTATTAATTTTATATTGAAAATTTATATGATATGCCACAAATTTTTTTTTACCATCTGTTCCGTAATATGAAGGCTATTGGCAAGATCGAAGAGCCATCCAATAATATTCTGCAATTATCATCGCAAACGAATGACCCCTCGATCTTTCCATCTTAGCAATTGTTATAAAACATACTTGTGGTTTATTTTTCTTTTCTCATTTTGTTTTCCATAAAACACTCTGAGTAAAAACTTACCTAAGTTATGTGTTTGTACGCAACAAAATATTTCAAATGCCTTTTGAGGCGATCAAAGTTCAATTCGCTTGAATAAAGCGGACGATTAGTCTTCAAAATTTTGATCATCAAAGCATTATGAATTGATTTGGATATGTTGTGTTATATTTGATATTTTTGTTTCTACTTTTGATAGGCACTTTCTCAACTTCAAACCCAACTCATACATTTACTGACTTCGCAAAGCAATCCTTCGTCCTCCTCTCTTGACAAAAAGTCAGTGGTGGAGTTGTGGATGTCAATCTTTCAGAAATTTGCCTTTGTAACACACCTACTTCCAAATTTTTGTATGGATCGCTAATACAATGTGTTTTAAGGAGCCGAATGAATTGGTTCGCGCGTCTATCCACAAAAACAATAAAGTATTGCTGAGCGCTATTTTCCCAGAATTCCTTCCTCACTCAGACATCCCGACCTCCTTTCTCCTAAGCATGTGCGTGACAAGACATGATACGAATGCCTCCATTGCCAACTCAGCTTCAACCACGCTTTCTCTTATTCTCTGCAAAAAGGGCTTTGCCGATATTGAAAGCTTCCTCTTCGATCAATCCATAACGCCTTTGCTCGTTTGGAAGAAAGCTCTCTGCAAGAAATTGAAGTTGGCTAGCAAGTATCGTTAAAAATAATAGGAATTGCTATCATCCAACATTTCCCAGCTTCCTTTCACTGCTGGCACCAGTTTTTTAAAGCTTCTTCAAAAATTTGTGTTTTGCATCGCCTGCATTGAACTGAGAACTATTTTAACCCTTACAAACTCTATGACAGTCATTTTCATATGTCATGAGATTTTTCTGGAGCAATTTTTTTACGATCTTCCTGTCATCAAGCATTTTTTATCGTAGATTGTAAACTTTTAGTATTCATTCATCGAAAAAATTAACCCACAAGGCAGTGGCAATTTGAAATCAGAGTTATTTTCTCCTAGATCAACTACTTTCCAGAGCTAACGAGCTTATTCTACCTCTGTTAACGAGAGGGCACACTGAATCTCAGCATCCCCGCCATTATTCCATGTTTCACTTTTAATGCGCTCTTTTTAACTTTAACCCATTTGGGAAAATAAGTAATTTCATCTTCGTCTGCTTTTTCAATGACTTTGAATATAAATCGTCTGCGTTTTTTTAGATATCGTCTGATTTCTATGGTACTTAATCGGTTAAAAGTGCGTTTTATTATTTTCTGTGTGTTTTCTTCAATATTTTTACAAATGTAAGTTTTTTATACTAATTTTTGTTTTTTTTTAAAAATTATTATTCAGTTTTTTTTTCATAATTATCACTTTTTATGTAGTTATTTAATATCTTACTAATTTTAATTTTTTTATATATACCTTTCATTAATTCAACTTACTTTTTGTAAAATATAATCAATAAAAATTATAAATTAAAAATTGAAATTAGTTAAAAAGTGATAATTACGAAAAAAAACTGAATAATAATAATTAAGAATAAAATGAAAAATTATTTCATAAAACTTTTCTTGTAAAAAATAAAAAAAAACTAAAAATAAGATGACGCGTTTAAAGTGAAAAAGGACGAGCTAGAATCTAGATGGATTGTTGAATACCGAAAACAAGAATATGCTTGCACAAAAAAAACAATCCCAGACAAATCAAATGGTCTTCAAATTTTTCCCCCAAATAAAACGTGAATTATAACCTACGACGAATGATAAATTGAAATGTGTGTTGTAATTTGTAAAGTGAAATATTACTCCCGATTATTTAGCAAGAAGAAATTTGCTTTGAGATGAGCGAGTATTTACCTTATCGGAATGCTAGTTAGTGTATATTTTTACATGTAAAGCAGTGTCTTGAAGCTGGGAACAGTCATAAACTTGGACACAAGCGAATGTGTGTTCCACTTGCCTCATTTTGACACAGCAAGATTTTACTCTATTTTTGAACTTCGTCCATGAAAAGATGTTCTCGAAATAATTGTGCGAAAATGCAGACATTATTTTCGAATGTTTTGCGCATTCATTCTTCTCTGTTTTATAATAGATCTTCTAAAATTGAGCAAGACAATGGTATCTTTCATCTTCTTTTGCTGACCAAAGCGATCAACCACTTCCTCAAGCTATCCAATTGCCTTGTTCAGTCTTTCAATGGTGAACGAGAATCTTTGGAATTTACGGAGGAAGCAGTTCACAAACTTAAAGAAGGAGAAAAAAATTCCGTGACTTTTGACGATTTTTTTTCACCCTCGTCGCCATTTTGGTTGCTGATGAAAATCAATTCGGATTTCCTTGATAATCTTTACTACATTCAGGTAGCCCACCTCTTTTCTTTCTTCTTTTATGTATGCCAACCTAAACTATAAAAATTTGAAGAAGATATACTGATATCTATTTTCTTTTAACAATCATGCAACAAGTGAAAGTTATCAAGTTAATGTAAAATGCACCCATATTAAAAAGTATATTTGATAAGTAGTTATGTTCATATATGTTAGATTAAAAAATAAATTGAAAGACACTTTTTCTTTGTGTCCAATGTTGCAAAAACACGATATAAAAATCTTTATCGTTTTTGTCTAACGTTGTCTTTTTGCAACTCATAGAAAATCAAGGCTGAAAAATTTAGAAGGAATGAACTTTCGTTATTACACCAATACTCAGTTTATGAGTAGAAAGTTTCTGGAAAAAAATTTTGAACCAAAGACTATTGATAAAAACATGAATGCTATTGTTTTGGCTTTGCTAAAATGGTTATAGGCGCGATCATTTGAAAATCCTTTTTTAATACAAACCAATAAAACGACATTTTAAAATGAATTATGTTGAAGAAAGTGTATATCACACATTTTGAATTGCAGAATAAAGCACATGTGTGTACGATTCAGGACAGTTGGAGGCATATAACAATATTTCAAACAGAAAAATTGATGCTGCATAACTATAAATGATTAAAGTCAAAGTCGCAAAATAGGTGGAATCCTCAGTGTTAGGGGTAAAAATACACAAATGATGTCGTAGTCGCAAAAATCCAAATGAGTGGATTTTCCCCCATATGTTCGAATATTCATTATAAAATAAATATAAGATGCCATAGTCCTGAAAAGTCATAAGTTTTCCTCGCACAGTTATAGCGCTTTATTTCTCCGCAGTTCTTCAACCTTTTTTACACATGGGCCCAAAATTTTATTGAATTTCACTTTAGGCCCCAAAATTTTTACATTTAAGGGTAAAACCATACAATAAATTAAAATAGAACAATCACAATGCCTTAATTTTTTGTAATCGTTATCAAAGTATATCCAAATATAAGTAATACTAGTGAGATATTTGTTGTTGGTTTCCTTCAATTCAAAAACTTTCAACTCTCTTGAATTTCGATGAAATGTAATGGCGCCTAAATGATTTTTCTTAGTGGCTTTAAGAATACTGCTTTACAAAAAAAACCGTGGGAAGAAAAATGACGCACCGAATGCACCATTTTTACTATCAGTTTGTCCTTTTTCTCCCTTTAAATTCGCCCTATTTTCACTTTTATTTGGAGATTTATTAATTAAAGTTTTTTAGTGATTGGCTGGATCTGCAATTCTCGCTTTTTTCCCACCAATAGGAGAGAGGTTGGGGTGAGTGGCAGCCGTAGTCGCGCCCCTAGTAGCGCTTATCGTGTACGTATGTGATTTACATTTTTTATGATTTATTTTGGAATTAGTTCTTTACTTTGGAGCGTGTACTTCATAATATAAACAACTTTTTTACATAATATATTCATAAAAGACTTTCAAATATGTTAAATTTATGTCTAAACTAAAAATGTTTATGTGTTATCTAAGTATTGAAAATTTCCTTCTTTATACCAACACTAGAATGCATTGTAGGAATGCGCTTGTGATCTTTGTTTTATTCAGCATCAAAACCTACATGATATATATATATATAATATATATATATTCATATCCGCATTCTTATATTGAAACTCGAACCTAAGCCGCCTCATAAAATATTTTGTCGAGCGTACTCCTTCTCCATATGGCATTAAAGTCTTTGATTTATCCCAACAAAACAGTAAAGATTTTTTTCCACATCCCTAAGAAATTCTAAAAGAATAAAATAATGTTGTGTTTCAGTGAGTGAACTATTTAGACATTTGTAACTTTTTGCTCAAATAATAATAATAATAACAATTCATAAAATTCTTCTATAAGTTAACTTTATAAGATGCCTATCACATATTCTATCTTACCCCGCTAACGACCACAATAATCAGACGATATTTAGTATGAAGCAGAAGATTTGTAAGCATTAATAAACGCAGACGATTTACATTTTTGTAAAGTCGACTGTGGTCCATAACCGGTTAAAAAAATACACTGATTTATTATTATTTATTTTTTTTAGTTAATAGAGTTGGCTTTAAATCTTATCGCTGAATATTTTTTTCCTTTTTGTCGTCACCATCTTTTGGATGAAGAAGTGCAAAATAAGATTTCTTCCTCAGCTCTAACTTGTATAAATCTTAAACCAGTTGTGCCTCCTTTGTTCTGTGTAGGATGGAAGTTACTAATAACCTGCATCAACAAGTTTCAAGTATTTTTTACCTCACTATTCCTGTTTTTTTTGCATTAATTCTCTCTTAAAGTTTACTGCAATGAATTTCTTGTATCCAAAATTATTGAATATTGAAAAAGTGATTTTTTGCAATCAATCAATTAAAATTTTTTGGTGTCATCCTATTTTTAATTTTTGACAAAATGTCCATACTCATTAATCCTTTTATTGACTTCAAAAATGAGGAAACAAGAGTTTCAAGATGATAACAAGTGTCCAAAATTTGAAAAACTAAAAAAGCTGGTAGAAATTCTTCATAAATACACCCTTCACTTTTCCACTAAATCTTTTATTTTAAAGTATTTTTAAAAAATTGTTGAGATACCTTTAGAAATGTTAAAATGCTTTTTTCTATGAACTCAAATGTACTTTTGCTTTGATCGCTCTGAAAATGTGAAAAAATATTTATTTAGAGAAAAAAGTGAATTTTAGTGTTAACACATTCATTTTGAAAAGTGTTTTTGCCTTCAAGATATTTCTTCCAAAATGCCACTCTAGTTTCTCTGGGTTCGGTGAATTTGACAATCTTGCTAGTTAATGACTCATTATCCTTTAACTAACTCTTTTTCACCGTGGCACCCAATGAACCATTTCCCAAACCCTAGTATTTCCGAGAATTGCAATCGTGAAAAGCTTCAGTAGTAACTTGAAAATAAGAAAAGAAACAAGTTCTAACACAAATATATTTTAATTCCCTATCAACAACGCTGTGAAGATTAAAAACATTGATAAATGAAAAAAATTAAAAAAATCGCTAAATGAAAAATCGATTTTTATCCAAAGAGTTCTTTTTCAAGTTCTGAATTCTCATGTTCAGAGACTACTGAAGTTATTGACGATAGTTTAGTTGCGCCTGCTTTTCATGGGAATCAAGTTCTTCAATCTTTGGCAGAACTCCTAGGACAAATATAAGGAACACTTTAAGAGATCCACCTGGCCCCAAGGGAACAATGAAAAGAACGAAAGACATTTTAGAAATTTTAAAATTGTTCTTTGACATCAATTTGATCACATATATTTATGAGATGCCCTCGAACAAGATGGGGAAAAACTACTCGTAAGTATTTTCTTTTTAATTATTTTATGTAGTAAGACTAGGTATTTTAGGTCTCCTAAGCATAAACACTTGAATTTAAGACGTTCTATCAAAATTTTTAGATCTTTCATTTGCTTTCATATTTTTCTTCATTACTCTATGTTGGGCAAAACGGTGATCAGAAGTTTAAAATATCAGATCTCTTTTCTTCTCATGGAAATCCCCTTTTAAGAGCGTGCATAGGCAGAAATATGTTTACACGTATACATATTTTTATTACATTTGATGATAAAAGTGAAGGGGATAAAAATGATAAGTTAAGTCCAATAAGAAAAATGCATGATCATTTTCGTAAGGTTTTTTCATTTTACTGGACACCTCACACACATCTAACTATAGATGAACAACTTGTCAGCTTTAGAGGACGTTGTCCGTTGAAAATATATGACTCTAAAAAGCCGGGTCACTATGGCCTGAAATGTTATCATATAAACGATGCTGAGTATTATTACTGTTTGATGACAGAAATTTATATTTCTGGTCTGTCAGACCGTACTTATTTTTCAGCCATAAATATTTGTAAAAGGCTTATTAAAGATACTCGAGTCCCTTCTGAATGTGATATTTTCACAGATAGATTTTTTACCAGCCATGATTTAGTAGATTGGTGTCAAACAAAGGATATAACTATATGTGGTACTGTAAACGGAAACAAAAGATTCGTCCCAAGAATATTGAAAGCTGACTATCTCAAGACCTTAAAACTTGCTGAATGCGAAAGTAAAACAGTTTATTCTGACTATGCCTCTCTTAGTGCGTACATACCTAGGAGACAAGCCAGAAGAAACTTTAAAGTAGTGTACATTTTTTCGCCCCAACATAAAAACATAGAAACGATCTGAGAACATTCTAGACGTGAAATACTACAACATCAGGGGTAGATGCGGCTAATAGGATGATAAGAAACTACAGATCATACAAACCATGTAGAAGATGGCCGTCAGCAGCATTCTGTAATTATTTAGACATTACTTGTCTTAACACATGGATTGTATCACGATACAACTTACCCGAAAATTTTCCTAACTCTAAACAAAGTGGTAGAAAATTTTTTATAAAAAATCTTTGTTTTCGTCTGGCTGAAGAATGCATGAAAGTGAGAGCAACAATTCTTGAACTTCCTATACAAATTAAGTTTTATTATCTTTTTATGGATATAAAGATTACTACGAATGAAGAATCAAGTTCAAAAAGAGGGGCTTGCTTTATATGTTTGAGTAAAAGAAATAAAACAACAAGAACTTGTTCTAAGTGTTCTCGTTTCATCTGCAAGAGCCATTCAAAAACTGTCTCTGCTCAAGCTGTACATGAAAAGTTTTTTTTGATTACGCTTTTACAAAGAATAAATAAAATTTAATTCTATTTTTTACTTAGTTTCTAATAAAAACTTTTTTCAAGTGTTCGTATTTTAAAGTGCTCGTATACAATATTAGATTAACGGCATCTATAATTTTCGTGTTAGTTTTGTGAATGTAATCAAAATTTTAAGAAGTAATAATAATTTTTTCTTTAATTGATCCACTGGTTGCTTTTGTAAATTTACGTTTACTTTATATGGTTTTCGTTCATTGAAAGTTTTCTATAAAATGTAAAAATAGCTGTGTGGCGGAGAAAATGCACGGGGTTTGTAGTGCGATGGTTATAAAGATAAATTTTTTTTTGAAAAAGTAAACAAAAAAAATAAGCGAGCAAAGTGAAAAGAGAAAACTGAATCGACATCTCCCCTAAGTCGATGTTCGAATACGCAGTTGTTTGAAAATCGAAACAATTTTCCTCACATAATAATCTGTTCTGACGAAATTTCAATAATGTTTTTTTATGCGTACTTGTCAATAACAATAGTGCAATTTTAATGCATCGTTCTCGTATTTTTGTTTCGAAAACCGATTTCTACGATGTCCAAGGGGTTTGAGAAGCGACGTATCACTGAAGTCAAATATATTGAGCATTTTTACTTGTTCACTGAGTAGTGTGACTATTGATCATTTCTATGCTTTAGAAAAATGAAGATAATTTCAAACTTCTGAATTCCTTGCATACTGCCTGCAAGGATTTGCTGAAATCCTCACTTAATAACTTCTCCTCTCCAGAGTACGCTCTTCTGTTGACATGCGTGTACGCCGATGTGCCTGAAATCTTTGAAAAATTGGCTTCCCATCAACAAAAGTCCAAGATGTTCTCTTTCTGCCTGAACTTCTTGAAAACTTTCCGCCAAGAAAGTGCGCTGTAACCTATTTCTTCTTCCTTTCCACCTGCACACAGTGTTTTTATGCTTTATTTTCTTTAAGAGAATCTATAAGTATTGAGATGGCTCTCCTAAAATATAACGCGCAAGCTGTCTCGGATACGCTATTTCCTTACACTAAGTGCTTGGTCAAGTTCTTCTCGATGGAGGTAGGCGGTGAAAAAGAGGCTGAAAGGAAAGAGTTCATTTTTCAAGAAGTATAGCCTTTATCCGATATAAGCATCTCCCCTTCTAGATCCTTGTGGTGGGAGCTTGGTCCATTTTTTGAAAATGAAAGTGCCTTATATCTCGAATCCAGTTTTTAAGTAGTGAAGCCATTCCATCTCAAGATACTAAAATTCCCTATAAACAAAAATTTTAGGAGAATGTTTTGTCCAAGTTATACGAATTCTTTGTCCCTAGTAGTGAGTGACGAAGCGATTAAGCCAAATCGGAATCGCTTCGGAAAACTTCGTCCTGATTTTTTAAAATGTTAATGTTTTAAGTTAAGAATCGTAATTGTACAAAACCTTGGCATCGTTCCATTGAATTTAATTGTCCTTCATTATGAGCGGCATCAGCTTTCCAGTTCAAACCACATGGCACATCAGCCTAGTGGAAAGTTTGGCAATCCTTATAGGCTAGCTTCTATTCCCAAACCATACCATCCTATCGGCTTCAAATGTCGCTAGGGTCCAGAGACTCAAGATAAGCTTATCATACTCGTGAAAGAGGGCCTTAGTTACGGATTTAATTTTCTTTTCGAAACGTAAAATCATATTGTAATAAAATAAACGATATTTAGAAAACGTAATGAAATGTGAAAAAAATTTCGAGACATAAAAACGTAGTTTAGTTAAGCAAAACGATGTTTAATGTTAACTTATTTGATGAATGCTTTCAATATTCCTAATCCTTTCTTTGTATCTTCTTTATTCAACTCATTTATCCCAGTTACAATAACAAATTCTGAAATAGAGAACAAAAGTTCATGTGTAATTTAATGTGTTTAGGTGTCTTAAATGTAAATTCACTGAAGTTCTATATAAAATATCGTAACAAAATTGAAATCGTACCGAACTTTGCTATTTTTCGTAATTCAGCCTTTTTCGTAAGCAATTTCGAACCATTAATTTTGTTAAAAAGTTATCGTATCGTACCTCTTTTCCTAACATAATGTACCATATGGTTCACTGTAATTTCATCGTGGTAATTTCATCGCATAGTAAATTCATCGTGATTCAATACATCGTCGGTATTTTCATCGTCAAGTATTTTCATCGTACAGTAATTACATTGTCATATTAATTTTATGCTTGACGCTCAATGTTTTTTTTTGTAAATATCCCTTTATAATTTTTTTAAGTTTATTACGAACTTTTGTAAATGTTCTAATATCATAAAAAACTAATTCTTAAATATAAGGTTTTCATATTATCAGGCTATAATGCCAAAATAAAACAATATCTCTTTCTGACTTAAATAGCCTTGAAATATGTATAAATTTCTTAATATTTAAGGAAAGTTAAAAAAGTATCTAATTTAATTTAAAAAAATAATATATATATATATTAATCTTTGTGTTTTTTTAGTTTCATAAAAATCCCCTTAACCTATTTTAACCTTCAACTTTTCAGTCATTATTTGGTATATTATATCTAAAAATAATCATTTGTTTTTTTTAATAAAAAACTTTATTTTTAAGAAAAAAATACCTATTTATATTTGTAATAAATTATTCCTTATTTTAAAAAGATTATTGAGATAACTAATTTATTACAAATTGGAAAAATAGAAACAATTTAAACAAATAAGTTATGAGCAATACCTCTAAGACATTTTGAGGTATGAAGATACAAATAAATATGTAGTATACAATTAGTAATTTTATAAAAATGTAGTATGCATATACACGTAAATAGTGGGATTATCTTGTGACACCGCAAGGAAGTAATGGTCAATCCATAAATCTCGCGATGTAATCACTATACGATGAAAATTCTTAACGATGAAAATACCAACGATGTATTGCATCACGATGAATTTACTATGCGATGAAATTACCGGATACCGTACCATATGCCAATAAGTCCGTATAAATCGGGATAATCTGTCGCTGTATTTATCTATGAGTGTCTATTTTCTGCCTTCTAGGTCAACTGCCCGATAGGCAATTGGCTCTCAATTATATTTTAAAGTGTTGTGTAAGACAGACTATTTTATTTTTTGTAAATGGAGACAAATGATAATTTTGACAGAATGTTGGAGATCGATACTCTTGTACTTTGGATTTTTTCCATAGTTTACTCTTTCAGTTAGTTTTGAATACTATATTTTTTTACATTGTAAAAAATGTATTCTTAATTTGTTCCCCAAAATTCTAAAAAAAAGAAAAAGATTTTAACAAACTTTTAAATTAGCCCATTTGTCCATATGGCAGTTGTACGGATACTATTTTTGTTTGAGTATGTTTACATAATATTCAGTGTTTTTAATTGTGTGAGTTTTATTTTATCTTTTTATTATATCTTTGACAGTTTGTGTTCAAGTGTTCAACTCTATCTATTGTTATGAAAAAAATTTTTATACTTTTTTTTCTATATTAAATACCCTTTTTTTTTAGATAAATTACTTACTTACTGTTCTTTTGATAAAACCGGAATTTTTAAAAATAATCCTATTTTTTTAAATTTAACAAAATTTCTCAATCTTAAGGTTGTAGTGTCAAAAATTAAATCTTTGAAATGTTTCTGAATTTCACGTATTTTTCATCTTTTTGTCTTTGTTGCATTCAAGGGATGATTAACTGATGAATTGCATTCTATGATCCGCAATCGAAGACAGGACAGGATGACTAGATAAGTTCTGGACTCTCCACTCTAGGTCATTTGCTGACACGGCTCGCACAGGTCTGTGTGGTGACTGGAGTTTCAGTGCCATCCACTTCTTACATACTGTATCTGTATTTTTCAGTGCCTTCATTTAGCCTCTTCTTTAAATCATTTGAGAAACTCTAATTTTAATGAAGGAATCTTACAAAATCAATGTCAGTTTTCAGATTATGTTCAAATAACATCAATATTTTTGTACTTTGCCATGATAAATTCATCTCTATCAGATGCAATACCAATTTTCAAGAGTATTTTCTTCTATGTTTATAATATTTTGCATATTTCAAGTCATCCTTCTTATATAAGTCATGCTCAATTTTATATAAAAGAAAATTCAAGCCACTTCTTGGTATAAGCCATGGTTAGTTTTAAAGTAAAATTACAATACTGCTACCATTGTAAATATCAAATTAGTTATTTCTTTGTAATAAAAATTGAGTTAACATTTCTTCATGGCTCGACATTTGGCGGATAATAATATTTGTATATCATTTTTTAATATTATTTTTTGATCAAATTAATTTATAATTTTTAGTTTATTTTAATTCAAAAATTTTTACAAATAAAAAAAATAATTTGCATTAAAAAATTTTAAAATAATTTTATTTGTTTACTTTTTTTAATGAAAAGTTATATATAAACTTTTTTTAAAAAAAAAATACACTTTTTTTAATAAAAATTGATTGAATTTTTTTTTAAAATTAATTTATGAAATTTATTTAAAAAAATCCTTTTATTTTAATCAGTTTGTTAGTTTGTTTTTTTTATTTAATTTATTAGCTTGTTAGATTTTGAATAGTTTTTGAACTATATAATCAGAATTCAAAAAAATATTACATTCCGTAGGCAAACTGTTCTGGTACCATGTACAACATATTTACATACACACAAGAAGACTAACATATGGAAATACTTCTCTCTTTTATTTCCATGTGTGTATAGTGCAGTGTTTCCCAACTCGTTTCTGGTCGTGGACCATTTTCCAAAAAGCAAAAATGGTATGGACCAGTATTATTTTTGTGGGGAAAACTTATTATGTTCCATACTAAAAATTCATTAAAAATTTATTATAAAATCAAAAAAAAATTAGATAAAAGTAACAAATCAATAAAATTTCATTTTGAGCTTTTGCTGTAACCAGGCTTCTGAACTCTTTTTTCTTTGACCACAAGCTGTCTATGTCTGGAGGAGTTATAGATAAAGCCTTACTCTTTTCGCCCAAAAATAAGTAAATAATCCGAGTTATTATACAAAATAAATTAATAAAAAAAATAGCCAATCATAGTTGCAATTATAAAAGCGAAGTTTCACTATACTTTTCGCTTTTGAAAAATTTTTCGTGGACGAGCAAAGAGTTGTTTTATGGACCAGCAGTGGTCTTCGCTTTTCCGTCATGATTTATTCCCTATTTTAAGAAAAACGTGTAGTTTCCTTGAAATGCATATGACCTAATCCAAAAACTTGGAATTAGCAAGTCTCGTTTAGTATTTTAAATCTAAATTATTTCATACTTTTCTTTGTATTTTGTCTAAAGTTTCATATTTCATAAAAAATTTGAATTTGACTTTTATGTTTCAAATTTTGTTTGAAATAGCAAAATCAGGTCCTTCTTTGATTTACCATATAAAGCCGTTAGTGGAGAGATAAAAATTAGATGACTTTTTGCAGTAACTAAAATAATTGAGGATTATTTTAACATACTTTTGGTTTTCAAATTAAAGAACAATTTAAACAACCTTAAAACTTAATCAATTTTCCATATATTGATCTTTAAGGTGTATATCTTTATTGAAATCGCTGTCTCGTTGAATTAATATCACAACTAAGACTTAATGGCACGTAACCCGTACTTATACACACACTCACTCATCTATTCAAAATATATTCCTCTCTATTTCTGAATATTTAAAAATAAATATTCCATATATAATTTAGACAAAAAATCAAATGAAGTTGAATTGTAGGCTAAAGTGATTTTAAACTCATAAAATGAGTGTAAGCAAATTAAATTGGCGAATAAACATTCTTAAACTTTTAGATGCCGTAAACACCATGTGTTAAATCCGCATCCCAATCATAAGCTATATTTTTTCAGGAACATTCAGTACCATAACTTGACAAACATTGAGAAAAATAGAACGGATAAAAATAAAGAATTTGTTTTCAAGGTATTATTAATCTATATGCTTCACTATTATTATTATTCTATAGGTATTATTAATCTATATGCTTTAATCTATTTCCACTTCTATTCTATCTATTGCACCAAAGTAAACGCGAGTGTTTACAGTCTATAGTGATGCGCTTTACCCCAACATCCTAGACTCATCATTACCTTGTTTATGTTCTAGTCCTCGAAGCATATATTTGAATTTTTGTTGGGTGCAAATTTCTTTCAATTTTTTTTAAATTCTTCTTTAGCCAATGGCGTTCTTGAAGCGCGCCTTCTCCTCCAGACTCTTCTGTTTCTCCGGATTATTGTGCGCTATTTTTGATTTGCTGATCCATGATCATCACTTCAACTATGAATCGATGCAAGACATCTTTGCTTCCATTCACAAGTTTTTGGAGAAAGCTCTTACCCCCACCTCACCACCGCATGCTTATGACATGACATTTGCGTTCATTTTGCAGGCCTTCAAGTCGATATTTTTTGTGCCGCCTTTCAGCCATCTCTGCAATTTGGATTGCAAATACTCAAATTTTAAATCCTTTTTTGCATTCTTATTTGACAAGTTTATTCTCACGATGAAGGATGTCAATTTTCCGCTACAACTTAGTCAGCTTGATTTGTGTTCCCACCTTCTCTCTCATCATCACAACGAAAATGCAGAAATGAGAAGTTGTGAATGTTTGCAGCCTTTTTTCGCTACTGACCCCATGTTCTTTTACGAAGCACTTGTTGAAAGAATTGTTGAAGTATTTTCTCAAGAAAAGTCTAAAAAGTTATTTTTGCCCAGTGTTTGTTCCTTTTTCCATGCCACAAACTCTGCAATGCTTGTTTCTTCTTTTTCTGAAAATCATTTTCCAGACAAACTTTTAAAAGTAATTTGACCTTTTTATTATTTACATTTTTTGCTTCCGGGGCCGCACATTTGGCCAAGGAGACATTTATATGAATTGATATTCGATGATGTTTTATTTTCAGTAAGTTTGCGAGCTTGTGTTCTATACGAATCTTCAGCTTAATTTTTGTTTCCTTTTTACAAATTATGCGATTAATAACATATGCTCCCTAAGTGACATTGCCAAATGTGTTATGATATGGCATGGCTGTGATTACAAATCTGCACCACAATTTTACTTTTCTTTTGTTATCCATAACTTCTATACACAAATCAAATGATGGATAATTTTATCTATACCATATGCTACATAACAAATGTGTTATGATGAATGATAAACTTGACATGACTACTGATTTGCTATCGATTTTTTAAAAATCATATTTCCTTAGAGCTATTCCTTTTATGACCATCATTTTCTGTATTTTTCGAGTTTAAATCTTTTAACTCTTGATGGGAAGATACCAGATTTTTGCTTCCAATGGTGCTACCAGTTCTTAATTGCTAGAGCTAAATGTTCGGGTACCTATTTTGTGATGTCTGGTATTTCGTAACAGGATGCATAGCTTTCTCATTTTTATTGAAAACCCTTTACCGTTAGATTTTTATATGATGCATCTGAAGGATTTTATCTATATTTGTAGACATAGCATTCTCCAGTGTTTTAAAATTTATGCTTAAAACTTTTTCTAATTGATTAAAATCTTTTTCTAGAAATTTTTTTTGGTCTAAATCTAATTTAAGAGCTACCTTGAAATAAGGCGCATCTTTGGAAAGTCTGAACAATTCAGTAAACTTTGACAAAAAAAGAAACTATTTTCAGAATATTTTGTAAAAAAATTTGAATTCAATAAGTAAGGTATAATAAGAAGTAATTGATTAGTGGTAGATGTTTTTAGTTTAATTAACTAGTTTGATATCAGTTAGTTAATTCTTGAAGTTGAAAGCTTCTTTAATTAAATGATAATAAAGATATATTTTTTTTTCAATCTCATCGGATCTTAATTTTATTATATAAAGATTGAATTGTACTTTTTTTCTTTTTCAAGGAATCACCAGAACTTTTCATGGAATATTTGTCATTCAAAGATTCGCATTATCACATCTCATCCAAATTACTTCTCCATTACACTCTCGCTTCCTTCCAAAACGCCTCTAACGATTCCAAGGATCAAGTCAAGAAAAATATGGATGGTAGAGTCATTGAAAAGATTTTATCATCTCGTCATTTATTAAAAGAGTTGATGCTGTCTTCCAAAGAATTGGTAGGTGTGTTCGTCTCTAAATTCAGTAGAGCTGGAGTAAAAGATCCATCTTCAATTCTGCTCTCTACCTATGAACAATTTGAAAAGGAAGCTCTTTCCTTAGATTTGAGAAGAATTTTGGAATTGAAGAAGGAATACGCGCATGAGTTGAACGAGTTCTTCACGAATCTGTATTCCACGTGTACACACTTTTGGCTTTCCTTTTTTGACATTTTTCGCGCTTTCCTTCAAAGCGAGTCTTCCTTTCTTCTTGATAAAAGTGTTATAATTCTTTTTGCGGGAGTTTTTTTATTCGCCGCTTCTCACATCCATTCTGAAATGTATAAATTCTTCGAAGCTTCCATCAGTTCTTACTTAGATTCCTTTAAATCAGAAAATTCATTTCCACTCTCGTCAAATGAATTAGTCTCGTTTTTGAAGACTCTTTCTCTTCTAAATTTTTTCGCTATTCTGCCTTTTGAAAATCAAGATAATCCCTTGCAAACAAAGTTTCAACAAATAAGGTTTTTTTTATCATTTCATAATCTCTAAAATCTTCTTCTTGAAGAAAGTTTGTGGATGCTAGGCATAAAATGCCACTTGCAATGAGTATTAGCAAACTCTTTAAACAGTGGTTCCAAAATTTATCGGAGCTATTATTAGTTGCGATAATTGTTATAGAGGTTTACATTGGTGAGAAGATCACTTCATATTTATTTGAATCAAACTGAACCACCATGTTATAGGCATGCTAAAATGTTGTGAAAATAAGTTTGCTAGTAGAATCGAGTTAAATCCTTACAGAGCATTGTTTTTTTTTGCCTCATTTGAATTATAGCGCTGTCAATTGGGGGAATTATGATTTCAAAAATTGAAGTTTTTCAGTAGAAATCTTTTAGATTAGTTTTTGACACCTGCTATTCTTCACATACGTCTAACTTATTAGCATGCTATTTTCAAATCGCGCGATTAAGTAATATATTTAATATTTTTGGGCTTGATTTGATATAGCTGAATTCACATTCCATTTCCAGGCTGATTTTAGTCATGCGTTGTTGATCTTGGCAACCACGACTTTCTTTTTGTCAAGTATGCTGATTCAGGAATGTGAGATGTTATTTTATGCTCGTCGTCAAATATGCCTCATGTGGATTTGGTGTTTGGTGGCGTGATAAGCGTGTCACTTCTTTATTTTCGCCTTTAACTATTAAATATGACTTTGCCATCTTTGTGTTTTCTTTGATCAGGTTTATGCATGTTTCTTGGTTTGTTGGTTGCTATGCGTACTGCTCTGTTTCGAGTCAGTGTGAGCATTGTTAGTGTATGCAACCTTGGTGATCCTTTCTCTTCAGAAGCGATACGTATGTGTAGCACCAGCCAACCGACTTGCGGTCGTCGTTTCGCCCTGGTAGCGCCATATGTTGCCTTCCTCTTAGGCTTTGATTTTCTCAGTTCCAAGCCCGAGCCAAGTTCACCACTCCTCACATTTGTCTATGTGCGTGTGTGCTAGGGTTGATTTTGTGAAGATGTGAAAGATCAGCGTTTTGATTGGATAATAATTCTTTTAAATTCCTCGTATTACTATTTGTGCTACGACTAGACCGTTCCACACTTTCGTTAACTTCAACGTAAAATTTATTGAAATTGTTTGACTTTATTAACGCATAAATTTTCATTCTTTTTTTTTTTTTAGCTATGAAAGAGCATTGACTCTATCGGCGATTCTCTTTGAAAAAATATCCACGCGTTTTGATGCAGATGTACACTCCGAAATTTTAAACCAAATGTTTTCCATTTCTGACTTTAGGCGTTCCCTGACCACTCCATCTATCACCTGCCAAAAGGAAGTAAGAATTTTTATCCAATTTTTATTCCGATTTCTTCAGAATGTTTAACCACTAGAAAGGCCATGGCTTCACATAGAATTATTTTGAAGACGCAATATTTTAAGACATTAACTATTTGTGAATATTTAGCTTAAATTTAATAAAATTTTGTGAATTGGTGCATACGGGCTTTTATAGACTCCATGAAATATAGTCTAAAAAGCAAGTAGCTTCAGATTTGTGCCACTATTTAGTGCTTTTTTTTTAAAAAAAAGATAAAGTTTTTCATCTATTTATCGCAAAGTTTTAAAGTTGTTTAATTCCTTTCTCTTACGTTTCGTGTACAACCCACATGGCTTTTTTGAGTAGTTGGCATTCCTAATGTTAATGCAAAAGATGAGAATTCTTTGTTTTGTCATACTTTTCCAGCATCGCAATTTGACTTTTTTTTTCTTTCTTTTTTTAAATTATTTAACATTTTCCATATATTTATGCCGTGTTTCTGATTTCGACAAAATGTAAACTATTTTATTGTAACATCAAGCATGTGATAATTTGATTTCATAAATTTATGAAATTTAGTTGTACACAAAAGTAAATTCATGATCTAAAAAAATGCTTTTCCTGAAAAGATTAATGCTATCAAAAGAGAAGTATACAGTTAAGAATATGAATGAAATTAAGTGAGGTTTTTACAAAAAAATATCTTTTTTGGAATTTTTTTTTGTGAAACATACAAATATCATCACGCTTTAAATTCCAGATGAAGTCAGCCTTCACATTAACATTGCATTTACCTTGATACCCTCCTTCCATTCCACATATGTCATGGTGAAAACGTTCTCCTTGTTCTACCAACTATACCTACAAAACTTTTCTTCTGAAAATTCAGATGCATGATGCGGCAACTGTTATCATTTGCCAAGCTTTTCTTTCATTTAAAGTTTTATTAATAAGAAATTACGTCTCTCCTTTCTGTTTCAATTCTTCATGAGTATCGGAATTCTGAAGGCACGTCACCAAAAATTTCAAGCATTTTTGGATCCGATTCAAACTCCGTTTGAGTATTCCTTCTGTCTCAAGGGAAAGAAAATTTCTTACCTATCACACTCATGATGGATAGCCATGTGCAAAATCTCTTTCAATCTTTTAAAGATTATGTTACCTTTTTAAATATTCTTTATATTCTAAACATTTTTTTATTTAATCTTTTAGAAAAAAATATAAAACAGCACGTTATTTTTACATACAAACATATACCTAAGTTTCCACCTTCATTACGCGCGCGATCATAAAAAAATGAATCCATTTGTTGACAATATGCTTGTACTAATAATATGAGGCAAATATAAGGCAAATATAGAAAAAATATTGATATCATTGGCGCTGTCAATCAAATCCTTTAATTTTGTTAAGATGAACCCTCTACCTGTAATATGAAAGCAATGCCTGCACACACCTACGTTCTTTCTTTAATTATACCATACGCCAGGCAGGAGTTTGCAAACTTGACTTCCTGTAATTCTTTTGCAGCTAAAAAATTTTCCAACCATAAAAAAAGGATTTATCGCAGTTGGACTGACGTAGGTGGCACGGTGGTTAGACTTTAGAGATTTTATTGCCAAGGTCTACTGAAAGTGTCTGGATTCGATTACCAACGTACCCGAAAACTTTTTTTTAAGAATCCGTTATTTTTTTCCAACAGAGCAGAAGTTTTAACAATTTTATCCTTTGCATATGTGTACTTTTCACAAAAAGTTTCTTTATTTTTGATATTGGAGTTAAATTCACTCATACAACATATGTTCGGAATTTAATACTTTTGCACTCTGTTACCCAATTTTTCATTTTAGATTGAATATCTTTCTGTTCTTCTTTCCACCGAAAATTTTTTATGCGGTTTCCGAAAAAATGTGCATCAAGAGGATGAACATTTTTGCAAAGAACTCCTACAATTTCGTGAAGATATTTTTCTATCACATAATTTTTATCCAATTCTTTTGCTCAACTTTCTTTCCCGTACCCTCCATCAATTTAGCAAAGACTCGGTGTTGCTGTAAGTAAAAATTACTTTTTATTTTAGGAAAGCACATTTCCTCTATACGTTTTGTTTGGTAAGCCAATCTTTGCTTTTATCAATTGATTTTCCTTTTTCAGCCAAACATACAAACGTATTATTAGCTGAGATGAAGATTTGCTGATGCTAGAGATTTACCACACAAGGAAAGATCACGTGAAAAATGGAGAAATGCGATGAAGAATGAAAATTGTAAGCATAGTCTGACTTTGTAAATGATCGGATAGAAAAAAATAACCAGTTAGTCGCCAGTATAATCAGACGATTTCTATTAAAAAGCAATAATAAACGCAGGCATTCATAGATTTATAAAGTTCACTATAGTGGACTCTGGTCATTAACCCGTTAAAGCGAAGAAGACTGGAATGAATCTGGCTGGAAAGGATAGAAAGCAATTCAGAAAACAGAACTGGATGGAAAAGATCGTTATCTGACCCAACTACCGCATATATATGTGGGATCAATGAGGAGAAGAAGAAAGATTTATCTTAGAGTTTGGTTAAGAGCTCTAAAGCGATTTTCTAAATTCTGATGACAATTTGTAGGCGTAGAATTAAAAGAAAAACATATAATTTTTAGGGTTAATTAAAATGAATCTTTGAAACTTGAAAGAAGTGAGAGAGTACCGTTTTAAGTATTAAACATAACGTGAGTAAGGATTTGGATTGCATTTTAAATGCGATGAAATTGACGAATGATGTATTTGATCTAAACGACACCCAAATCAGCATTATATTGTTCTGGCTAATCAAAGTTTTCAGTGGAGGAAACTTATGTTAAAAGCAAAATGTGAACGATTTTCGAATGAGATGGATGGTGCATATTCGCATAGGCAGTATTTGAAGAAGTTTGGTAAAATGATCGCATTCTTTTTTGCCAATTTTTTTATGCAACACCACGAGCTCGAGTGTTCAGACTCAGTGACGAATGATTTGAAAATGTTGCTTTTAGTTTGAACTGACAATACTCGCTATCCATTGAAAAATGCTTCGAAATGTCCATTTTCACATTCTTTGGATCTTCGACTCTTTCTTTTACAACAAATTCGTGTGTATCTCTCTTTTTCTTCATACTCCAAATTTGCAAGATAAAAAGTTTCTATAGATGATAAGAAATACTCATAGTTTGTTGTATGTCATCACCATCATTGTGCCATATCCATTTGGACGTGGGCAACCATGGAACGCCAAGTTGTTCGATCTTTCTTCCTTCTCATCTCCATTGCGTTGCAACTCTTTTCCAAAGCTTCTTTGAGCCCATCGATAAATTTTTTGCCTCTTCTTCCTTTAGAAGAATTAAAGTATGTAAATAAATAACCAAAATGTTAACGTCATATTTCACCGCTGATATCGTCATACCTTGTGCTTCATTCACAAATCTATACTTTGTTGATTCTCGCATACGGTTCGGCTCACCTAAAAAAGTCTGAATTTTTGATATATCAGATACGGAGTGCGCTCTAAGGAGCGATGACATAGTTTGTTCATCAGTTAGTCTGTCTGTTTGTTTATTTGTTTGTTTGTTTAGTTTATTTAATTGATTATTATTAAAGTTGGTCATTTTTTTTTATGTCTTTTGTTTCTTTTCATTTCCTTATAAAATTCCAAAAGTGCAAACTATTCATTACATCAAAGGCATAAAATAAATCGGCAAAAATTAATATTTATTTTTATCACTCTTTTGTCTTGTATTCTCCTTTGATTTGTCGCTCCTTTGAACTTCAGTATTTTTTGTCACCTTTTTATTACATCACTCGTTTGTATATTTTTGTCATTCTCTTGTCATGTTCTCTTCTTTGACAATAAATAACCCATCAGATACCGTCGTTACCACATGGTTAAGATTATACCGCATAAAACGATGACCGAACATTTGGTCAATTCATTTTTTCGAACGGACTTTACGAAGGTTAGGCAACAAGGATTGCTGAAAGAAAATTTTCCAAAAAATTTTTTTTGAAAGATATTCAAAATTGAAAAAAGACCTTATTTATATAATCCAAAGTCAAAAAAACGAAATATAATACATGTAGCTACGTTACTAGATTTTCGTTTAAATGTTCGTTCTCTGAAATGTCTGGGAAGCATAAAAAATGCTATTCGTGTATGGATTCATGCATATGTTTCTTGAATCTATATTATGCATTTGAAAAGTTAGCGTCTTTTTTCTGACGGTTGGCCTACACAAACTCTTTAATCTGATTGGATAAAAATTTTTGAATGATTTTTTTAACCAATCAAATTATTTTGCATCACTTATTTCAATTAACAAGTTTATTCCAGTATTAAACCCAATAGAAAATATACAGATAAGGGCAAATAAAAAGTGTGTTTTAATTTTTCCTTATCATTGTTCTAATTTAACTTCCTAGTTCAATATTTGCTAAAAAAAAAAGTACCTACTAAAATACCAACTTTTTCAAAATTCTGTCCCTGACTTTTATTGATAGTGAGTGCATAAGACAATCTGAGTGGAAACTGAACACGCTTAATTTGAAAAGGAAGATTTGTATCGTATCTAAGACGTGGTTCCATTACAGAGACCATCTTTAAGGCTAAGATTTCGAAGAAGCATTACGATACAACCTACTTTTAAAATGAGCTTATGTTGTGGCATACCAGATGGTGTCAAGGAATTTATAAACTCCATTGGATAGAGATCAATTTCTTCTTGATAATCTGTAACAACCGAGTCAGTACTGTAATATATTTTAGATTTGCCCGGAAGTCAATGTAATATTTGTTGTTAATTTCTAAAGTTTAGCCTCAATATTTTTGTCAAACTCTAAATATTTTGGTTTTACACATCTGGCTTTTGTTCACACTCACGTATGTCTATAACCTACAATAGATAAAATCAACATATTTGATCATGATTGATAACTGTTTTTCTCCAAAAAGATTTCTGTGCTAGGCCCTTTTATGAACCATCATAGTCAAGTGACTTCTTTTTTTCTGCATGATTCTTTACTCTCAAGCTTTTCTCAAAAGAATGATGGAGCGATGGGATTTTTGAAAGACTGCTTTGAAAACACGCAAATTCTTTTCGAAGAATCCTCACCAATCTTTTTAAAAGTTAAATCCTTTTATCCGAATACTTTCGCTACATACAAGGATATTTGCTCAGATGAAAAAAATTCCTTCCTTGATTTGCTCTCACTCAAAGAAAAACAGATGGGTATGTGCACTTTATTTCCTCCTTTGTCAATTTAAAAGCCATATCTTATTTAAATGAGAACTTTACAGTTTTTCAGATGCATCAGTTTTGCTAATACTAATAATGATAATAATATGAAACTTTTTACCAAAATAAACCGAAATTTAAAAGCCTTTCGAAATTTGAATTTTTTTTGAAGAATTAAAAGTAAATTTTTTTTTAATTCTTGATTAAGTAAAAATTAAAAAGCTTATTTCTTTTTTTGAACTCACGGAAATGAATAAATAGTATTTTTTCATTTTTGATTAAAAAAAAATCTTGATTTGGTAAAAGTTTTGAGAAGATGTCACTTTATTTTTGATAAAAAGTTAAAACTCATTTAAAAAAATTATTTTTTGAAAGATTCTGAAAATCTTTCAGATTGCGAGTAATGACATAATTTGTGTTCTGATTCACAAATTTGCTAAATCATAAATTTTTTTGATATGTAGGCATAGAAGTATAACAAAGTATTCAATTCTTTATTGAGAGCAGTATTGCGCGAAATGAAAATCTTTTAAATATGTCAACTGTCAATGAAATTCTCAAAATTCCGCTCTTCAAAGAGGTTTAATCCAGCTACGACATTTTTAGAGATATTTAAATTTGTCTATTGCAGAAATGATATGTTATATTGTTATCTTTGCTTTCGTACTCATATAAAAATGCAAAATTAGCTTCTTTTTTTTTGAAATTTTCGCCGTGACGTCGATCTATTCCTTTCAACGTTTTCTGGAAAGTGGCATTCCATTGCTAATTCATCCGCCTGATTAATTTTTTTTAGACTTTTTATGTAGTGCAGATTTCATCTCTTCGCCAAAACCTTTCTTGGATACCCTTTCTAATTTGAAATCTCTGCCATTTTGTGAACAACTTGATTACTTGGAAACATTTCCAAGCACTTTTTTGAAGATGAATCAAATAACGCTTCAACAAGAATTCCACAACTCTTCCTTTCTCACTTATCTTGAAGATGTTTCTCGCACTTCCATCGTAATGCTTTCCTTATTTTTTATATCTTTTTGACTATGATTTCTGAAAGCATTTCAAGCAAAAGGAAGCATAGGAAAAAAAAATATATAAATAGAAGCATAATGTGTTTTTATTGAAGCAGTTTTGCTTAAGCCCATCATAAACCTTCATTGTCGACAGATGGCATGGTGGTCGAAGCGTAGTTCTCGATCCAGATGTTCTAGGTTCGATTCTCAATCATGAGTTATGAAAGATGATTCTTCTCTTGGATGCAATACCGATAACTAAAAAAAAATAAAAATAACTTTAGATATACCATTGGATATTCCGTTTTTATTAGAGATCTTAGCTTTCGAACGACCAGATGGGTTAATTGACGGATTTAAGTATATACCATTTTATTTTGGTGTTTTATAAGATTGAATATTTAAATTCTAATGTTTATAATGGCAACACGTGCCGTTGTTATTTCATTAAGAATATATATATTTTTTTATATATCAAATTTTTCCCCAACTATTCAAAATGTTTGCCTTTTAAATCTTTTCTTTTATATCCTATTTACATTTTCAATAAAATTCTCCTTTCTCTCTTTTTCTAATAATATTTCTGAAGCAATTCTTGATTTAGCGTCAAATGAAGGATTCATGAGTAAATATTTAAAAGTTTATGGCGTTTTAAATATTATAAACAACATTCTTGAAATTTCAAAAACTATCCTAAAATTTCTTTTAAATTATATCCGCTTCAATCAAGCTTATTTTTTTCATTTTTTTTCAATGTGTCTTTATTTATCTTCAACAAAATTCATCCTTACATTTAATGGACAATTTTTTAAGTAAGTTTTTTTAGAGTTAATATTAATTTTAAGAAGACATAGAACAAGCTTAGAAGTGTATTTGAAAAGTTTAAAATGCACTGCATCTATGGGTGTTTAGAACATGACTGAATTGTGATCCTTATTTCGTTTGAAAATCGATCAACACCTGTCAAAAAGTGATTTAAAAATGCTAACTTTTAAAAAATTGCCAATTTTGTAAATAAGTATATATTTTTTTTATATTTTTTTTATATTTTTTTTAATATTTTTTTTATTTTTTTTTATATTTTTTTTTGGTTTGTGTGTACATAACCATACTTCTTAAAACGAGTCTTCTATACTGAACTGTCGCGTGGTTGCTTCGAAGTTTGATTTTCATTATTTCTCTTCCATAAAGAATGTATCCTTATCAATCATCCTATGTTTCAAGCGAAGAGAAAAACATACATTCTACCAATAATAATCAAATGTGTCGAGCTCACGGGACCAGCTATATTTCTATATAGATGCTAAGTGAGTTTAAATATAATCATTTTCTTGAAAAAAAATCATGTCTCGCAAAAATGAAAAACTCTATTTCTTAGCCACATCTTAAAAAAGTCTTCCGAAATTAAACAGAAATGAATATCATGATAAAAAGTGTGAGATGATTTTTTTGTTATCACTTTTTTTAAAATCTAACTTCAATAAAAGCCAATAATATCAATTTTTTTTACACTCAAAAAACCCTAACACAAAAACCTTTCTAAATTATTAAGTTGTCAAATGTTGTTTGGTGAAGTGTTAATGCTTTTAACTTAATACAATTTTATGCAGTATAAACGTGATTTATTAAAAAAAAATTTGTAATAAAAATAAGATTTTTTTCACCAAACGGTATAAAATATGCAAATACAGTATAAAAAATTTTAATTAATTAAATTTTTGTCTAAAAATTATCATATATAAAAGCATTTTTTGGAAAAAAAAATCTCAGAGTTTACCGCGACAAAGCTGAGACTGTGCAAAAAAGACTTTCCAAAGTAGTGAATTTAAATAAATCTGGAAAAATAGATACACATTTTGTTCATACTATATCAATGATTCTGATCAGTGAAGCCCGAATCAACTGGCTTGGAAACACGTTGTTTGAAAATCGTTGAGTTAATTAAGTATTGACTTGGTTAGTCCGATTGTTATGACATTAAAAACGATGAATGAAAACTGTTTTTCATGGACAAATTTTATTCCTTCTAAATGTTCTTGTGGCAAAGTCTACATGTGGAAACTTTACCAACACTCTCTTTCATAATGTTTTAAAAGATTTTTTACCAGCATTTTTCGTACACAAGTCGACTGTTTGCACCCAAAATTGATACAATGTCTTGTGCATAAAAATTCCTTACCCAATTTTTACAATTTATATTTCTTCGTATATTTATAAAAGCTTTTGCAACATATGGGAGTAATTTATTTTTGTTTTCTAAGAAGAAAATGAATGGCATATATTTTAATATTTTAAGTATGTTTACTTATGCTAATAGCCAGCCAATTTAGAAAAATTGATTCAACTTTTGCGACACATATGTTCAGACAAATTTGAATAACTGACCGAATTAAGAAAGTTTTTTTAGTTTTTTCTTTCTTTAGCCAGAGATGGGATGCGGTGTTGGAGAAGTAATTGCTTCACTTTGAATCTGTTACAATTACTACTACTACAACAAATATATGTGTGATCAATATTCAATATATTGATATTCAATCATATATGAATTCAATGAGTTCAATTGAAAGCAATTGCAAAAGGTTTCATAGTTTTGTTCTGTTTTTTCTTTAATGCGTGGAAGTGCGCAAAAGAATGGGAAATAGTAGTACTAGTTTGAAATAAAATGTCATTTTTTGAAAAACAGCTTCTTATAACGAATGAATTTTTATTTGAAATGTCTCATTTGAGTTCCTAACTTGAGAGAAATTAATTTTTCAAAAATCGATACCATTTTTATGAACCAATTTTCAATAATAATAATAATAAATCAATAGTTTTCTTCTCTTTTTCATTGAATTTCCAAAAAAATTCTTATGGAAGTGATGCATTTTCTGTTACTTCGTCTTCCATTAGTTAGTTTTGGATGGTTTGTCAGAGATCCTTTTTTCTATTTATTCCAATATTTATTTTATCTCTCTCACCCATTTCTTTATGTTTCAAGAGTTGTTTTCAAAGTGAACAATTTTTGATGGATCTCCGATTGAACACGAATGTCATGAAGGTTGTATCCTTTTTGTATGATGGGTCGTCCTCCTTGAACACGAAACCAAATCCTGACGCCTCAAATGCCTCTTTTCATCTCATTTCCTCTCTTATCTTGAAAAATGTTATAGAAGTATTTTTTAACTTTCTCACCCCAAAAACATCTCACTCTCAAAAATCTCTCGATGACATCATGTCCCTCATTTTAAGTTCAATCTAAGCACACATGTTTTATTTTTATCATATCTTTTTCATCCAAACGAAGAGTAAAATAATCTTCCATAATTGGAAATTTTGGTATGTGCCAATGCAAAATCGAACCCGGGACACAAATTTGTAGGACTTTTTTATTTAGACCATGGTGCATTTCTTGACCGGATGCCCTTCCTGACGTCAACCGGATGGCCTCAGATTAACCCATTAAGTCCCAATGTTCCCATTTGGGAACATAAGTAATTTCATCTTCGTCTGCTTTTTTCAATGACTTTGAATATAAATCGTCTGCGTTTTTTTAAATATCGTCTAATTTCTATGGTACTTAATGGGTTAAACAAGAAATTCCATTTTGGGTACATTGGGAATCGAACCCGAGACCTTTGGAATGAGATCCCTGATGTCTAACCCCCAGGCCGCCGGCGCTAATTTCTAATATATATATGTATGCACAAAAAAAAGTTGAAACCAAAAGAAAACTCTTGAATATGATATACAGAAGGCAGCTAACCTTTGCTGCCCATATTAAAAGAAAGCCTTTGTACATACGGAATGATGGAAGGAAGAAGAGGAAGACCACGCAAGAAATTTATCGATGGGCTCAAAGAAGCTTTGGGAAAGAGTTGCAACACAATGGAGATGAGAAGGATGATGAAAGATCGAACAACTTGACGCTCCATGGTTGCCCACGTCCAAATGGACATGGCACAATGATGATGATGATGTACAAAAATAACTGTTTCTAACTGGAAGGGCCAAATGTCCCCGCTTGAATACACAACGGTCAGCTCATATTTTGGCCAAAATTTTAGAACATATAGTTTCTGTGTAATTAATATTATGATACTAATTACCCAAATTCTTTAATTGGATCCATGATCCTTTATTGTCTACTAAAAATAGAATGGAATGAAAGACAAAGGTTTCAGCCAACTAGTATCTATACATAAAGCCATGTTTTTGACTGTAAAAAACGCGGCTATTTACCCCGTGGTTCCCAAACTTTTCCCATCTTCACCCCGTTTATTAAAGGAAATAGCACGCTGATTTTTACTTGAATAATAAATGTCCGTCATTTTTATGCCAAGATTTATCAATTTTATTTGTATATTTTTTTAGCTTTATTATTTTTTGCACTAAAATCACTTAACTTTATACACAACCTTGAATCTATGCTTTAAAGATGAGAACTTGCAATGGATTTCCTTCCGAGATTTTTAGCGTAATAATTGTTAAAAGTTCTGTTTGACAAAGATATTTCGTTGAAAAGAGAACCATATTTTTCGGATAATTCTTTTAGACTTAAACAAACTTAATCTTTTTTTTTAGTAGAAGGATATATATATTTGAACTTTGATATTGAAAATAAAATGTATTAAAGTAGAAAAGTGAAATAATATATAAATTTGAAAGAATTTGTTTTTTTTATTAATTGTTTTGTAAATTAATTATTTTTAAAGTTAAACAAACGTATTTTTTCAGTGCAAAGATATATTAAAACTTTCTAATTATAGCCTTGAAAAGTTAATAGTATATTTAAAACTAAATATTAACTTCATTAAGTCATTTTGCTTGGATAAACGGAATAGTTGTTACATCTCCTAAAACCAAAACAACTAAATTCACTATAGATTCAAATTTGGTTACATGAAAAAAATCACTATAAATTCACTAAAGATTCAAATTTGGTTACATGAAAAAATATAAGTATTTATTCATTACGCCTATTTGAGTCATTTTTGGAACCACTGATGTAGAAGATAAAGACAAGTGAGCTATAAAATATATGCTTTCAATGTCAAAGAATCAGAATCAAAGTTTGTGTAAAAATGGGATGCCTTGATCAATGCGAATCCCAGCATCGGGTATACGCAGTCTAGTGATGGCAATAAAATGTGTTTTCGTTTAGCGCTTAATTCATTGACTACCTTTAACCGATCGATTAACCAGGGTCCATTTTGGTCCATTGATATAGGAAACAAGAATCAATAGCAAGCAGAGCATGGAGGTGAGGTTTTGCAGAGATAATCACACAAGTCATCATTGTATAATACTTTAAAAGTATTTATGCTTTTTAATGTTAAAGGTTTTGCTAGTTAAATTAACCTGTGAGTTACGTTTTTTTTATCGTAAATTGGGTGTCCTTATTCACTGGTTAATAATAATCAGTTAATTTTAAGCCGTATAAAAATTTCTTATATACTTCACAAATCGTCACACTATTATTCCTGATGATATAGATCAAATGCGTGCTTCAGCAAGGGAATCAGCTAAGCTGTATTCTTCTTCTCCACACCAAACTCTACCTGAAGTCGTGTATCAATGCTGTCAGCAGCTGGTCCATGCATCTCAAAGCTCTCTCTTCTGCCACTGATGCACAGCTGGCATCCGAAGCAAAGATCTTTGTCACTTCCATTTGGAAAGATCTCTTCATCCCAAATATCATCAAGATTTTGGTTGAAATCTTTTTCCAACATTTTTTTGGTGCTTGCAAAAGTAAAACGCTATCTCCTTAATTTTTTTAAAGATTTGCTTTGAAAAGTCAATCGATACAGTTCATTTTTTTCAAAGTTGGAATCTACCCCTATTTTAAAGTTTGTGATTAATATATTTTTTGAACTGCTTTATTTTTCCTTCTTTTTTGGGTTTTCTGAGTAACTAGTAGACTTTCAACTTGCATATCCCAATTTTCTTGCCGCCAAAAAATTCGTACCATCTCCACAGATATCCTGTGTTACTTATGACACCCCACGTTCTATTGTATATTGAATATTACACGCTACAGAACAATCTTGAAGGTTTAACCATCTAACTTTTTTTAACCAAAAAGTTCAATTTTTCTTTGATTCCAGAATGCGAACATTTTTAAATTTTATTACATTATACGTCAAAATATCTATGATATAAAATTATTTATTGAAAAAATGTAATATTTTAATTAATTGTTTATTTTATTTATCAATTATACGCATACTTTACAATTTCATTAAATTATCCAGAAATCTATACCCTATGTGAAATTATTTTTTTTTATTTGAAAAATGGGATGTTTTGAGCGATGATTGTCCCAAAAATTTTAAATTGTCTCTCTTAAATTCAATAGAAAAATCATTATAAAAGATAACAGAGGATTAGTTTTCAAGAAGTGGATTAAAAAATAACTAATTATTATTGGCTAATTTTTTCTTTTATTGATACATTAAAAGAACAAATAAAGAAATGATTTAAATAAAAAGTAAATTTATTCAAAGAACTTCAATCTATTAATTTAGATGTCTTTAAAATTAAAAAAAACTCGTTTACAAGCTGTTAAATTGTCGACGATTAGCTGTTTATCAAAAGCCCAATCATTTATATCACAAAGAAGGAGTGATCAAATGTGCCGCTCAAAACCTCATATGGCTGTTTTTTATCCAAAATAGCGCTCTTATTTGATATAATCTTTCACACCAGCATACAAAATTTTTAGTTCTTATTATCTTTTTGGATATCCTTAAAAAATATTTGTGATAATATATAGCGTTTTATCAGATTGTGTTGTGTTGTGTTAACATGTAATATTAGTTTTGGCGTGTGTTAGTTTTTGTATAACTATAGCTAGGCATCGTTACTAAAACTTATTAGAAGGAATCTTGTTATAGAATTCATTGACAGTGTAAACGACGACACACCATAGGCAAAAGTATTTATGCAGGCAGAAAAGAAAAAAAGTTACAAACGTTTAGTTAACTATGATGGTTGGAGGAAAATTTTGATTGACAGTAAAATACTACTCGCTCATTGATTGGCTGAAAGTTTTTTGCAATTGCGCTACCCTTTCTCTCAGTAAAATTAAAATGTTTAATTCTTCATGAATAAAGTTAGCTTCTATATTCATCGTTTTTAGTGTCTGATAATTTTTTGATCTTTATAATTAATTCCTTTTCAATGAATATCTATCTATACAAGTAAAGTTACTTTTTTCCACTATAGATTTGCTTCTGAAGATGACCCTTTAAATTTGGGTAAAAGTAAACTGCGAGAGTCACTCAGGAAAACATAAAAAATGGCGTTTCACATTTTTTTTCAGAAGAATAAAAATCTCTGATTTCTCAGAAACTTAAAAGTCATCAAAATTTTTATTAAAAAATTTGAAACCTTTGTAATCTTTGCAAAGCTTCCTGCGATAATTGAGGGGTACCGCGTCACATGCCCGCCAATGAACAGCAACAGACACTTATTCTTTAACTCACCTTTGTTTTTTTTTAACTCAAGCTACAAAAAAAAAGAGCTTGACAAGTGCCAATTTTAGCTCTGTTAAAATCATGTAGGTCCCGGATCTCCGACTTTATTGCTTGGGAGAAAGTAGCCCAAATGCTCCCTGAATTCTTATTATTTCGTTCTCGAACAATTTAAAAATTTGAAAATACTTTTTTGAAAAGTATTTTTCGCAAACTTTTAGAAACTTCTGCTCAAAATCTTGTTTAGTTTTGTTCCACTTTTAGTTAATTATTTAAGAAGGAGGCCTAAAAATGGTATTTTTGCTGGAGTACATTGAATGAGAGCATGCATTTTCTTTTTACTAATATGCGTTATAAAATTTTCATTTCGTCTATCTAAGCTGTTAAAAACGTTTCTTAGCTGGAAATCTAAAACGTGCTCCTCATTATACATTATTGATGCTAGAAGATGAAAAACTAGCTTATTCAATGCTTAGGTGCGAATCTTAGCCGCTTTCTATGGAACCCTTATTGCAATCCTTATGTTGTTGCGTACTATGAAACATATAATACTGCAAATATATGAAACATATTTATAATACTGAAATGGGAAATCAATCATTATTTCCTAAATTTTTATATCTTTAATAAAAAGGCGAATGAGAAAAGAAAATGTCATTTATAAGTGGGAGAAGAGTGTTCAATATATTTTTTGGCATATCCCGTGAATCTTCATTTGGGAGAATATTTATATACACAGTTGCGCGAAGCATAGCATGACAACAAAAACGTTGTTTAGGCATTCTTGACGAATACATCCTTCACGCTTACTTCTCCCTTTTCTCCATCACGCATCCCATTTCTGTGGAGGGTGATGACGTCAATTTAACAAATGCATCAAAAGATTTCTCCACCCCCTCCCCCGTCCTTTCTCTCGATTTTCTTTTGAAGCGGCTTCTGCATGCTTCCCACGAACCAAGTCAGAATGACTGCACCATCCTCTTTCTTCTTTTCAGGAAGTATCTGTCATCTGAAATTGTTTAAAGTTTCTTTCTTCATTTAAATGATGCATATTTAGTTTGATTTCAAGTGAAGGTGTTTTGAAGAGTTTGCAAGCTCTGGAAGAGAAGATGAGTTGTGATTCGTTTGGCTCCTTGAAATCTCATCCTGAATTCGCATACCCGGCAATTGAAAACGGAAAAGTAGAAAAATCCGAAAATGTTTCTCCACCTCTCATAATTCAACATCCCTTTTTTGAAATGGAAGCTGTAATCGGTAATTATTATATTTGACAATATTTAAAATCAATTTATCAAAAAAACTTAATTATTCCGGGTTATTTTTGAAGTTTGCCATAGGTTTCTAGAACTGATCATCTAAATTTAAATGGTCTTATATTTGTTTCGTTTTCTGAATCAGATTAAAAATCTTATTGCTATTCAGTTTATGACTTGCGCCGCTTGTATCGAAGTATGAGGAAAGTAGGTTTGATGCGGGATTGAACCCAATACCTTGAGTTAGTTATCGAGACCACTTTGTATTTTACTTCGGATATACCTTTTAAATGACACCATTATATGTTTATAACTTTAAACATAATATAATAAATATATTATAATTATATTAATAATATAATTTATATTATATTTTAATAATAAATATATATTAACATAGTTTAATATTTTATAAGTCAAAATTTCAAAAAAAAAATTCAAAAAGATAGACATATTTTCCAAGACTTTTTGTGCTTTTTTATTTCACTGTTTTCAATTTTTTTTACGCCAATAAAGTCAAAAAAAAAATTTATTCGGTCAAAAAAGTCGAAATTTACTGAAACAATTTTTTAATTTGCTAACTTTAAATAATTCCATTCTTGTTTATGACCATCTGTGTTTTTTTTTAATTTTTTTTTTCTTGAAATTTTTGATCCTTTATCATACAAGCTAATGGTAATGAAATACATAAAGACAAACTCAGAATCTATCATATTTTTTTTAAAAAGTACCCTACTGAAAAATTTTTCATAGCCTTTTTTATACACATTTTTTGAGACAGAAGGATTACTTTAATCTACCTTTATTATTCTATGCTAGAAATAAAGTGAGCAATCACATAGTTTATAGAAAAGTCATTTCTAAGACTAGTTCGAAATGTATATAAAAAAATTGATGTTTTGGAGTTGAATTTTTTTAAATTTGTATAATGCATTTTAATGTTTTTGCGTAATATCCAATTTCTTCCTTCTTTTGTGCAATTTTCTTCTGTCTAAGTTGAATTAGACAAGGTTTTAAAATTAAAGTGTCTTTTCATTGTCTATTGGTAAACGGAGAGGGCGTCATTAAAATTGAAGGAGTCGGAGTGTGCGTTTTTGATTTAAACTTTGACTCCTCAGCAATCAATTCAACTTTTTTTAAATTTACTTCAATTCATCTTTAAATTTTAGTCCTTGGTATTTTGGAAACGAATCTTCTAAATTATTATTATTATTATTATTTGACTTTTTTATTTTTATTCAGAGCAAACAAGTTAAACACCTTTTAGTAAAATGCCTACAACTTCAAAAAGTTCAAAAGCAAAGGTACACGTATTTGTTGATGCATATCCAAATGAATTTACTACGATTCTGCAAAATTAGTTACAACAAAAACATTTCAAAAATGATAGTCAAGTCATTTTTAGAAGCACGTTAAAAGAATTTTTTTTACAAGTTTGAATCACTTCATGGAAGCTTCAAACAAAAACTTTTTAAAAATGATAATCAAGTCATTTTTAGAAGCACGTTAAAAGAATTTGTTTTACAAGTTTGAATCACTTCATGGAAGCTTCAAACAAAAACTTTTCAAAAATGATAGTCAAGTCATTTTTAGAAGCACGTTAAAAGAATTTGTTTTACAAGTTTGAATCACTTCATGGAAGCTTCAAACAAAAACTTTTCAAAAATGATAGTCAAGTCATTTTTAGAAGCACGTTAAAAGAATTTGTTTTACAAGTTTGAATCACTTCATGGAAGCTTCAAACAAAAACTTTTTAAAAATGATAATCAAGTCATTTTTAGAAGCACGTTAAAAGAATTTGTTTTACAAGTTTGAATCACTTCATGGAAGCCTCAAACAAAAACATTTCAAAAATGATAGTCAAGTCATTTTTAGAAGCACGTTAAAAGAATTTGTTTTACAAGTTTGAATCACTTCATGGAAGCTTCAAACAAAAACTTTTTAAAAATGATAATCAAGTCATTTTTAGAAGCACGTTAAAAGAATTTGTTTTACAAGTTTGAATCACTTCATGGAAGCTTCAAACAAAAACTTTTCAAAAATGATAGTCAAGTCATTTTTAGAAGCACGTTAAAAGAATTTGTTTTACAATTTTGAATCCAATCATGGAAGCTTCAAACAAAAACTTTTCAAAAATGATAGTCAAGTCATTTTTAGAAGCACGTTAAAAGAATTTGTTTTACAAGTTTGAATCACTTCATGGAAGCTTCAAACAAAACTTTTCAAAAATGATAGTCAAGTCATTTTTAGAAGCACGTTAAAAGAATTTGTTTTACAAGTTTGAATCACTTCATGGAAGCTTCAAACAAAAACTTTTCAAAAATGATAGTCAAGTCATTTTTAGAAGCACGTTAAAAGAATTTGTTTTACAAGTTTGAATCACTTCATGGAAGCTTCAAACAAAAACTTTTCAAAAATGATAGTCAAGTCATTTTTAGAAGCACGTTAAAAGAATTTGTTTTACAAGTTTGAATCACTTCATGGAAGCTTCAAACAAAAACTTTTCAAAAATGATAGTCAAGTCATTTTTAGAAGCACGTTAAAAGAATTTGTTTTACAAGTTTGAATCACTTCATGGAAGCTTCACACAAAAACTTTTCAAAAATGATAGTCAAGTCATTTTTAGAAGCACGTTAAAAGAATTTGTTTTACAAGTTTGAATCACTTCATGGAAGCTTCAAACAAAAACTTTTCAAAAATGATAGTCAAGTCATTTTTAGAAGCACGTTAAAAGAATTTGTTTTACAAGTTTGAATCACTTCATGGAAGCTTCAAACAAAAACTTTTTAAAAATGATAATCAAGTCATTTTTAGAAGCACGTTAAAAGAATTTGTTTTACAAGTTTGAATCACTTCATGGAAGCTTCAAACAAAACTTTTCAAAAATGATAGTCAAGTCATTTTTAGAAGCACGTTAAAAGAATTTGTTTTACAAGTTTGAATCACTTCATGGAAGCTTCAAACAAAAACTTTTCAAAAATGATAGTCAAGTCATTTTTAGAAGCACGTTAAAAGAATTTGTTTTACAAGTTTGAATCACTTCATGGAAGCTTCAAACAAAAACTTTTCAAAAATGATAGTCAAGTCATTTTTAGAAGCACGTTAAAAGAATTTGTTTTACAAGTTTGAATCACTTCATGGAAGCTTCAAACAAAAACTTTTCAAAAATGATAGTCAAGTCATTTTTAGAAGCACGTTAAAAGAATTTGTTTTACAAGTTTGAATCACTTCATGGAAGCTTCACACAAAAACTTTTCAAAAATGATAGTCAAGTCATTTTTAGAAGCACGTTAAAACAATCTGTTTTACAAGTTTGAATCACTTCATGGAAGCTTCAAACAAAAACTTTTCAAAAATGATAGTCAAGTCATTTTTAGAAGCTAACATCCCATTGTCGCCGAAGCACCATTGACTTATTTTCTAGTATGGGATTTTCGCTATCTTCTATTTCTCAGTGTCGGAAAATGGTGGATGATAGGCAGTTGAAAAAATTGGAAATTAAAAGTTTTTTGGAAGATAAAAAAGTTTTTTTAAATGGTTGATGAAACTGAGATAGCATCAAATATTTTGTCCAATATTTTAATTGGTGATATAGAGGTTGCTCAAAAAACTCCGGTGGTTCAATGTATTGCTGCTTTGGAACAGCATTCCAACTCCCAAAAAACACTTCATCAATCAAAAAAAGGGATGCTTTAAAAGAGTTTGAAGTTGAAGGAGAAAGCTTCTCTTTATTCTTATCAGATCGGATGCGGCTTCCTACAGTTTTTCTCTGCAGCAAAAACATTGCAGTTGCTTTATGGAAACCTCCTTCATATCACCTGTTTCCCTCATTTAATGCACAACTGTGCCATGAAAATTGGGCTGTTTTACAAAGAAGTTGACGAGTTAACAACCTAAATGATCGTGAGAAATAAAAATTAAAAAAAATATTGGCAGCCCACCATGTTGAAAGCGGCCATCTATTACAGCGATAATTTACCTGAAGTGTTAAAAAATTCTTGAATCTATTCAAGGTAGTGAAAAGGCTTAATGGTTAAAAGAGTTCTTAAAGCATTTAAAAATGAAAACTTAGTGGTACACCTCTACCATATAAAGAAGTGTTATTCTATAAAATATGTGACATAGTTGAAAAAACTTTGTCCACGATTCTATAAAAAATGTCTATGAAAGTTATGGTAACTTAAATTCTGAAGAAGATGAATGCGAAATTTAAGTCAAGAATGAGAAAAAATGATTGAAAAAATAATGGAGTTCAAAAATCCTGAAATCGCAACCTCGACATATTTACTTTTACATAACTTCCAGTCAACATATGTTGCTGTGGAGCAATCTTTTTCGCTATTTAAAAAGTTGTTAACTAAAGATAGAATTTTTTTGCCTACTAATATATTTAAATATTTTTTATTTTATCATAATATTTTTTATTTATCATAAAAAAAAATTTTTTTTTTTATCATAATACATCTTTTTTTATCATTTTTTTCTACCCTTTCCAATGAAATCATTAAAAAAGTATTGCATTTATTCAAAAAAAAATTTACCTTCGTCTGCTTTTTCATTTTCTCGTCAGCTTTTTCTGCTGCTTTATCGTATGATTTTTCTGGTCAAGAAAGGATTAAAGTAGGTTTTGAGTTCAAATTGAACTCTTAAAAGATAGGTCACCATTTTTTCGTAAAAGTCAAAAATTTCAAGACGATAGGTCAAAAAATTGCTCTATTCATAACTATAGATTTTACAATTTTTTTACGCGCCAAAATTGTAATATTACACCTTTTTCTGTCGTGAATTTTTAATCAATTAAGAAATTGTAGATGATGCTTCCTTCATTTTTTTAACCATATTATTATCTGACATCTTGTAGTGGCAATTTTATCCATGCTTCCTACTCGACCCATGTTTAAGATAATTCTCAACTAAAAAAAACTTGTAGTTGAATTTAAATTTTACAAATTTTATTTATAAATTTTTACATGGCTCTAATAGCATCAAAAGAATCTATATTTATTAAAGCTACTACATTCCTTTTGTGTTGTAATTTTGAGAAAAAAGTAACTAATTATTATTATTTTCAAGTGTTCATATGGCTTTGTGTATGTATGATTACTACCAGCTCTAGGGTTTGAAATTATAATTCAGCATCCTATCTTCTGTTCACATTGTTAGGCATACTCTCCACAGTTTGTTTTTCTCCCTAAAAAGTATCCCACGACATATTTTTCTTTATGAATAAATCCAATCCACTTATTTCATTGTGTGGGTGTCTACTGTCAGCATGCATGCCTAGATCTTTTTCCTGTCAAACGCGTATTAATACAAACGAATAGGAAAGATTGTGTCAGGAATGTCAAAAAATGTATATGTATGTATCAGAGGAGTACTACATCCTCTCAGCGGAGAATAGCTAATATTATGACTTTTTTTCTTCTCAGAAAATTTAGGCGCAGAAAGAACATCTCCTTTTTCGACCGTGGCGAGGCTGATGTTTTTATTTTTGATGGAAGTCAGTTCCTTGAAAACTCCCGACACTTTTGACGAAACGAACTTCTGTTACGCCTCCCTCAACTCTTTAAATGCATACTTTGCGGATTTGGAAAACTCTTCACAGATTAGCGGCAGCGAAATCAAACAAGGCGATTCCTTCACATTTCTGCAAGAAATTCAGAAAATTGCTATATCTAAGAATACACAGAAAGTAAGCTTCTTCTTTTTTTCAATTTGTCCTTCGCAACAGAACTTTTATCAAATTTGGTACTAAAATATTTTTTAATAGTTGCATAAGAGTAATCTTCCTTCAAAAAGCAAAAACGAGCAATAGTTTTGAAAAGAAAGGATGAATATTTTCAAAGGAGAGAATTGCTAAATTTGTTTTTAAAAGAAAAGGGACATTTCACCTTGAAATTGCATCGTTTATTGCTGAAATGAGAATAAACAATATTTTTGAGGGATAAGGTGAAAAAAGTTTGTAACAAATGGAAAAAACTGGACACTTTATTGGTGATAAAGTGTCTAACTAGTTTCGGAGTATAAACTCCTTTTTCAAAGCAAATACCTATAAATGATAAAATAGTGAAAATGAGATGTGTAAAGAGAATGAGGGTGTTGAGGATAAGCTGCCAGCGCTTTCATCATTTTTTATTTTTAGTCTTTTTTAAGAAACTTTTCAGCATTAAATTGCAATACAATGTACGCTATTGCTCTTTCAACTTTTCATTTCTCTGAATGAATAATAATCTAAGCAGAAAACATTTTGTTTTAGAATCCTTTATTTATTTTTATTAAAAAATTTTTTTTATTATTATTGTTCTTTTTTTTATTTGCGGCTTTCTCTCCTATTTTATTAAAGCATAAAAATGTTGGAAAAAAGGGTATTTTATGGGCGTAGTTTTTGATGGAAAAGTGTTAACAATTGTTGCAAGTTTATTTTCCCTTTACAGTGTCGTCTTTTTGACTTTTTTAATTATATTTTTACGTGATTTTTAGCTGAATTTTTTTAAATAAAAGTTATCAAAAAGCTTTAAAACTGCAAAAAGTCCTTGCTACAACATCTTTTTAAAACTAAAATTATCCTGCGCCAAATGGGACAAAGGCCCATTGTATCTACATATGAATGCTGTCAGAGCTATTATAACATGAAGGACTTCTAGAGTCATTTGGGCAAAACCAGTTTCAAGGGATCTCATCACTCCTTCCTCCAGCCTTGCCCGTGACGCTCCTTATCTGTGAACCTGGTCCTACGCCTAATTGTCTAAGTTCCTATGTAAATATATATGTATTGTATATATATATATCAGGGGCGCACATCCTCAAAATTATTGGGGGCGAAATTTTTTTGTTGCAATTTTCAAAATTAGTGGTCTGGAAATACTACGGGAGATCAAATATTCAAGCAAGCCTTTAAAATAGAGTGTATTCAGCGCATACCTAAAGTCCTAAATTTATAAGACTACTTTATATTTTTTTACAAAATTGGTGAATTTAAATACTATACTTCCAGCGAAAATATTTTAATTAAGTTTGCATATCGAATATACACTAGTTAAATAAAATCCAAAATTGTTAGGGGGTGGAATAGGCTTTTTATTTGAAAAATGAAGTAGTCTACCAGGAACATTACAGGAATTGATGAAAGGATATTTGATTCATAGAGAAAACAAATAACTGAAGGTTGGATAGTTTTATATGAGTGAATGTAGTCTAAAGGCAAATAGTCTACAAGACACAATGCCATGTTTATATGAAAAATGTGATTGATTCAAGGGCAAGGGTATAAAATGAAGTTATAATTGTGGAAACAAAAATAAAACAAAAAATTAAGATAGCATTATTTCATTTTACTCAGCATCATTCAAAAATAGTTTAAAAGCTAACTTGATACAAGCTACAAAAATCTACAAAAAGTAAGATAACTTTTAACATTTTGCAATGATTTGCCTTTTATAATATAAAAAGTGATTGGATTATGTACAGTGTTACTTATAAAATTTAACAATCGAACATTATAAAAATATCTCTGCTCAAATATTAAGCAAATAGAGTATTCTTGCTTTTAAACTTAATAGATAATCAAAATATTCATTCACAAATAACTATTGAAAAAAAATTTCTTGACTTGAAAAAATTAAAGTTTTCAAATGTTACAAAATGTAACAAACGTAGTGATAAAGATTAAGTGACTTTTGTTGAAAAAAATTCTTAGCGCGAGTCTAACAATATTCATTGATATAAAATTGTAACAATTGGAAACTATTTTAATTTAACTCTAAATGCAAATTAGACAGAAGCAGTGGTGTAACCAAAAAAAGTTGATAGAAGGGGCACAATTTAAAAACAAAAAACTTGCGCAACATTATTTATACTTTCTTGACCCTTTCATTGGAAAAATGTTCAAAAACTGATATCGCATAAGATGCATGGGGGCACCATGCCGTACATAGGAGTGTGGGCACGGCCCCTCATGGCCCAGCCTAGCTACATCATTGGAGAGAAGAGAGCTGAATGAGATAGGGGAGCTTAAACAAGAGAAGAGAACTTGAGTGAATGATTGAGTTTTAGCAGAGAAAGCGGAAGAGAAAAACAGAGGAGATAGAAATACAACATTTTGACAGAAGATGAGAAAATCTAGTGGATCATCAACATGTGTTTGCTCAAAAATACTATAAAGAGGAGACACTGTGATAAACATTGCTTACTTATTGTGTGCACATTGAAACAATGGATTATAATAAAAATACTTCATATCTCTCACATCTTGTGGTTTTGTTTTTCTTTGAGGTACAGAAATGGCATGACGCTTTTTTTTACCTACAAGTTCTTGACTTGAATGGCTTTCATCTGCATAAAAAGATAGGAGAGCTTTTATACTTGTTGGTAAAACTCACTTATGCATGCTCGAACTTTCATACTTTCTTCAGCTAAAATAAAGGCTAGCTTCTTTACAAACATCTTTCTTCCACTCTCTTTGTGATTTGGGTAGTCGCGTGGTGAATTGTAGTTGGTAATTACCCAACTATTCAATGTACAAATGTCAAGGTAATTGCAGAACGCAGCCAGTGTGAATTTTCTAGTCAGTTTATATGCATGATAAGATTTTACCATTCTGTTGGCAATATCAACTCCACCTTTGTGCTCATTGTAAGCGAGTAAACTTTCAGGTTTTGAAGCGATGTTAGTTATTTGTAGATTTTTGTGTTGGGAAGAAAGCATGTACACCACTTTAAAATTTCTACGAGCGTGTCTTTTTGGCATGTAAGCACTTATTGAAACGTAGTTTGGATGAATCATTCGGCTTTCGCATTCATTTAAATTCAATTCTTTAAGATACGGTGTTCGAAAAATTATAGGCAAAAACCTTTTGTTAGACATGCTTGTGCCACAAAGAGAGAGTTTTTTGCTCTAAGCCCATACTGCAAGTTCATGAGTTGTGAAAAACCTGTCAGTGTACAAACCACATCGAGGTGGAACTTTGCTTTTTTCCATCAATCTACGATGAATCTTCCAAGCCAGACACATAAATTTCAGGCATCATATAATAATAGTACTTGGAGTCACAAATATGATATAACTTTATTCGATATCTACCAGGTTTATGAGGATCGTACACTTTAACTGGACATCCTCCTCTAAAAGCCACAAGCTGTTCATCAATTGTAACAGGAGAATGGGGAGTCCAAAACTTGGAGAAGACTTTGAAAAAGTGATCATGAATGTAGCGAATTGCACTCATTTTGTCATTCAGATCGCGAGTTTCTTTATCGTCGAACCTTATAAAAATATGAATGAGAGAAAACATTTGGCGTCCCATTGCAGCTCTCAAAAATGGGCTTCCGTAAGAAGAAAAAAGATCGGAAACCTTTATTTTCTCGTCACCATTTTGACCGATATAAAGCTCTTGATATAAAGTCTTGGAACTTTGGTAACAATGAATTACTTCCATATGATTGGGTCTGATAGATTTAAAAAAAACTAAAAAAACATACACTTATTGCAAAAAAACTTACTTATAGTTAGACTCAAATCGTAGCATTGTCATGTTGTATATATGCTGAACAATTTTAGGTGTCAAAAGAATTGAAGACTTTCAAAGGATTGGAAGAATTTTTACATGTTCCTTGAGGAGACGAGAAGGTTGGCGAGAAATATTTCTGATGTTCAAGCTTTCAACTCTTCCTCGGAGTGTAGATGGAGGTGACCAAGAATACTCAGTTGAGTCAGGGGCCAATAAATTATCATCAATTTCTTCAGAGATATGCAGTGAAGAAGCAGAAGATAAATGTGTGCTTGATGAGTATGAAGAAATATCAAAATTGTCTTCGGAAGTAGACATGGAGATGAACTTAGAATTGAAAGAGAGGGAGAGAGGGAAAAAAAGAGAAAAGACGCAAATATGTAAGATATGAACCAAATAGTCTAGTCAGTGAGAAAGATGGAATGGAGAGGCAATATCAAACAATCATTTACAACGCTTTACAAAAGCAGTGAACTCAATTCAACCATAGAATGAATTGCTTCATAAGATTTGTTTATTCTCAAAAAATAGTCAAATCGATTTCTGAAAGAGATTCGGCTTGAAATCAGTGCCGGATTAACATAGTAGCAGATGTAGCAGCTGCTATACAGGTCCCGCGCTTAGTTGAAAAAAAATTTTTTTTTGACTTTTTGTAATATCTTTTATTTTCTTCAGTTCTTCTTTTATATTTCCTCCTTAAAATAAATGTTTGCTCTTGAATTTTGTGGTTTTTATCTTTTTTGTAGAAACTGGATCAATTTTATTAAAAAAATGTTTACTTCCTGACTATCATTTGTAAATTTAATCACTCTGCTACATGTCTCCCGTACTTGGTAGATCCGGCACTGTTGAAATACATGGTTCAATCTTCGTAATTGAGTATTTTTATAAAGCAAAGTATATACTGAATAAATATAGCTGTATGCTACGTGTGTATGAGGTTTTTTGTAGATACTCTTTTATAATGTTTCCAATTTACCAAAATTTTTACTGTTATTTTTCAATAAATCCTTTCATTTTATTCTTTGAACTGGTATCAAAAATTCTATATAGATGGCGTTAATTTGTATTTGAAATAATTTGATTTATAAATGATTTTCTTGAAAAAAATTACTGATTCAATTTAAAACTATACTATAGAAAGTCAAATAATCATATCTTGTTAGAAAAAGTAATGAAAAGATTGGTGTAAAAAATGCAGAGTCTGTAAACCGCGTTATAACCAAGCAGTAATTGATTACCTTGATTTATTGATTGAAACAATATAAAATTGTATGGCAAAGCACTACTACTATTATTATTATTGTCATGATCAATGTACTTTGGAATCCAATTTCTAACATTTCTATTTAAAAATAGTTATAAAATATTTTTGAAAAAGCTCAAAACCTTACCAGTTTTAAATATTTGTGAAAATATTATTAAATTGCTCAAAAAACACAAAAAATAAGATTTCAAGAAAGTATGATTTTAATGTTCATACTTGATAACTAGTTTACTTCGTAGTTAACTTTAAGTTTTTTTCGGATTCGAAAATTCGCAGCTCTGCCATATTTCTAACGAATCACATTTTTTTATTATATTTTTTTGGCGTTTTTTAGATCAACGTCTTCAAAAACTTTGACATCCTGGATTTTGTAGACAAAGAAGTAGAATCATCGCGCGTCAATCCTTTGCTTCTCAAGTTTTATCATCACAGCCTTCTTTGGCTCAACTCATTTCTCCTAATCAAGTTAGCTGAGGTTCCATTCTTCATTAATTTAATTTCCTTTATTGATTCCTTGACAATTCACTAGAAATAATTCCCTTATTTGCAAAGACTCTCATTTCCCTAGCGTTTTCCTATCAACCAACCCTACTAAGATTAATCTGTTAGTCAAAAAAATTCAAATTTATTTGATTACCAATCTATATTTTAGATAAAAACTATATGTATCATAGGTTTATACGTTTTAGGCCAAAAATGAGTGATAGCGTATGCTTCTTTGAAAGTGTCGAATCCTATAAAAAAAATTCATATTCGCATTCGGTCAGATCCTTATATCATCTATATTGGATTTATAATATGAATCCATTTTCTAAAGATGTTGGACAGGAGAAGAAAGAAAAATGGAAATAATTAAAAAAAAAACAAAGATGAAATCTAGCTCAACCATCGAACACGCCAATTTTCTTTCCTTACTGATAGTAGACTTTTTGAAGAGTCCATTTTTAAATTAACTTATTTTTATCTAGCTGCTGTAACACATGATAAATACAGCCAATGAAATGTCTGATGTAAGCTTATAAGAAGGATTGACAGGTCGGATTAGATGGGTATTTATTTCTATATATCCTACTAAAATTTCCTAGAGTCATCTCTGTGTTCGGGTGTATGTTAGATCTTGTATAAGATATACTGATACTAAGCATCCATTAAAGAAATAATAATTTTTTGAAAAAATTCGCCTTATACCGGATTCGAATCGCCTCCAAGAATTTACGTCACTGAAGTCTGAAAGAGTAAAATGTTCTAGTTTTATAATTGCTTTATTTTTTCTCATACCCTTAAGAAATTAATTTTTTTCTCAAAACTTCAAACCCGTTCTACTTCCATTCGTGTTTCTCCTTTCCCTACAGCTTTTTATCGATTAAAATTGTCGCATTATTTTATGGGCAAGCAAAATCGCCTGGACCAAAATACAATGTATGGCTTGAACATTTCAAAGCCCAAAAAATCTCTTCAAAATTACAGGTGTTTAAATCTAACTTCTACATCATTTATTAATGTTTAAAATATACACTTTTGAAATAACTAAAATTTGGATGAAATGAAATTCGCCATTTGATCCATTGGAAACATGCACATGCCATGTTTATTTTATGAGTCGATTAACGCTTGTTGCGGAGTCTGAGTTAGAGGAATAGGAGTTGGAATTGCTAGACAATAAAATTTTTAATCAGAGTAGGATTAAAAAAATTTTTTTTTAATAATGAGAAAAAAGTTTAATTTCTGCAAGCGCATATGGCCTAATTGAAGTGAAAAGTTTTAAGTATTTAGAGATAGTCGGATTTTATAAGTACCTACAGTCAGAGTTGGATATTATTATTAGGGGATTGCAGAGTCAAAGAGAGAAAGTACATATTTTTTTCAGACTTTTCTTAGTACCGTAGCTTCTGTTTTTTATGGTCGTATAACACATGTTTCAGTTGATCCGCTTTGGTCCATAGTTGGAATGCATTTAAATATGTTTGAACTTGAACACAAATTCTTTTTGTTCACAGTAGATCGATTATAACGGTAGAGGGATATTGGCTCCTGATTTTTATGTTGTATAACATATGTTTCAGTTGATTCGCTTTAATGCAAACCATTTATAATGTTGGTTCGTGCCTTAGACCCCGCAATCCGCGTTATAAAGAATCTACAGTCTACACTAAAGAAGTTATGACCAAGTTATAAGTTAGTAGCTAGTTAACTAAATATGCGTAACAAACAACAAATAACTTGTATAAAGTTATCCTTTAAATTAATTTTTTCCTATAATTTTAAGCATAATATACAGGGTGTCCACAAAGTCTTTTGACAAATTTATAAATTCATTATAAAAATTTTAAGAAATGCTGTCAAAATAATTCTTTTTACACATTAATTAATCAGTTGTTATTAAACTTTTTAATAATATTACTTTTTATTTTTATTTCAAAGATAAATTAGATAAATAAAATAAAATGATTTCCAAACCTTTTTAAAAATGACCACTCCACAAGAAAAAGCACAATGTGTTGTTTCTCTTGGTTTAGCGTAACAAAATCTGATTTTCAAACTAAATATGCAAAACAAGCTCCAGCGCGTCAGTCGTTTCGCAATTCGCATAAACAGTTTATGGAAACACATAAAAATTTTTATTGGTTACCCAAATCCTAAAAAAAATATTCTAAGCGGGGAAGTGTCACACTGGCAAAGTGTGTTGTCTCAGTTCGGGAAGAATATACGAGTAGATAAATGAAAATTTAGTAAATATAAATCCACTTGTCTATCGCTAATCTGGCGTTGCTTTTCCCATCCAACTTCAAATTGCCTTCTTCATGCCTTTAATTTTTGAAGGTAATGCCGTTACAATGGAATCTGTTTTTCAATCAGAATGCAGCGTCTTCTCAGTTAAAGAAATTCTTCAAAAAGTGCGACCTACCCTCGATCCTAATCAATGCTCAAAAGAAAAAAGCTTCTGTAAGTTTTCTTCATCTAAAACTCCTTTTACTAGTATTTTATGTCTCTGATGATGCTGATTCCAAATTTCATTTTCAAAAACACACTCCAGTTTTTGCCTGATTTTCTTAAATCTGCTTTGATTGGTAGAAGGAAAGGAGGGAAGAATAGGCAAAAACTGGAATGTGTTTTTGCAGCATGATTTTGAATACAAGTAATAGATATATACTTGTATTCAGTCAACATTTAATACTTTGATATAAGAACTACTTTAAATCAAAAACTCATTGAAAAAGTCATGCAAGCGATTAGTTATCAAAAACAGCGCTCTTACAGGTTTTAAATAAAGAAATCATTTATGCCATTTTTTTTAGAACTCTCCAAATTTGTAAAAGATGTGTAATTCAATGTATATCTTCTCTCAACAAAAAAATGAAATATTTTCAAACTCAATAAAAAATTAATTTTCAAGTCGAACCAAAAATAAAACTATTTAAAACTTGAAAAAATTTCACTTGAGTTTGAAAAAAAAGGCTTAATCCGGCCTTCATAGTGTGAACAATTTTTTTTTAACCCCAAAACGGTTCTTCCTTGCGTGGTTCAGTCTAACTCCAAAAATTTTTTCAGAAAATAGCTGAAAGTAGATCAATCTTTCAGCTCGGCTCATATCAGCTTACTGCAAGTATAAATATGATTTTATAAGTGAAAAGTCAGCCTTTAACTTATATAGCATATATTTTTGAATACCTAACTTAGGATTGGAATGCTTTATAATTAGATTCTAAAATCAAACCGTCCTTAAGTTTTCAAATGTCTTTGATATATGATCTACTTGGGTTGTACTGTGTAAAGAGTTTAGTAAATGTTTGCCAATGGAGGATATCGATTTCCTGTCTTATTCCTTTCTCTTTTAATCAAAAGAACGTGTTCTCCAATTCTGTCCACCAATCTTTTAGATGTTCCAGCTTTCTGCGATTAGCTTATGAATGCGAATTACTTTACTTCTGAGAACATATTTATTAGATCTGAAAGATCATTTGTCAACATTATACGTTAATCTTCAGATTTATATCAGACACATAATAATTAGAAATTAACTTTTTTATTATATGAATTGCTGTATCTTTTTTATTATGATTACTGCGGATTAATATTTATGCCAAATATTTTTTATATAATTTTTAATCGAGCTTTTTATAAAAGAATTTGTATGTTTTTGTTCTCGATATCTCAGAAACTTTCTTTCATAATGTCTTAAGAAAATATTTGACAGATTCGATCCTAGGGGAGATTCCATGGTCATGCCATCAATATTCTTGTATGCGGTACCGTTGAAACAAATGTGAGCATTCAATGTTTGGAATCTTACAAAATAATCAAAGACACTTCATACCAATCTCTGGCTTAATTTCTTCACTTGAGTGTATTTGTTACTCTTATTTAATATAGTTATAGAAACACAATATGTTGTAGTGTGTGGTTGGTTTATTTGACCATCTAGATCCGTGTTTCTCAACTTTTTTTACTCATGGACCCCTTATTTCTTTTTTTCTTGGTGGACCCCTTCATAAAAATTGGATAAAAAATATTTATTTTAATATTTTTCACTAATAAAATTTTTGAGGTTATGATAAAGAAAATAGTATACACTTAGAATTCATGTTGAAATGAAAGCAAATCGAATGCAATAATTTTTATAATAAAAAAAGAAAGACATTTAATGAGATCCCTGTGGTTGATGCTGCTCAACGCGTTTCTTTATATCTGGTGGTTGCATTGAAGTTAATGTTCGTCGTAGAGCACCTCTTTTTACGATGTAAAGTCTATTGCGAACTTTTTTATAATAAAAACCGTTATCAGATGATTTTTCTTCATGGTCCACCAAAATATCATTGTGGACCCCCTGAGTTATTATATGGACCCCCTGGATTATATCGTTGGCTCCCCTTACTTTTAGAATAGAAAGATAAACCTAGTCTTTAATAATTAATTTTTATCAAATTATGCACATACGAAACTAAAAGTAAGGGGAGCCAACGATATATTTAAAAAGAATAAATATTTTTTGATTTGAACATTTTTTGATTCTTTGATTATTCGACAAATATAATATTTAAAATCCTGCAAATTGCAAAGTATAGGTAATAACTTTTGTAACATCGTATGAGGTAGCAAAATATGAACAGAAAGTTTGATATTTTTTGATTTTTTAAAGAATATTTTTCGATTCTTTGATTACAGAATTTTATTTTGATTATTTGATAAAATAAATTATTTAATATCGTGAAAAAATTAATAACTTATCTAACATCCTCTCCCCGAATGAGGTATATCAAATCTTATATCTAGCAAAATATGAACTGATAGGTTGGAGATGAATTATCGCGGTATACAGGTTGGAGATGAACCATCGTAGTATACAGGTATAATGTATATAGGTAATAACTTATGTAGCATCGTCTCCCCGAATGGGGTATATCAAATCTTAATCTAGCAGAATGTGAACAAAAAGTTGAACATTGTCTCCCTAGTTATTTGTACATGGAATAGAAACCATCGTAGTATACAGGTTGAAATGAATCGTCGTAGTATACAGGTTGGAGACCAACAATTTATAACTTTTAACCTTAATCTACAAAATGCTTTATCTAATCTCGCGTGCATACCTTTTTCTCTGATGCAGGAAGAATTGAGCAAGAATAAAACGAAATTTGGTCTCGAGTCGCTGATACAAACAAATAACGAAATTTTGATCACATCCACTTACGAAACCGGCGAAATCGAGACAACGGTTTCCTTCAACGCACAGTCCTACCCATTCACAAAGTATGCAATCTCCTGTGAAAAAGCTAAAGATGTTTTGCGCTTGAAACTTCTTCAACTCCTAAAAATGGTAAAAAGAACCACTTTTCAACACTTTCATCTTCTTCATTTGGAAACGGAATTTCTGAACCCCCCCCCCCTTTTATTGCAGCTATTAAAATTCTTTTACTCTCACCCCCAAGAACTATACTAAATATGTTTGTTCGCATTTTTTTGCCGGCAACAAATTCAAAGTTAGATCAAATTTATTCTTTTACACAATGCAATTGTTTTGTTTCTAGAATACTTAGTTTAGCTTTTCACACATAATAACTCTGTGTTGTGCGTATTATCATCATGCCTGGGTACAAATTAGTATACGCTTTTGTTGGTTCATTATATCAGGTTTTTGACTGATCGTTATTTAAAAAATGGCAGCGACATTTCTTAAAGTAACTACCGCAACTATAAATTACACTTGAAACATATGTTAATACGCTTTCCAGAAGTTAGACATTTCATAATCGTCGTGTTAATAAAAACTCACATATCATGAAGTTTATTTCTGTCACAAATAGATTATATTCAAACATGATTGATACAATTTATTCAATTAGATGATTGATTTATTTTTGAAAACTATATATTTTCATAAGAAAATTGCAGAAAAATGTCTTTGAACATTACTAAAACTATAGAACAGCGTTGAAACGGTGAATAGGCTGGGTTTCTGGGACGAAGCCTACTTACCTGACAGTCCAGACATCGAGCTAATGCATCCTGCTTACACTATTTTGGCATCTCGCTTGGAAATAAAAGAGGCCGCTAAACTCACAAAATCTGCACGACTAAACTCCTTCCCACCTTTACCCTCCCATCCTCTTCACGATTTAAGTGAGATCCAGTTATGGACCTAAGAGTGGTCTCCTTCTCTAATTCTCACACGCTGTCAACTGAGAGAGGGCCCTCCAATCTTGAATGAAATTTCTGGTTTAAGGTTTAACCAACTAGCAACTGGAGCTCATTATCACACCAGGGCAATATTAAATTTTCTGGACCCTCCGATTGATTTTATTGTTCTCGGTCATGACTCTGGAGGCGTGACATTTATGGTTTTGAAGGAAAATCCTAGATGAAGAGGTTTATACAACTCCAAGAACGTTTGCCACAGTCTTATTCTTAGAGGAGGCCACCCGAGTCCACCTTCGGCTATCTCAATGCTTGATGAGTCTCGCAGAAGCCCGTGCGTAAATTTAGACACCTTCTGGGCCTCTCCATCGGATTTGATCGCAGAGGATGTATGGCGTTATCGGTACCGATGCGTTTCTCTCTATGATTTGCACGTGACTTCACTAATTTTTGAATCAGACATTTTCCCCTTGTGTGACCTAGAGAAAGCACTCTGTCTACTGAGAAACTATCTATTAAGACTAGTAAACGTTGGGCTTTGACATGTCATCGTCAAGTGATTCTACAACCAACTTCAACAAGTTTCTCCTCTGTATATTTGATCACATCAGAAATGAGAAGTTCAGAATCCGACCGAATGGATGTAGTATTGAAAGATCAGTCCATGGGTAAAGAGAATTATAAATTGATCTTGAATCTATTGAAGATTGGGCTTGCCAACAGCAACTTGCGTGCTTCTTGATATTTGAATTCCAAAGAGCGACAAATCTGCCCCTCTCATTAGTATCTGCAGGAGTGCCTTCAGAACTTCATGTCAGCTTTTTCCTTCGACAAAGTGAGTTACTTTTCATTTTGGGATTAGATGGGGGAACGGTTCAGAATCTTAGTCTTGCATAGGTTGGTGGATTGCCTTGTGTCAGAAAGAATCACTTGCACAACACAACTTTCTTCCGTCAAATTCGGAAATAAATAAATTATATGCCACATTCACAGGTATTTCGCTTTCGTTAAGTTTGTACTTCAAGTCTTCACAACTTTCTGCTGAAGTCCTACAAAACGAAGACTTCTGATATTGCGAATCTTGGAGAATTAAGTCAACCAACCTCTCCAGGTCAAGCAACTCTGCTCAAGCTTTGTTGGTAGTGAAGTCTAGGGGGTCAAAGATCTCCTCTCCAAAAAAGAGTAGGAGAAAGTGTCCTCAGCACAAACTCACTCGACAGTCCGCAAATTTCTTAGAATGCCTGACATATGCTAGTAAGTAGGTTTAGGTGGTCTGTGTTTTACTGATCGCTGTTTTCAATGCACTAATGTATTGCAATGATACACGATTGAGGTGATCTTTACTCAAGACTTGACTGTTTCTAGACTAAATATAGTTAGCTTCACTATATAGAATTATAGTTTTTATATAGGAGCTTCACATCCTCATAGTCTTCCTTTAGGTGAACAGAGTGGGCGATAGGAATGCTTGTGTACTTGTTACCATTGTGAAACAGCACCGCCGTCAAGCTTCTATTTGAGCTGTACACGAACAGTCGCCAGTTGCAGGGACCATACCTATTGTGAAATACTGAGAGAATGTCATGACGTTGTCTCTGTTTTGTTACCCGACAGTTTTCGTCAAACAAGTTCCACTGTTTGAACCTGGATGTCAGTAATTCTGTTTTTCATTTGGTGAGTCCTAGGTCTTTGATAAGATCATTGAGCTCCGCTTGGTTAGGGAAAGCGGAATAGCCAGGTTATCATCTGCAACAAAGGCATCGTCGTGGGCATCTTCTGTTTCGCTGCTGGAACTTGTGCAAGCATCTTTCATGATCATTGGAGGAGGGTTGGGAGCTGGAAGCTTCTCAAAATGCATCACAGAACGAAGAGATGATGGAAGATCGGGGTAGTCGAACATATCCGTCTTCCTACCCTTGCGCGGACACGTGACTACCACCATACAAAAGTAGCGGTTGTTTGTGTGATCTGTTGGTTCCCGCCAGAATCTTGGCACGAACCGACCTTCAGTTTTCGTTACTCCAGAGTGGCCCGCAACTTCCCAAACCACGTGTGGCGCTCAACTCTTGTCCTGGTCCCCTACTTGAACTCTAAAGTACACCTTGTAAGCCGAACAGAAGAGGTTCCCTTCAACTATTGTCTACTTGACTGACTTGACATTCAGAAAGACTCCGCAGACAGCAGAAGGTATCAGGATCATGCTTGCAGGAACCTCTGGCAGAAGCCAGCATGAGACAATATCCGCAAATAAAAGAGCAAATATAATAAGAAAAGTTGAAGAACGGAAACAAAATTTAACATATATCAAATGACTACTTGAATGAATCATATAAATCATACTTGAATAAATGATATTTTTTCAAAGTATTTTCTAAATCTTTTGAACGATCAACAGTATGGTATGTTTTACTTCTGATTAGCATATCACTGTATGTTTCAATGCTGTTGTATAGTTTCAGTTATGTTCAAAGGCATTTTTCTGCATATGTAAACATACAATTTTTTGTTATTTTTCAAAAAATCGCTGTCATTTAATAATGATTTGCGACGTGAAAGATATACTTTTTCTTCATTCTCACGACCAAATAAAAGACAAACAGTCAAAAATTTCACTCAAACAAAACATTGTGATATCAATCAAATTTTATGAAATCGAAAAGTAAAATTTTTTGATCTAAAAACCTTTTGTTGAAAGCAGAGAAAGAGAACATGACTGAATAACTTAAAATAAAGTATATTTTAATCACTTTTAAGTATCAAATCTTATTCAACAAGATATGAAAATGCGAAAGCAGTCACATATAACTGAGCTTCCTTTTTTGTTGATATTTTTGCTGATATATCGATTTTTTCAATTCCATAACTTTTACTCAACAAATCGGTATATGGACCCTTCTAAAAATATTCTGGGCCCCTGTGTGTGTTAACTGGAACAGGTTGAGAAACACCGTCTTACACGTTTCCTAATCTGTAAGTCATATATAAACATGATGGCCTCTCATGAAATTCCTTAGATCTTTAAATGATAGCGTGTCACGTGCTACAATTTTTTTTCTTTAGCCATTTGACTAAACACAACTGTTTTTAGCCTAAACAATTTTTCCATTAGCCGTTTTTGAAAAAAAAAACGAAAATTTGAATAAATTAAAAAAAATAAGTAATGTTAGACAAAAAAATTATATATAACATATCTTTTTTTTTTCTTTCAAAATTTGTTTGACTATTCAAAAAAATTCATTTACATAATTAAAAAAACCTTTTCTCCAAACTTGCGAAGTTATTATACTTTTTGTTCGCAAATTTACACTGAAGCACGAAAGAAATAACACAAGTCTTTTGCATTCTACCATATTGCCATTTAAGAATGAAGATCTCACATACACTCTGAAGCTTTGGTTCGCGCACCTAAACGAAACGTGCAATGACGTCACGCTTTGCTCAATTTGCTTTTGTGTCATGAAAGATGGGGGAAAGTCCAAGCGCTGCTCCACCTGTAAAACTCCATTCCACTCTGCCTGCATGGTATTTGTGCTGATTGATCAAAGATTAAGTATGCCTTATTTATTTTGATTATGCTTTCCTTATTTTCAGTACAAATGGGTGAAAAATTCCGTTAACTATACGTGTCCAATGTGCAGATCTGAATTCGGCAAAAACACAACGTAAAGCGGAAGAGACGAACACTTTCTTCCTACGCGTCTACGACAAGAGTTGTTGTTGTTGCATTTTCACTTCAATAAAATATTTCCAAGTATTATTACTTGAACTTTTATTCTGGAAAATGAACACCCAATATTTAAAAGGAGTCCGTGTAGATCTGTTTATGCTTGTTGTGCATGTGCGTGCACATACGAAAACTCTGAAAAACTAAAACTTTTATGCTGACTGTGATCAAAATTTTGACATCACATAATTACAAGGGTTATACATTTTTAGAATTCTCATAGCATTCTGAATAACAATAGTTATTGTATTAAATATATTAACATATTTATTATTTCAGCCAATGAAAAAACTGCTTTGCATCAAAAAACAATTTTCATTCTCTCTAGTTCCAATGCCTTTTTATTGCTGATGAATTAATTCTTTCTTAAAAAATAAAATGAGGTTGTTTTACTATATTTACAAATCTATACTAATATAATAGTTTAATGACAAATCCAATTCCTTTATTTTTTGATTGTAAAAATTTTTATGCTGATGATTCTTCATTTGCAAGCAACAATTGAATTTTTGATTTTTGACGTAGCATGAACTATATATCATTTTTTTAAAAGTTTCACTTCAACACGGGTGTAAGACGACTGCTTTTCAAAGGGTTAATGCAGCCATTTCAAAGACACTTTTGAAGAGAGAGAGAGATCTAGTAGAGAAATTTGAGTAAGCAAAACTTGGAAAAATTTTGTCCGCATGAGCTAAATTTTTCCAGCCAATCAGATCAGAAGTCAAGGCTTATTTAAAAATAATTGGTTCGATATTCTAATGTAATACAAATTGATTGGTTTTAAAACAAATAAAATATTCAAAAACTTTTATCCAATTAGGTCAAAGTGTTTGGGTGGGTGGGTAGTCAGTCCTCTTGTGACAAACAAGGCTGTAACTAGATGTACTCCGATTTTCTAGGATGTTAGCGTCCTCTCGGGAAGTTCAACTAAAGATAGCATACTTATTTCTTATATTTCTTCGTCCACTCTATTTTCTGGCTCCCCCAATTTCAAAGTCCTTTTGTTCATGTCGTTTTATTAAACTATTTTTCATCTCGAAGAATAAAGAATGGATCCAATTTTTTTGAATATTCTGAAAATGAAACAAATCACTAAAAGTGAATATTTTTTTTCAGTGATCCAATTTTTAATTTTTCTACAGAGATGTAATGAACCTTTTTTTGTTCTTGCATTCTAAAGCTTTAAATTCCCTCACAATTTTCATTTTAACTTGACTAATCGTGAAACTATTCCAAAAGGTTTGCACTTTCCTCCCAGATTCCGCTCTGAAAGAAGTCAGAAATATTTTGTAGTTGTAATTCGGGAGGGCGGGCGGCCGGCATGCATGCATCATCATCAAGAGTTTCTAATAGTCGCGAGTTAATCACATAGTCATTTGGGTGTAAACTTTTTTATAAAGTTAAGCAGAAACTAGAAAAACATCGTCATTTAACGAAATTACATATTGAATGCTTCTCTTCCCATAGCTAGATGGTGGATCATCTCCGAAAAATTTATGTTTAATAGAATATCATAAGGAGACATATGTGGAAAGACAAAAATAAGCTTATTTTGGAGTATAAGTTTTAAAATTTGAGATATTTTGAACTTACTTTTGTTTTATTATTAAACCCTTTTTCAACCCTTCCCCGGTCAAGTTTTAGCTAATTTACCCCTGGCTCTCCATCTAAGTCGACATCATAACAAATTTGTCAATACTTTTAGGTAATAACTTTTGTAGCATCGTCTCCCCAAATGAGGTATATCAAATCTTACATCTAGCAAAATATGAACATAAAGTTGAAGCTCATCTCGCTAATCATTTGTATCAAAACATGCACATAGCAAACTATGGAATAGAAACCACCGTAGTAGCATACAGGTTCGCAATGACAAATGAGTTGTCTACCTGCGTTCAACCGTCCAGATTATGTCCCCCTACACCGCGTTTAGTGCTATAAATTGTCTTTTTTCAATTCTGTTTTACCGTTTTACAATCTCAACGGTTTAGTGTTTTAAAAAATTGTGCGTAAAAACTGAAATTTCTACATATTTTTCAATCTTTCTTCAACTGAAGATTTGATCCAAAAATCCTTTCTATCAAAATTTGCTTTGAGCAATCGATTAATAATGTATCGATGTTTTAAAAAACACCGTCTAATAGTTTTACTCTATAGAAAAATTGCAAAAAAAATATATGAAACATTTTTCTTTAAAACTTGGATAGATTTTTGCTTGACCTCAAAAAGAGATTTTTCGATCAAACGATGTTCCATTGTAAAAGTTTAAAAAAAATATATTGGTTTTCAGAAAATTAGAATAAAATTGAAAAAGGACACTTGTATTCTTCGCACATATTATATACTATGTTTATTTAAAGCAAAAAGCAATATTCATAAATATGCATACTCAAGAGAGGATTATTCACGTCACGATATACGCGTGTGTATTTGAAAGATGCAGCAAAGATGTTTCAGCAAAAATCAAAAATGTCAATCAAATACCATATGTATAGATTATAAAATTATAAACAAAATAGTAAAACAACAGAAATGAGAATTCGTTTAAATGGTATGTTTCATCGCCATCTCCTCCGCTTGCTTGCTACTGAAACTTTTCGGCACAGCTGGCACAGGAAATCTTCTCGTCAATGGTATTGAAGGAAGCATCGGCTAAATTTTTGCCGCAATTGAAGCACATAAAGCATTGTTTGTGCCAGTTACGATCTTCGTATGAGACGAATTGCATTCCACCTGCTCCTATTCAAAAAACGTGAAAACAGTTCATTAGTACTAAAAAAGTCACGGGGTTGAATGCCCATGATATTTAACTTAAAACAAACACCGTAGTTCCATTGGAGCCGAAGAGGGCTAAAACAGAAACACAGAGGAAGAGCATACGACATTACGTAATTTGGTTAAAGACCACTTTTAAAAAAAAGCAAGAATCATCTGGGCCTTCTTAATAGGTTATGCTGAATCCTACCTGTGATTGGCTGTTTGCAATTGGCACATCTCTTCGCGAACATCTTGCCATAGCAGTCGATGCAATAGGGGTCGTTGTTGTGGGAAGCTACGCTCTTTCCCGCTAACTCCTTGCCACAACCAACACAGATGAAGCATTGCTTGTGGAATATGTCGTTTTTGCTTTTGACAGCTGGACCCGTAATAGGCTAAAAGATAATTCGCACTTTTAATTTCATTTTTTTCTAACCGTAAAATAATATATGCTTCGATAAAATGAAAGGTTTTCAAAAATATTTTTTCCTTTTTTTTAGTATTTGTGTTGAGCTAAAGAGCTTTATAACACGATATAATGCCCAATTAATTTAAGCATTAAAGTTGCTCTCATTCACTCTAAAGAAAAATTAATTGTTCACAAATGTGCACACCAGGTGCACCCTGGTGTACACATATGTGCACAACTCACTGATATACATCAGTTGATTGATGATTCAATGTGTGTTGTCTTTTATGATTTTTTTGTAGCTTGCTGCTCTTGATTTTAATAGCAAGTTGTTAGTAATATTATGTATCGTAAAGGTGATTTGGTTAGTGCAAAAGCTTTTCTTTTTGATGATATGAAAGTTCCTCTGAAAGAAAGATGGAGTTATAATCGTTTTGGAAAGTCTCACAATCCTGCTAAAGTGTATGGAATGGTAAAAGAAGTCAACGCTTATGGTGTTCATGTTACCTGGGAAGATGGAGATGACTCAATAATCCAGGCAAAAAAAATCGAAAAAGAAAATAATGAAGTAATTTTTTTAACAAAAAAAAATTTTTTTTTTGGAAAACCATTTTCTCGCAGGTGATGTCGTTTGACCCGAACGAGAACCCCTGTCCAGATCCGGCTGAGGACCAGATCCCGTCGATCATTGACATCACATCATGTAAGAAACTGCTCTCCTCATTTACCACCTCAGCCAGGCTCAGGGCCCCCGTCCTGGGTTCCACCTTCCAGGTCACTGCCCCGCTTTTCAAAGCTCCAGTTGACCAAAATTAGCATCCTTGTCCAGAAATTTTTTAATCTTGTCCAGGCTCATAAGCAATCCCCCTTCCACTCCTTCTTCAGGTTCTCAGCACGGCCTAAGGAGCAGAAATCGTTCTTTACAAAGGAGGTTCTCCCGAGACTTGTCCAGTCTGGCGTACTGAAACAGGCGATTCGCCCTAGAATAGTCTCCCCGTGCTTCTTGGTTCCCAAGGCCACCGGGAAGACTCGTTTTGTGGCAGACTTTGGTTTCTCAAGGGACCTCTTCGTCACGCCAGCTATCAAGCTCACGGCCCCCTTCCAGCTGCACTACGTTCAGCCCTCATTCAAATGGGCCACCCGTCTGAATCTTACAGATGCGTTTTATGACATTAGAATCCAGAAGGAATGGAGAAACTGCTTTTGTATCAAGTTAGGGGGAAAAATTTGACAGTTCACCAGGTTGCCAATGGAGGCGTGCTTTAGCCCAGCAGTCCTACAAAGCGTGGTGGCACGTCTGCTAGGAACTTTCAAGGAAAGACTACCAGTGGAACTGCGTGCCCAATTCCGCTTATACCTGGGCGACTTCTTGATTTTGGGGGAGGACCGGGAATCCACAACCAAGATCACTACGGCCTTCACTCGGTTTCTGGAAGACGAATGCGGAATCCGCATAAACGTCAAGAAATCGATCCTCTCCCCCGTGCAGTCCATCGAGTTTCTCGGGGCCCAATTGCACCTCCGTCCGCGGACGATGGGTGCTCAGGCCAGCAGAGGCGAGAACCTCGCCATTCTATCTTTGGTTTTTTCTCTGAAGGATCTCCAGATTGTTTCAAAGAAGGTGACCCATTCCATGGAATCCATGGCAATGGTGCAATTCCAAATCTTCAAGGAGTGGATCGGGTTCTTTGGGAGCGTGCGTGACGGGCCGTCCGCAGGATCGTCCACCGACTTGACGTGTTCCACTACGTTACTGAGGGCATCTGTCGAGGCACTGGATGTTTCGAGCCATAGGAGGATCCTGGCTTGTTTGAACGACTGCTTTGTGCCAGAAGGAAAGCGCCCTAAGGAGAACCTCCTTTTTCCCATCCTGGACACCCATCGTCCGCGGAAAGTGGTGAAGTTGGGCCTCGAGAAACTTATGAATACCCATTAAGTCGAAAAAGTGGTGGTGGCCACATTTCACCAAACTTTTGTCTACGCTTATGACATTTTCCTTCATGCTGTATAAGATGGCAAACGACAACAAAGGCCACGATTTACTGTGGTTTTTGAGAAGTGTTTCATCTTCCTATCTGAGCGATAAAAAAGCATGTATTAATATTTTCCCGAGAAAATCTTTCAAAAAAGGCAAAGCGAGAGTAGATGAAAGTGTACGACTTCATGGAAGACCACACTGGCCAAAACAGATGGACAAAGTGAGATGTGCTGTTTCTTCATGTGCAAGGCGAACCAGAGTGATATGTTAAACTTGTGATGTGGCTTTATGCATTGACAGTGGACATTTTAAACTCTTCCATACTTCAAAATGGTGCTAATGTTTTTAAGATTAAATAAAATTGTATTTTATCTTTTATAACATTATCTTTTCTAAATTTGATGGATTGAAAACTTCCTAGCGTGCACATATGTGTACACCCGTTTGTCAAAAAACTAAAAACGGTATTAAATATACAAAAGAAATTTTGGCTATTGATACCAAATGAGTAATATTACAAAAAAGAGAATTAAGATTTTTTATCTAATTCCATGGTTGGGCATTAATGGGTTAATTAATACTTATTATACACGTGCATGCACCCCATGGAAAAAATTTTTTTTTTATCAAGAACACTAAAATTTTGAAATGATTTATTCAAAATTTTAAAAACAATAATCCTGAGAGAGTCTGTTTTTGTTTACATGATGAATTATAAAGAATACATATAACTTTGAAATGCACATAATACATAAATACCACCACATTATCTATCGTATAATGTAAAAATATGATTATAACTGTGAATTTAATCTTGTATTTTTTCCTCGGGGAAATAAGATTTTCCCCGGGGAGGAGACGGGGGCGGGGTCCCCGGTGTGCAATCTCTAGTGATTTTCAAGTGGAACACTAATTCGATAAATCTTCTTAATTTTTAACATCATAAAATTCCTGGTTTTACAGTTTCACAGGAAATGAAAAAGTGAAATTGATTAATTTTTTTTTCTTCAAAAAAAAAAGAATAAAAGATGATTAGGGAGGAAGGAGGTATACGTTTTGACATTTAGCGCATCTTTGGGCAACATTTTGTTGATAGCAGTTGGTACAAATAAGCTGATTTTTCTCGTTGTGAAACTTCACGTTGGCAATGGACTTCTTGCACAGGCTGCAATTGAAACAGTTTTTGTGCCAGAGCTGATTCTTGTACTCCAGCCTTTCTTCGTCTAATAATAAGCAAAAAATATTCAAAAAAAAAAACTAAAATCCTTGAAACACAATTTTAAAGCTGCAGCAAAGATGTTTCAGCAAAAATCATAAATGTCAATCAAATACCATATGTATAGATTATAAGTCTACATAAATTCGCTAAAACTTCAGATTCCAACTATAAAGTTAATTCAGAAACCGTGCTAGAAACACTATCGTTAAAAAATGTTTGCTTGCTTACTTGACTTCAAGTTGTTGCCACAGCCAGAACACTTTCCTCCTGCCGGGAGACAGGATGCGTAGCAAGTTGAACAGTATGGCTTGCCCTTGAATGATTCGTAGTCGGTCAGCTTTAACGGCTTTTGACAACCACTGCACAGGAAGCACTCTTCGTGGAAATGATGATTGCTCCCAAAGATCACTTCCTTAAGCGGAAATGCAGGATGGTAGGTAGTTATTTGAACAAATTTTAAAAGTAATTCGCTGTATTTCTTCGATTAGAAGGAAAAATAAGTGAAAGAATTCATTTATTGAAAATAAATAAACAGGAATCTTTTAAGATCGCTTCGAAATGTCAGTTTTTTTCAAGAAAAATAAAAAATAATGCGATTTATTTCAATGTTTTTAAACTAGTTAATAATTAAAAATAAGAAAATTTATTCAAAAAATTATTTTTCATTCTAAAAAATTCACATTGAAATTTCCAAAAAAAAGTTGTGACAAGATGTCAGCTTATTTCGGCTAAAAGTCACGCCCGTATACAACCAAAACGTTGAATTGACTCCGCTATCGGTTTTTAAACGAATCGGATCAAACAACCGGGTAACTGCTTAAGCTTTCAAAATTCCTCTTAAATTTTGTATGTAAATTATGAGAGACCAAAAAAACTTCCTAGGAAATTGCATGAAATATATATTAGTATCCAAAAAAGGAACATTTTTATTGAAATTATAAATGATAAATAAAATATATTTGGAACTATGCGTGAGCTAGGTGTTTATATACTACTGGGCTTCGATAACTCAAGGTGTTGGGTTCGAACAGCAAGTCTCCTTTATTAGTAGTTTTACAAGCGGTGGCACATTTTGAAAAAGTTATTTATTTATTATTTGAAACAAGAACAAAACAATAGGTTTATATGTTCTAAAATATAATAAATCCTTACACATTATAAGCTTGCAGATTTAATAGGATAGTTTTTAAAAATTCACATATGTTTATCATAATATTTGAGGCAGTATATAATTTTTGAATTTTTTTCTATGAATTATTATTATTGGTCTCTAAGAAAAATGCAAAATTCATTGGATTTTTAAAATTTGTTTAAAAAAAATTTCTTCAATATGTCATTTGCTTTAAAGTAAATATCATAGAATTTTTTGTTGACGTTAACCCCGGTTTAAAAGATTGGACTAAAAATTTTGATAGTGATAAGGAAAAATCTTACTTAATTTATATTCAAAAGTATTAGAGTTTAAAAAGAAGTATTTGAAGGTTGTTCATAATTATTAGAAACTTATTCGCCATTTTAAAGGACAAAATTTAAGAAAAAATTCTAAAATGCAAAAATCGTCTGCTAAAATGTGAAATTCGTCTGCGAAATTGTTTTAAAAAAAAAAGAAAAAATTTGCACTCGTTAACGCTTGGTGGTAATCACTCATAACAAGAATGAGTGATTGGCAGTTGATGACATCTAAGATTAACCAATCAAATCAATGGGGGAAGAGAGCATACTTTTTCTCCAGCGCGAATAGGCAAGTAGCACTGCGCACACTTATTGGCGAATTTCGTTTCAAAGCACTTGACGCAAAGGGTGGAGCCGTCATGCTCAACGTACTCCTGACCTTGAAGATTGATGAAGCAACTCTTGCAACTCATGATCCACGGAGAACAAGGCAAGATTGATGGAGGGTGAGTGGGTTGCGAGGATCTAGTTCAAGAAAGTTGTCAAATACGTCGATCTAAAAAAGGAAAATATTTCGTATACGACTTTAAAATATTTGTACAGACCAATAAAAATATGCGTATAATAAAATGGGTATGATGCTGAATAAGAGAGTTAACAAGATTGCGCTGGGAAGCAAAACATTTTTCTTGCAAATGAGACGAGACGTGTATTCACTGATTTCAAAGTAAAACAGAACAAAGAGTTTTCAAAATCATGCTTACTAATTTTAACTTGAAAGAATTATTAACTTGTTTTATATTATAATAGTCTAAGGAGTATTTGCTGATTTTAATCCTGGCTGCGCGGACTAACATCTTCTAGACTCCATCAGAAATTCATTGGAAAAAACGCTTGTAAATTGATTTTGTAAATTTCAAATTTATAATGATTTAAAAACAAAAATAGGCAAATTGATACACAGTATGAACTTTGGAATAAAACATTTTAAAGGATTCTTTTTCCACCACTCCGGTCAACATCAGATCAAGCGTGTTATAATACAATGTAATGCATTGTAATGCCATTACATGCCAGAAACTTTCTGATTTAAAGTAGTAAAAGATATATAAAAAAAATAACCAAACGTTATTACAAACTAAAATACTTGAACATTGTCTCACTTCGGAAAAAAACAAATTTTTGAAACTAAAAAATCGATTAATCAAATATTCTTGCAATTAAAGAATATCAAAATCTTATCAAATTCAAGAGTAAGAACTCCAAATTATTCAAAGAATGGCTTAAAACCTGTTGGATACTTATAATTGCTTACTTACTGGACAAAAATGCCTGCAGAACAAATAATCAGCTCCAAGACAAATACGTCCTATCAAAGCTACGAATTTTGCTCTTAGTAAAAATGGCAGCTCTAACTTCATAATACTACACTACAACATATGGGCTATAATGCGTCTTTTTTCATTGATAATAATAATAATAATCAATCCATGGGAGGAAGAAGAATTTATCGAATAAATCACAATTAAAACATTCACAATGTAATTTTCGAAGCACTGGAAGTATTATAATGTATGAGGCGAGCAAGCTGCTTATAACAGAAAAATCCTAAATGTCCTTAAAAAGAAGCTGGGATGAGAAGAATAGAAAAAGTATTGGAGAGTGAAAAAGATATAAAAAGAACAAATTTAAAATCGGATAACATGAATGTAGATAACATGGGAATTGTGACAAGGAGAAGAAAAAAACTGGGTCCCGGTATTTTTAGAAGACAAATGAGAGAGAATAATCTTTAGAAAGGATCTTTGCTTCATTGAAAGATGCAGCGTAACTTTTTGTTCCAATTATTGACATTTTTATCAAGTTTTTTTAGCATAAAATCTATTTTATCATTGAAAAAATGATATTTTCTCTTGACTCAATTTTTTCACTTTAACAAAGGATATGAACATACAGAAAATTCCAAGATAATATGGAAAATTTTGAAGAGAGAACTTTTTATAAAAAAAAGGTCACATATGTAGTAAAAATATATATAAGATAAGAATGTTTGTTCAAGAACATGAAGTTTGAAAGGGTGTTCAAAAGGCTCGATAGCCGGTGATTTGTATAAAACCCGGGAAGTGTCAAAGTATGGAGGGAGATACAAATAAAAAATGGTGATAACTTCTGAAGGATCATTTGTAATAAAAATTTTTTTTTAAAAAACACTTTTAGACAAATTTATTTTTGAAAAAGTTCATTTATCTGGATTAATTAATTTAAATTACACAGGGCAGCAAGACTTGTTTTGACAAAAATTTATCGTTTTTTTTAAATAGGAAAAAAACGGGGGTTATAACATCATTTCATTTCAGCTTTGCTATACAAATCAGAGAGTTATCCAAGTATTTTTGCAAATGCGAAACCCATATGTTTGAGGAATTTTTGGGGAACCCCTGATTTTTATATACTTATTATCTGTTCGTAGGATAAATATTTTCATACAAATCTTTATAAATAAAAAGACGATTCAAAAAAACTGCAGCGTAGATCAATAACTCTTTTAACTTCTATATGATGAATATAACATATCTACTCGAAGCCACTTTGCCAAATGTGTTGATATCACATGACATGATGACTGCTTACAAATCTACAGCGTAATTCTATCCATACCTTCTAAACACAAATTATGTGGTGAATAATTTTATCTAATGGAAGCTCCATGCCAAATGGTCGTCGATTCGGCCAAATGTCCGTTTGCTAATATTTTTGCTAGGCCAAATGTCCAAGCACCGTATATATAACATGTGAAACAATACATATTTCATTCAATTCTTTCTAATTATGTGTAAACACATATTTTTTCGATTCTACAAATATCAAGATCCCCCCCCCCCCTTTTCTACATCTCGAAGAAGTCAGTATTCCTTTGTCTTGCAGACCTTGTTTCACTTTACACTGATGAAAAATCTTCAAATGAAGAATGTTACTCAAACTTTTAAACAAAAAAAAGGTCACGGGTCTGCAATGATATGCTAGTGTGTATCCTGCATTCCAAAAGCGATCAAGATATGTAGCAAAATTAATATAATAAGATCAGGACGATAGAAAAATGCTATGTATGAGAAACGTTTAAAGCAGTAACGCCAAAAACTCCTTTGGGGCTCTCTGGTATAAATAGTTCATTTGTTTAGTTAGAGTAGTTTATTGAGCTCTAATTTAAGATAAAATCCAGCTTACTCATGAAACCACACACGTTTTCTTTCTTTGATTACTGAAAGTTTAAAAGCACTTATTTTAAAAGGGCCATTTTCAAATTTACTCATTTTTATCTAACTTTTGTATCACGTGATAAATACAGCCAATCAGAAGTTTAGCTTAAAGTTAGGGCCATATATCAGATCTACATCTCTGTGAGCAATTCAATACAATTTGCATTGAAATCAAGATGTCCTCTACGTCATTTAAAAATGGCGCAAAACTGCTTCATTTTTTTTCATCTCTCGTGCTCTTGCCAGACTACAAATTTATTCTGAAGGAGGAAGCTTGAAACCTGGAGTATATTTAGCTCAAAATAATTCGTTGGATTCTTGTTTAATTTGATTCGTTAAAACAAAAAAGAAGAAACGTCGAATAATAATTGGTTCAAAATAATGCGTTCGATTCTTGCGTAATTTGATTAGTTAAAACAAAAAATATATGCAAATTTTTTTTTATCTAATCATATCAAAAGAGTTTGTTGCAGACATCCTGCAAAAAAGGCCATCACTTTTTATAGATATTAAGAGGATTGGCCAGTTTGGGCAGACACTTTTTGTCGCTATACTATTATTTTAGGATGGCCAAACATACCGTTTATAAAACTTTTTTTTTCAATTCAGCTAAACTTGGCTTTGAAAATTACTCTTTTTTTGTTAGCAATTGGCATGAAATGTCGCGTTTATGTCATAATAAAAAAATACAAAATATAATGTAAAAAAAAAAATTTCGCGTAGGATATTCAAATAGGAGGTTATAGAGTATAATTATTTAAATTTTCAATTCTTTAACGATTTCAAGTTTATTTTTATAATTTTTTATTAATTATATTATAATTAGTTAGAAATCATAAGAAGAATGAGAGATTGGCAGTTGATGACATCTAAGATTAACCAATCAAATCAATGGGGGAAGAGAGCATACTTTTTCTCCAGCGCGAATAGGCAGTGAAACCAGGCAGAATTTTTTTCTGGTTTGGACCAGCACAATACTAGCCGCTGATTCGTGTTATCTATAAGTTCATCCTTTTGTGTTAAAAAAGATTAGAACTTTTGACATGCGTGAAGACATAATAAACAATTAAAATGGGAGTGACAAAAAAAAATTCTTTTTTATAAAAAAAACTTGTATTGAAGTATATTATGCCACCATATGTTCCACAAATAACAAGTTTTCTTCGCTTATAATACAGGCTTTAAGCAGGTGAGGGATGCGTTTTTTTCATTACCTTACAGCATGAAACATATACAATCATACATATATACATTTGTACTCTTGTAGAGTAGGAGGTCCGCTAGCGGTCATCTAAATCCATCCCTCAATTATTAGCGGCCACGGTGGTCCATTTGTTAGTTTGATCGTTCCTTATTTGAATTAGTTGGAAGTTAGCGTGATTAAATTTTAATAGTCACTACAGAAATTCTCCACTAAACATTCTTAAAACATGCAAAATTTAATTTTAGAAAAGCCCGCGTTAAAAAGACTTCAAGCCTAAGAGTCGTCTAAAACCGATCTTGATGTGATCCTAGAAAAATGGTTCATTAGAGAGAGTTCTAAATTTGTTGGATTAGAACACTTTTTATTGTAAAGAAAAAAATTTCAATTTTATAAGTCCTTTTTTTGATGGATGCATGCTTTTCATCATCTTAACGAATTTTGTGGTGTTTTGAAGGGTTTACTCTACAGACTGGATGGATGGGATGGTTGGAGCAAGTTTTGGAGGTGGAATGAGGAAGGTAAATGAAAAAAAATGTGTGCATATCTGTGAAAAATACATCAAACGAATCAAAGATACCCGCAAGGCAGAGGAAGAGGTAAGGAGAGAATAAATTTATCTTGATTTGTTTTGCGAAATGAAAAAAAAAGATGATGCAGAGAAAGATGATGATGATAGAGGGGAATCAGCAGCAGGTAAGAGAACTGGAGATGGAAGGATAAATAGGAATGTTAATGTAATTCCTAGCAGTGAAATGTGAAGAAAAGCAAGAAGGCACGAGAGATAGCGAGCGATAACGAAGCTTACTTACGGCTTATCGGTTATTTTTTTCTTATATACTTTAAAGGTAGGAAAAAAAGGAATTAACCTAATTCTCTTAGAGATGAAAAAAAGTGTGCTATGTTCATAAGTATCATGCATACATAGCATAGCATCCATCATCATATGGTGTGTTCGGAAGATGGTGGAATGATATGAAAAGGGAAAATGCAAACATCAAGTGATATTATACGCTTATAAGTCAAATGGTAAATCGCCTTCACTCAAATAACGTGATATACATAGGAACAATAGAAGGGTATCTTTCTCTCTCTCTCTGTTCTGGATTTGTAGGAAAAAAAAAGGGATTTTGGAGGTGAGAGGAAGGATTCCATGGATTTGATACTATTGCAATTGGTTTCAAATAAGCAGCTTAAGAACGTTGTTTCATCATTTTTACAATATAAGTTCACATATGATAATGAGAGCAGCATCCAGCAATGAGGAGAAAATCTAAATACTACTGCATAATTTTTAGTTGGACCAGAATTCAGCATTTTCCGCAACCAACAAAGCGTCTAAAATTTCCTAAACATGAATGCGCAAACTTTTGTCATCTCTTGGCCCAGCTTACAAATAAAAGTTTTTCCGTTTATATAAGTCCTACTTTTTTAATTAATTTGAGAGCATCTTTTGCAAATTCATTTTTGGGATTCATTGCAGAACACTACGAAACTACAAAAGCACAGAGTTCTTACACCCCCACTTTTCAAAGTCAAAGCTTTTTTCAACCTTTTTGTCTTTTTCGTAAAAAATGCGGATTCAGATTGTTCTAGACCTTTGCTTTTATTTCTTGGAGTAAAGTACGAACTAAAACAAAATCATGTGGTTTCTGGCCCATTTTTTAACAACACCTTTGGTCCCCTGGTTTTTCTAAAAGTTCCTTCAAGCTTTTATGACTTCTGTGCTTAAATGAAGATCTCGGAAGACTTTCAACAGAAAAAACGAGAAAACTAGTGAAAATTCATCAATTTTTCAACGCTAATTTAATTTTATTGTGTTTTAATGTCATTGAATGCTCTTATTTTTTTATGTTTTTTTAAATATTAAATTTAAATTTTTTATGTTTTTGTTTAGAAATTTTGTGTATTTTTTTATAAATTCTTTTTTGTTACGTCATTTTGCTGAATGAAACAACCACTAAACTACTAGTCACAAAAACTAACTGATAAACTATAACCTTTATAGGGATGACAGAATAACTTGAATCCACATTTGATTTATTTTATAATTTTTTCATTTTATTGATGAGATTTCGAACCTAAAGTTTATTTTTTATTAATTATAATTAAGTCATTTAGTTAATCAGTTAGTTTTAGTGACTTTTATGCTTGGTTGGTGTTTCATTCAACCGTTTGACGTAACAAAAAACATTTTTCAAAAAATTTGCAAGAACAAACAAAAAATCGCTAATTTGCTAAAGCCTTCTCCACAAAATCGCGGAATTCAACTCGCGCAACATCTGACCAACATGATCTTTAATACTGTTCGCAAGTAGTCAAGGGTTTTCATTTTTGAGGTCTTCTTACTTTTTTTTTTGAATAAAATTTTTTGCAAAATTAAAAAAAAATGCTTATTGCAAATTCTGCATTAATTAATATTAATTAATTATTATTCTCAAAAAGAATACAAACCTTTTTTTCCTGATATATATATATATATATGTAATAATAGAGGGAAAATATAAATTACTTTGGGAAGACAAGATGCCAGAAATGAAGGAGAAGCAATAAAATAAAAAGCATTTAGTGAATAGAAAACGCATTTACTACATATTGATTCAGTGGGCGAATGAAATTGGTGTTGATCGGAGTCCGAAGCTCCATTTCCAAGCCGAAGCAAAACGATGCGACGACACATTTACGTGAACTTTTCCTACACTAGAGTAAAATGTTGTGTACCCGTTTCATTATTTACACAGAATGCTGCGAAATGTGTATATTTGCACTAATTTTAGCATTGTAACACCAGAGATATGGGATTCTCGCATTGGGAAGCATTCTGTGCCTTCATGGCCCATTGTTCAAAGGCAGAATTGCCCCTGGCCTTGAAGCACTACATTTTTCCAAAACGATTTTTTAGTTACAAAACATTTCGTTTAAAACGGATGACAAAAAATAAGATTGCAGACGCAACAAACACTCTTGTCATTCGTTGTTTCCAAAAAAAATTTATTTCTAGATCAAAAATCCGCGGCATCTTTTGGCTATTGATGACAAAAATCTTTTCGCGTATTTGACACTACCCCCATGGACCCAGTTGTGCCTTCGATACTATGAACTCTATTCGCTTCCCTGTTAGAAATACCAATGAAAAGTCAAATTTGCGTATTTAATGAGAAAGTGTGTTTAACGAATTTTTCTCAATGAAGTACTGGGAAGTTTGGCTATTAAAAAAAATTGTGATATCTGAGGGTTTTCATTGTTGAGGTCTTCTGGGCTTTTTTTTTAATAAAATTTTTTGCAAAATTTGTGAAAAAATGCTTATTGCAAATTCAGCATTAATTAATATTAATTAATTATTATTCTCGAAAAGAATACAAACCTTTTTTTCCTGACCATATACATCATTATTCTTTATGAATTTAAAAGATTAAAAAATCAGTATATTCGATTTTCTTCAGAAGAAATGAACAAAAGACAGACAACGCGTTATCCCACTCATTAGATTAAGAGTTTTTTTTTAAAAAAAAACCACAACAAAAAAGTTGAAACCTTCTGATTTTATGCAATAGAATTTATTGTTCTCTCACATACGAACAAAATAAAATCAAGGTTTTTGATTAAATTCACGCATTTAGTTAGAATAGCTAAATATGATTGAGCCAACTGGAATTTGGATTCTTTGATTGGATGCTTGATTAATGAATTCATTTGATGGGCTATTCATCCCAAAACCAAGGGTTAGATTTTAGACTTGGTAGAGATCCTTTCCTGACCCTTTTGGTACGCTGATTCCGGATCAAAGCGTCATCGGGCTTCAATAATAAAAACTTTTTTCAGAAAATTTTTTATCCCCCTCCCTCAATCAATCAAGTTTAGTTTTAGTTTGATTTTGTGAAAGAAGAGTTCTACGTCAGATGCGTAAGCAAGCTGATGTTCATTGTGGAATGAGAGAGAGTAACAACAGAATTCACACTAACTAACGTAGTGAATTTTAAATTGAGTATTAGGAAAAAAAATCAATTTAAAAAATGGTATAAAATCGCCTGTGAAGAAATTTTCTTCTTCCTTTACCGCGCAATTAATTAGAGAGAAGAAGCAAGTAGAGCTTTCTTTGTGCCATTTAGACAAAAAAGTTTAAAAAATATGAAGCTACTTTGAAATAAGTAGTACATTTTTGTGTTTAATTTTGAATTCATTTAAGACTGAATAATCTAATTTGATGAGTAAAATTAATTTGGTAAATTTAAGAAAATAGCTTAAAACACTAGAAGAGGATGTGTTTTAAACAGAACAGATAAATTAAGAAGAAAAGTTCAAAAATCTTACACTTTTAATGGAAAGGCATGATGGTGATGATGATGATGATAATAATAATACTGATTAATATTGATTTTTTTTAAAATTCGAAAGCAGAAAATTATAAAGAATTTAGGGAGATAGAATTTAATTAATAGTACAAAAGAGAGCGAAGAAATAACAGCAAAAATCAGGACAACTAAATTCACACAGCACAACGAAAAAGACAAGAGAGGTTACGCCGAAAACGCGCCAGAGAGAGAGGACGAAGCAGAATCCATGATAAGAAGAATTGAGATTGTTTCGGTAGAATCAAGTGCAGAAGCCAAGAGAAGAGGAAAGAAAAAGTTTGTGATGATGACGAGATTGTGTGATGGGAAAAACGCGATAAATGAGGAAGGAGATGAGAGAATAATAAGAACGTGGTGGTGTTGCTGTGAATTTTTACAATTGATTGATTCTATTAGGTAAATTGGTTAGTATTTTTTTTCTAATAACATCTTCTTCTTCTTTCTCATCATCATCATCAGCATCAGAGTAAGGAAATGTTGACAAGATTCAAAGGAGAATGAGTGTGTAGCGCGCTGTTAGAATACGCCAACACACATGGCTTTCCTGCTCCGTTATGGCGAGAGAGAATCATTATTTATATTGTTGGAATGGAAGTTGGAAACTGAACACAACCGGTTGGGGTGGCGCGAGACATAGCGTGCTTCTTTTTGTGATGGTTAATTTCATTTTATTTGAAATCAAGAAAGAGATCGCCATTATTTTGTTTCAGAAGATCGAATACAGTTCACTTCAAACAGATCAAACAGGAACATAAACTTTAGAATAGGAGATATAGTGGAAGGAATTTACTAATTAAATATAATAATTAAATATAACCAATAAAATAACTACTAACTTGACAAATTAAGCAACTATAACCGAATAAATAACTAACTGACGCCCGGCTCCTTGTAGCAAGAACTCATAAATAAATGTACGTATTAGACGCCAGTTGTGTCGGAAATTTGTTTTAAACCCATTTTATCAAGTTGGGAGTAGAATCCTTTTTTGTATTCAAAAAAGCTAACTATATAAAATGCAATTGTTCAAAGTGTTAGTCTTAAAGGTTTTTTTAAAAAAAGATTTAGCAATAAAAAAGAAGTATAGAATTGAATCACTTTTGCGTGTGTGGATGATGATACCGAGTTTAGCAATAAAAAGAGCGTCTGGAGTTTCTTTGAAGATTTGATTGAAGATTTTTTTTCTAAAGATCTGTCGTTAGCAATCAACTTTTATTCTTTTGGAATATATAGTAGGTAGATAGATAGATAGATAGGTAGGTGCGTGTACACTTCTTGTGTTCGTATGCCATGTTTCAAAGGAGAAATTTATTACCGTGACATTTCATTGAAGCAAAAAACAGGAAAATGCTCTTAAAACATTATTAGTGCGAGTGGAATGATATGCGATTGAGGAGGACTTTTATTGAAAAGAGGAATAATAAAAAAAAGGCTTCCTTTTTTTTTTTTTGAAAATATAGCCATAACTGGATGAATCACAAAATAAAAAAATCTCTGTAAAAAACTCGTTTGGAAATGAAAAATGGCTTATTTATAGAGAGGAGAGAGAGAGAATACGCCATGAATACTGTTTGCGCGCGAAATGGCCATATGGGGTATGGGAGAATTTATAGTATATTTAGGATATACGGCAACATATGGCACGCGTGCCTAGTTTGCCAATACAAAATGGCACACACGCACATCTGTTGGGCAAAGAAAAAATGTACATTTTGATTATGGCGATATAAATTTAGAAAAATACTAATGAATCCACTTGATCTTTTTTTTTTTTTTTTTTTTAAAAAAAAACCTTTTATTATTTAAAAAAAAAAAAATTTTTTAAATTTTATTATAAATAAAATCATAATTGTATTTACGAGAAATATCCCCAAAATTAACATATTTTTAAAATGAAAAGATTTATTAAATATATCGCGGGCAGTTGTCAAGGGGCAATGATCTTAGGGGCTAATTGTCCAATTAGCGAAAATGTAAAAACATTTTGCATTATAGAGCAAATGACGCCTTACTACTAATCATAAGAAAAGGAATTTATTCGAGTTAGATATTAAAAAATCTAAAATCTTTCTAAAATCGTATGCACCATTTTGGGGTTGGGGCTGATTCCAGATAATGATGATGAATCTGATCAGTTGCGAAGCTCTAAGTTTATAATGCCGACCGGCGCATATGGTAATTTTGTCGCGTCTCAAAATTTAAAATAACACTTCAAACCGCTCAAAAAAAGTATTACCAATGTCGGATCCAGAGAGGAGGAGGGGGCATCTGAGCGTAGCCCCCACTATGAAGAATGGCTACAGAAATTCCCCTTATTGATTTTGCTCTTTTCAAAAGCATCAAGACTTGTATGGTACTATTTTACTAGTATTTTTAAAGTTGGCCCCACCTGGTATGGTCAATTTTCTGGATTCGCCACTGATTATTATTACTATTTAAGTCTAAAAAATGGGGGCGTGAGAAAGGTTGGTTAGGTACTGGGCTTCGATAACTCAAGGTCTTGGGTTCGATCCTGCATCAAGCCTACTTTCCCATAGTTCGATACAAGCGGTGCAAATTGTGCCTTTTCGATGAAAACACCCCACAAAAAAACAAACAAAAAAAAGAATATTTTGCTTACATTTTATACAAATAAATTCTACCCCCGGGGCGGACCACCCCGCTACTGATTCTGATTCTCTGAATATTTCAACTGTAATTTAGATTTGGATTCCCAAAACATGATTCCAAATTTGATTAGAAAAAAACATCGGCAGATGGCCTTGTGGTAGGAGCGTAGAGTAATGATCAAGATGGTCAGGGTTCGATTCCCAATCCTGACTATCATTACCATATAGTCCAGGTATGGAAGATCCGCCAATTAAAAAACGTATTTGTAGATATTTACAAACGAGCTTAGCTAGCTGACAAAAGACGGATTACTTTCGTTTCTAGTAACCTAATGGACCATATGTGCTGATGGATTCGCTAAAATATGCAGACAATTGTTGTTTGTCAGAGCTGTCAAACACTGAAATTGAGGTTTTCTCGACTTCTCGCTATAGGAATGAAAGAATTCCTCTTCTTTTTTCTCTGTAGGCGAATTATGGTCTAATTAGATTGGTTGTCTCAATAAGGAATGAATTGTTAGATTGATTACGCTGATTAAAATGTTTAAAATTAACTGAAATTATTGTGAAAATCTGATTTGTGTGATTCTCTCCGTCTGATTTTCGTTCTAATTTTGGTTTTTTTTAAAAAAGAAAGAAGTTATTATGATCCTGATTACGATTCTGAGAATTTCTGTGATTCTGATTATAATCACAATCGACCCCAACGCTAGTGATACACAGTTGAGAGCGCTGAATTAAATACAGTATTAGAATTCTTATAAGGGAGAAACTTGTTCAAAATTTGGCAGTGGAAACATATGTGAATCCAAATCTCCGGGCTTTTCGTTTAGACGGCCACACCAAGTAATCAACATTTCATCTGCCTTTTATAGTTATAACTTAATAAATAAATATAATTTACTTAATTAAAAATGGTGATTACTTGATGTTGGCCGTCTAAAGGAAAAGACACCAAATCTCTAATAAAAAACATTAAAAATTGAAGAAAAAAAATTGGAAATATTTTTTTGGAGAAACTTGTTTAAAATTTGGCAGTAGAAACATATGTATAAAAAACGTTAAAATTGGAAAAAAAATTAAAAAAAATTTTTGAAATAAAAATTGAAAATTGTTTTCAAAAAATGAAAAAAGGTGACTTTTCCTTCATAACGAGTCAAACGCATCCAAAGAATGAGTGATCTGATGAGCATAAAAAACAATTAAACTTAAACCGTAAGGGGGAGAATTAAAGCTGAACTTTCTTACATGCTTGATTTACCAAAAAAGCTATCAATAGACATATTGATTGATCTTTGCATAAAAATTGAAATGGGAGGTATATTTTTTTTCGACAAAAGTTCTCTTCAATTCATAAAATCCTTATCTAGCAGAGAACATCATGTGATGGATGAAGCAATGGGCGTTACCAAGAGAAAATGAAATAAAATGAAGTTCCATATTAAAATTTCAAAGTGCATTTTAAGAAGTGAAGAACATTTCATCAAGATGCCTAAAAAAGAAAGCAACCATGATGTAAACCAAATCCGAATCTTCTCATCTTTGAAGATCTAATCTCGTGCGAGAAGATCATAAATCACTCAAAGAAAGTATGCAATCTAGGTTTATCGAGTGTAGTGTGTGCGTGTGTGTGAATAACACAATCTTCTACCTACATTGATTATTATTGAAAATAAAGTTTTCGTCCTCATTTTTAATGTAGAATTTGATAGGAAATAGTTTTTTGAACTGTGATAATCAATAAAAAAAAAAGCAAAGCAGCATTCCATTACTATCCGGGGGTGTCAATCAAAAAATTTTCTAAAGTAATTTTTTTGATTGGCGTGACCGGATAGTAACGTATTGCCCAGAAGTAAAAACTTTCGGGAATTCAAAAGATCTCTGCAATCATGCAAAAGAAAGTTGTAAACCTTTTACATTCTGACGTCTCAACAATCTCTGACGTTTCAAAACGATAAAAACGTGTCAAACCAAAATATATTTTATAAAGAAAATATCTAGCAGAGAACATCATGTGATGGATGAAGCAGTGGGCGTTGCCAAGAGAAAAGGAGATAAATTCTAACTCTGATTAGTAAAAAACATCGGCGACGGCCTTGTGGTAGGAGCGTAGAGTATTGATCCAGATGGTCTGGGTTCGATTCCCTATGGAAGGATTATTCTTCCCTATCAAATAATAAATAAGAAGAGATCTCGCTTTTGGGAGAAAAATCCTTCAAGGCTCGGATCAAGAAATGAAAAGGACGAACAAGTAAAGAAGAGGTATACGTCTAAAAGTAAAATGAGGAATTGTGAGTAGTGCAAAATTTTTTTAAACTAAACATAAGGTTATCTCATTCGGTTGATAAAAAATTTTCTTGAAAGTTTTCTTTCGTTTTTTGCATGCGAAAATTTTTCCGTTTATCATGAGGAATTAGCGTACAGTAAAACTATTTTTTTTCCATAAAAATCCTCAATACTGGTTTCTTTATTTTTCAGAGTTTGTGGTTATAAACCCTAACTGAAAAATTGAGACCCCTCCACCCAACCACTCTCACCACGAAAACTTTTTTATGGAAAAAAACGAAAATTTTTTATTTGTAGTACTTATTACTGAAATCATAAAATATGCAGAAAAGCATCATTTAAGTCCAAAATATTTCGATTTTGAAAAAAAGCTAAAATCCCCACAGACCTCTTTTTGGCATGTCACTGATCTCTCTCCTGTCATAAAATTTTTAATGTAGCCAATTAAAATTACTTTAAAAATCACTCACCAATTGAAATTAAGGCCTGGCTAGTAAGGGAGCAAGGCTTTTCAGGAAGAAAGAGTAAGATCAAGGAGTAAAGAGCTATATCGGTTACTCCTTTTCTATTTATATTGATTGATTGATTGATCGATTGAACTGGCCCGATTTGATTTAATATTTTATTGGTTATTTATTTATTGGTTATTCGCTTAGTTGGATACTTTTGTTTTAAAATGTTGCTTGATGATTCCTAAGACGATGAGGACGCCATTTTTCACCCCAAAAAAGGAGTAAGAATACTTGTAATTTTTCCACTACTTCTCATCCCTGATTAAAATTTTGGCATTGATAAGAATCAAAATTAACTTTTAAAAGTATGCACCCGAAAGAATCAAATCTTTGAAATTCAAGGTCAGCAAGCGCTAGCGGCTACCCGTGAATGAATGCAGTTCTTCTTTTATTAATTCAGAAAATCAAAACACTTACGAAACACTTTTTTCTTCACTCTGTGCAGCAACGGCGGAAGAGAAAAGGAAGGAAGGAAGAAAGGCAGGCGAGAACGGGAAGGAAGGTGCGAATTTGCAAAAGGGAGCAAGTATGTGTGAGTAGAGAATGAAGTTTGCAAAACACACTTTTAATACCAATAATAATAATAATCATCATGATACGTACACACGACGAATGAAGTGACACGACAGGCGGAATACAAAATTTTGGCATGAAACCAAGGAATAATAACAAAATTCTTCGTTTGACACCACCACCATCACAGCACAAGTGGTGTTCGTTCGTTTTCTCATCATCACAACTTTGTTCCAGGAGTGTTGTAGAGTAGAGAGTAGAGAGAGTGTAAGAACACATTGCAGCAGCAGCAACAGCACACAGCAGCCAATTAATAATATTATTACTACGTGGTGTAAATAACTAATTTCCATGTAAATATTTTCCATTCTACTACTACTACTACTATTACTACTGAAAAGGCCTTGACAGACAGAAAGGCAGTGAGTGAGTGATGATAAGAATGTCAACAATGAAGGGGGAAAGAGAGAAAGACCGCTCTGGCTCGTTCAAATCCATCTCAAAGGCTTTTTATGTGAAAAACACCCTCTTCTTCCTCACCCTTGTGAAAGGAAAAGACATCTCAAGCCACGCTTTGCAGAGAACCTTGACAAAGCACAAAAGATCACAAAGTTGCTGAGATAATAACGCATTTCTCCTCGTGAAAAGAAATCCTATTCTTAAGCAGTCTTGTGCGGTGAAAGTTTCCTTTTTGTTCACAAATCGTTGAACGCAATCTCAGATTCTTCGCGTAAAAGAGCATTTCACAAATGTTGTTAGCTAATTTTGGCTGTTTTTCGAAATCACCTCTTGACAACTCATTATTAGTGTCTTCTATCAAATCTCTTGCCTATTGTTGACATCATCTGTAAGGGATTCCTAATGAATCTCCAAAGGGTCCAAAATTTTTTAGGAAATTTGAAATCCATCAGACTAAACTGATACCATTTTGATGGTAATTGAAAAACTGCGTCAATCAAAATAAAAAATTTTAATTTTTTAAAAAAATTGTATAACTTAGGATCTATATTATATGCTGCCTTGAAAATTTATAATAATGTACAATTTTGAAAGCATACCACTTTTTATATTTAATTTTTTTTCAATAATCATGGCAACTTTTTAGAAAATGTCAATCAAAATTATTATTTTTTTTTAATTTTCTTTTCAAGATTAGTGTGAGAGAAGGAAGCAACCTGTAAACTAATTGAAAAGAGAACGTGTGATCAAAAAGAAATACTTGAAAAATATGCATCTTGACTAAATGGAAGATCTACCATGTTCTAATGAACTAGGAAGTGGCGTAATGATAATAATAATATTGGGTGCTTCAAAAAAGAAGTTCCTCTTTTACAAATAAAAAATCTTTAAATCGATTGCTTATCATCTAGGACAGGGGTCCCCGAAGTTCTTTCAAAAAGAGCCTCTTAATACCTAAAAGAATGTTAATCGCGGGCCGAATAAATACTTTTTTGATACCTATCACACTAAAGGCCTACAAAGCATAGACAGGCAGACAAACGGTATATTTATTGAAGCGTAAAAACAAAAACATATGTTTAAAAAAAAAGAATAAAGTAGAAAGAATAAAGTTAATGAGATTTATGAAACTGGTGTTTGTCTTTCAAAATACTGTTAATGTCATCTTTCAAATTGGCACATCCAATCATAAGAATTGCCTCCAAGTGGTCGTTACTCGTCAGTTGTTAACCTTGTTGGATGCGCTGACTTCACACATACTTCATTTCCGAAAAAGTTTGCTCACATTTGTACGTTGTTCCAAAAACTGAAGCCAAGCTGACGCAAACTTTTTTAAATAAAAAAAAACGCATCATCAGAGAAGATCTTCTCTATGCTTCCCTTTCAACAAAGTAGAAGCCTGTACATCGATTAGCTCAAGTAGTAGATTTGCTGGCATGTTGTCAATCTCACAGTCAAAAGGATTTTCAAACAGAAGAATGACATTTTTTATTTTGTCAAGATCAGCAAATCGCTAGGAAAAGTTTGGATGTAAGTTATAAAGAATGTTTTTGTGAAATTCGAGATCTCTTGAAAATTCGGAAAATGAGAGAAGTTTCGCTTTTCAAATTGTGCTTTAAAAAACAATGACAATTTTCTTCGAAATGCTGTTATAATTTTGTATAAATCACAGATGAGGTTATTTCGTTTCTGGGACTTTAACTTTAAATCATTCATGTAATTTGTGATGTCAGTCAAAAATGGCAATTTTGATAACCATGAAGAATCTGAAAATTATGCATTTATTTTTTTTTCAGTTAAAATATTTTTTTATTTCTTTTCGAAGTTTATGAAAACGAGATGGGAGTTTAGCCATCTTACTGCTGTGTGGTAAGACAAATCATAAAAATCAGAATCAAGTTCTTCAAGAAAAGCTTGAAACTGTGGATGAATGCGCGCGTGACTTCTGATATAGTTGACGACACTTGTGATTGTATTAAGCACACAAGATATATCCAATTGCTTTGCACAGAGTGCTGGCTGGTGTATAATGCAGTGTATGAAAAGAGCTGTTGGACAATGAAGATCTTCCAATTTGGTCTGGATGCGGTTCCTGCCATATTTGGGCCACCATCAACCGTGACGCACCGAAGCCGATGCCATTGAAGATCATAGCCATTTCTTCAATTATTTGAAAGTTGTGATTGACACCACCACGAACATATGTAAGAAGCTTAGACGTGCTAGAGAGATCAATAGACTCATCAATTGCAATTGAATACCACAAAAAGTTTTTTAGCTTTCTAGTGTAATTGAAAGTGTATGTTTTCTGTAAGTTCTTAGCACAACTGAACTAACTGGCTGAAAGGCTGATATTTGCAAACAAAGTTGCTTTTTCAGGGCACAAGTCATTTCCTGCTTCCATTACGCACTCCTTTATGAAGTTAGCACCAGTAAATGGTTTTCCACGCTCTGGTAACTTGTTCACTATGGCATAACTTACTCAAGTGATGATAGATTCGTTTTCAACAAACTTCTTAGTGAAGAAACTTCTCTGAAACTCCAAATTAGATTTCAAAGACTCATTTTTTTTCAGAACGCTGTTTTCCATGAAGTTTTGAGTGTGTTGAAAGATGCTTGGTTGCGCAGTGATGACGAATATTGTATTCATTTAAAACCGCAACACTTTCATTGCATATCAAGCAAATGGCTTTTCAATCATTTGTTCTCTCAAAAAAGTACTTTTCTTGCCAACTTTTATTAAAGATACGGCAATCCTTATCAACTTTTCTTTTTTTAGAAGCCATGTGTAAAAATGAAAATAGAAAACTTTGATTTAACGTTGTTTGGAGAGTTTTTTGTTTTAACAAACGTCACATTTAGTTTTTTCTGCAAAAAATAAGGATTCTATATTGGTATAAAAGTTTTAAATTAAAGTTAATTTTCTTTGGGTTTAATTTTTTTTGGTTTGTTCATTTGAATCATACTTTTTCAAATTAAAATTTACAAAAAGAAAAAAATTAAATTTTACTTTATAAAAAAGTGTTTTATCAAAATTTGAATAAATTAAAGTTATTAGTTTGCTATAAATTCATAAAAAAAAATCTTCATTTTGGTGTTTTTTATAAGTAAAAAAAACTGGGAGACCAATTAATCTAAAATAAAGTATGAAGTAATCTTATTTAAAACTCCGTAGAATAAGGAGAGCTTTAAACTTATGAATATTTAAAATATGTGATTAGACATCCTATAAATTTAAAATATAAAAATCTTCATTTTAGTGTTTTTTTTTGTTTTTTTTTTTATGTATAAGTTGCTAACAAATAATTAAAAAAAATACTATTCAAAAAGCACTAGTGTGACTTACAAATTAGTATGAAAAATGTTATAACTGTGAAATGAAAAATGTAATTGCAAACATGCATATAAAACATATATATTAAAAATGCAATTTTTCTAGTTTAAAAAAAAAATTATTTCAAAAGTTCATTTTTTCATTTTTTTTTTTTTAATTTATTAGGTAAAAATATAAAAATTAATTAAAGATAAACTTACAAGGAATAAAATGGCTGGATCAAAAGATAAAAAATACTATTACTTTTCAAAAACACTAAATAAAATCAGAATGCAAAAGACGTATTTATATACTTATAAAAATAGCATAAAACGTCAGTAAAACGCTACTGGTATATATGGCATGCATTTCCTCAAACAATTCCGGTATATCATATTCAATATATATATTATATCCATATGGTTAAACACGTCACAAAAGCAATACTGATATATAATTACAGACAAAAAAGCATTATGCATAATATATGATATAGCACAGTGATAATTACATACAGTATAAAAAATGAACAAATCATCAACAACACTGTTTCTTTTTCACTAATACTCAATGTTGCGTTTTATTCAACATTTGAAAAAATAATATTATTTGACGAAAAATGAAACAACGTTCCAGTAATTGACTGCGGACTGGACAAAAAGATCTCGCGGTCTGGTTCTGGCCCGCGGGTGGTAGTTTGGTGACCCGTGATCTAGGATTACAGCGATCATTTAACTAAGATTTGTAGGAAATCTGAAAATTTAGAACAGGTCAGAGTTACCAAAAATGGCACAGCTGCCAATATGTGGAGATTTAGTCGCTATCAAGATATTTTTTAATTTAAATTGAATTTGTCCATCTTTTTCCTTTTGCGTAAAAGAAATAATTTTTTAGATAAAGAAGGGGGACAACTTTTTGTAATTGAAAAATGAACATCACGAATGATTCATCAGAAAAAAAGCCTTTGAACTGCGATTGGTTGACAAATATTCAGGCCTAATAAATACTAATAATAAAATAAATGATACTGATAAAAAAAACCTAAGATCATCAAGAAGATTCTTTAATCAGAATGCTTTGAGAGAGGAAAAAATCTGTTCAAATAAATCCTTAAAAAAGTTTTTTCAAACACACATTGAAGAAAATAAATTTTTAATGAAAAAAGCTACCGAGAAAGGATCATTATAGAATGAATAGCAAAATTACATACTGTAAAGTATAGAAGATATGACGTCGGGACTACGAACCGATAACGAATTTGTAGCCAGAAAGATGGAGGTCATATCGAGATTTTGTTTATTAAATAAATTAAGCAAATAATTAGCAGAGAAATACTGCAAGTAGAATTTATTTTGAAGTTTATATATTTGATATTGATTTACAGGTTTTATTGATTTCAAAAAAATGAACATCATCACCATTAAATTCTACATACTTGAAAAGGGGTTAAAAAACCTTATATAATTGCTTAGATAAAAAGTTTCTTTTTGAGATGAGCTTTCAAATATAAATCAATTTTTTGACAGGTTTGGTTTAAAAAAATGGACATCACCACTAATGAGTACTGTTTAAAAGTACATAATTTTATTTTTATAGCAATTTGAAGGTACTTTCAGTTTCTTATTAATTCTAGCTTGGCCAATTGCTCTTAAAAATCCTCTCGTCTCAAAAAAAGATCGTATGAAGCAGCTTTTAAATGAAAAGTGATGGAATCATCCAAGGAAAACACAATTCGATATCGCTACCAAAATGGCAAGAGATTGGAAGAAACAAGAGGATATTTTTAAGGAATCTGCTCCTAAAGAATGGACAGTGAGAAGCGGCATAGCGCATCGGCCTGTTTTGGAAGAAAATATTTGACATATGATGTGAGAGGGACGTCAGAATGGCTATGAAGTCCACACGGAGAACCAAATTCGCATTTTTGCGCTTCATGATTTCGGGAAAATGAAATCAGAATAAGGCAAAGGGTTTTAAAAGACACAAAAGCATGATGGTGTGTGTGTGCGCTATCGATTCATGAAAAGAAATGATGAGGCGAAAAACTAAAATTGCACAAAAGCTGTTAGAGGAGCAGCTCGGAAGCAAAATTTGCCCATTTCCAAAGATAAAATCAACGCAAAAAGCCGAACTACCTTCTCTCAAACATCGGAAACATGGATGAAACATCGATGTATTTTGATATGGTTGGAAATCGAACTAAAGGTGAATAAATCCATTCTACTGAAAACTACAGGACACGAGAAAACTCGATTTACTGATGTATTAGCTGGCTTGCATGGCAGATGGGACGGAATTGCAACATATGGTCATTTTCAAGGGAAAGTCGATGCCGAAACGTTCTTTTCCCAAAGGAGTTTTTGTCCATGTTAATGCTAGAGGATGGATGAAGAGGCAATCAAGCTATGGATTCAAAATGTTTGGAATAGAAGACCAAATGCTTTTAAAAATCCCCATACCTCATTAGTATGGGATATGATTTCAAGACCAATTTGTCTACTGACGCTAAGAGAAGATTTGCGACAAATAGAACTGACTTGGCTACTATTCCTGCAGGATTGAAATCTGTTTCGCAACCTCTAGGCGTGTGTTTAATTAAGCCCTTTTAAGATCATATGCAAGAGCAGTGGAATGAATGGGTATACCCGTGCGGTAAAATCATTCACAAAAGCCTGAAATATGCGTCCTCCTTCACTTCACTTTATACTCTTTGCGAAAAAGCATGGAATACTTTGGGACCTTCAAGGATTGAATATTCTTTCAAGAAATGCTGCATTTCAAAGGCCATGGATGTCACCAAGGACACGCCCATTTGGGAAAATGATGAAGACTACGAAATTAATGTTTCACCATCGAATGAAGAAGATTTTATTTGATGATGATGATGACTTTTTACGGGATTTAAGATTCTCATTGACATCGTTCGAACTTGAGATATCAAATTTAGCGACAAAGCAAAAATTGGCCCTTTTTTGACTGCTCAAAATTTTTTTTCATGGATAGATTTGAAAATATAATTTAAAAAATAAAAAAACAGCAATTAAAAATAAGCTGTCCACACAAAAAAAAGTTCAGTTCGAAAGAGAAAAATGGTTCAGGATTGAGATGATAAATTCAAGTAATCGATATACATATACTATTTACAATATACAGCTTACTAGTTCAATAACTTTATTAAAAATCTTATAAAATATGTCAACTATTGGAATATTCTTTTGTCATGAATGAGGTGAATGAACTCCAACCAATTTTCTTACAATACTTTTCTGTTACTTTACTTTGAAAGTAGTGAAGTTACGAATACAATGTAAGTAAGTAAGTAAATTTATTTGATAATAATAAATGGAAATTTCAATTTGTAAAAACTTTTAAGCACTCATTCGAACATTTGGAAATGAACTTTATGGGAGAAAAACTTCACAATTCGCAAAGGGTCGACCAGAGTAATGTGACCGGGAAATAAGAGAAAAGTTGTGCATATGATGAATGACTTGAGTGACTTCATTTAGAAGCCGCGTGATAACATCCATCAGGTATTTTTGTTACCAAGAATAATAACGGTATGCATTGTTTTGTTACAGTAACTGACCTTTTAAAGTAGTTAGTGTAATCATTTCCCATTTTCAATCAATAAATTTGTAAATAATGTCTTGATTTCATTGATAAATAAATTCATCCTCCTTCTTTAACTTATTTAGCCGTAGTACACGGTGGATCCTTTACAAAGGGGATCCAATAAAATACGAATAACGTCTTTTGGCCACAAAATATCTGATTAAATGCGTGTATCTGAATTTGAAGGATTCTAAGCATGCATCTTCACATTTTATACGAGCAAAAGTTGGCGTAGAAGTGTTATCAAAGAAATTCTGCTAGCTTTTACGCGGAAACAGGCATTTTTGATTGTGGCAAAAGAATAATTTTGATTGGAGCATGATTTTGATTATTTGAAAAAAATCTTTTTTAAGTTCTAAATAGACTTTTTTCACTTTTATTATGTATTTTAGAAAGAGCGTTTAGAATTTAAAAAATAAAAATTAGAAGTAAAAAAAAGATAATTCAAAAGTAAAAATGGTATACATGTACAGTGGAACCTCGGTTATTTTCAAAGAATAGTAACACATAGAAATAATAATTGATAAGTTTTAGTGTTACATAAAAGAGCATTTCAAACTTCTTTCTTCTCATCACACATGAACAACTGGCATCCAATATTTATATAAAACGTACACATGGAATTGATAACACATTTAGACATTATATTATATATATACTAACAGTAGTGCACATAACATATATAATAATCATTCTTGCACAAAACAAATCATACTCTTTCAACTTTTATAATTTTCACTTGCGCTCTCTTTCTTTTTCTCTTAGTAGGTAGGAGCTTATGAAATGACATTTTTTCAAATTTGTATCCCATATTATTTAGATACCGTGCTAATTATGTCTTCTAAAGAAAGTATAAGTGAGGGTGGCATAAAGGAAAGCGAAAAACTAAGAGAGTAGCCCAAGAAGTAAAGATTATGAAAATAATAGTTATGATGAGGAAAATGAAGAAAGAGATGAGGATAGAAATGTTTCAAGTGCTCAAATTGAAGAAATAATTTCAAAATGGAAGAATGAGCTGCCAGACTTTGTAGAAAACGATCACCCAAACACGGTGACTACAAACAGAACAGTAAACATGTTCAATGACGATGTGATGACAAAGATCCGCCAAAAACAACGAACGTTGGAAAAATTTTTAGAGAAAAGGACAGATACTCCGAAGAAAAATCCCATACCTGAGCCGAAAAAACAAAGATTAGTTGTAGAACCAAATGAAAACTGTGATTCCGAAAAACTTACTAAATAAAAGGGCTCTACTTCTGAGTAGTGACTTTGCTCTTTTATTCACTTGTATATACGTTATGAAGAAACTTTTTTTTAATTTTTCCTTTTAGCAAAATAGTGGTACTTTGGTTTTTGACCATGATTGTTTTGTTCAAAGTCCTACATTCATGATCAGTACAGTTGATTTGGTGTTTGAGAGCGGATGATTTCCTTTTACATTAATTCTTATGGAAATAAGTGGTTCGGTATTCGAACACTTTGTAGGAACGAATTGTGGTCGAAAACCGAGGTATCACTGTATAATATATTGATCTAATGAAAATTAATTAAGGTAAATGCTATCAAAGTTTCTTTAGCGACTCTGATTTCTTATAGGCGATGTGAGTATAGAGAAAGGAAGTTCTAAAAAAATGAAGAAAACCCATCCTTATATCAATGCATGTTTAGTGACAAGAATCAAATTTATGCATTACAAGGGAAGCAAGCAAATTCTGCGGAACAAAAAGTGTCAAAAATTAGTACGCGATCTCGGCAAAACCAGAAAAGAAACAGTAGACTGCTAACTCACAAAAGTTTTTTCAAACTCAAACGTATTAACCCTATTAGTGCTGGGCAAAATTTGTCCGCTCAAGTGGTGGGGGGGGGGGGGGCGTAAAGTGCCCCCCCCCCCTATTTTTCTCAGATATTAATAAGTTTTTATAAATATTTTTAATGTTACATATGTATTTCAACTATGCTGAATTCAGTGGTGATATTCATTTTTTATGAAAATCAATCAAACCTGTCAAAAAATTGATTTATATTTGACAGCTCATCTCAAAAAGGAACTTTTTATTTAAATAATTATATAAAGTTTTTTACATATATATACCCATTTTTAAGCATGCGTAATTCAGTGGTGATATTCATTTTTTTTTTTTATAAAAATCAATCAAAACTGTCAAAAAAATTGATTTATTCCAAAAAGAAAGGATCAGTCACGGTTTTTTGAATTAGAGAATTACGTTTAATAGAAAGTATAGGGAGATGATGAAGTTTACCGTGTATGGCATTTTACACACATATACCCATTTTCAAGTAGGCTGTGTTTACTGGTTATATTCCTTTTTTTTTATAAATATTAGTCAAACCTGACAAAATAATTTAAATATGACAGACCATTTTAAAATTAAAATTTTTATTCTTTTAAAGTTTTTTTATACATTTCAAGTATGTAGAATTTAATGGTGATGTTCATTTTTATGAAATCAATAAAACCTGTCAAAAATCGATTAAACCTGTAAATCAATGTCAAATATATAAACATAAAAATAACTTCTACTTGCAGTATTTCTCTGGTAATTATTTTCTTAATTTATTTAATAACCCAACTTTAGGTGTTTAATTCACTCAAAATATTTCATTTTACAGTAACTTATGTAACTCGATAGGACCTCCATCTTTTTGGCTACAAATTCGTTATCGGCTCGTAGTCTCTACCTCATAATATAATTTACAGTATGTAATTTTGGTATTCATTCTATGATGATCCTTTCTTAGTAGCTCTTTTTTCATTAGAAATTTATATTCTTCAATGTGTGTTCGAAAATTTTTTTATAAGGATAAAATTACTTTTTTCTCTCTCAAAGCATTCTGATTAAAGAATCTTCTTGATGATCTTAGACTTTTTTATCAGTATCGTGTATTTTATTATCAAGCCTGAATATTTGTCAACCACTCTTATTTCAAAGGATTTTTTTTCATGAATCATTCGTGATGTTGATTGTTCAAAATCTTTTTTGAAGCATCTAATATTATATAATTAAACCACTTTCTAGTTCTGTAGATCTTCCATTTAGTCAAGATACATATTTTTTTAATTATTTGTTTTGATCACATGTTCTCTTTTCAATTAGTTTTCAACTTGGTTCCTTCTCTCATACAAATTTTCAAAAGATTTTATAATACGTTTTATTTTTTTTAATAAATATTTCATACTCAAGATGATTGTAGAAAGTATTATAAGCCAAAATATACAAAAAAAAAAAAGTATATTTTTACTATATACCTAATATGCAGCCATTTTTTGAAATTTTTTTACAGAACTGATTTTCAGGCATACATTACTAATTCAATTGCCACTTCGAGATATTTTTTAACCGTATTATCCAAAATCCAGTACAGAAATAAAATAAGCATAGTCGATTTGGTATAAAACAGATATTTTATTTTTTTTGAAAATATTTTTGAAGACAGTATCTAGAAATAAACCGCAAATCTGATTTAAGCTTTCAGATATTTTAAAACCATAAATGCCAAACCTGAGTCTAAAAATGAAACCAGCATCTTCCATTTGCCATAAAAACAGATATTTTATTTAAATTTCAAAAATATTTCTGTAGACATTAGACGTTAATAGAACATTTGATTGACACTTTCAGACATTTAAAACCTCTAAATGCAAAAAATGATTTCAGATATAAAAATTATCATGGCCGAATTGGTATAAAACATATATTTCACGTAAAATTAGAGAGAATATTTTGGGATATCGTTTTCAGACATAAACCGCAAATTTTATTGACACTAGCAGTAAGACCCCTAAATGCGAAAACTCTGTTCAGAAATGAAATCATCATGATCTATTTGCTATAAAAACAAATTTTAGAACTAAACGCAAATTTAATTGATACTTATATGTATTTTCAAATTCAAACTGCAAAAATTGAGTCCATAAATGAAACTAGCATGGTTGATTTGGTATAAAAACATATATTTCATTGTAAAATTTGAATAAATCTTTTTGGAGACAATTTTAGGAAGTAAACCGCAAATTTGATTAACACTTATAGGTATTTTCACATCCTAAACGTAAAAAATGAGTCCAGAAATGAAAACAGCATGGCTGATTTAGTATAACATATATTTCATTGTAAAATTTGAATGAATGTTTTTGGAGATAATTTTTAGAAGTAAACCGCAAATTTGATTAACACTTATAGGTATTTTCAGATCCTAAACGTAAAAAATTAGTCCAGAAATGAAAACAGCATGACCGATTTAGTATAACATATATATTTTATGTAAAATGTGAAGGAATGTCTTTGGAGATAATTTTCAGAAGTAAACCGCAAATTTGATTAATACTTATAGGTATTTTCAAATCCTAAATGTAAAAAATGAGTCCAGAAATGAAAACAGCATGACCGATTTAGTATAAAAACATATATTTTATGTAAAATTTGAAGGTATATTTTATTAGGTGTATTTTTGATCAATCAAAATTTTGATTGACATTTTCTAAAAAGTAGCCATGATTATTGAAAAAATTAAATACATAAAGTGTTATGCGTTCCAAACTCTATATAATTATAAATTTTCAGGGTATTATATAATATAGAACCTAAGTTATAAGGTTTAGTACAGATAATTTCAAAATTTTGGTGAAAAATTTTAATTTTTTATCTTGATTGACAGTTTTGGATATGAAAGGTCATTCAACTACCATGAAAATGGTTTCAAAAGATGCAGCTAGCGATTTTAAGAAAAGTCACAAAATTTGAAAGGATATGATTCAGCCAATTTTCTACAATTAATTTTTTAGTGAAGGGGGGAGTTTTACGCCTCCAGCACTAATAAGGTTAAAGCGGTATCAAATATAACGCAGGAGACGTTTTCGCTACCGTTTTTTATGGCCATATAACCCGTGTTCCAGTAGATTCGTTATGAAGCGGGTTCGTAGGTTGGACCACGCCATATCCATTATAAAGGATCTCGTGTTGAAACAAAGGTTCTGAATCCGGGTACAGTATCGGTTCTTATATAAAATGAGGATACGAAGAATCAAAAAATTTCGCAGTTCTATCTTTGAGAATTTTTGGATTGAAAAATTTAGTAGAACAAATTAATGTTCATCAAAAATGGAATAAAAAATATTTTCTTTTGAAATTAGATTTAATGAATCCCAGCTTTTAAATTTTTTTAAAAAGATAAAAATATTTTACGCGATTCACAGCTTGAAAAACTTTCCTACCTTCTTGGCAACAAAGCCTACAAATGCACTGAATCAGAACGCTCTTTTTTACTCTCTTTGTTTAAAAAAAAAAAAGAACAAAGCTTTCTTTAATGCTCGAATATTTTTAGGAAGTCATTTTACGAATAATAATTAATTATAATTATTTTAATTTTTGCTTTAAAATGAAAGAATTTTAATGTTTCAACGCTAGGGTCTACTTCAATGACTGAAAAAGGCAGATTTCCTTTCAAAAACAAAGATCCACTTTTCCATGAACTTCGAGATGGCTTCGTCTTTTGAGATTGAGTGTTTCAAAAAAACATTTGCACGTGAACAAGCAACTCCATTTCTTTAAGAAGTTTTTGTGATGGCGAGATTGGAATCAGTAAGAATCTTGTTAGCAATCAAAGAAGACGAATAATAAATCTGAAAGAAATCAGCACGACTTTCACAGATAGCAACTGCATTCAACAAATGAAATCTTAAAAATTTTATTCTCGTAATAAAAAAATGTTTACAAAAACTTCTTTGTTCAACGAGCCAGAAAGAGGAAGACATTAAAATGTAAGAATGTGCGTAAAAGTGAAAATCAGTTTTTTTTTTTAAAAATTTCATATCCTTCATAAACACACTCTTTCGATTCGTCGATAGGAGTGATGAATTAGTTTGTGTCGAGTTTCTTCCAAGAACAAGAATTTGAATTTTCAGGAGAATGGTAACATTTTTTCAAGGAACATACCTCTTCTTTTGACAGAAGGAGGATTGGGTTCAGAGTTTCCCGCCAAGCTAAAACCATAGCCACAGAAAGCAGAGATAGTAAAACTTTAGGACAGGCTGGTAGTAGCATGTATTGATTAATTCGCTTCGGTAAAACCCGCTAAATTTTCAAGAATCGGCAAAAACTAAAAAATAGAGCTATTCCTTATTTCCGTCAAAATTGAAATCTATGAAATCATCATTCATCAGGAAAGTTATTTTCTTTATAAAAATAAATAATGCTTTTTTAAAGTTTTTTTTTCATTTTTTTCCTTTGCTAAGGTCCAAATAAAAATGTTGACCACGTCACTGTACATATGTTTATTTATAACGAGTACATCTGGTCTCATCCAGAGATTCATGACATTTTCTTACAAGAGTTGAAAAAGTATAGTTCCATTCGAGTAAACAAAATTTTTAAAAATCTAACTCTGACGAAAATTATCCGGTTTATTCCTTTTTGGATTTTTTCCAATTTTTTTAAAAAAAATTTAGAGTATGTATATTTTTTAAACTTTTTTTCCCATAGTGTGAAAAGATGAGTTTTTACGTAGAAGTACCAAAAATGTTATTAAATTTGAAAAATATGAAACTTAGTTCCCGCACCCAACGTTAACTAATTTTAATTATATGAGAAATATAAATCAGTTTATTCAAACTAATTAGCAATTTCATTGGTCAATAAAAATCGTTTGTTTAAATTTTCTGAACTCAACAGGTTGGTTAGTAATAGGAATGTCAATCTTTGGTACCCTTCTGTACCCCAAAATTTCTGAATACTTAGTAGAGCTTTAGGGTAATTTTCTAGATAAAACTTTAGCTTGGTTATCATTTTTCCATTTTTGGTCATCGAACCAACAGTCAGCCCATTCATTTGAAATAAATTGACAAATACTTTCTTTCCCCATGAATTAATATAAATGCAAGCAAAGCATACATTGCTCTCGAATTCCAGCGAGCGTTACTTCTATTGGGTAAATTTGTGGGCAAAACAAACGAAGACAAAATCCCATTAGATTGAAAATTGTTAAAACCTTTTGTTAAAATGTATAGCTGTTTCATGTCTTTTCTCCAAATTATTGGGTAGTCAACTGTCAATGCAGGTAAATTAGCTGAGAGGTCATTTTTTTTAAGCATCTCATAATTTTTTGTTAAATTTTCGATGAAGTCTTATTCAAAATTAGGAGATGAAGACTTTGAATTAAAATGACGACTTTTTTTTACCAGTATTGACACTTGTTGTGTCTGTAATGATCATTTTAATACAATGCCATAAATTAAATTCATCTAAAAGACGTATTAAACCATTTGCTATTTCAATTGCTTTACCATTCATCAGTTCTAAAACACCTGGTTTGATTTCTTCCTTGCTATTTTTGAGTAAAACAACCTGATATTCTATCTTTTTAATAATTCTTCCGTCAAATTGCAAGCACCAATTTGTTTTTATTACGTTCATTTTTAAGTTAGCAACAACTCTATCAGCTTCTCTATATGCAGCTCGATTAATTGCAGATTGAGAGGGAGACGGTAATATTACTCCATCACAAGAAAGTTGTTTGCAAACTATCTTGGCTTTTCTTGAAGATAAACCTTTTTTGAGTAAAGAAACAGCGCTTTTTATGTTTTGTTTTTTTTAAACGTTTATCATTTGATCGTGGTGAAGATTCAGGAAACCAGCCAACGCCTTCTTCATTTACAAAATCAGAATCACTTTCTGATGTCAAAAATTTTTCGTGTTCTTCAGCTTTTTCTACATCATCTTTTTTGATAAGGTATCGTTTTGATGGATGGAGAGGTAATAAAGTTTGACTTACATAACCCCTCTTCCCATTCGAAGAAACTTGAAGCTGATATAATTTTTTTTCTTCACTTGATGGCCAAATACCATCAAACTTAGTGATATCAAACAATTTATCAAAGCCATATTTTCTTTTTCTTTTTAAATTATTTTCTCTTTCGATAAACAAATGTTTTAACTTTCTTTCTATTGTTTGTAAAGATAAAATAGGAAAATTCAGCCTATTAGTCCAAAGTTTTATTAATTCTGTCGAAATTATGGTAATTCTAGATTTTTTTCCTTTATTTCAGCTGAAAGGGCAAGATAGCGCCCGATTATTGTTCTGCATGTCGGCATTTTATTCAAACATATAAGTTCTTTTTCCACAATGGGAAAATCAGGACGTCTTTTGAAAGTAGATTTATCAAAATTAAACAAGTTTTTTCTCCACTTTTCTTTGTTTTTTATTATACTAGTTGCTGATTTTTTTGAAAAGTTAGGAGCCATTTTAAATTTATATTTAATTAAAGATTTTTCTATGAAAAAAATAAAATTATTTTTACAAATATTTAAAATATATACAATATACATACGAGATATAATTTTTTTTATTTTTTAACTAGTTTTAAAATACATTATGTTATAAAACCATATTTGTTGAAATAGTTTATCTTTAAGTGTGGTATCTTGGGATAAAAAATTTTATCTTAAGATTAATTTAATTTTATGTATATAATTTCTCATGTTTTGCTATATTGGGAATGAGAAATTTGAAAAAAAATATTTTTTAGAATATGTCTAGTATATATACATGTACTTTGGAATTAACTAGAAGCAAAATTATATTCTGTTATTAACTAATAGGTTAGAGGAAAGATTAAAGTCCCTGACACATCGGAGAAAACCAAATGTTTGTAAGTTTCAACTTGAAAAATTTTATTTTAAATTAATAAATAAATATTATAATGAAATGATAAAATTAATCATTTTTTTTATTATTAACATTTTTTTTTTGATATTCTACTTTTTTCAATTTATACGATGTTTATGAATTTTAAAGTTTATTAAAAACTAAACTTTTTAAAGTTATATAAAAGCACTTATTTTCTTAAATTTCTATGAAATATGTATAAAAAAAATTTTTTGATCAATAATAATTGATGACATTCCATGTGAAGGCTGGGTAAATGGAGAATGGATAAAATCATTGTATCGATTCAGTCCAAATATACGAAAACATTTTAATGCTAAATTTTATTAGCAATTAAGAATGATAGTGGTGAATTTGTTGAATCGTGTCAATTTCAGTTAAAATTGATTGACAGAATCCATATCCCAAAATAGCAAAGATAAACAGTAACGGTCAATTATATCAAGAGTTAATAAATTGAAGCATACTTTAAAATCCTTCAATAAATATACAATCAATATTAACAAAAAATTCATTTGACATTGATTGACAGATTTGATTGATTTTTATAAAAAAAAAATAAATCAGATAAAAAAATTGTTTAACACTATCATTTTAGGAAAAGAGGTAGCTTGGACGAAAAACTACTCCACGTTACTGATGAATCAAAAAAGGATAGGACTAAATAATAGAGTTTTGCAAAGACAACATTTTTGTCCCTTGTCACATTAAGACATATTTGATAAGTAGGCTGCTTAGAAGGGCAAATATGATTATATTTGAGTTTTTGAAATAAAATGGCCAATTTCTTCATCATTGAATTTCATAACTCTATTTTCACGATCAAAAAGTTCTCTTTGATTTGATTCGACGAATTCATTCATTTTTGATTGGACAAAATTGGAAATGTGCTTGCTTGCTTTTATCCTTAAATTTTAGATTTCGTAAGTTCTCTCTGTATTGTACCCTTTTTCTTCAAATGAGTCTTTCTCACTATTCTTAGGGAAAAGGTATTGGAATAATTGAAACAATTCTGGAATGGATATAACATTATTTTTATTTTTTGCTAAGAAGAAATCGTAGATATATTTTTAGCTACAAATTAAAAATGTACACATTTACACATTTTCGTTCATTCTAAATTCCTTTTCCTTGATATTAATTAGCGCAGTGCTAATCTTCTCCAAAAATTGGCATACATGAAAGACTTTTGTTTTTAAAAGATTTATCGAAGAACTATGCTAATGTTGTGGTTGCTTTTATTCAGCATTGCAGACTGTTAGTGAAGAGAATCCAAGATCAATGAAATATATTGAAATATAAGGAAATTAGGATCCCTCTTGTAAATCTGAAAGTAGTCCTTCTGGTTTTCAAGTGACACTTGAAGTATGATTTTTGTTATGTGTTGTTTTGGCAGAACATGTTCGATGATACTTGAAGATATGAACTTCTTCGTAAATTTTCTCTTTGTCCATATGAGAAAAATAACTAACAGAATCAGGCAGTAGTTTCATGAATTTAGACAAATTCAAATACTTGGAACGATTCATTAAACAGTTTGTAATTTTGTTACTTTTTTAAGGATACATTTACAGAGGATTTAGTGTGACTTCAGTTCAAGTCTTTTGAAATAACTTAAAGTTTGGTGCACGTTGATTTAGGCTTTTGGAAATACGCAAGCCATGTGCCATCTGATTTTACGGACAAAAAAATAAAAATAAAAAAAAACCAAAAATAGATCGTATGAAAGCTAAAAAGCAAACATTGCATCAAGGAACCAAGATCTTGATTTTAGAAGCAAGGAATGGCGTTCCTCAATCACACAGCTTGAGTCCAATATGAGAAAAGAAGATTTGATGCTGGATTGAACCTCAGATCTTATGGCATCGAAGTCATCTGATGTACCGGATAGCAAGAAAGCCTGATATCCGCCTCTTGAAGAGAGCAGGTTTCAGATATCCGATAAGATTTTCCGGTTGGCGGGACGGATATTAACTTCCTCAATACACGCAATTATTAAAGAAAACGTATAATCAAAAGAAAATAACAAAAAAAAATTTTAAATATCCAAATTGGAAATAGAGATGGCTTAAAAATAAGTTCCATTTTTATTATTTTAATTTAAATTAACAAAACTTAAATTACTATTTTATTTACTTTATTTAACTCTACTTTATACTAAAGCAAGGAATTTATTTTTATTCCTTAAAATTTAAGCTTTATTGAATTTTTTAGAAAAGCCAACTTCCCATCTTTTTTTATTTAAACTAAAACTTTCGGATATTTTAATTTTTTTTGAAATTTTTCTGATCTTACCTTCTTTTTCTCTTTTTTTAAGCAGAGTTTCAAACGTACTTGATAATCTTACTATAATAATTATAAATTTTTAAGAATGTTGAGCATAACATTCTTTAAAATGTCCAAAATTAGGAAATGGAGTGAGGGTTATGTGAAATTTGCCTCCACAAATGTTAGTCGTGATGGCATGGACGGTCTTATGACATTTCATCACACGACATTTCATCATAACGACACTTCATCACACGACATTTCATCATAACGACACTTCATCACACGACATTTCATCATATGCATGGGTTGCCCTAACTAAAAACTATAACTAATACTTTTTTACCTGGGTATGATGGGCTTTACCTGGGTATGATGTAGGTAATCTTCTTAAATTTTTATGCCCCTTCTGTTCACCAACACTTCCTTGTTAGTTTATTTCTTTTTGAAAATAACTTTACATTTATTTTCTTTTTCCTTTCTGTTTATTCTCTGTTGCTTAAATCATAAAGTTTTTGCACTTGAAAAATAATTATAATGGAAAACAATACAATTGAATGTTTCTGTAATTTTGGAACAACTTCTAAAGGAAAAGAAACCGTGATATTCAAAAATTGCGAATATTATAAACATCGAGAAAACAAAGATACCTCTATTCGTTGGCGATGTGCAGAGTAACAAAAAAAAGATGTAACACGTTTATTACAACTTTAGGGAAGCGTATGATTTCTTTCCCAAAACCTGAGCATTCCCATTATTTGGAGAGAGAAAAAAACAACGCGAAATTAGCCGTAAATAAAATGAAAATTGCAATGAAAGAAGTTGGAGCAGCTCCTATGATTGTTGCTGGGGAATTTTCCCAAAATGTATCTACTTCATCTATGATGCGAATACCAAAAAAACCAAGTCTGATCCCAACGTTACAACGATTTAAAAAAAGGTTCAATTCGTCATCAGTTTTGCCAACCTCAAAGAATTTTGAAGTTACAGGCAAGTTTCGCAAAATGTTGTTGTATGATTCGGGCGTTGACGACACAGAAAGATTTCTTATATTTGGACATAGTGAAGTTGTATCTTCTTTGTCTCGTGCCAAAGTTTGGATTGCTGATGGAGCATTCAAGGTTGTACCTTCCTTATTTTATCAATTATACACTCTTCATTTTCAATTTGGAGAAGGGCGCAATCCAGCTGGAATGGGTGCTCTTTTAAAGAACAAAAGTAGAAATACTTATAGAAGGTTGATGAACGCAATAAAAGAAATTGCTCCTGGTGCAAATCCTGAACAAATTCTCCTAGATTTTGAAATTGCGGCAATGACGGAATTTCAGAATGCTTTTCCGAACACCGAAATTAAAGGTTGTTTTTTCATCTTTCGCAGAGTGTGTATAAAAAAGCCCTAGCATTGGGAATGAAATCAGAAATGGAAAGTGATACTGAACTAAGCACACTGGTCCTTTCTTTACCTGCACTTTCTTTAGTACCAACAAATTTGGGTTGAAAATGCTTTTGATACTTTAGCAGAGCATATGCCGGGAAATGAAAAAATTAATCAACTTCTAACATACTTCGAAAACACGTATATTAGGGGCAGATATAGAAGCAATGGAGCAGCAAGAAATCCACTTTTTCCTATTGCAAAATGGAATCATTTCCAAAATTGTGTGGAAGGAGTCGCTCGAACTACAAATGCCGTAGAGGGCTGGCATTACTCTTTGCAATTTTTGTTTCAGTGCAGCCACCCAACAATTTGGAATTTCCTAAATGGTATTTGCAAGGACATCGCGTTTCAACGTTTAAACTTAATGCAAGGAATTACTGGTGTTACTCTACCGGCCAATAAGAAATATTTGTCGATCAAAGAGAAGATCAAATGCCTAACTAGTCAATTTGGACAATCTGGTATCATATCATACCTTAGAGCTGTTCAATATTCTGCCTGTAAGTAGTTTGTTTTCAACAATAAAATGTTTTATTTTTCGTTATTATTTTTCTTATTGTTTTTTGAGGTAAATAAAATGATGATACTCTCATTCTTGAAATTTCATGTTTAAATTTAATTGAATAAATGAAATAAAAGAGAAAGAGTTCATGTGTTTTTCATCATTTTTCATTACTGGAGTAAGGTTTTTTTTAGGGATCTACCGATTCCAAATATTACAAACAACTTCAGTTTTGTCAAAGCATTTGACAAAACTAAATTAACATTTTGTTTATTAAAAAACCAATTAGATAACATTTTGTTTATTTAATATAAATTTTAGAGAAAAATATTGTTTTAGATTCAAATAAATAAATATTAATATTTTTTAAGTTAATACAAAAATAGAATTTTTATTTTTAATGAAAAATACTGTTAGTTTTTTTTTTTATAAAATTCACAGTTTTATGTCATGAAATGTTGTATGATGAAATGTCGCGTGATGAAGTGTCGTGTGATGAAATGTCGTAGCACCGGCTTGGACACTGTCTGCACTGCTCGGGAGTTATGTCTAATGCCTCACTACGTCCTTCCAAACATTTAAACCATCGTGATAAAATGCGCCCTGAAAGAAAAGAAGACAATAAAAATGCTTTGCGTCCAAAACGATTACGCTTTGATCATGAAGCCACCCTTTCAAAATTGGGATTTCGAACAGAAGAAAAACGTGCTCTTCAATCAAGTTACGAAGTGGCGCATCACACCATTTCTTAGGACATCATAAAACCATGTGTAGAAAAATTGGTGGAGTTGATGTTTGGACTGGAAGGAAAACAAAGATACATCAAGTTCCGCTTTTCAATGATACAATTAGAGTGAATGAAAAATTGAAGACATGGCTGCCGATGTGTGCCGTCAGGTTTGCTCTGAAATCAAGCAAAGCAGGTTTCATGCTAGCCTTCAATTGGATGAGACTACCGACATTGCCTTGTAGAGCCAGTTGATTGGTTCCCTTTGTTCGCTACGAGAGAAAGGGAGAGACTAAAGACAAATTTTTTTCTGTAATACACTAGCAGCCACAACAAAAGCGACAGATATTAAAGGTATATTGTGGACCCATTTTTAAGCACGTTTATACTGATGATGCCTCAGCAATGATTGACGTTAGAGGAGGGTGTGTCACGCTCAAGAAGAACAAATGGCACCATATGACTTCTTCTATTGCTTCAAGAACTCTTCCGCGTCGTGTGTTGGAAGTTGTAGGCATGGCACTTAAAGTAATTAATTTCATTCGTTCAAAAGCTAAAAACCATCGACTCTTTCAACTTCTGGGAAGTGAAGGGCGAGCAAAACATCTTGGACTTCTGTATTACACTAAAGTTCGTTGGATATCGAGAAGAAGATGCCCATCTCGGCTATATGAACTTAGAGCTGAGGTAAAAACTTTTTTGCAAGACAGAAATGAAGAATTTGTCATATTGCTTGCTTACTTAGCCGAAATATTCGGTCGACTAAACGAAATGAATCAATCTTCACAATGTCCCGATGTAAAAAGTCAGTGACGTTCAAGACAAACTTGCTGGATTGTCTGCCAGAATGGAAGTCTGGTTGACAAGAATCAAGGCCATGCTTCATTTCCTCTCTTGGATGATCAGTTAGAGATTCTAAGAATTAAGCGACCTGTTGGCGTTAAAGATTTCATCACTGAACATCTTGAAAATCTTTCCCCTGAGTTTTCATTGTATATTGATGATGCACCGTTGGATGTTTCATGGTACCAAAATCGGATCAACATTAAAATTGAACATACGGAGGAAGAAGCTGAAGAGATAGCGGAATTTAAGGCTTCAGAAGCAATGAAGCTGCTTTTCGACAATAAAGATCTTTCCAGCTTCTGGCTCTCTATTCAGATTGAGTGTCCAATACTCAGCGAAAAAGTTTTCCCTGATCCTTATCTATTTTGTCAGAACATAACTTTACGAATCTGAATCTTCTAATCTTGGGAGCATTAAAACGGAGTCTAGAAATCGCCTTGATGTTGGAAGTGATATTCGCCGTGCTATGTCTAAAAGGGAGCCAGGCATAATACGCCTTGCTGGACAAGCCCAAGAGTAAGTCTCTCATTAAATATTTTGTTTGCTTTTTTTATTTTGCCTTTTGAAACTAGATAAATAAATTTTTTGAAATAAAGTTTTTATCTTTTAGGGGCCACGGGTCATCAAAGATTGAGAAAGGCTGCTTTAGGGGGTCTAGTCACTTCGAATCAATCACTTTTACCAACTCATCCTAAGTTGAAAATATACCGTAAACTTGTGTTTTTTCACTAACGTGGATACTCAACAACCCAATTGTAAGCTATTATTTTCAGGAACATATCTAGTAGGGGGGATAATCCACGCCATAACTTTAAAAACATTGAACTTCAAAAATTAACTAAAAATAAAGAAATAAAATTTAATTAATGAAAATGAACGAATAGATTAATCTTGGGATTAATCTTCTTGGGTTAAATTCTATTCTTGGGTAAATCTTCTTGGATCAAATTCTGTCTACGTAAATAACTAGCATCCCAGTTTATAATCAATTAATTCTTGTAAAAAAGGACGGAAGTGTTTAATGTATGTGAGATTAGATTTTAAAATATCGATGAAAGAGGAATAGTGCTTAGTTATGCGCATACGCAATTTGTTACGGTGAGGTGGGTTAGATACTGGACTTCGATAACTCAAGGTCTTGGGTTCGATCCCCCATCAAACCTCCTTCCTTCATAGTTCGGTACAAGCGGTGCAAGTGTGCCTTAAAACACCCCACCGTACCCCAACCCTTACGCTGCTCGACGATACAATAAAAGTGGAATTGTATCACTGACATCTGTGATGTAGTCAGGAAAAGGCATTTAAGGAATGAATCGTTTATTCATGCAAAAGACCATGTCGACAGATAAAACTTTCAATATAAATTACAATGAACTAGTATATAATATGGCATTAACCTTAAAATAATGAGGAGAAACAAGCGCAGTGAATATTTTTTACACTGTTCTTCCAATATTAGTACTTTTTTGTTACTCTTTAGATGTTCGATGGTGAGAGAGGCGGGATATCATGTGGCCCAAGCTTCCAAGTTTTTTAATTCTTCATCATCAATTGGGACTGAAGTGCTAGCAGACTGGGCTGAAATGAAAAAAAAAACGAAAATTCAAAGACACTAAGGAAACATGTTTAAAATATTTAAAAATTTCTATAAAAAATATTGATTTTTTTTATATATAAAAATATTTTAATTCTATAAATATTTTGAATATTTGTAAATTTAATAAATTTACATGTTAATTTACTTTGCACCGCTTGAGTGTACTTTTGAACAGGGGTGACATATGGTACGTTACGTTTCGAAATTGCGGAACGATACGACGGCTTTTTTATAAAAATAAAAAAAGCTAAGTTCGCTACAATTTCCATCTTTGGTACGTTTTATTTCATCGAACCAATGAGTTATAGGTAGAGTTATCACATTGAAGCGCATTAATTGAGTGATTTCATACTCCATCCAGCCAATAAGCCTTTGTGATTTATTTGCTGCTGCTCACAAACACATGTAATATAATGCAGAAGGTAATCTTTTTTATGTTGCAATAATTGAATTTTGGATAAACTTTTCGCAAATTAGAATTTGTTATTTGCCATTATGTATCGGATTTAAAGTTTGTCAATTATGATAAACAAACTAATATCATTTCAAATTACCTTCATTAAATCGCCTCTTTAAATCAATAATATATCAATCATAAATCAGTATTGTACAAAGGAATATTGGAAGCATTTAACGCGAGGTGAAAAACATCAAACAAATCTTTTTAATCATGTTTGATTACTTTATTATTACGTTTCAATTTTTTTTCTCCAAAATTTCGTTTCGTTTTTAAATATAATATTTTTTATTCGGGTACGATTTTACTATACGAAAAAAAGTGAAGCGTGAGAACACGAAATTTCTCTTCGAACAGTGGCGTAGGGCATCACTGCGTTTGAATCATCTACTTCTTTCAAATAAAGGTTTTAACTTGGGAAAAATATACTCATATCATCATTAGAGAAGTAAATTGAGGTTCAAGGCAATTTGCCACACAAAAACTATTTCTTTTGGGGTAAAATAAAGCGAACTTTTCTAAGGTCTCTGATTCGTCAATTTCGAAAATGCCAATCGATGGAGTCGAGTTTAGTTCATCCTTCGAAGATGTTTAAAGAAAATCTCACTCAATCTGCCATGTTTTTCTTATCAAAGCAATTTTTGTCTTCACACACAAGTCTTTTTATGAAACATTTTTTGGAGATAAGCCAGATGTGGACGACGAAAAAATTTGGCTACTTTTTGAGTGATGAAAATAAGTTTTAAAATTGACAATAGTTTGAACACACTTTCATTTTTGCAAGTAAACCCCGTCTAATTAACTTGATGAAGACATTATTAATTAATAAGCCGCAAAAATGAAACCAATCAATTTTCTCTATATTATTGATTTTTGAGATTCAGCTTTCTTTGAGATCAATTTTTCCGCGAAAACTTTCTAAAATTTCTGTATATATACACAAACAAATGATTTTTTATTAACAAAAAGAAAATATAGTTTTTTTTATATAAAATGAATGCAGAAATGGAAAATGTATTTTGATGAATTTTTGTGGATTGAAATGAAAATTCCCGTTTTCATGCTGGAATTTTGTTTAGAAGCGAAAAACTTCAAAAGTCACGTTAAAGAAAGTTGAATTAATCATTTTTATAGCGAAACACCCTTTCGATTTGCAATCTCATTCACGTTACACAAAATAGGAAAGTATAATTCCTTATGAGGTTTACACTTATTCAATTTTCTTTTTTTTGTGTGTAAAGCTGAACCACAATCAATGTCAGTAAAGTTTACTATGTCAATATTCTTGAAATGTGGACACAAAATTTTTATGAAGAAATCTAGTGGCATATCACAACACGCATCATTTATTTAACTGCCCACATATTTTCACGACACTCAAACCCATTCACTTATGCTCAAAGCCATGCAAAATAGTTAACATACTTACTTTGTGGGGAAACCGTTTAGCAGAAGCTTGGATCTAACTCATTTACATGTATTATATATCATATTATTATTATGAATAGATATATATTATTTCTAGCCATATGTAGAAGCCTTCAAAAAGCCAGCAGTACCTTATGGTGGATTTTTGCGGGTTGGCTGAAATAACACTGGTTTATCGCTGCTGTTGCGAAAGTGTAACAAAATTCTACACTTTTCCGTGGGAGTATTTGCTTTTATGGAAATACTCTCTCAGTCTAAACAAAGCCTTGTTTTGAACTGATAGATTATACTCATATAAACATAGTATAATCTAGGGGCTAATAACAACAACAATGAAAGTAATCCGTTTCATCCCAAAAAACAGATGAGATTAAATAATTTGATATAAAAAACCTTGAGATCAAGAACTCGTACGTGTCAATTAAAATTGACGATCAGATAAAATGGATAAATCCATTTAAGGCCAAGCAAAGCAGACGATATCTAAAAAAACGCAGACGATTTTTATTCAAAGTCATTGAAAAAAGCAGACGAAGATGAAATTACTTATGTTCCAAAATAGGAACATTGGCCGTAAATGGGTTAAGTGTGCTTCTTCGCAATGATTGTTTTTTTAAAAAAGGCTTTAAAAGTCATAAAAGGTAATATTTCATCAAATGGTGATTTATTTATCAAGGGAGGGCAGAATGCGGAAACTCTTTGATCTGATTGGATAAAAAAATTTATGTTCAAATTAGTCAACCAAAAGAAGCCATTTTTTGTATATACCATTATTAATTGTACATGATATTTTTAGTGATGAAGTCGTTTAGCGTTCGTTATAACAAACATCATATGTTTGCTAATCAATTAGATTTTTATTATTTCAGTTGAAAAGCTTTGGATACTCTTTGTGTATATACGCTTTTAGTCGGGACATTTAACATGGCTAGTTCAGAAGTGAACAATTACATTCTACGAAGTTCTGTGTATCGAAACGGGAGAAAACCATGCCGAAGTGAGAGATCCGAGAAATGCCGAGAATAATGAATGCATCCTAAAAGGCGGTAATTATCTTCCGTTAACTGTAGAAGATTTTTGGTGGTCATATAGGTTTTATTTTATTGTATACATTATTGCAATTCACAAAGATATTTTCACGGCTGCGACAAAGTAGGCAAAGTTAATGTCTTCATAGGATTGGTTTTCGCGTTTTATATTGCTGATTGTTTTTAAGTAATCAACATTTTGAATGCTTAGATGCGCTTAAATACCTTTTTAAAAGTAAGCACATATAAAGTTTTTGTGTGAATCTTTTTATAATCTACTTTCATTTGAAGTTTTTATATCCTTCAAAACCTCACTAATTAATAATAAGACTGATACGGATTAGAAATGTGATATTTATTCTTTCAAAACGACAACACAAAATATCATTTGCTCTATATTTGATTTAATGTGACACCCATGAAGAGAGGAGAGAAAAAGATTATAATACTAGTTTCACACAGGTTGATTTCAAACTGATAATCATCAAGAACTACAATGCCACTTTGAATAACATATTTTCACAGCATTTTTTCACGCGGTTGGCCTCTGTCAATAATGGCACACAATCTAAAATTCTTTGGATACACCGCAGCCTCTCTTTCTTTTGCTTTGCAGCAGTTCGTAGCGGATTTTGGTTGATTCAAACACAGTTTTCTACAAGTTGTACTCCAGACTCTTCTCACTCACCTACTTTTTGATGGGTGGTAAAACTTTGGCACCTATTTATATAAAAAAAATTAGAGCTCCATGGAAGGACTAAAGGCTTTGGTAGCGGTACTCTCGAGTGAAGGGTAACTTACTCTACAAGTGTTATTCTTTGCCTTCCCAAAATTTTAGAAGCGTTAACATTAGCGAATTGTCGGTTTTTGTCTGAATTTTAATCTGACTTGATAATGAAAAAGACTTGATCATATTTTAAGAAGAAATAGTTTTCAAATTTTTTCCGAACTTTCACGAGCGGAACTTCGCTTGAGATGCGAATTGGAAAGTGTGAATTGTATGATGTCTAGAGGCATCAAATACTTTAGTTAAAATAAAAATGATATTGTTTTAGAAAAGACGATTTAAATGCTTGCATATTGCTACTTTCAAAATAAGCTGTTCTACTATGCCTTTTCGGAATGAACAATGTTAGAATGAAGATTTCAATAAAGAATCATTCAAAAAGTGGAGTAATCAATAAAAATTTTTTATTCCGCAACATTACGGTTTCAAAACCTTTTTCAAGATTTGTTTTTGCTTACCTCTTCTTAAAGCAGCGATTTCCAACCTTATTTAGCCTTCGCTTAACACCCATATAAACCACCATATGGAACCCATATGTTAAGATCTAATATTTCAGCAGTTTTTCACATTAAATACAAAATTTTACTGCAACAAAATCTTTGCATACATCGAAATTTAGCACGCGATGTTAATAGTTTGTTCCGTGATGCGTGTAAAAAATTGGAATTCCTTTTCCAAGCAACTTTTTGTTCATAACCAAAAAAAAGAATTTGATAGAAATACTTTAGATTAGTAAAAACAAAAATAAAAAATTTTTTTATAAAAAAATAATAAGAATACAAAAAAGTCTAATTGTATTGACATAGTAAGATGAGTGACTACCTACTTTTATTTTAAGCCAAAATTTTAAGGAAATTAAAGTCTATTTACACGTACTGAGATGAATCATGATTCGCAAAATAAAGAACTATGCAAAAATGTTCTATTATATCATAATTGTGTTATAAAATATAATGAATATTAGAGATGTTTGTGATATCCGCGAAAATTTTTACATCCTCTTAACATCTTCATCCGCGGATCATTTAAATTTCAACATCCGCAATCTTCAAACATTTTCCTTTTTACCTATATACCGCAAAGTTTTTCTGGCATTTTTCAATTTTTCATTTATGCAAAATTTTTATGATAAGTACGTCTTTGTGATAACATATGTACCATTGATTCTTCTCTCTAAATTTTTAAGAAGTATAAAACGTGTGTTTGTTTAGAATAATAATTCTGATATCTGATTTTTTCAACCAAAAAAGAGTAATACGTGTAAATGTAATAATTTTTTTGTGACTCTCTTACGGTACCCATATGTGCCACGGCACACCGGTTGAGAACCACTGTCTTAAGGTGTCATTATTAACACTTCTTATATATGTACTTTTTAATTCCTTCTAAAGCTCATTTATATAAATATATATATCAACGTTTCGATTGGCAGTTAAATTTATAGATCATGGGGTGAAGAGACAGACCACTTTGATCGTAGGCCCAGCATTCCCGCTGGATGAATGAAGTGGCTCTCATGAAACGTGTACAACATCTCAAATCGGTGATACAACCACGTGGGGTGTTTGGGACGAAAATAAGTATGCGAACAAACTCTCTAAAAAAACACGTAGACATACTTTTTTGACCGATGGAAGAGGTGGGTGTTGACGGTAGAGCAGATGGAGTCGGTCCAGTCACTTCGAGAAGCTGTTTATCCAACTCTTCCTGTTCTAATTCCTCCAATTCCGCGTTTAGTTCATCCTTCGAAATGAAAAACATATGTGAGACATTGATTATGGCAGAAAATCGAATCCATTATGAAAAAGAGGCGACCCAAAGTGGATTTTATACCAGGATTTCTCCGCTTTATGCATGGACAAGCAAGACCGTCTTCTTAGTCTTCGGGTATTTTCAGATATATTTTATTTTTTATAGAAGCGTATGTTTGAAACTTTTAGAATAGACGCGACAGGCTTAACGCGGGTCAACAACTTGATTGTCATCTCCAAGACCCCAATCTTATACAACGATGGTTTCTTTCCGATATACAAATGATTAGGGAGATAAGCTTCAACTTTCTGTTGATATTTTGCTAGATGTAAGATTTGATATACTACCTCATTCAGGGAGACGATGTTATAAAAGTTATTACCCCATATTTTTGCAATTTGTACAATTTTAAATAATATATTTGTCAACGAAAAATATTCTTTAAAAAATCAAAAAATATTCATTATTTTGAATATCCATGTAGTTATAACAAAAAATTTAAAAGGGCGCCAAAATTAACACACGCAGGGACAGCACTTAGCCACTGACTCCCGAAGAAATGAGGAAGGGAAAGTTCTCGTTTCTCTCGCGATCTCTCTCGCTTTCTGCTTAGTGAAGAATATCGGAGAGTTGATACTTCATCGTAGTCCTGACCAAAACCAATTGGATTTGAGATGGCGTCTGAGATTTCTTTTGCGACATCTTGTTGCTCAGCAACATCATCCATCAAGTCGTGAACTTTATCAACATCCCTGTGAAAAGAAAAAAGAAGTTGCATTTAGTCAGGAATTGTGAAGTCGCGCATTTGAGAAGCTGTCGGAGTCGTAAAACTTATGCATTTTTGTAACTCATCAAAAAAAGCTGAAAAATTCAGTAAAATTGAAGAAAGAACTCTTTTATCCCACAAATGCGTTGTAAAGGAAAAAAGCTCAGTTTATGAGTACAAAGTTTTGGGGAAGTAATTTTGAATCAAAGACTATTGATTCCAATATCGGAGATAAAAGCGATTAAAAAAACAGACCTTAATAATGTTTTTCATGGATACCTTTTCGAAGTGTTTGTCCCTTTGATATTTTGTAGAGAAACAGGGTGGTTCAAAGCACAAAAAGACTTTAAGAAGTGTTTCTCATACCGCAATCGCATTTTTATTATGAATTTTGAATGTTGCAAATTATTGTCAAAGGGCATTTACTGTGTTCATTATATCAACGTCAAAAATGTAATAATGGTTTATACGCAAGCACATGGAGTAGAAAATTAAGGAAGATTCAAATGTAACATATGGGTACGTACATATTTTGATGAGAGTTCTTTAAGGCTTTTGCGGCATATGACATGATCTTCAGAACTTCGGTATTGGTGTTAGCATTTTCCAGGGCGTTTCTTTGATACTCAATCGTTGACAAACTTCCATCAATTTGCTTGAGTTGCTTTTCATATCGATTTTTCCGCTTCAGAGCTTGTAAAGCGACTTAAATCAATCAAGCAATAATGAGTAAGACTACAACAACACGACTGAAAATGAATCAACAATACATTTATGCTTAAGAAAAATATCCTTTCATCTTTTAGCGTTTTTCAGGAACAATGGGAAACGGTGAACACCTTATCTAAAAAATCATTAGATTTAAGTTATACAAAAAATTTTTTGAAAACCAATCGCTAAAAAGGTTAGTAACCCTTTAAGGACCGGAATTTCGGAGACTAGTCTGAACTTCCTTTTCAACAGAATTTCAGGCAAACGATTTTTATTTTTACGTACACCAGTTTGACAGTGATCCTCATAGAGTGAATAAGGAATACAGAGTTGAGTGAATCTACGGCTTTTTACCAAGGCTTCTGATCCAAATTTCGCATCGAGGGAAAAACTCTGAAAAATTTGTAATGTGAGTTACAAAGAATTTTAGTACTGTTTCTTCTTCTGTTGAAAATAAAGGATCTTGGGGTACAGTGGGAGATATTTATGATCCCATAAAAGAGGATATGCCCGGAGAACACAATCATTTTTCCAAATTTAATATTAAATCTTGGATTTTTCAATAGGTTATACGAGGAAATAGGAGAAATTAGTTCAATGGAAGCTCTCTTCATTTTAAAAATTAGAAATGTTTTTGTAACCTTCAATTATTATTTTTAAAAATAATAATCAATGAGTCTTATTTCCTACTCTTAATTTCGAATTGGAATGCGAAAACGACAGAATCACACATTGGATCTGAGAAAAAGAGGACAGGATGTTCGTAAGTTTATATCCGCGGTGTCATCTTAAGATCAGAGCGAGGTCAAAGGGGTTAAGGTCTTCAGAAACGCGATCAAGGATGTCAAGAATTCAACAAAACTGCTCATTCACAACAAAAAGTTTTGTATCTGACGGCTTAAATGAAAAAGAGAAAGATAGACAAGAGGAACGCAAAGGAACACTTGAAAAACTGATAATTTTAAGTTCAATGAAGTGAGAGCTTAGATGTCGATAATATAGAAGTTTTACTCTGAAGAAGCATAGATATTGATATGTTTTGCATCTTGAAATGAATGGGAAAAAGAACGTTGGAAGTGCAATGATTATTACTTCGCAAAAAATAGCTGAAAGATATCCAAAAGAAATATAAAATAGGTACAAAAAAAGTGAAAAGTGTGGAAAGAAGAGTTGAATGTTAATTTTATGAAGAGCAAAGGTTATACCCTAACTAAAAGAAAAAAACACATAACATCAAATTGAGAAGAAAAGGAAGTAAAACCAGCATTTGCGATCGCGTCTTTAAAGTAGCTAACGGCCATAGCGAAACTGGAGCCGCAAATGAGACTCTTCACTGCTAAAAACTGAATTTTCTATTTTTTTGGGATTATATAAGCACAAGGAGAATGGAATTCTATAAAGAAATTTTTTAATTTTTTTTTTCAATAAAAAATTTACATATTAAAAATTATTTTTATTAATTTAAAATTTTATAAAATTTAGCTTTAACAATAGAAAAGCGATGAAATCACATAAAAGCTTTAACTTTTTTTAGAAAAAAATATTTTCAAGGCGCACTTTTTCCAAACATTAAACATTTTAAAGCATTTTTGGTTACATTTAATAAAATTTTGTGAATTCAATGGCCCACACGCGTTTTATAGAACTTCTGAGATAAGGTCTGAAAAACAATTTTTGTCTTTGTTAACTTTTATGTAGAAGTCGTATACAACGCAATGCCTTTTCTATTTACCAAAAAAAGTTAGCTTTCCTTGGGTTTAAAAAAAATATTTTTATTTTTAAATAAATATTATTAACTTACTTCATAATAATACAGTGAGTTCGAATGACGCTTACGCAAATATAGCGTTTTCATTGAATAAATTCCTTCGTTTATAACCCTAATTCGAATACCTATTCGTTGAACAGTAATCAAAAACACAATCTATATTTGAAAGGTAACTTAGAATTTTCGCTCGAACGAATCATAATACTGCTGCACATCGTACACCTATATAATAAGTTTCTTTAAAAAAATTCGTAGAATTGTTTTTTTCCCAAAAAAAAAATGTACAGCAGACTATCTACAGTTTTAAATTGAAATTAGAAATTCAAAAAAGGCGTCTGCTTTGTCTGGTAACTAACAGGTTAATTATTCTTAACCTGTTAACCACCAAAGTAATAAAAATTAGAAACAAATTAGAAAGTTTTGAAAATTTAATAATAATTGAACTGCGTTAATCGAAGTCGAGTTAATTGAGGGATAACTGTATCTTTTTATTATTTCTAAAAAAATCTCGCGACACACTTGGAAAGTTTTTGCCACACACCGTTTGGGAAACACTGCCTTAACCAGTTAAAGACCAGAGATTGATCTCAGAAAGAGAAGACGACATTGCGTAATTTGGCGATTAACGGTCAAGTTAACATATCTAAAGCTTTTAAGATCTTTTAGATTTTTTTAAGATGGAGAGAAGAAAAAGGGAGTTACTGATATGCATTCAAGTTGCATGCAAGTTTAACAGAGACAGGAACTAGACTTTGAAGGAGTTAAAAAATTACATTTGAAAAAAAGATTTTCTGTAGTTTAGAAAATTCAAAAAGGTTTATCAGTTTAATAAAGGAAAATGAAAAAACCTACTTAAGAAGAAGATTTATTTACAAAAAAAAACATATAAAGCATCAAAGAAAAGCTTTAGTTTATCTTTGCAAGGATTGTCAAAAGGCTGCTGCGATGATGATCCTTTGGGAAGTGAAAAGAGCAAAATTCTTTTTATGCGTAAAACATAAAACTTTTTATGGTATGTTTTTTATATTATATAATTTGCTTCTCTAAGGTTTTTTCAAAATTTGAAAGATGATGAGTTATTATACACAGAAAAAAAATCGTAACATAAAAATTAGTTAAAGATTGTAAAAGGAGTATACAAATTAAAAAAAAAATTTACTTAGCAAAAAATATACAAAGATATACAAAGTATGTATAGACATTTACATAGTAAGCGAAAGCTAATTTTGTTTTAGATTCAATGCTTATATCTATGCAATCCAAATTTTTTATGGTTGTTTAAATATAGTTCCTGGGTTATTATACAATTTTGATTCACTTCTAATTATATTAATTATACAGGGTTTTCCGATTTCTTTTTAATTGTTGCAATTAATTACATTGTTGTTGTTGTATTTGATTAAGGCGAAAACAGCTTTAGTCCCCTTCCCGCCTCAAGTAAATTTGAATTGTCTCAATTCAGTATTTTTATTTTTATTATTTAAAAGACTTATTAATTCCACTTGTGAGCATACTTTCCATCTCACTTTTCTTGTTTTAAGAATAATCCTTCCAATGAATATTTAAAACCTTTTTTTATTATTAATTTACAGTTCATATGATATAATAATTAATCCAAATTTGAAACGTAGTTGATCAGAGGCAGTAATCCAATCAAAAATTTGAACTAGAGCTCATAATTTTTTCAGAGGGCTAAATATTTTTTACAGCAAATAATTATATTAGAAAATATTCTCTATAATTTAAAGCTCAAAAGGTTTATCCCTATTGATTATAAGAAATGAAAAGTTAAATTAACGTAATAGAACCAGTGTTGCCGGGCAAAAAAATCAAATATCCTGAAAATCATCGAAAAAATCCGTAGAAATGCGTAGAACCAGGCCCTTAGCAAGGAAAAGTTTTGACACCTAATTTTTTTCACAAAAATGGAGAAAAAAAGCTCTCAACCAGTTCGAAAAAACTCCAGGATTTCAAAATTTTATCATTTTGAGGATTTCAGTTTAGGCCCTTCCCCTTTGCTACTGGCTTACGTAAAGCAAACATTTCAATTATGCTGAAACTAATTAATTGAATCGTGAAATTTTTAAAAAAATTAAATTTTAAATGAACTTGTCTGAAACTCAAATGAAAGTTTAATCACGAGTTAAAAAGTCTTTTAATGATATAAAAAAAAAGAAATTTTAAAATCAATTAGATTGTAGTTAATAAAAACGTGTAAAATGGGAAAAACCATGTGTCTAATATATTCAGACAATAATTTGTTCATTATCAACGATAATACAAGAATACATAAAAAAAAATCAAGTTCAAATAATAAGGATAAAATTGGAAAAAAGGAGTAAAAACTTACGAAAATGTGATAATATAAAATATTGAAAAACCCATACCCCTTTTGTTTTTTTGAGCATTTTGTCTTGCTAATTTAATTTCACTTTCAATTTTAGTTTCTAAAAATTCTGATTTTTTTATTAACATTTCTTCAGTAGTTCTAAGTTTTTTTATAGCTTCTTGAGGATTCGGCTCCTCTTCTTTTTTTCCTTTTTCAAAAATCTTAGAAATAAAGGACATTTTTGAATAGGACGTAAATAAAATATAAACTAAATAATAAATTAATATATATTTTTCACTTTATTATTTTACAAGCTTTGTCAATTTCAATTAACCTACACTTTATTATTTCCTCTTTGTATATCATTGTCTGAACAAGACTTAAGTGACTGAAATATTATGTTGTTATAAAATTTTCATAAAGTTTTTTTATATTTGTTAGTTTTTACATTTAGTATTAAAATTAATCATTATTTAATTAAGATGACAAATTTTTAATAAATATTTTTGTATTTTGTATTAAATATTTACTAACTAAACACTTATTGAAAACGATAATATCAAAAAATATTAATTTTTCTTCAAATTTTGAATAATAATTAAATTTCCTTGAAAAACTCATTATTTTTCTTAGTAATAGAGAAGCTATGATATTGAGTTCCATCTTTTTATAGATTTTTTTAAAAAAATTATTAGTGATGCATATTTATAAGTTATATCTATTTCGTATATTATATACAAAAAATTTATTGTTTTACAAATAATTTTTACTAAACTCATCATTTGAATTTATACTTTTATATACAAAAATAGATGCCTGAAGTTGATTTATTTGCACAAAATTAAGTATATCAAACGTGTTTCTTATTATATCATATTTATTTTTAAAATAAATTTTAAAGCCTTGTTGTATTTTTTTATAAAGCAGAAAGTTTTGCTAAGTTGGTTAAAAATCAAATATAATTACAGTAGAGTAATTTGAATTATATTAAAAAAAATACACCATCAAACTAGTTTCCATATCAATCATATTTTTTATTTTAAACATCATTATATTAGTTTGTTATTAGATAAACATCATTATTGTTTGATAACATCATTATATTAGTTTGAAAAGTAAAAACTAGAATCCAATGTTAAACATAGATACTTATAACTGGTGGATTTATGGAGAAATTCATGACCAAATTTTTAGGTAAGATTTATTATTTTTTTATTATTGTTAAAAACAACATATTTACATTTGGATGTGTTAATACCCAACTTATTTTTATTGGAACAGAGAAGTAGCCTCTCCAAAAAAACGCAAGGTTTGGAGGACTCCAGAGTTTATTTTCAAAAGAACAGAAGACTTATTATTAGCAAAGAGGCATTGTTGCCTATTATGCAAAAAACTTTTCAAAAGTTGAAGAAACTTCCCTCTGATATTCTTAATTTTCGAAGTACCCTTGATTCTCCCATCAACGATACCCATACTTTGAATTTGTTTTCCTGTACTATCACAGATTGTTTAGCTAAAGCTGTCGACTCATCAACAATAAAGATTAAAGTGAAAGTAAATTTTTGGAACTCTGAATTGCATCAGTTAAGAAAGAAGGTAAGAATTTCAATGAAAAAATTAAAAAAAAATAAAGATCCACTAAACCTGGAAATTTATATGAATCTAAAAAAGTTGTATAAAAATCGTATAAATTTTTATAAGAAGAAAAAATGGGAGGCATTTCTTGATTTTGACAACAATAATATCTGGAAAAAATATAATTCGTTACTAAGAAAATAGTCCTATACACCTCCGAAATCCTTAATGATTGAAGAAAAACTAATATGTCTAAAAAATGAATCTGGTATAATTCTTCATCACCTTTTCCCTGAAATACCAATATGTATATATCCTCAAACTGAGTTACTCGAGAATGAATATTTTGATCCTATTACCGCAGAAGAATTGATTAATTGTTTAAAGCATGTGAATAAAAAGGCATCTCCTGGTTCTGATAATATTTCCTACAAAATAATGGGCGTGACTAATTTGTGCCAACCTCAATTTTTTAGTGCCAACCTCAAGAAAACTTTTTTTTAAACACATAATTTTAATTTTATATGTTAAATAATACTTTAAAACTAATATTCATTTAATTCCAAGAATTTTCTTTGCTTCAATTTTTTTTAATACTAAGTAATAAGGTTTTTTTCAAGTTTTTTGATTTTTTCAGACATTTTTATACAAACTTAACAATTCAACTAAAATTTAAATACTCCTTCGTTTATAATCGGAATTTCAAAATTAGTAAGGCTTTCAAAATAACTTTTAATATTAAATACTATCTGTTTTCTTATCTAATAATATTTGTTGTGATTATAACTCATTGATAATTTCTAAATTTCATGACCTTATTTTTAAATGCTATTTTCAAACATTATATTTTTTGGTTGGAATATCAAAGCACTTTCAGCTAAGGCTATCTTTTGCTTAAGAAGATGGTTACTCAATTTTGTGAATTTTTTTTAGAGTTGGAACCTTGGGGATCGAACCCCTAACCTTAACTGTTAAGCTGAGAGGTACCCCTAACAACCATACTCAATTAATTGGTTAGTGAATAAATAATTTAATCGATGTAACAACAGAACTTATTAACAATATTATATTTTAAATAAAATTTTGAAACATTAAACATTTTTTTGATTTTTTACTAGAATCTTTCAGATTTATGATAAAATTTTCAAAATTCGTAAAATGGTAGATAATATAACAAATAATTTATAGAAAATAAGATAAAGAGATAATTTTTTCTTTTTTTTAATATATAGCTTAAATGCCAAAACATAATAAAGTTCTCCTTTAGATTATTAATATATATTCACGTTTTAAATATATTTATAAGTTTTTTTCCTAATAACTTCAAAATATTTAATATAATAAAAAAATAAAAGATTTTCTTTTTTCAATTTTCTACATAAATTTCCTTTTTTTCGAAAAAAAACAAACTCTCTATATTTAATTAAATATAATGCAAGATTTCCAGTAACGATTATTTTAGCCAAAGTATTTCTTTAAGCCATTCGGTATAAAAAGTAAAATTTTATACAGATAATTCTTATGCAAAAATTAATCAAAAGTTAATTTTTCTTTTGATACAACTATCCAATACCGATTGTAATAATTCTTCCCATTGTCAGGTATGGAAGATTATTCATCCCTTGTAAGATACCGACAATTAATAAAAACTATTCATTAAGCTACTTCTATTTTTACCAGCGTAGATTTTTTATTGTAAAATTCAGATAATTCAGTAAGTTATCATCTACGACAAGGGCAAGGATTAATATAAAACTTTGAAATCGATGTTAAGAATCAACGTGACATAAATGTAAGTTTTGACACAAACAATTGAGAGTTGAAATACAATAAAAATATAATGAATTTACAAATCTAAAACGTATTATTTTTTGAATTATTTAATATCTAGGCTATTGCTAGATATTAAGCTAATATCTTTCAAATTTTGTATTCTTTATTTCTATGCTTTATATTATTCTCAATATTAAGTGATTTTTCTAAATTAAATTTCACAAAGAGTGGCTAAAGATTTATGAGATTTGGTTTGTATAATCTTATTCTCACCATAATTGTTTAATTCAATCATAATTTAGCATAAAAACCTTACTGAAAATCTCTAAAGTATATACTGATTTAACAAATTACGAAACCCATTTTTATTATAACTAATACTCTTTGTTTATCTTTTTTTGGGGTCTTTTGAAATAAACAATCCTGAAGTATTTCAAAAAATTAGAAATAATGCATGTATTTTAATATTTTTAACTTAGAATGAAAAATATTTATTTACCTTTTATTTTAGTTGAAAAATTAAAATAAACCAAGATCTCAAAACTTTTACAAAACTTTTTTTCAAATAAATTAAACATAATATGATTTTATCACTTTTAAACTAAATGAATGAAATTTTTTGTTTATTATTTTAAGCTAAAAGATCGAATAGTTTATTTGTTTATTAATTTTTGAATTTTTTTTATCAAAAGAAACAAATTTTATTTTATAAAACTTTTATAAAAAAATTTCATCTGCTTTTAAATAATTCGGTGATTATAACCAAAGAATTCTAATTTTTTCTTAAGTTAATCAAAAATAAAACAGTTCTTTTAAAAAACATATAAATTAAAGTAAAAATAACTTTAGTTAGTTTAATTAATTAGTTGTACTATTTTTAACTATCAATAAATTTAAAATATGTTATTTTACATATTTTTTTAATTTAGATACAAATGAATCTTTATGTAAAATTGTAAAGTTATTATACAAGGAAACTATAAAGTTTATAATTGTTTATCTTTTTTATTTAAAATGTGAAAATATTTATGATTATGAAATTATGTTTTTATATTGCCTTTATTCTTTAGAACTGAAAATGGGGAATATTTTTCAAAAGCTTAGAAAGATTAAGTAAAGCTTTGAATCAATAGAAGTCAGAACACAAGTATAGAAAAAATATTTTTAAGGAGTAAATCATCAAATATTGACTTTAATCTTTAAGGATGTAGAGATTGATTTTAATTATTAGATACTTTAAGTAAAACGATTTTAAGACAGGACAAAACTATAAGTCTAAAAATGGCAACTTTTTTTAATGCCTTTCTATTTTCTTAAGGGTGGTGAGAGTTATCATTATATTTAAGACTGATAACCTCCATAGTTTATTTCTACTTTCAAAAATACAAAATTTGTAGAAAATTCAAATATAGAATATTTTTCCTCTCATCAAGACGAAGTACGCAACTTCGTGAACTATTCGTGGATCTGCTTATACAATGAAAGTAGCAGCTTCTGCAATAGGTCATAATATAAGAAGTGTTTATCCCCAAATTTATACAAAAACAGATAAAACCCCAAATCTTGAATACCACATTTGAGCCTCTTGAGTTAAAAGCAGCAAAAATACTATAAATATTTTATGGAGCAGATTAGGCCTGATTAAACCTAGATTTTGACACCAAATCTTTTATTATAGTTGAAAATATTTTCTCCTAGGTAATCCAAATTTTTCTAAATATTTAACTGGAATTTTAAATTTTATGTCCAAAAAAATAGAAAGCGACATTAATGAAACTAGCTGTACAAGTTTTTCTATTTTTCCTGAAATACATGACTACTGTCAAAACCTATCAGAAAGTAGTAAATCTAATACTTTAAAAATGTTACCCTCACGAATTGATAGTCTTATAAAACCACTAAATAACAGGTTTTTATCTAGTAATCAAGTAGTAGCAAACTGTTACCCTTGGTGCTTTAACAATATGTTTCTAAATTTTGAAAATAAGTATTATATCCTAGACAAGATAGCTCTAAGAAAGTTTTTTATTTGCTTGAAAATTAAAAAAAGGATTATAAGAGAAAACAACGAACATATATTTTAAAAAAAAGAAAAAATATTTTTGTTAAGATACATAATAACAAATTTATCCATTAACCTCAACCAAAAAAGAGAAATTTTATTAGTACATTATTATTCAAACTAAAGCAAGATTGATTATAGGAGAAGAATTTATATTGAAAACTATAAGAATAGAAGACAAAAATATTGTGGGAATATATAGGTTAAACCACTACAGTCTCCTGGTAATGCAAAACAAATCAAGAATATATTAGAACAAGTGTAGTAACAAAAAAACATCTTTCTAGTTAGAAACATCAAGTCTGTAAAAAAATATTATACAGTTATTTTACTAAATGAACCCGAGGGATTCAAAGTATATTCGTAACTGAAATACAACAAAAAAACAAATATCTTATTTATAACAACTGGATTCAAAATATTATTAAAACTTTTATAAAGGAAAGAATATAACTTATCCCTTATTTTGATATTACATATAAAAAATTATTTTTTACAACTTTTTGGGAATTGATAGGATTTAATTTAGGTCCCTGTTTTTAAGTCACTTTTTCAGGTGTTTAAAAGAAAATTAGAAACCTGCTATTTTTTTTTAGATGGGTTTGTTTTTCCAATTTTTTACTTATCTATATATTTAAAAAGTCAAATTGGAATTATCTTTAGATGATTTAGTTTGGAGATCAAAAAAACGATAATTAAAGCAATCAAATTGTTTTTCGTACCCTTAGTTATGATAGATAGAAAAGAATATATTGAGATATTTAAAAATAAAATAGCTGTATAAAAATAGTAAAAAATTCTTAAATGCTTTTAGGAGATTAGGTTTGGTAATGCTCAAATACTTATTTTAAATTATTAAACAGAAAATAGTAATACTAAAACGATAGGTAAATACTTGGAAGGAAACCTTATACAGTAATCGAAAACTACATTTTAACCTAAACAAAAAAGCGAATTTCCTAAAAATTGAAAATAAATGAAGCTATTAATAATTTTTAAAATCAAATATAAGGGAAAAGTAAAAAATATGATTATTGAAGTTACACAGTGAGTAAAATATCAAGAATATTTAGTAATATTTTTGGTATGGGCTTAAATTTCGATTCTCAATTAAAGGTTTACAAAACTGAATGGGAATAACAAAATGATCAGGAGATTTTTCAAATTAAACAATATTCAGAAACTTACATTTAATTGATAAGAAATAATGCTGAAAAAGACTCCTACGTGATCAAAACCCGAAATAGAAAAACTTTCAGCACCCACGAAAAATAAAGAGCGAGCTAATTAATAATTTGCTATATTAATTCTTTTTTGATATTTTCTTCTCTCATTAAATTCTTTTATTGAATGCATAAAATACTTTTTTGTGCATATCTTCATCCTTTTGACATTTCAGAAGATAACAAAATATTTTAGGGGTTGTCTTCGTTTCCACCTCTTGAGGTTTTGAAAGATATCAAACATGTGACGATGATATATATAATTATATTTCATATATCAAGAAATATATTGAATATAACTTAATTAAAAATATTACAATTTATCGTGTTAAATAAAACTCTTTATCAAATTTGTGAGAAACATCAAGGATAACATTGATATCTTTGTATATTTATTTCCTTTTGATTTTTATTGAGTTAAGATTGTAAAAAAATTCTTAATGAGACGGGACCATTTGTATCAATATTGATTAAATAAACCGAAAACGTTCATCTGTAAAAAATCAGATGTAGATTTAAATTTTAGCATATTTGAAGTTATGTTAATAGGAATTAAATAAAACTTAATTTATTTAAGAAAAACAAATTCAAACGCTTATGAAACGTAAATATCGAATTTTTTCTTCAACTTAACCTTTGGTAACCTCTTATTTCATTTTTTAACTGTCCGTTATGAGAAAGATTTAAAACAACTGGAATTGTTCAATTACACCTAAAATGGAAAAGAACATATATGTAGTATTTCTAAAAAAATTTTTATGGTATGCATTTGTACCTAATTTTTTTATGTTATGCATTCATACGATACAACTTTTATGTATAAGGGGGGGGAGGGTTAGTCAGATATAGCAGGGATCCAGGTGGGTTTTCTTTCCCTTACCAATTTTTAAGGATATCAGTGTATAGTTCAATCAGAATTACTTTCATTTTGGAAGGAAGAGTTGTATTTAAGAATAACATGAAATATGTAAATGTTGCTTATGTAATACAAATAATAGTCTACGCATTCATTCACAATGATTTTTCACAAAGAAAATGTATTTTAAAGAAAAATTTAAATCCCGTTTGCGTAAATTATTATCATCTAGATCCGCCCTGGTTAAATAGTGGATTTAGAACATGAAACCTCCTTTCGTCACAAAGCCGTAAGTGTGCCTACTAAATGATAACACAATAAGTTACGTTTATATAAAAAAATCTGGGTATTATGTACAAAAAATAATTTACTAATAACTGTGCAATTTTTTATATAATAAAAACTGATAACTTAAAATAGGCTGAACTCAAGTAGAAGAAAATTGTAAAATTTTCTAATAGATAAACAGAGTATAATTGAGATAGATTTAATAAATTACTTTTTTTAATATTCGAATTAATTATCAAAATCAACGCGAATACTTAATAAAGAATTGTAAAACATACTACAAAACTAATATACATAATATAATTTTTATAAAATTCATTAAAATATGTATTTTAAAATATTACTATAAATTTTGTAATTCCGATTATAAACGAAGGAGAATTTAAATTTTAGTTGAATTGTTAAGTTTGTATAAAAATGCCTGAAAAAATCAAAAAACTTGAAAAAACATTATTAATTAATATTAAAAAAATTTGAAGCAAAGAAAATTCTTGAAATTAAATGGATATTTGTTTTAAAGTATTATTTAACATATAAGATTAAAATTATCTGTTTAAAAAAAAGTTTTCTTGAGGTTGGCACTAAAAAATTGAGGTTGGCACAAATTAGTCACGCCCCAAAATAATAGATAGTTCCCTACCGTTTATCTCTGATCATCTACTTAAGCTTTTCAACTCTATTTTATGCATGTCCAAATTTCCTTCGAACCTGAAAAAAAGAGAAATTATTTTGATCCCCAAAGGTTTATCCACAAATACAAACATTGATAATTGGCGCCCGATTACATTGCTCCCGTGCATTGGTAAATTACTAGAAAAAATTATTCGGTATCGTTTATTAGATCACATATATAAATCATGCTGCATTGATATTCATCAATTTGCATATGTGCACTCCAGATGTTCTGAATTAGCTGTTGAACGGTTGTCTTCACAAATTTATGACTCATTTAAAAGAAACATGTCATTCACCGCCTTCCTTATCGATTTCAAAGGAGCATTTAACTCTGCTTGTGGAAATTGCATTACAAGAAACATGAAAAATATGAAATTCCCAAATTATTTGATAAACTTTGTTAACTCTTATCTATGTGATAGACAAATCTGTATAAAGGGAAACGTTTCCTCTAGTATTTATCTTAATGGCTCCACACCCCAAGGTTCGTGCATTTCAGACATTCTTTTTATCATCTTGATTAACCCAATTCTAGAAGCTTTGCAATTTTTGGGATGTTTTTATCAGGGATACTCAGATGATGTTATTGTTGCCGTGAAAGGATATGATCCTACTAATAATCTTATTAAGTTGAGTGAGAATCTTGAAAAAATTCTACTACTTTGCAAGGAATTGAATTTGACTATAAATTCAAAAAAATGTGTCTTAATTAATTTTACTAAATCGAGAAAAAGATGTCCTGATCTTTTTTTTAATAATTGCCTTTTCAAACCGCAGAAATCAACTAAGTATTTAGGTGTTACCTTTACAGAAAAACTTAATTGGAACTCTCATCTTGATATAAAGGTAGCAAAATGTTTTAGTATGTTTTCAAAAATTAAGTTTATCAGTAGTTTTATACCACACAAAAACTTTTCTTTTTAGAATTTGCATACTTTCTTTGACTTATGGGATCACCTCTTGGTGCAGCATTCTGTCTTATAAAAAATCACATCAAAAGTTTGCTACATTGTACAACGCTATATTAAGGAAAGCTCTAAGATGTTCTTTATCAACTCCCACCGTTATGTTTTCCCTTTTTTCTCTTCTACCCCCATATGATATACTCCTAGACAAAATTTTGATTTCTAAAAAACTTTCATTTATATCAAAATGTAACTCCTACAAATCTTTTGGCTTATCGTTTTCTCCTAGTAGACATCTTTCGAACTTTGACTATTTCCAGAAAACATATTTAAAATATTTCGATTCATTTTATGATGACACAAAATTAATAACAAGTGAGAAAATATATAGTCCAAAACTTACCAACCTTTCAGTAAAAACTACATGTACTTTGGGAAAAGTGAAAAGTCTTCATTTTTGCGAAAAGATCGTCTCTAAATCCAAAGGAATCTTTGTATTTACAGATGGTTCGTTTGATAGTTTAACTCTAAGAGGATCCTATGCTTTTGCGATTTATATGCCAAACTCAAGCTACCCTATCTTCAGTTATTGTGAATACCTAGGGCTAGTCGCTTCTTCTTTTATGCTGAATGTGCTGCTTTGGTCTCAGCTATTATCTATATATATAACAACATGACACTTTTTGCCAATATTTCCTTGATATATTTTCTCTCAGACTCTTTATCTCTTATTAAGGCATTAAAAAACAAAAATGATGAAGTTTACTATGTTCAAACTATACTTTCTATTTATCTGAAGTTAAGCATATTGTTTGAGGTAAGATTGGTTTGGTGCCCTGCACATAAAGGACTAAAGGGTAATGAATATGTAGATAAACTAGCCAAATGCAGCCTAGATGGTCCTCTTGTTACCTATAATATGTCCCTTAAGTTAGCTAAAAATCTTTTAAATGTTAGAATTAGAAATGCTTGGAATTCTCGTACTCTGAAAGCTAGAAATAAATTTTTCATGGGTAATTTGAGTTTGTATGAAATTTTCTGTTTTCACAAAAAAACCAAGCTACCTGCTTTGCCTGCGGAAATTATAAGATGGATAGTTGGTAATGCTGCTTCTAGGAGTTTCTTATATAGAATAGGTAAATCTTTAACTTCGGCTTGCAGATTTGGATGCGAAGCTACTGAAAATACCGACCATGTACTCTTTAATTGTCCTTATTTTTGCGATATACGCCATTTATTTATGTTCAAATGTTTAAGTGTTTGCGGTAATTATCCTCAACATATTTCTGAAGTGTACCGTGTGCCACAAATTTTTCCTTATCTCATTTTATACATAAAAAGTATTGAAAAAATTCTTTTCAGCACAAATGTATGAATAACTAATTTTAGTTATTTACTCAAATAAAAATTAGTGTAACTCTCAGCTCATTATTAACATAGTCCTTTGTAAAAGCCTCTTGCCAGCTTTTGAAATCCTTGCATTTTACAAGCTGCGTCAAATAAATAAATCAATCAATCAATCAATCATTTAATTGAAAATTATTTTCTCAAAAATTTTACTGATGAAAGGCAATATACTGATGGGGCTAAAATTATTAAGATTATTCGTGTCTCCATTTTTGAAAATTGGAATAACCTTAGTTATTTTCAAGTTGTCTTCATGAAACATTCTGTTAAATATTAAACAAAGATTGCAAATTATGAAATTGATTATTAAATTATCAATTCTGTTTGATATGTTATCACAACCATTAAAATTTGATGAATTCAATGAATTAGTTGGAATCAAAATTCCATTTATAGCAATATCATCGAAATAGGAAGATGTATTCATTCGTTCAAACATTAGTGAATTATTGATTAATCTCATTAGGCTCATAATTGATAGATTTATGTGATTTTTGTCCTAGGGAATAATAATCAAAGTCAGGATATGTAAATAAAATCGTTAAAATTAATGAAAAAGTTATTGAAGGAACCTATCATTTAGTACAAGAAAGAGACATTGAAGTATTTTTCTTCACAAATGATTAGAAAATCTACAAAAACAATTGGTATAAAAAGCATAATGATTACAATTTTTAAACTTCCTTAAAACAATTGTAACATTTATAAGTTAAAGAGTTCATTTTATACTCACATGAGTCAGTATGGTATTTTCAGGACAAAATTTTAGATGTGCATTGAGAAGTAATGTGGCCAAACTTGCAGCAATTAGAGCACTGCTTCACAGAAAAAAACTTGCATAAAGTACATCCCTTTGAGCTTTTATTTATTTTCTAGATTCGGAGTGCAAAGAGAGAACAATGAATTTAGTATCTTTTTAGCACTCAAAACTTTGCATTTATCCTTATTCATTAAAATTAGATTCATAAATTCATTTTTCTCTATAAGATTTATGATTTCCTGATCACTCAATTCAGGGCAAAAATTATTCAGTAATATTTTAGGGTTAAAAACAGAATTTATTTGAATATGCATGGATATTTTTCTCTTGTTTTTGCTTGCATTTTCTAGCATTTAACAGAATTCTTTATTAGGGAAAGAAAATTTAGAAACTCAGAAGCTGTTTTAAAACTATCTAATTCAAGGGCATTATCGAATTTAAGTTTTAAGATATTTGTACTTTTAACAACATTAGCATACGAATTAGTATTGCCTTTTAAATTAATTCATCAAAATTCGAAGTTGCTTTATGTGAGATATAGTTAGCTGAAGGCAATTGATTTCTATTATTGTGAGTAAGGTTAGTGGTACTGGGTTTCGATAACTCAAAGTCTTGGGTTCGAACCCGCATCAAGCCAACTTTCTCACAGTTCAATACAAGCAGCGCAATTGTGCCTTTTCGGTGAAAACACCCCACTGTACCTTTACCTTTCTATTATTATCTTGCTTCTTAATTTGATGTTTCAATTAATTTGATATCATTTTCTATTTTACCGAATTTCTCAGACGAACTGTTCTCATTTTCAAGAACATTGAGAAGACTAAATAAATTAGCTTTAATTTCGTTTTTAGACAATTATATCAATTAAGAATTTATGTAAAGTTAAGGACATAACTCTTTATCAGTTTGAAAGTAAGTGAAAGTATAAATGTAATAATATTATGAAAAAAAGAAAAAAACTATTCAAAATAAGAAAAAGGTGAAAAAAATTAAACAATACCGCTTACAGACAATTTATAAACAGAATAACTAATTTTCAAAAAAAATTAAGCAAAGTTTTTTTCAAATATTTTTTTTTAATTAAAAAAAATTTTTTTTTAATTTTTTTAATTTGTATCGTTAGTTTGGACCCCAAAAATCCTAATTAAAGTTTAAATTTTATTCGGGTTAGTTTTAGATAGCCCGAAAATCATTTTTGAGGTCGATATAATATGAGATTGAATTAAGATAGGTAGAGACTTGTTGGAGCACTTTGTAGAGAGGAAGAGAACATAGTTATTCTAGAATAGGTAATAAAATCAATGTAATAATTTTGTTATTTTGTTATTTTTCATGGATAGTGGGGATTCAATAGTATCTATATAAGAATGACGAGTGACAGTTTGAGGGGGGTAGGGGAGGGTAACCAAAGTTCTGAGAGTGATGAGACGAAAGGCGTTTCTAATTTGTTGCATCCAAATTCGCTCTGTCTAACTTTGATAAGGTGGAGATAAGTACTGCATGGGCACTGACCCAATAGCCGATAAATTATTCAGCGAGGTAAAGAGGAGATTAGTGAGTTTTGAGAGGAAGAAATGGATTAAAAATTATTGTTTATCTTTTTACTTTTTCATAAAGCTTCACTTAGTTTCGCCACTGAATGATGCTTGATGATGAACTATCTACGCTTACAAAGAATAATAATAATATAATATACGAAAAAGAGCAGAGGAAAGTTAATTTGGGAAAGGATTAATTTGGGAAAGGATTATTTTGTTACGGTTAATTTATATTTTATTTATTTCCAACAAAAATTTTAGTACTCCTTCGACAGCATCTTGCAATTATAGTATGTATATTTTTTATAATAAATTAATGTAAATTACAGTAGAAATTGTATTTTCAGTAATAACTGCTTTTTCTGAAATGGAATCACCCATTAAACACTTAAATATTACTGTGGGTCTCCAATTTTTTATTTTTTGCATGTGGACCCCTCCCAATATTTCATGGACCCTCAGGGTCCATGTAGACCACGGTTGAGAAGTATTAGGTGTAGATAAATTGGTGTAACAAGGGTTTTTTGAGCTACATGATATGCAAGTTCGAGGCTTGAACAGTTTGTGGGGCACGCACATATATTTTGGGTCTGCGTTATTTGTTTAAATCTTACTGCAGGAAAGAAGGGCACATATGGTTTCAATATTATTACACGGGTTAATTTGTAAAATGGGGGTATTTGGCTATTAATTCTTTTAAAATGATAGAATTTATAAGATATGTATTCATAGCTCATATTTTATTGGAGTGTATATTACATCATATATATCACAGAGAATGACACTTTCATCATCAAAGCTTTATTTATTTATTAAGTATTTTTTTATTACATCATATACATACTACGTAACATAAGTAATGATGGCAGGAGTTTTGGAAATGGTGTACTTTTTTTTTACCAGTATCGATCAACACACAAGTTCAAAAAGTTTGAGAAAGGAAAGTGTGCTTTCATTACAGTGATGATGATATAACTTTCAATTGAATGCACACACCAAGCACGTAACCATAGAAAAATTAGGAAATTTTAAAAACATTAGCAACATATTTCTGAAATGTCTATATCCTATTATATCTCTGTAATAATATCTATTTCATCCGTCATCTGTTGAAAAGATTGTGGGAAGAAGGGGGGGGGGCTTACTTATCTTTCCCTGTCTATGGCCCCTCACACACACACATACATACAGAGTCACACGACACACATACCGCCAGTCACACGACGGGTGTGTGCAAATTTTGCCGGACTTTAGCGAAAGTGGTAAGAAAGGCATCAGTAATACATAATAATAATAATAGGCAATTTGTAGTGGATGGTCGTTGGATGTTTCAAAAAGAATTCGCAAGAAATTATACCATATGTAATAGCTTAGAGCATCACGTTGTTGTTGTGTTTAGGTAGCACTGTTGAAGGAGAAGGGTGCATTTAGTCTTTTTGAAATAAACTAGAGAATTTTGGAGTGTCTGGTCAAAACGTTCAAATTCGAAAAAAAACAAAATGTCCTAAGAATTTTTCGAAAAAATGAATTTGTTAAATTTTACAATAGGATTTTATAAATTTACGTTTATTGACATGCAACTACATTTTAAAGGACAAAATGTTTATCCATAGTTAGAAATCCTCGTACTGGGAGTCCCCTTAACCGACTGACATGCTATTTCGTATATACAACTTTTATTAGACATTCACCCTGACTTGTCAAACTTTTTGGAAACCCAGAATTTTTTGGATGCAAAGGGAAAATTTTTTTATTGCAAATTTCAACTTCTCTTCATATTTGAGTAGACCAATGATATTTTAACCCTATTAGTGCTGGGCAAAATTTGTCCGCTCAAGTGCTGGGGGGCTTAAAGTGCCCCCCCCCCTATTTTTCTCAGATATTAATAGGTTTTTATAAATATTTTTAATGTTACATATATATTTAAACCATGCTGAATTCAGTGGTGATGTCCATTTTTTATCAAAATCAATCAAACCTGTCAAAACATAGATTTATATTTGACAGGTCATCTCAAAAAGGAACTTTTTATTTAAATAATTATATAAAGTTTTTTACACATGTATACCCATTTTCAAATATGCTGAATTCAGTGATGATATTTATTTTTAATGAAAATCAATCAAACCTATCAAAAAATTGTTCCAAATGTGACAGCTCATCTTAAAAAAGAATTTTTTATCTAAATAATTATATAAAGTTTTTTACACATGTATACCCATTTTCAAATATGCTGAATTCAGTGGTGATATTCATTTTTTATGAAAATCAACCAAACCTGTCAAAAAATTGATCTAAATGTGACAGCTCATCTTAAAAAGGAACTTTTTATCTAAATAAATATATAAAGTTTTTTACAAATGTATACCCATTTTCAAGTATGTTAAATTCACTGGTGATATTCATTTTTTATGAAAATCAATCAAACCTGTCAAAAAATGGATCTAAATGTGACAGCTCATCTCAAAAAGAAGCTTTTTATCTAAATAATTATATAATATTTTTTACACATATACACCCATTTTCAAGCATGCTGAATTCAGTGGTGATATTCATTTTTTTTTATAAAAGACAATTAAAGTTATCAAAGCATTGATTTATATGACAGCTCATCTTAAAAAGAAACTTTTTATCTAAGTAATGATATAAAGTTTTTTACACATATATACCAATTTTTAAGCATGCGTAATTCAGTGGTGAAATTCATTTTTTTTTTATGAAAATCAATCAAAACTGTCAAAAAAATCGATTAAACCTGTAAATCAATGTCAAATATATAAACATAAAATAACTTCTACTTGCAGTATTTCTCTGGTAATTATTTTCTTAATTCATTTAATAAACCAACTTTAGGTGTTTAATTCACTCAAAATATTTCATTTTACAGTAACTTATGTAACTCGATAGGAACTCCATCTTTTTAGCTACAAATTCGTTATCGGCTTGTAGTCTCTATGTCATATTATAATTTACAGTATGTAATTTTGCTATTCATTCTATGATGATCCTTTCTTGGTAGCTCTTTTTTCATTAGAAATTTATATTCTTCAATGTTTTTTTGAAAATTTTTTTATAATGATAAAATTATAAAAAAATACATATTTTTTTTAATTATTTGTTTTGATCACATGTTCTCTTTTCAATTAGTTTTCAACTTGGTTCCTTCTCATATACAAATTTTCAAAAGATTTTATAATACGTTTTGTTTTCTTTAAAAAATATTTCATACTCAAGATGATTGTAGAAAGTATTATAAGCCAAAATATACAAAAAATAGTATATTTTTACTATATACCTAATATGCAGCCATTTTTTGAAAATTTTTTCCAGAACCGATTTTCACGCACACATTACTAATTCAATTTCCACTTTGAGATATTTTTAACCGTATTATCCAAAAGCCAGTACAGAAATAAAATAAGCATAGTCGATTTGGTATAAAACAGATATTTTATTTTTTTGAAAATATTATTGAAGACAGTATCTAGAAGTAAACCGCTAATCTGATTGAAGCTTTCAAATATTTTAAAACCATAAATGCCAAACCTGAGTCCAAAAATGAAAATTTGGCATAAAAGCAGATATTTTATTTAAATTTCAAAAATATTTCTGTAGACATTAGACGTAAATCGAACATTTGATTGACACTTTCAGACATTTAAAACCTCCAAATCAAAAAATAATTACAGAAATTAAAATTATCATGGTCGAATTGGTATAAAAACATATATTTCATGTAAAATTAAAAAGAATATTTTGGGATATAGTTTTCAGACATAAACCGCAAATTTGATTGACACTAACAGTAAAACCTCTAAATGCGAAAACTATGTTCATAAATTAAATCATCATGATCTATTTGCTATAAAAACATATTTTCACGTAAAATTTGAATCAATATTTTTGGAAACAAATTTTAGAACTAAACGCAAATTTGATTGATACTTATAGGTATTTTCAAATTCAAACTGCAAATATTGAGTCAATAAATGAAACTAGCATGGTTGATTTGGTATAAAAATATATATTTAATTGTAAAATTTGAATGAATGTTTTTGGAGACAATTTTTAGAAGTAAACCGCAAATTTGATTAACACTTATAGGTATTTTCACATCCTAAACGTAAAAAATGAGTCCAGAAATGAAACCAGAATGGCCGATTTAGTATAACACATATATTTTATGTAAAATTTGAAGGAATGTTTTTGGAGACAATTTTCAGAAGTAAACCGCAAATTTGATTAACACTTATAGGTATTTTCAAAATCTAAATGTAAAAAATGAGTTTCAGAAATGAAAACAGCATGACCGATTTAGTATAAAAACATATATTTTATGTAAAATTTGAAGGTATATTTTATTAGAATATTTTTGATCAATCAAAATTTTGATGAACATTTTCTAAAAAGTAGCCATGATTATTGAAAAAATTAAATATTTAAAGTGTTATGCGTTCCAAACTGTATATAATTATAAATTTTCAAGGTATTATATAATATAAATCCTAAGTTATAAGGTTAAGTACAGATAATGTTTGATAATGTTTGCTGATGACATAACACTATTATTACCACTTTCTAGATTTAGTACCCTTTCTAATATTTCTGAGGATATTTCTTCAAACTTAAATTCAATAGACAAATGGTGCACTGCAAATTCTCTGAAGATAAATCATGATAAATCAAAAGCAATGGTATTTTCTAATAACAATATTACTTGTCGCAAATTATATGCCAGTAGGCTTGGTCTTGAGATAGTTGATAAGTTTAATCTTTTAGGTTTAATGGTGAACAATAAGTGTTCATGGTCAGATCATGTAAATTACTTGTCTTCTAAAGTAAGTAGTGTACTTGGTTTGTTTAAAAGATTTAAAAATTGTTTCAATATAAACATTAAATTAAATTTATATAATTCTTTGGTGTTACCTCATTTTTACTATAGCGTAGTAAATTGGGGTCATGCTAATATTTCTAAGCTTGAAATTTTACAAAAGAAAGTTTTAAGAACAGTATTTAATTTAAAGGACAGAGAGCACACCACACCATCGTTTGTTAAAAATAATTTATTGAAATTAAAGGATATATATCATGTCCAGATATCAAAATTTATATACAAATACAATCATAATATGCTTCCTATAATTTTCAATGATTGGATTTCCTCAATATATCAAAATCCACATCACTCGCTGCGGTTTCCAACTAAATTTGTAATCCCATATTTTATGCTTCCAACTTTTAAAAGGTATTTAAAATAGAGAGTAATATGCTTTTGGAATGAATTTTTATATAACTCGGAACTCATTTGTACTTCGTCTTATAATTTAAATATAAAATAAAAGAATACTTTATAAGTAAATATGAAATGAATTGTATAATTAAGGATTGTTTCTTTTGTTCAACCTAGTAACACTAACTCCTATTTATATTATATATATACCCTCATCTTGATTATTCTGAATAATTTTCTCCATAATTATACATAAATATTTATCAAACCCTGTCTTCATATATGATTCGTAGCATTTGTATAATCCTTCCTTCTTTGTGATGTTTTTTTCTTCCTTTTTTTTACTATTTAGTTATTTATTCGCCATTCTTTTCTATGATGTAATTATTTATTTTATGATTATTATATAAACTATTTTCAAATACCTTTTTTACATATATTGTTAACTTTTCTATATTTGTTCTGGATAAAATGAATTCTATTAGGATACTCATACCAGCGGCTTGAAATGGCCTTTTGAGTTTCCTCGCATTTTAACGTGAAATTTGTAATACATCTTTTCTTCATAAATATTTTATAATGATGAAATGACATGAATATTATTATTGTTTTCTTTGTAATGCGAAATAAATTCTTCTTCTTCTTCTTCTTCTTCTTAATTTCAACATTTTGCTGAAAAAATTTAATTTTTGATTTTGATTGACAGTTTTGGACATGAAGGGGTCATTCAACTACCATGAAAATGGTTTCAAAAGATGCAGCTAGCGATTTTAAGAAAAGTCACAAAATTTGAAGGGATATGATTCAGCCAATTTTCTACAATTAATTTTTTAGTAAAGGGGGCGTTTTAAGCCCCCCCCCCCCAGCACTTCTAAATTTTTGCGTGACCTCGAAGAACGGAACTTCTCGTGAGGTTCGGAAACGAGCGTGTGACTTCTATCATGTCTAGAATCTACACTGGTTTTTTCTAAACTGCTTTTTTCCAGATAAAATTAGTATTGAGTTGGTTAGCAAATTAAAATTTTTAGATCTATTCATTGATGAAAATAATAATAATAATAAGCTAGGATGGAATGGTCATTTGACTTGCATTTCAAATAAAGTGAACATCATTTTTGGGTTATTGAGGAGTTATAAAATTATTTCGATATCAAAGCTAAACTGGAATTATATAAATTTTTGATATTCCCACATCTTAATCACGGCCGAATAAATTGGGAAACTTTTGCAAGAAAAATCCTTAAATCTTGTTTTTAACTTGGGAATTAGGAATCTTACAGCAGGATACTTTGTGAGCAAAAATTTGTTAAACGTTAAAGAGATATAGGGGGCGTGAATAAGGTTGGTTAGGTGCTGTGTTTCGATAACTCAAGGTCTTGGGTTCGATCCCGTATCAAGCTTACTTTTCATAGTTCGATACAAGCGACGTAATTGTGCCTTCTCGATGAAAATACCCCACGATACCTTTACCTATACTTTTACCAACTATGTAACTTTAATACATTTCTGATTTGCTCCCAAGAGTTTTTGTAATTATCGAACTTTTGTACATCAAATCACCCATTATTCTTTGAGATCTTCAAAAAAGATTCCTCACTGTAGAATAAAAATTTCAAAGAAGTCACTGAAGTATAGAGCAAGGCCCTTTTGGAATGATTTTTTGATTGAAACACATCTTTGTGAAAAATCTATTTTTATGTTTAAAATTTTCTGGGAAAATTTTCTCTCAAATAATTATGAAATAGAATATAACGCGGAGAATTATTATATATGGGTAGTTGATTGATTATACTATTTTTTATTTTTTTTATATTTTTTTTTACGTAAATGATGATATCTTGATCTTCTTCTTCTTACTTTTTTACTCCCATTTTTGTGAGAAGGAAGGCCTTGTGGTTAATAGCATCCTTCCCAACTCAATATCTTGATCGCGTTTTTTACATAATCTTTTGTCTTTTTTTTCATAGAAAAGAGAGGTTTTCTGAATATAAGAGAAAGGGTTGGCCTCACGTTTCGAATTCTTTAGTTAATGTTAAATTTCTTCATTTTGATTGTAAATATGCCCATATGTTTTGTTATTATATAATATTATGCTCTCAAATCATTTTATATATACTTTGACTTTTTTTTGACTTTTTAAGCCTTCTAATGATAATATCTATCTATGTGTGAAGTCTCGCCTTCCAAATGACATTACTTTATTATCGTTCAAAGAAAATGGTATATTTTTGATGGAATAAATCTTCTTCTCATAATTGTAGATTTTTAGGAAGAAATTAATCATTTATTCAAAGATTCAAATGGAAGCGTGGATTATTATTCACAAAGCCCGCGCTAACCAAAATTTTTTTGGAGGGATCAAAGGGCCTGAAAGTATACATTATGAAAATACACACTATAAAATTTTCCTTTCTAGAAGCAAATTCGATCAACATCGGAAACAAGAGCTAAAGAAGGTCATAAAAGTAAGGTGATGAGGGATTGAGGAGTATACTTAACTATTATGAAACAAAAGTGAAAGAAGAAAATCATTTTATTAACAATATATCATTTTTAGAGTAATAAAGAAATTTACATGTCAAACATTTAGCCTTCTTGACTTTTCGTTGAAATAGTTCAAAAAATCGAAAAGTCATTTAAGGGTCGAAAAACTTCTCTCACAAGATGCAGTACTGATTCCTATTGTTAGAGCAGCTTGATACTCAAAAAATACTCTAGACAATTTTATAATATATTTATTGAAACTATCAATGTACAAAGAAAAGACTTCTTCTCAAGCGCACTTTATCGGATGTAATTCATTTAAAATTTATTTAAGCTTGAAAAATTGAGTGGAGAGGCTTAGAAAATTGAGCGGGCGCTGATTATTCACTGTTTTTTTCGTGATTAATAATACTATCATTTGTAAAATAAGCATAAATCTTCAAAGGCACTTTTCAAATCACTGAAAAAAAGTGGCTACTACATTAAATGTCCATTGTAACAATGCATAACTTTATTATTTTTGTTTATTAATTAAGATGAACGAATAAATGACCAAAATATGAAATCTAAAATCTGTGTGCAAGCAAACACACTATCCCCCTAAAATTCCACAATGTTTCGTCAACGTTAGCCTTAACTTTACAATTTTTCATCCAATTAAAAATTAAATATCAAAACTACTAAAGCATGTATACAATAGAAGAAAAAAAGCTATTAGATATAATAGCTACTAGCTCATTAGAAATCTTTTTAAAAGACATTGCGCGGGAAATACCCTTTGTGAACACTCCGGTTCCGCCACTGGAAATAGAAGTATTCAATTTACGGGATGAGAAAATTATTTCCCCAAGATGAGAAGGCATATGGCTCAATTAAACTTCATTGAAAAGTCTGAAGGAAATTTTTTTTTAAAAAAAAAAATTGTTTGTAAGTCTTCAAAAAATTTTAGGCGTAGAGAGACTGTGGAAAGGAAGCAAAGTTGTTATTTCTGTGAATTTCGGAATCTTTGTCGAAGGCAATTCGGCCAAACATCTACAAAAACAAGCAAAAAAGTTGCAACTTCACTCTGACGAATCTAAAATCTCGTATAATGACAGAAATCTCTTTTGCCCATAAGTGATTCATTTTAGCCTTTAAATCTAAAGCAAACTTTTTCATGAATATAAATATGCTTCCCCATTTGATGTTTGAAATTTGCGTTTGTTTAAAATTTTTGTGTTATCATAGCAAAAATATATTTATGTTTCATAAGAAATAAATCATTGGAACAGTGAATATATGTCATAGATTCTTTGATGCCTTTATTTTTTCAAAGAAAACAAGGAAATGTAACTTTGGATTTTGTTTCAAGCTCCAAAACAAACAAAAATAATAAATAGTTTGTTATAAAGGGAGATAATTTGTCTTCTTGTTATAAAAATTTTTCCGTATCTATGGCGCCTACTGAATCGCTATATATATATATATATATATCCTGTATTGCATATGTATATCTGGATTGCCGAGCCAATAAAATTCCTTGTGGATGAAAAATATTTTATATTGTCGCTGTTATAAAAGAAATTTCTCCTGCCGCTTTACCTGGTTCAAATATCTAAATTCGGCACTTAAAATAGAACTAGCACGGACTCCAACATAAAACATATTGTATAGAAAATATATTGATGCTTGGTTGTAGTGACGATTCAAATCAGAGAAAGGTTACTTGCATTCCTATTACAGCGTATATGAAAAAGAGCATGGCTATCAAAAGAGCAACATATGGAAGGGCCTAAATCAAAGTGAACAATGAAAGTACATCGTCATCAAACAGAAAATTACTTGGAAAGATTTGATAAAAGTCCACAAGAGAGTCCGAATTCCTTCACCACGACTCAGAAGCTTTATCAAGCGCATCACTCGAAACAAGCGAAAAAAATTAATGCTAATAATATTGGAGCCAGGCTAAAGAAAAAGAAGTTGATTAAAAAGTGAGTGATGAATTAGGCTTAACGCTTCAAAAAAGCGTGCACACATCAACACATTAGCGCCAAATCGTGAGAATGGAAGTGAGAGAGCACATTTAAAAATTAGCATGTATGCAATGGAAGAAAAAAAGTTTGGTGAATATTCGCTTAACCCTTCCAGGCATTGATTTTCGAAGAATCGAGATGAGTCTGTTTTCCTATTCAATTTTCATATAATCAAATGATTTGTATACTCTACATCACCTGTGCATAGGAAAATTAAATTCAGGAACACTACCCCGCCATTTTAAAATTAGCTTATTTTTATATAGATTTTGTAACATGTGATAAAAACAGCCAATCAGGTGGCTAAATTAACCTAACTGACATTATGGTAGGCTAGTGGTTCCCATCCTTTTTTATCCCGTTCCCCCTTTTCCAGTCACTTTTTTACCTGTGGACCCCTACAACTGAATAGTTTGAGCGAACAAAATTAATCAAAGATTTTTATGCAAATGATTGTAGTCATCTGATTAAATCGTATGCTTATTCATATGAAATCAGAGAAATCGTAAAGCCTGACATAAAATGTGAATAAAATTTTTTTCCAATTAAAATATAAATTTTTCAAAAATATTGTAACTAATAAAAATGATATATAAACATTGAAAATATGAAACTTTAAAAAAGGGAAGAAAATATTTATTTAAAAAAGCTCTAAATATATATATTTATATTGATTTGGAAAATAAAAGTATATTAAAGGAGATTCAGTATAAGTAGTTTGAAGTAGAATTTCCATGGACCCCTTGAAATTCTTCCATGGACCTCTAGGGGTCCATGGCGGTTGGGAACCACTGTACTAAAGTGTCAAATAACTTTGAAATTTCTATAAAAAATATACTCTAGGATTGAGCAAGATCATAAAGGCAAAACACACTTTACCAGTTTCCATGCATTATTCGTATTGAGGGATAAATTCTTTTGTTTCTAGAATATCTCAACTCCCACACAAAGCCTTCTTATTCATTCACTCTCTTAAAAAAAAAAAAAAAAATTAAAATTTTTTTAAAAAAAAAAAAAAAAATTAAGGAGAAAGATTTATGAAAGAATCCGCAATTTTCTTGGCAAAATGAAATGTAAAGTTTAAAATGAATAGAAATAAAGCACGTTCCTTTTGGAAATAATATTACAATTTATTAAATTATTTCCTTATATATTATTAATTTTAATTTATCCCAAACTTATTTGACCAAAATTTTGGTAATGGTATAAAAAAAAATTGATAAAATTTATTAAATTAGAAATAGATGGCGTTAAAAATTTCTATTTAAAATTTTTTAAAAAGTAATGTTTTTTCTAAAATTTATTTTTAACTTAAGATTATTGTTTTAAATCAGATATTGTGTCATAGATATTGTAAAAATATCATTATTTATGTACGTCATTTTAAGCCTTTCAAAAATTTAATCGTCTGCTATTCTTTTGGCTGAATGTTATTTAGCCGAGTTTTGTTTCAGGAATCAGTTGAGCCATCGGTGCAGTATACATCAAAAGTTCTGAATAAATTGGAAGTAAAAAAAAATTACAAAAAAAAAGTTACAAGACAAATAGCGAAAAAGATTATTCGATTAGTATTGACATTTATAATTTTTATTTAGAATTTTTGTTAACCGTTTACGTAAGTACGAAACAAAGCCGACGAAATTTTGGAATTTCATTTATTTTACTATTTTTACTTTAATAACTTTAATTAAAATCTTTTTTTGAAAAGGTATTAAACTAAAAAAATGTTTAATGTTATATTGCAAGTATATATCTTAAAAACTTTTGTAGACTCATTTCTTTCATTTTTGGGATCTTAAAAGCTTGCCTTTTTTCTTTCACAAATCCCTGCTCTATTTGACTTTCAAAATCAATTTCCTCTCTAAAACTTTTTGGAAACTTTTAGAAAATTGCAAGATTTTCTAGCTACTTCTTACATTTTCACATTTCTTTTTCAAAATGCTCAAAAATTTTAAATATTTAACAGCAACTTTTAGTTCCATCTCTGGACTAAAGAAGAGCTAATCTACCTCAGATCTATATTGGTTTAAAACCGGCGACTCTCATTCAGCAACTCTCGTTGTGAGACGTATGTCTTTCCTGGAAGTAAATAAAAATCATTTTTAAAAAAAAAAGATTGTGTAAATAAATTTCAATGGCTTCGATAACGTAATATATCAATCATCATCTTTAGCTTTGCTTCCTTTATCTATAATTTCTTGAAGACACACACTATCAAGTTTTTCTTTCAGCCAGCACTTTCTTCTTCTTCAGATCTTCCAACTTTTGAAAGTAGGTATCAATTTTTCCTCTATACTTCATCACTAAATTGCTAGCTTTCTTTCTGGCATGCGGTGTTCAAGTTATATGGCGAAATTTAATGGTATTTTTTGAAAAAAATCAAGAATACAGAACCAATATACTATAAGACATAGTTTACGCGCCAAATTCTCCTATGGAATTATCACAGATTCCGGTATGACAAGATCTGCTTAGGAACACCGAAAAATCTGAGTTTTCCAGATGGAGCGAGTAAATCCTTGAACTTGAAGAATTTGGATTTGATTGAATGGGTGTCTACAAATATAGACATTTTTTTTTGCTTTTTTAATCAAGTATTATACACTGGAAAAAATAGGCTAGAGAACTTAGACAGGATAAAAAGTTTCAATATCTCGAAAATTATCAATTAACACATTTGTAAAGATAACGGTAGCGTGCGGTGTTTTCATAGAGAAGGGGCGCACCGCTTCTATCGAATTATGAGGAAAGGAGGCTTGATGCGGAATCGAACCGAAGACCTTGAGTTAGAGAAACCCAGTATCTTACCAACCTTACTAAAGCCTCTTATATGAGTACTTTATATGGATGTATGTGTATAGGTTTGTGCTATTTGAGGGCGGTAATTTGACAGATTTATATAAACCTGGTGCTACATTGGACAAAAGTAGGATGTTCATTTTTCCATTAAAGGGCCAAATTATAAGATATAATCAGGACGAGTAAAAGTCAATAAAGTCAACTTTAATTTCTGTTTATCAAAAATTCTTTGAAGAAGATCTTTACTTGTTTAGTCTAAAAATTTTTGAACTAATTTTAAATTTTTAAGTCAATCAAAGTCAATTTTCGAATTTAGGTCAATAAAGTCAATTGTTATATTTAACCCTTTTTGATTCAATGTGCCTAAAATTGTTATAAGCGATACATACAAGATTTCTTCTTTATATTAACACTTTCACAATAGTTGGGCTTTTTTCATCTAATAAAAGGTTTTACTGTAAAGTTTGCCTTACTGAGGTTAAACATGAAGAAGTTTTTTGCAAGACAAATTTATTTTGTTGACAAACGCGGTTACATACGATATATCTGCTGTAGAAGTTATGGAATTTTATTCCTAAACTTTTTTTATCATTCCATGTTTTTTACATCTTTTACACAAGTTTACCTTAAAAGTTAAGTTATCCTGTAAAATTGTAGATTACCGGCATTAAATCATTTAAAATTAGTAATAGAAAAAGACGTTCTCTTTTCAAACCTATCGGCAACACTTCAGTTCCAATTGTAACGAAATTGACAAATTGGTTGCAAGCACAAAATATTTTCATTAAAATCTTCCAGCAGTGAAGAAATTAATGATGAAGATGATAATTTGATTGCCAAACAAATGAAAAAGAAAATCTGTGTCAAAACTTGCTAACAATAACCAGAGAATATTCACGATTCATTGATTTAGTCGGAAAAAGTCAACATAGAGACTTTTTCAGGCGAAAATGCCTTTACTTGTTTCTTCAACATTATTTCATTTAAGACGATTGTGGCGTTAAAAGGCATCTTGAAAATAGATTCAAATAAAATGAAATCAATAAAATCATGAATATGGAAAACTCTCAAATCTCTCTCAGTACTTATCCCAAATTACAAAATTGTCAAGTTTTAACTTTAGAAGTAGAAAGATCTTTTTCTAAACTGAAAAAACTGCTAGAAAATGGTCGAATTTTAAATCAGAAAATGTCATTAATTATATGTTGTTGTATTATTTTAAAGTAAAGTTAAAAAGTTATTTTAAACTTTTAAAATAACAAACAACAAAAAAAATGACAAAGTCATGGATTCTTTAAAATAATTTTGAATATTTTCTCTAAAGAATTCATAGTTGTTCAATTCAGTGAAACTTTAAAAAGTCAATTTTTTCTCTGAGTAAAAGTCAATTTTTTCCATTCTTTTGGATCAATTTTTCTTCGCCCTGGATATAATATAGCGCGAAAAAGATATTGTAGCTTGAAACTTCCAGCCCGAAAATTAAAGTACTCCAAAAGACTTTTTTACGATTCAGTTATCCTAAAAATGAGTTGCAATGCAAAAAAATTGTCAAAGTATGATACATTTTCCACCTTTCTTTACGTCATCACTCGTGAAATCTCTCTTTACCCAAATATATAGCTATGCAATATATGTAATATATATAATTCATTAAGCACTTCTGATGAGTATAGGAAGCATACAATTCTACTTAACACAGAAATGTAAAGTTTAATATCACTGTACTTCACTTTTCAACATCCTCATGGAAAATTAGCCAATCACAACTTCGCATTGAACAAGAAATCAGCAAGTTATAAGGGAGAGTATCATGATGCAACTTCTTCAGTCCAAAAAGTGTTCTTACGCCAAGCATAACCAACCATCTTCAAGCATTACATCGACATCATCTTGAATCTGAGCATCAGGATAGGGAAAAAAATTTTTTTTTCATTCTTCCTTCTAGCATTTCCAAAAATGTTTCAATCATCACTGATACTCCTCATACTTCTCTCTTCTCGGAATCTGGAGCGAGTTTGTAAGATATGTATAATAATCTCTTTGCGAAATATACACTATCCAATTCAATATATACATTTCCTCACTCAGATTAACATTTTAGCAATTCCAATTCATGTAACATAAATTAAAGAAAATGGGAAATCATAATTGGAAGAAGTTTATTTACGAATTATTAATCCTTAAATCAAGCACATATGTGTATTAATTGTAGCGATGCTTGTATACTATACTCTTAATTTAAAAGGTTTTAAGCTTTTGCAACTTTAGAGCTTTCAAGTTTATTATTATCTGCAAGATGTAAAAATTTCTTTATGCTTTTGAACTTTTCCCTTGCCATGGTCTTTGAAAATATAGGAGCAGAAAGGTCCTCAGCAGTGCTCCAATCAGCAGATAAACAATGATATCCGCTAATGAGTAATAAACCCATAAATTTTTTCATTTCTCTAACATGTGTTTGAAAAGAGCTATTATTTTTATCTCTTTTAGCGTAAAGATTAGTTTGTTCTACAATATGATGAAACATTTCTGTAAAAAAAAGTAAAAAAATTTCATGCATAGATAAACTTTCATATTGGGATAAAAAATTTTGATTCTCAAGATTTTCTAAATAGCTCAGAGATAGCTTGTCTGATTTTATCCATTTATCTTTGGAAATTGTTTCGTTAAATTGTGGAACTTTATAGTTTACTCTGTGTAACTCTAGTTCTCCAGCATTTTCATCGGGCACATCAATTTCATCAAGAATGATATCATCTCCTTCTTCGTTACTATCTATTCCTTTATTACCAGAAACTGGAGGAACAATAACTAACTCCAATTCTTCATTACAGTTTTCAATATAATTTTAGGCAGATTCCAAAAATATATAGCTAGAATCTGATGCCAATTCATCAAAATTAAAAGATTCCATTTTAAAAATTGAAAAAAAAGTTATTTAAAACAATAAAAAATAAAAAAAAACCATCGAAAATATTTATTCAACAATTTTTTTCAACCAATTTTTAGTATTAAAAATAGCCAACGTTCCCATTTTGGGAACATATTTTTTTTTGTTTGTGCCAATATTTTTTTCAAAAAAAAATTCATTTTTATAGTTAAAATAAAATATATGATTAAAATTTTTATAAATAAATAAAAAAAAATTAAAATTACAACTTAGAATTTTTTAAATTTAATTCCAAAATTTGTAATCAATTTATTGGATTTTTAAAAGTTCTTCACTGATTTTTTTCCTAAATTTTAGTTAAATTAAAATATTTTTTTTATAAAAATTTGTATAAATGATTTACAAAATAACAAATAAGATAGAAGAAATTTTTATCAATATACATGTTTAAAATTTTAACTTTTAATAGTGTTCCCATTTTAGGAACGTTGGACTGTAATGGGTTATTAACAATAGTTACTTGGGTAACATAAATTTGTATTACCTACATGAAATTATGAAATTACCTACATTATTTTCATACTGTTTCGATAATTTGGTTCAGTTGTTTTTGTCATACTTTTCTCATGCGTAAACTTTCATTTGTAAATAAATATCATATCATATCATAAATTTGTAAAGTTTTTAAAGAATAATGCAAAACTTTTTTTATAAAACTTTAGTTTTTATTTATTATTATATGAATGATATTTAACATTACAAGTAACACAAAGTCCAACATCACATTTAATACATTCAGTAGTAGTAGGTCTTTCCGAGCATTGGGCTAAAGCATATCGTCTTCTTTTACCATTTTTGTTTTTGAAATCAAATGATTTTCTTAAAATTAAAGAAAATTTAAATTTTAAAATTTTAAAATATTTTAAATTTTTAATTTTAAGTGTCTTAAAATTAGAGGAGCTGAACCAAAGTTATTCAAATAGTATCTTGCAATTTCTCTTCTGAAATCTAAAAAAGATTTTAACTCTACACAATTTTGTGTAGATACCAAGCATTACAAATTGTTGCATCAATCATCCATGTAAAAACTGAATAATACCATTTTTACCTCTTATACCAACTCGATATTTATTTATACTTTGGTTCAAACGATCTACTCCACCCATTTTAGAATTGTTCTGATATATTAAATAAGGACAATCAATTTCTGTTTTATTCTTTTCTTTTTTAGAAAATCTCTTGAAATTTTTTGTATGGTAGAAGACCGTAAACAGAGCTACTAAGAGTAACAACATTGTTATCTATCCACCTAACAGCTATTATATTTTTGCTTTCATGTGTACATAATGAAACCTTACCCCGTTGTTCTTTAGACATTTCCTTCTGAGACAAAAGTGGTAAATTAGAAAAACGCCTTTCATTAATAGTTCCAGTGCAACCATAACCAAGAGATGAAAGTTTTTTATAAGATTTTCCGATAAGAATAAAGAATCACAAAAAAAGAAGTATGGGAAGTGTTTTTCATCTTCAGTAAAATTGCTGATGGCGTTGAGTGATGTTAATCCAACTTTTCCATAAAGTTTTTCTTCATTCTTTTGATGAAGAGATTTACCTTGATAAAAAAACAAAATATAAAATAGTAAATCAGGCAAAAATTTTGATTTGTTTGATATATATATAGAACAAATAAGACTATTTTTCTTTTAAACTTGATTTTTGTTAAATTAAATATTGCCTAAAAAACATTTATATAAGTAAAATATATTGTGCCAAAATATGGCACACTGTGTAAATATGGGTTAATTAAATTTCAATATAGAATCTATTTTTGATAAATATTCTTTGAAAAATTCACTAAATATAGATATCATTTCACAAATATAATTTAAACTTTTAAAATATGGATTAAAATCAAATTTAGCAAAAATTTTAAATCAAAAAAAACTTTTATTTAAAAAATTCTTTTGCTTTTTAAACATATATACCCACTTTTAAATATGCTGAATTCAGTTGGGATATTAATTTTTTATGAAAATCAATCAAACCTGCCAAAAAATTGATTTATCTCGAAAAGAAACATTTTATCGAAATAATTATATAAAGTTTTTTACACACATATACCCATTTTCAAGTACGCTGTGTTTATTGGTGATATTCCTTTTTTTTTTTTATGAAAATCACTCAAAACTGAAAAATAATAATTTAAATATGACAGCCCATCTCAACATTAAAATTTTTATTCTTATAAAAAGTTTTTTACACATATATACCAATTTTTAAGTATGTTTAATTTAGTGGTAACGTTCATTTTTTATAAAAATCAATAAAACCTGTCAAAAAAATTGACTAAAGCTGTAAATCAATGTCAAATATATAAACTTCAAAATAAATTTTACTTGCAGTATTTCTCTGGTAATTATTTTCTTAATTTATTTAATAAACAAAATCTCGATAGGACATCTATCTTTTTGACTACAAATTCGTTATCGGCTCGTAGTCTCTACGTTATATCTTCTATGCTTTACAGCATGTAATTTTGCTATTCATTCTATGATGTTCCTTTCTTAGTAGCTTTTTTTTTAATTAGAAATTTATTTTCTTCAATGTGTGTTTGAAAAAACTTTTTTAGGGATTTATTTTGAACAGATTTTTTCCTCTCTCAAAACATTCTTATTAAAGAATCTTCTTGATGATCTTAGGCTTTTTTTTTATCAATATCGTTTATTTTATTATTAATAATTATTATGCCTGAATATTTGTCAACCAATCTCATTTCAAAGGTTTTTTTCTGATGAATCATTCGTGATGTTCATTGTTCAATTACAAAAAGTTGTCCCCCTTCTTCATCTAAAAGATCCTCTCTTTCACGCAAAAGGAAAAAGATGGACAAATTCAATTTAAATTAAAAATATCTTGATAGTGACTAAATTCTTACACATTGCCATCTTTTGATGACTCTCTGACATATTCTAAATTTTCAGACTTCATACACATCTTAGTTATTATGATCATTGTAATCCAAGATGATAAGTTATAGATTTAAAGATTTTTCATTTGTAAAAGGGGAACTTCTTTTCATGGTCAAAATCTTTTTTGAAAAACCAAATATTCGATCATTACAACACTTCCTTGTTCATTAGAAAACACTCTTTTTGTTCTCTTTCAATTAGTTTTCAGATTACTTTCTTCTCTCATACTAATCTTCAAAAGATTTTATAATATGTTTGTTTTTTTTTAATAAATATTTCATACTCAACATGATTGAACAGGGAATTATACGTCAAAATATATAAAAAAATTATATTTTTATTATATAACGATTTTTTGGGAAATTTTTATAGAACTGATTTTCAGGCATACATCACTAATTCAATTGCCACTTCCAGATATTTTTTAATCATATTAGCTAAAATGGAGTACAGAAATAAAATAAGCATAGTCGATTTGGTATAAAATCAGATATTTTATTTTTTGAAAATATTTTTGAAGACACTCTAGAAGTAAACCGCAAATCTGATTGAAGCTTTCGGATATTTTAAAATCATAAATGCCAAACCTGAGTCCAAAAATGAAACAGGCATCCTCTATTTGGCATAAAAACAGATATTTTATTTAAATTTCAAAATATTTCTACAGACATTAGACGTAAATCGAACATTTGATTGACACTTTTAAATAATATTAAAACCATAAATGCCAAAAATTTGTGTAATTTTTTAACTTCATCGTGAGAGTTGCAGATAACGCTAGATTTTTATGAAAAGGAGGTTGGTGCACTACTAGGAAACATAATTAAATCATTATAGAACAGGAGGGAGGAATTGAAGAAGGAATATTTGGATATATGGATTGGAGCAGCTTTTTCTACCCTTCTGTTTTTTGTGGGATCCGCCATACTGATTGAATTCGAGGAATTGCAAAAGACATTAATCATCCTTCAAGCGTGCGATGGCAGTAATCACAAACAATATGTGGTAGCCTGTCTTTGTCATGATCTCCTATCGACATTCAAAAATTAAACCTGGTAAGCATATCATTTAAAAAAAAAATTTTTTTTTGACAAAAACTGTCGAAATATATGGGAAAAAACAATCAACCTGATATTTATAACAACTAGTATTCATCATTTAATTTTCAAATATCTAGAAAAAAACAAAAAATTAAAAAATATGTTGAAATTTATAGAGAAAAAACAAACATTTTTAAAAAAATGGATTTAGAGAAATGAAAACCTACGTTTAGAACCACAGAAAGACATTTTTGAGTTGACGTAAAAATAAAAAAAACAAAAAAAAGTGTAATTGTAAATTAATTTGTTAGTTATTTGGTTTTTTTTTAGTTTTTTTATAAGAAGAAGAAAATTTTTTAGAGCTATCTTTAATAAACTTACATTTTTTATATTTATAAAAAAATTTTGGCAGAGGTATTTAAACGCATTTACCATTTTAAGTTCTGAGAAGGATTCATATTAGCATCCTTTGTTCAAGGATTCTGTTCAATTGTAAACAATGTCTCAATTCAATTCAAATAATTCAGCGGTAAAATCTTGTATCAAAATCTCTTTCAATAAGGCGTAGAGTGGATGCTGTAAAAAGAATTATATTAAGAAAAACTTTGGCGAGCCTTTCAATTTTTGGAAAGTTTTACGAATATTTCTTCGGAATAATGACGAGCATTTATGCACAAAATATTCATGTTATCTTGACCTTCTTGTATTTTATTTTATTTTTTTTTTGTGTTTTCAAAGTAATTTGTTCAATATTTTTGCTTTATTTCTACTTATTTTAGCTCTGACTGCTATAAACAGGCCGGATTTGATTGAGTATACTCGCAGTTGGTCTTGCTTGCCTTTTGGTGATAACTGTGGCGAAAATTCGGAATGCAGGACGAACGAATATTTTGTGTACGAATGTTTTTGCAACAACGGCTTCGTAAAAGATGGCGATACTTGCAAAGGTATACACATACACATACAAACATATAGAAGAAGAAGAAAAGTGAAATTTCAAAGTGTTTTTAGGAGCACAAAAACGAATAAAATAAACATATGGGAGTTTGAGGGTCCATCATATCGAAGCTATTTTCCCGCTCTATAGGATATAAAACAAAAATATCATCGATACTAAAATTCATGATAGAAACTAACGTTTTAGCTAACTAGAACGAGTGTGGATTTATTTTGGACTATTTATTAACGAATTTAGATTTGAATTTCTTAATAAAAGCATGTACTAGCGGATTCTTTCCACAAAAAAAGCGAGAGTTCTGATTCCAAGACTAAATCATCTTATAAACAAAGGATTATGCAAGTTGAACGCAGAAGGCAACAAAAACTTGATTTACTTCAAGGTTTTTTTTGGAGACGTGAAATCGATGCACAATTAGAGTGACCCCAATTGAAAATACTGAATTGTAAATGAGGGAGGGAGAGAGATTTATGAAGGGGAAGTATGTATATCAGCAGAAAATGTCATTTTGAAAATGTTTAAAGATACCCATGGTGTGAGCAAATTTATGGGAGTTTGTAGTAATGTGTTTATTCCAAGATAAATCAAACCTAGTAGATTGAAAGAGGATTTCAATACAAGTAAGAGTGAATCTTTTTTTTTTTTTTTGTAAGAACCAACTAGATGTAAACATGCTACAGGATTTGTTGAAATTAATTTTCAAATTCTTAGCTGTAATAGCTAGTTCAATATATTATCTATATTTTACAGGTAAATAATCTTTAGTTTTTATATTTAACAAAGTGGTTTCATATGTTAAGCTTTCAGCAATGCCATTATATATATGTACATGTTAAATAGAAGATGGCCTAAAATTGACCTTTGGATTGCACTCGCAAGTACTCAAGATTTATGTGAAAGACAATAGAAACACATATAGAAATCGATCAGTAAAATATTGAATCAAAGAAAGGAATTGAAAGCGAGAAAAATCTAAAAAATTTGGTTTACTCAGTAAGATCGTGGTGAATTTGTCTCAAATGCTTTTAAGAGGTTTAAAAATGGAGCGATGACTTTTTTAGCTTCTAAACTATTTATGATGTTCTATATAACCAAATTTGTAAGCATTCTGTAGGTAGGTAAATGTAGGTAAACCTTTAATAAACTTTTTTATTAATAGGTAATTTAATTATTATGGAAAGGACATCTGTAAATTTGGATTTGTAAAATCTTTTCAAAAATTTTAGAGACAGAGCTTTTTATAACGATTGGCCTGAAATAGGCCTTCATTAAAGAATCTGACATTTAATTTGAAATAACTTTAAGATATTGTGGAGAGAGACCAAAATAATAGGCACATTTATTGTCTTAATAAGGCTGATAAAGCGTCTGTAAGGTAAATTTTCCTCCAATGGAAATTGCTTTTTGAATTGTGTAAAAAATTTTCAAAAAAATCAATAGTTGGCTTGGCATTAAAATTCTCTTCAAAAAAGTTCAGAGAAAATTTTACTTAATGAATTCGGTTGAATGATTCCTTTCTTGTTTACCTCAAGAGATATAGGAGTGTAAGAACAACTTTTTGAGGATTGAGTTTGTTTATATTTTTTCCAAGTGATTTTATAGTCAGAACTGTTTTCAAATTTACATCCGAAGAACTTCAACTTTAAAGATCCAGGAGTATACTTAACTTGATTTCTAAGAGAAGAGAACTTATTCTTTAATGAAGAATCAATTTCATTTTTAGCCACGTAACGTCAAATAAATCACTAACATTCCAGAAAGAGTGCTTGATGGCAATCGATAGAAATTGTGTACTAGTTTGTCATTTGTATTCTAATATTGGATTGAATAAAGACTTTTAACATTGAAGCAGAGGAAAAATAGGGAAAGGAAGACGAATTATTATGTATAAAAAAAGTAAGATCACCGCGTTCAGATATTAACTTGTGAGAAGAAGGTAAAATGATTTTGACCGATCCAAGCCTCTGGTATAGACAAAAAGAAAGTATGGGACATCATTAAGTTGTCTTACAAATATTTGAAATGTGAAAAACATGGCATTTAGTGGTTGAGTATCAAGACCAATCAAAGTCGTATTGTGAGAATTATTGAGTAAACATATATATACTCGCCAAACTGATAAGAAGGTTTCAAGGATTGAATTTATCAAATTCCTGGTGTAAAGAATTGGCAGGGTTGGCTTTATCAAAAGTATAACTACTTTTACTAATTATTTAATTATTTTTTATTAATTATCATCATTAACTAAGCATATTTTAGTGGGTTGTGTTGTCTCTATTTAGTGAAGTGTGTTTTTTTGAAATTTTAACCCATTAAGTACCATAGAAATCAGACGATATTTAAAAAAACGCAGATGATTTATATTCAAAGTCATTGAAAAAAGCAGACGAAGATGAAATTACTTATGTTCCCAAATGGGAACATTGGGACTTAATGGGTTAATCAATAACACTACATCATTTTTGATTCATAGCGGAATGATTATAATCGGTACTTTTAGCACAGCGAAACTTTTATTAGGGCAGGCTATATTTTTTTGAGAAAGTGAACAGAATTCACATTGAGTATTATGTTTGCACATGGATGGAGAGATGGCTAATCACAGTTTAGTGATTTTGTTTTGAAGAGTCGGCAGCCTTGGGAATCTCACCACTGACTTTCAACTGTTAAGCTGAGAGGTACATCCAGTAGTGGCATTCAGCTTCGCACCGGCTCGTTAGAACCGTCTCATGGAATTTTGTGAGTTTGGCAAACAGTAAAATATTTATTTATCTATATATAATACAGTAAAATAAGCACCCACAACATCATCATAATGATGCTTGTTTAACCATTATTTTAAAATTTTAATAGGTAAATAATAGACAAATTTGACGTTTTTGTAGCAGAACCGGGTGACAAAAAATGAAAATCCAACTATTGAGTACATCCTAATAGCGATTGATTGCTGCGCATGCAATATTATTATGAATATAAATAATTTAATTGAAAGTTATTACACAAAATATTTCCTATGAATAATTAAATTATTATTCTAGTTAATAAATATATAAAAATAGATGAAAAGACTTTTTTTTTGGCTTTTTGAAAGACCTTGAAAAGAGATGGTCGCTTGGTCAACTAGCGTCTTTAGACAGTGATTCTTTGAAAGAAGAGATTAAACACGATTTCATGATTGACTACAGTAGAAACATGGAGGGAAATTTTAACAAAAATTAACATCATTACAAAAGTGTGTATAAACAATGCTTATGATAAATCTATGTGATCATAAGAATGAAATTTATATTTATTGACATTACTTTATCTTCATATTGAGTATAAAAATATGATTCTATTTTTTTTAATTTAAATAAAAAAAAATTAATGCCGGATAATAATTTGACACATGTCAATTATACACGCATTTAACATTTCATCTAAAATAAAATTCATTTATTTATTTTCGTTTATATCCCACATCTTCAAATATCAATTGATTTTCGCTTATTCAATTCAAAGTATAAGAACATTTAGAAAAAGTGTCCACGCATTTATGTGTAAATCTCAAGTGTTAGCTTTGCCGGAGGAGTTAACCCATTAACGACCAATGTTCCTATTTTGGAACATAAGTAATTTCATCTTCGTCTGCTTTTTTCAATGATTTTGAATATAAATCGTCTGCGTTTTTTTAGATATCGTCTGCTTTGCTTGGTTTTAAATGGGTTAAACGAGGTTGTATGAATATCTCTCTCAATAAGGCGTAGGGAAAATGCCGTAAATTGAATCAATTGATTTTTTTTATTTCAAAGAATATCAATCAGCAATCAATGACTCTTTACAAATTTTATTTAAAAGAGAAACGGTGCCACTTTGTGCGCTGTGTAAATTATATTTAGCAAAACTTTTCCACGCCTTTCAAATCTTGGAAAGTTTTACAAATATTTCTTCCGAATAACGGCAATCGTTTTTCCACAAAATCCATATTTCCTCGGAATTAGTGAATTTTAGTTTTTTTATGTTTTCAAAGTCGATATTTTTGATTAATTTCTACTCATTTTAGCTCTGAATGTTATGGACATTGTGGATTCATCTGAGCATACTGGTTTAAGTTCATCCTGTCTGCCTTTTGATGATAGCTGTGGGCAAAATTCGGAGTGCAGAATGAGCCAATATTTTGTGTACGAATGTTTTTGCAACAGCGGTTTCGTTAAAGAGGGCAGTACTTGCAAAGGTATTCCAAATACTATAATATATATATATATATATCTCATAACCTGTACGGTTGAACGCGGGTAGACAACTTGCGTGTTATCTCCAACCCGTATATTACGATGATTCTTCTCCAACCTGTATTCTACGATGATTCATCTCCAAACTATATACTACAATGATTCATCTCCAACCTGTATACTACGATGGTTTCTATTCCATGTACAAATGACTAGGGAGACAATGTTCAACTTTCTGTTCACATTCTGCTAGATGTAAGATTTGATATACCTCATTCGGGGAGACGATGCTACATAAGTTATTACCAGGGCAAGGAAAAATTGACCTAAAAAACTTTTAAAAATTGACCTTATTTTTTAAAAAGTTGACTTTTTACTCAAAAAAGTTGACCTTGAAAAATTTTTGAAAGTAACATACGTTTACAAAAATGATTGTAAAGCTGTAAAAAATTTATTGAAATTTCACTGATTCATAGTCATTATTATTTTTTGAATTATAATAAAATATCATATACTTGCAAATATTTTCGTCTTTAAAATTTCGGTCTTTTTCCAGTAGTTTTTTTAATTTAGAAAACGAACGTTCAACTTCTGAAGTAGTTTCTTGACAGTCCTGTAGCTTCAAATATGTGCTTGGTGAAATTTCACAATTTTTCATTTCTATTATTTCTTTTATTTGATTTTGATTGAAACGTCTTTCAAAATATTCCTTAATTTTGCATTCATCTTCACAAAAATTAATTTTGTTAAAAGAATTGTAGGCATCTTTTATCGAAAATCTAGAGTTTTGAGATTTTTCTACAAAATCAATCAAATCATTGTAGTTTTGCTTTATTGAGAGTAAATTTTTAGCCAGATCATGATTATTTAAACTTTCTTTAGCCCTCGCTTTTTAACAAAATGCTGTCTTCACTATCGATGTTTTGAATAATTCGTCGAATGTTTGGAAGATACTCACAGTAATAAAGAGCACTTTTTAGCCAGCTTGCCCACCTTGTTACAATAGGAGTGGGTGGATATCCAATATCTTTAAAAGGAGAACGCCTCCTTTTGTTTTTGATTGTTAAAGTTTTAACCGAGGAAATTAAATCATCAACATTTTTGTAAAAAGCTTTCACTTTTAGAGCACAGTTATGGAGAAGATGAGTGAAGCATGTCACGTGAAAGAGATTGGGAAATAAAATCTTCAAAGTTTTTCCAGCAGCTACATTATATGTAGCAGCATCTGTTAAAAGCAAACAAAAGTCGTTGCGTTCAATATCAAACTGAATTGATAATGTTACTTAAAAACTAAACTTAAAAACTAAAATTAACTGAATGTTTTTCTGAGTTTAAGTGAGACTCATGAACTACAATTTTGATAAGATGTGTGACAGTTGAATGATTAAGTTTTCCAAGCAGAACATTTACAAAGATTTTACCTGATAGTTCTGTTTCATCAATCATTAAAAAAATTTGTTGGTTTTTAATTAAATCTTTGATTTCTCGTAATTTATTTGTCGCCAAGTCGTCTATTGCGTTTCTACAAGTTCTTTCAGATGGTAAAACTTTGCCAATACTTTGAAATAAAGACTTAATACTTGGATGGTTCAATTTACAAAGAGGAATGTTTGCTTCTAAAAATGCCGTTATCAAAATATTAGTAAAGTTTTTATCAGTGATCTTTACAAAGGATTCAAGACTTTTACTTCCAGAAGCATTATCATGAATTCTTTTATGCTTTTGTGTTGATCTGTGCTTGTCCACAAAAAAAGTTTTTTCGTATTTCACTTCAGTCATGCATAATATACAATACAAAGTACTTTTATCTGTAGAATAAGTGAATTCCTTCGCATATTTGAAAACGAAAGAAGATATTTTTTGAAAGTTGTTTTTAGCAGTTTTTGGCATGTTTGATTTTATTTTTCAAAAATAACAACATTTGAAGAAAATTGGACAACAAAAATAAAGTTTAGCACTGCTGTTTACAGATATCATTTAAATTTAATGCCAGTAAGATGCGAATCCACTCTATATAATAAAAGAACACACCATCTTAGAGTATACCTATGCAAATATGTGTCTACTGTAAAAATATGTCTCATTCATAAACAATTTAAAAGCAGAAATAAGAAAAGCGTTGATAAAAATAACTCTCAATTGATTGAAAGTATTACTCAGTTTCTCTTTTTTAATAAATAAAAAGTTATATACGTTTTTATTATAAGTAAAAATAATTTAAGTTGTGAAAAAAATAAAAATTTACTTTATTGACATTATAATAAAAAGTTTACTTTTGTTGACCTATAAATTACTCAACAAAAGATCATTAAAGTTTGAAATAAAAGAAAAAATTGTTTATGAACAATAACTAAAGCTTACGAAAAAATTGACTTTTACTTGCCCTGCTAATGACCAAAATCATTTTTATACGCTAATTCCCATACATACTCGTTCTTCGCTTTGTAATTAGTTTTAATTACTTGACCCAAAAAAGATTTGAATGGCGCGATTTTTCTTTTTCTTATTTTTCAAGTATAAAAGAATTACATTCATTTTGCTTTTATCACCTCTCTACAGGTCATTGACCCCTTTATAAATTTTATTTAGAAGAAAAACGGTGCCACTTTGTGCCGTGTGAAGCAAAGAGGATCTGTTCTCCTAATACCGAATGTGAAAGAGCGTGTGTGTGCAGAGAAGGCCTATTTCAAGTTGCTATTAATATGTGCATGAGTAAGCTTTTGTTTTTTTACCAAAAAAAAATTTAATGCCTCCTATGAATTAATTAAAAAGTTTTATGATTTTGAACTTGAAAAATAATTATAAGTGTATAAGAGTGGGTAGAGCGCTCGATTCGATATCCTAAGGTCTCGGGGTCGAACCGATCTGTGAGCTTTAACGTTGTGCCCAATAAATTACCTTTACTTTGTCGTAATAATTTGAATAGTTTCTGATCAGTAGGATAGAGAAATTAAAAATTTTAAAATAGTGCATGTTACTAGTATTTGCAATATTATTGTGAATATGAATAATTGCATTTTTATCATTTGAAAGTTTTTACTCTAAATGTTTACCATGGATACTTTAACTATGAAAGTAGAAATAAACTTTTTACTTCAAAAATCATGTACAATTTCATCTTAATAACATATATATATATATATATAAAACATAAAACATAGTATTTGTAATCAATGCTATATCTGATTTTCAATCAATAGTTTGATCATTGCTTTTTTATTTTAGTTTGGAATTTTTTTTTAAATTTATTTGTATATTCGAAAAATTTCTTTAAAAAAGCCATTAAATTAAGAACAGTGGTGCTAGGTTATTATTAGTCAAATCTTCATGCTACAAAGGTTTACGCTTAGGGGCGTGAGTAAGTTTGATTCGATACTGGGATTCGATAGCTCAAAGTGTTGTGTTCAATTCCGCTCCAAGCCTCTTGATGAAAGACAAGTGAAATAAAAGTACAAGAAAAAAAAGTAAGCTACACATATGTTTACAATCCAAAACAAGAATTATTATAGATGTATACGGTGTTAGAAAAGTAAGATATTCAAAATAATTATTATTAGAGAAAATAGAGTGTTAAAAAATTAAAAAATAAACAAATTTAATACACATTTTAGAACTTGATTATTATTACTTGATTTTAGAACTTGAATATTATAATATTTTTGAAAAAAACTACAATGATATAATAGAGAAATGTATCCAGAGTTAGAATGAATTAGATCTATCCAACAGCTAAGTGTTTCTTAGCTCCAGGCTGTGATCACTTACACCCATGCATATCGAAGAAACTGTCTGCCCTTTTAACACCTCCTTTAACTAAGCTTTTAACCTGTATTTAAAAGAAAAATCTTCCCATGACCTCCAAGACAGCCTACACGCAAATCAGTTCAACTCCAGTCATGTCTCTGTTATTTAAAAGGCACACGGTATCTGCAATACAGTTACTTGCTTTAAAAAATTGAAGGCTTATGGCGTGAGCACCAAAGTTGTCAAATTGATTGAAAGTTTCCTGACAAATAGAATGCACCTCCTTTGTTGTTGATGGACACTACTTTTCTAACGCATATGAAGTAATTAGTGGTGTCATTCAAAGTAATGTGGGTGTGTGATTGGCCCATTATTATTCAGCGTATATATAAATGAATATGACTTCTTGTTTAAAGTTTTTTACTTGCGATCTCACAATTCATTACACTATTTTATCATTTATATGTATTTGCTTTGAAAAAGGAGTTTATACTCCGAAACTAGTCAGCAAAATCAGCAATAAAGTGTCCAGTTTTTACAATTATTTATATTTGTTATAATTAAAATTTTATAATTATTTATATTTTCAAATGAAACTTTGCTTATCAAAAAAATAAATTTTCCTTTCTTCCTTCCTTTTAAAATACAAAATGAAAGAATATTGGAAATTAAGAAAAAAGTCACTAAATTTAAAACTTATGGGTATATTTAGTATCAAAATGGGGGTTGTACTATGCTATATATGTGTTTATTTAGATATCTTTCAAAAACCTCAAAATAAGTAAAAATACATTTCATTGTATGCGGATAAATGGGCAAAAACGTAATTGCATTACTTTTCAAAATAAATTTCTTCTCCATGTTTGATTGACATAATAAAATATGGGGATGAAGCGTACTTGTGTCTTTGGAAAGCAATGAAAAGAATCCATGCCTTTTTGAGTAGACAAATTAATCTCACAAAACGGATTAAAAATATGCCTCATTTCAAAAATAGTTTTCTAAAGTTCTTTAAAAAGTTTTGTTATTCTCAATCTTAGATAATAAGCTTATTTTCGTTTTTTACTTTAATTTAAATGAATTAAAAAGAATTTTTTACTACCCATGTTATTTATATTTTGAAGAAAATAATTCTGAGATGAAAGAATGCTCAACGAAGCCTTTGAACTCAACACAACAATGTGAGTCGATATGTGTCTGTGAACAAGGCTACACAAAAGGGTTGGACAACAATTGCATCGGTAAGGGGTCTGTCTCTCTTTCTTCAAACACACACACACACACACACTTTCATCTAAATTGACAAAATAAATGTAATTATGTCTAAATATTTTCTGAATTTCTTTAAAATTATTATTATTAATCTGAAAATTAACCCTACCTTAGCCCCGTCTGGTTACGGGGATAGTACATATGTATATTTAAAATTTTGATAATAAAAACAAATATGTATGTAATTACCAGAGCTGTGTTTAACAGCGTTAATTTTTTCATCGTCCATTGACGAAGTTAAAATAAATTTAAAAACGCATACATAGTTAATGGAACAATTACCTCTTTTTACTTTATTTTAAATAAAAATTTTAAATAATAAATTTTTTGAGGGAAAATTTTGAATTTTTGATTTGTTTTTGATCAAATTAAACAAAGCAATAAGATTTCCTGAGATCTGAAAGAGCATCTCTTTGCCATCCCAACTTTGAAATATTTAAAAGAAAATAACTTTCACATAACGCTACTCAATAAAATAAAAAAATAAAAATATGAATGTTTTTTACATAGGACTCTATATTCCATCTTTGTAATAAATTGAATTTTTTTTTCAAAATTGAAGTCTATGAAAATCAATCAAAGAAATCCGGTTTTTGCTTAAAACAGTTTCACATTTTTCAACATTTTAATCAGTCTTGCACTAAGCACAGATATAAAACTTAGGTAATTAAATATTTAAACATAATAAAAACCGATAAAATAATTTTTAAAGGTAAAACTATTTTCATTTTTTAGATGAAATTCCGTTAAATTTCAAAAATGTAATGGTTAACAAGTTTACTTCTGGTATTTACATTTTTTATTTTTTAGTACCAAAACAGGAATATATTTCAATAAAAAATTTGTGACCCTAGGTTTTATCCAGAGTTCTAAGCCTTAGTGCCGTATCACAAAAACTCCCATTTAGAGAGATTGAACCTGGCTTCGCTCTACATTTAGTAGATGTGGACTAGCCACATGTGGTACGCATCCTTATAAGCCCACAACCAAATCTCGCACAATGTATTTGTTATTGATATCTCGAATCAGAACCACGGATATATTTATGGAAACTGCACACTAACAATCATACGCAAACGCACCGAAACACATATGTTATCTCTCACTTATCAGAATAGAATATTTAGAAAAAGTATTTGGGTAATCGATTTGTGGAAAAAAATAATTTTTTGTTACCAAATGTTACGTTGTTAATCATTTAATTCAATGATTTTACAAATATAACTTAAATATTTTATCAAACCACACTTAATTAAAAAAAATGAAATAACCTTTTTATTCTTCATGTATTCATAGTTCAAAAAAGTAAGAAGAACTTTTAGAAAAAAATTATTTCTAAGGATTTTTGGAATAGGATTGTGAAGGATTCAGATTAATGAATGAAGTCCGACATAACAAGGGTTGTTGCTGTATATATATTTATCGTAAAAGGCGAGTAAGATACAATTTTCTAATGTCTCACTTTATTTATACTTTGATATAGATACTAATTCCGGCCGCAGCACCCATTGCATATCCCTTTCCTTTTGTGATGTTAGGTCAACTTCAAATTCCGAGTGTGTCTGTGAAGAAGGTTTTGAATTTGTCTCGTTCCTCTGTTTTAGTAAGCGATTCGTTTTATTTCGTGCGTTCTGTTTGCTTCCATTAGCAAATTACTATCGTTTTTTACTTTTCTTTTCTTCAAAAAATGATACGACTCAAAACGGTTTCATTTTATTCGACAAAATTTTTCAAAAATTATTTACGTGTTCTTTTCTAACTTTAAAATTTTGGAAAGTTTAAAGGTTATTCTAAAATCTAATGTTCAACTTAATCTTCATAAAATTAAAAATGCATCCTTTTTTACTGAATATAGGTAGTGTGATTGGGGAAAAAGGTGAAGCATGCATTCACCAAAGTTCAACATGTGTTTCGGAGGTCTGCACAGAAGAGTGTTTATGCGGAGAAGGCTTTCAAAAAAGGGAAGATGGCATTTGCGTTGGTAAATCAATTTTGATTCATTGAAATCGATCAAACACTTTCATACTCAATTAATTAGCCAATTAAATAAATGGGCCTTAATGCCCTAAAATTTGGAATGCTATTGTGGCGGCTACCGCAACCATACTTTAAATGGTTAATGTAACAATGCATAACTTTACTATTCTTAGAAATTAAAATACTACTGAAGCATGGTGAATGTAGTATTTTTAGTATTAGTTTGACTTTCAATGAGGTAAAACATCTGACTGAAAAAAATCATGTTAAAAACTAAAGATTTTTAAGTTCTCTATCTCATCAACATTTTATCTATATATTGCAGTAAAATTGAGTGAAAGCTCCCATCTACATACATTGATTGATAGTTTTATTACAATAGAAATGGTAAAACTTGAATTTTACCACTTTTAGCGAAAACTTGCATAATTTGTGGAATCACCTCTTTCTATTTTAAGTGTACAAGTATTCACATATGTAACAAAAACTTTTCCATTTATTTGTATTAATACACGTCTAGACACGCATACACGCAAACATACTACAGTTATACATTCAAAATTATAATGGCTTTGAAATTAACCTCCAAACATTACCCTTTTTCTTGTTAAGAATCTCCATTTAAAACATGTCATCTTCTTTGTAATGGCAATTTACACTTCTTCTATATATCTTTTTTTTATTACTTTTTTTTTATTGTTTGTTTGAAAATAAACTTTCCCTCTTTCTTACATACATATACATATTGCATTGGAGATCGATACATTGAATCGAACTTAAATCTCAAATTTCAATCTCTTTCTCATCAAATTTCTTCGCTACAGGTGTTTGACATATATAATTAGCAATTCTTACATTGAAATATATTTGTCAAAGCTTGGTGGATATATTTTTGCAAAGATAATTGCATATAACCATGAAAAACAAAGAATCTCTCCATGATTTTCCGGGAATATGGTTTGTTGCCATTTTTCAAGCTCTCAAATTCACAACAGGCTTTTGCATATATTTCTACTTTCAGTATCTTCCAGTTTCTGAAGCTATTTTATAATAATAACATATCTTTTACATTTGAACTAGAAGAGTCTTGTTCTACTACATCTTCTATAATTTATAGTAAATTCTTTAACTCATCTTTGTAATTTAAATTTGAGTTTTTTTACTATTGAGTTTTCCACCATCAAATGTTTTAGAAATTTTATGCAGGATTTACTTTGATCAAATTATGATGTTTTGTGTTCCATTAAAAATTGTTATACTCATGTAATAATAACTGAATTCATTAGTTGCAAATATTTGCAATGATATGTAATTTCAATTTTTAGTATACTCGTTGTTTTAAGTTCTCAAAACTTTATTTTGACTTTATGGCTGTTCCATTTTTGCGCATAATTTTAATATACCTGCCATATAGCGGTCATTTCAGACTTTTGTGCATTAGTTATTCCACTGTTAAATCTTAGTTTTTATTTTTTTTATTATTGTATTATTAATTTAAATGACAAATATAATTAATAAATCTTCTTCTTCTTCTTCTTCTTCTTGGTAAATCTCAAGAATAGCGGTGTAGCGATATAAGAATTCCTAAGGCATTACAATATAACAGATGTGTTAAGCAACGTATAAGCTAATATCCCATATGGAAACGGAGAAAACTTTATTTTAAAATATGATAGCAGATTAAATCCCGGCTAAAATCGCGACACCTGTAATTGAGTATAGTGAATAAGAGTGCTTCTTATCTATCAGATGTCTTGATTCTTTTTAGTTTTTTTGAAGATGGTACAATACTAAAAGATTTTTTCCGTTATAACAAGATCACAAAATTTACTCATTTTTCCCTCATTTAGAAGAGGATAAATGCGCGGATATAACCTGTCCTCTACACTCAAGATGTGATGAGGAAAATTGTAGTTTTGAGTGCAAATGTGAGGAGGGATATGAAGAAAATGATGATGGCGTTTGCAGGCGTAAACTCTTTTGCACAATTTTTTTACAATTCTAATCATTTTAATCGTTTGACAGCTTGTCCAACCAATGAGAGGGAAGTAGAAGTGGATGGAGAAAAGTTGTGCATTTGCGATGCTAAGTTCACGCGAAATGAGATCGATCAAAGTTGTCAGAGTAATATCTTTTTACGCGTTCTTCCCCCAAAATTCTGATCAATGTCCCGAACTAGAAAGGGTAATGACATTTATCCCAACCAAGTCCAAAGTATAAAAAATTTTTAAAATGTGGGTGAACATTTTAGTGAAGAATTATTATTGGTTGAAATAAGTGAACACCTTTATCATACTTCAGATCACCCTCACCATTTCATTTATTTCTTGTTTCAAATTTTTTTTCTTAATTTATCTTTCCAAAATTTTCTAGAATATTCAGATTATAATATACCATTTTTACTTTAAGTTCGTCCTTTTTTACTTTAAGTTCGTCCTTATAAAATACTTAATTTATATTTGAGCAAAAATAAAGATCATTTTTTACTGAATATACTAAAATAAATCTTTTGGAAATTATTATTGGAAATTTTGGAAATTAATCTTTTGGAAAACTTTCTACATGCTGTTACACTGCCCATTTTTACAATAAATTCAGAAGGCAATTGATATTCACATCAAATTTTATTGGTATTTTTTGAATTTCACTAAAATAAAATCAATATATTTTTAAAATTAACTGCATTCGATTTCTTATCTTATCTCAAAACATAACATAATTAAATTAGCATTTAATTAACGAGAACAAAAATAACTTGTATAAATTGTTTGAAGACAATGCAATTAATAATATTTATAGAAGGAGAAAAAAGTGAAAAAAAGTATTAAAAATTGAAAGAGAAAGATACTATAGCTAAGAAGAGGTATACACAACTTATCTTTGCAAGTAAAGTCCAGGTGTTGCTTGAAGGTCAATGAAAGAGAATTCACTACATAATCAAGGACAGACTCCTTCCTGTTCTTGATCATCTTGTTTGAAAAGAAATCTTTGAAAAGCATATTTTTTCTATCTATTTTTTTTATATAAAATTTTATTGAAGCGTTCTTTGAATTCTTCGTGAAAAGGGTTGTAAGATATCATGATTTCTTTTGAAATCTGTAAGACATAAGTCGTAGGGACAAAATCTGCAATCTTTAATTAAAGTCCAATTTTTCAAGCCTTTAAAATTTTTTTTGTTTACGATTAGATAAACTTAATGCTTTGAAAAAGTCAACATTTTAATTTAAAAACATGATAAGTTTTAGAAGCATCTCTCACCATTTTGGGGAAAAGGTTTTCGATCAATGGATCAATGAGGATCTCTTTTCTTTTTAAGTAATCCATGAGTGCTCTCTGGAAGGAGAAGAAGAAAAAGTGGAAGACATAGGATTGAGTTGCGTAGCCAATGCATATTGCAGGAAAAAAGATGGAATTAACATTTGTGCTTGTGTGGAGCAATACTTCATGAACCAGAATTCTTGTGTCTGTAAGTTTCCATGAATTTCATCTTTAATAACTCTATCACGCTAATTGATCAAATTTTTTTCAAACCTCAATGTAAAATCGTGTACAAGAAGTGTTTTCCTTCTACTCCGACTCTGATTCCTACCAGAGCAACTCCATTTATGTATATGTTTCCTTAAAAGTGATTTATCCTATTTTCACCTATTAATAGTTATGCACCTTAATTAATTTATAGAAAAATTTTAAGTAAATTTTACCCAATAAAATCACCTTTTTTCTAACACTTACAGGAAGAACACATCTGGCTGAGGGCGAGTTCCTTTTTGCAAAACTGATCATATGTAATGAAATAAGCATATAAATATTGCGGATTTAGTTTACTAGTTAGTATATATTAAAAGTATGAATGGAAGGAAATTAAAGATCCTCTCTCAATGATCTCCATAAGGAAGAAGAAAAAGAAAAAGCAGAAGAAGAAAATTTATTAGAAAAGTTTAAGAATATATTATTCACAAAATTACCATTTCAGGTTAGATACACATATTAAGATGAATATATAATTACATTGAACATTTGGATTTTCAAAAGGCCAGCAGCCGCTATTATGAAATTCCAAAAACTATAGAAATAAACAACAACAAAAAAAAGCTTAACAAAAAAAAATACAATTTGAATGAAGAAAAAGAAATAAAATTAAAAAATACAATTTTTTGGTGATAGTTACATGAAATAAATTACAATTAATTATAGTTAATAATCAATATATAATTAGTAAATATATAAATAAATATATATAATAAGTGATGCACAAGAGATTGGAGCGAGTGAAATGAAACTTAATTACGTGAGTAGGGTTGGTTAGAAGCTGGATTTAAGAACTCAAGGTCTTGGGTTCGATCCCGCATCAATCCTACTTTCCTCATAGTTCGATACAAGCGGCGCAATTGTGCCTTCTCGATGAAAACACCATATGGTACCTTTACCTTTAGTTTGTTTCTGTAATAATAATTGGATAAAAATTCTAATTAGATATTATAATCAATAAGGAGATCAATTTTTTTTGATTTTTTTAAGTGGAATCACAAAATTCTATTTTTTTACTTTAAAAAGTGAAAAAAAAATAATACATTTTTTTTCTATTTATTATTATCAATCTAAGCCATGATGCATAAAATTAGATTAATTCCTTTATTTTGTCCCTAATTTTATTCTTCCTTAAAATTTGTGTTAAATGCGCCAATACATCATCTCTTTATCACGGTTTCCAAGTAATTCATCATTCCTAGTTTATTTTTTGATGAAGTCTATTGGAATTTAAGCAAATGCGTGTTGTTCCATCCAATCTTTTCAATGACGTCGTCAAAAGTTTAAAAAATCTAAAAAAATCACTCAATTTTTTCTTCCTGCAATAGTGCTCTCATTCCTTTTCAAACAAATTTTAACAAAAAGATATACCAAGTTCAAGCATTTGCTTTTAGATAATTGCTTTTCCACAGAACACCTCTGTCCCCTAAATTCATTGTGTATGCCAATCAGAGATGGTTTTGCTCAATGTGTCTGTGATGAAGGCTTTGCATTGGAAAATCAATTTTGTACAGGTGAATCCTTTTTCCAAATCTTTAATGATCAAATTATTGCCTTTCCTTGCAGAACGCTTGCACGAAGAAGAAAGAGTCGTGATTGGTGAACGCGGTAAGCAAATTTTTTTTCCTCGAATGAAATCGTTTGTAGTAATCATCTTTTTGATGATGAATGCTAGTGGATATTTATTTTCAAAAATTATTAAACACGAATAGAGTAAAAAAACTTTTCTTCTACCCAATTAAATATATATACCATTTTTACTCCTAAATTATCTTTTTTTAGTCACCAAATAAAAAAAGAAGTTTTTTTTAGGTTTTTTTAGTCACCATCTTCCAAAACGTCAAAGCAAAGAATTATTTCATTCCAAACTTTTCAAAAATGTTGGCGTTTCACAATATATACGGTTCCTGAAAATTTAACAACTCAGAATGGATAAAGGTAGCGAGAGTAAGGATTTTTTGAAAGGAAATTTCGGTTTCTTGGAGCAGAAAATCATGAGTTTTGGAATATATACGGTTCCTGAAAATGTAGCAATTGAGAATAGGTAAAGATACCGCAATGAACTCAGAATAGATGTCTTAGAGAACATATATACCAAATTTCATATCAATTCGCTAAAAATTTCCAAAAACTCGTATTTTATGGTCTGTTTTTGGAGTCAAAACGAATTTATTTAGGTAGAACTAAAATAAAACTTGTTTATACTAGCACATTCCGTAAGCATGGTGATCAATAAAAATAATTCACATGATAAAATAGAATCAATAACTTTGAACTAGGTGATAATTGAAAATCCTATATCTCATATAATGAAGCGAGCTGATGTGATGTTGGAGTTTCTGAAATAGCGACAAGCAAAGAACCAAAAGTGATCATAAATCATATAACATAACATAACATAAGTTTATTAAGCAATTTAAAGAGGCTAGCAGCCTATGAGAATTGCATCAAATATAGCGTATTTTTCAAGGAACGGCAAATCTTTTGTCTTTCCAAAATTCATCGAGTTTTTTTTCAAATTCTTTCACAGTAATTGAGTTAACAACTTCATTAGGTAAGCCATTCCAGTGATTGTATGCTCTTTGGATTAAGTATCTGCTTCTATACTTACTTTGAAAGGATTCAGGTGCAAACTTCAGCAAGTGTGATCTGGAAATTCTCTTCGAAAATTCAGGCAAAACTTTCTCCTCAATCTTCATATTCCCTTTTACGACATTAAATATTGATATCATTTCATTTCTCAGGCTTCGATAATAGAAAGAAGGCAGGTCAATCTTTTGAAGTCTTTCAATATAACATAAATTTTGCATTCCTTTCAAGTGCTTTGTGAATACTTTTTGAACCTTTTCTATTTTTCTGATGTTGATAATTGATGAACTTCCAAAAATTACATTTGCGTATTCCAGAACAGGTCTGACTAAAGATTTGTATAAATACAGAGAAATTTCGATTTCAGATAGGATGAAGGTATTGTTCAACATGTGTAGAATAGTGAAGGCTTTCTTGACAACGTGCAATACATGATCAGAGAAACAAAACTTTGAATCAACGATTAATCCTAGATCATTATGCTTTTCAACTTGGTTTAGCTTAGTTCCGCCTATATAAAAACTGGCATCCTCTTTTTTCCCAATTTGAAGGTGATAGCACTTATTTATATTCAACTGCATATCCCATTCTTTACTCCATCTATATATTTTGTATTGATCATTCTGTATATTCTTCGTACCTTCACCCTTTGAACCCTTGAATAATTTTATATCATCAGCATAAATTTTTATATTTGATTTTAGATCATCACAAATATCATTTATAAACATAGAAAAAAATACAGGTCCCAATACAGAACCTTGAGGGATTCCACTTATTATTTCTGAAGTTGATGAGCATAATCCATTCAATCGAACAATAAATTTTCTATTAAAAATATAGTCCCTGAACCATTCTATAAGGTTTTCTCCTATACCATAAGATTTCAACTTTAACAAGAGTCTTTCATGGGGGATAGTATCAAAAGCCTTCTGAAAGTCCAAATAAATAATGTTCACAGTTTTACTGATATTCATTTCAAGGGAAAATTCATTAGAAAATTCAATTAGATTTGTTATTGTTAATTTTTTTTGGAAGAAAGCCATGCTGTTGCCGCGATATCAAATTGTTTTTATCAAGATGGTCAACAACCTTGTCCTTTATAATCGATTCAAGCACTTTGAAAATTATATTAATGACTGATATTGGTCTATAATTAGTAATGAGCTTTTTCTCACCTTTTTTAAAAACCGGTGATACGCAGCTTAATTTCCATGATTCAGGTAGTTTACGCTCCACTAAAGACTTATTATATAAAACTGTTAGAGGCTTCGCTAAAACATTACAGAGTTTTTGAAAAAAAAAGCGGTGAAATGTTGTCAATACCAGGTGATTTAGAAACATCTAGACTTTTGAGCTTATGGTATACTTCGGATATTTCTATAGTCATTCTATCCAAGGGTTGTGAAATTAGTTTAACTTCAACGTTTCTAGTCAAAAGTTTACCTTCTCTTTTATACATGGAATAAAAGTATTCTTTAAAGTCTTCAGGTAAAAACTCATCTTCAATTATACTACCATTTTCACTCAATATTGTTTCAATAGCTAAATTATTTTTCTTCCTATTAATATACTTCCATACTTTTTTTGAGTTTTGCTTGTATTCTTTTAAAATTTTTACCTCATAATCAATTCTAAGTTGCCTGGTAAATTTTCTAAGATGATTGCTACATTTTTTATATTGTTCAAAACTATTTTTATTGCCATACTTTTTATACAGATTAAATAATCTTTTTTTATTTTTATAAATAAAAATTGCATCTTTATTCATATACAATTTAAAAGATTTTTTATCCTCTAATTTAGGTACATGAAGCTCAATTTGTTTTTTCAAAAAAGTTTCAAAAATTTTCGAACTTGTTTCTATATCATTTTTATGTAAAATATTCTAATCTATTTCTTTAAAATTGTTCTCAATAGAAAAATAATCAGCAGAACTGAACTTATACTTTGGAACAGCTTTTCGATATTGATGTACCTTTGAGAAAGTAAAAGACACGCAATAATGATCACTTTTTGTAAGATTTGGAAGTATAGTCAAACTCTGTATGAGATTTTCATCATTGGTTATTAATAGATCTAACAAACTTTCATTACCACTTGGATCTCTTCTCGTTGGTGCCCGAACAACTTGTGTCAATAAACTACTTTGAACGAAGTTTAAAAACCGACTCTCAGGAGAATTATGTGGAGCGTCACACTTATCCCAGTCTATCCTAGGATAATTGAAATCACCTAAAATAACTAAATTTCTTGAATTAGAACTATATTTAACTTCACCTATTCTATGAATTATTTTCTCCGTGGTTTTTTCTTTGTCTGCATTAGGGCTTCTATAAAAACAACTGAAAGTTGTTACTTGATTATTAAAACACATTCTAATGTTCAAATTTTCAAACAAATCAGTTGAATTAAATGGAAGCATGTATACAGACAAATAGCTTTTAAAATAACAAATTATACCCCTTCTATTTGTTAAGTTATCACTAGTAAAGTATTCATGATCTATATTATGGAACATTTTGAAGCCATCAATGTTAAAAAGATTAAGGTTAAAATTTTTTATATCGATTTTTTTTGATAAAAACTCAGTAACAAAAAGTATATCAAAGTTATAAATTTTAATTATTATTTTAATTTCATCTATTTTTGACAATAATTGATTTGCATTAGTATAAAAAATCTTTAAGAATTTGTAACTCTTATAATTTAAAAAAGAACCAAAACTATTAGAAGCATTAACTAATCTTTTCTCCGAAAATACCTCTTAACAATACTCATACCACAAATAGGATCCCCTTTTACAATGAAATGATAATCAGAGTTAATTTCAGTGTTCTTACTTTTAGCCTTCTGACGCATTTCATTTAACTTGATCCTTTCATCTTGATTCAAATCATTGGATATGAAAATATGTCTAAAATTACTTGGGGAATTCTTTAAAAGGTATAAAGAAGCTGTCACCTTCTCTTTTGATTCTAAGTTTTCATAAACAATACGTAAAGGTCTTCTTGCTTTGGTCTGATCTTTACTTATTTTACCCAATCTCCGACTTTCTTTAACTTTGACATCTTTCAAATTAAGATGTTTCTGAAACAATTCCTCAATATATTTTCTATCATCAATTTTAGTACCATCATTGTCTTGAACCTCATCAACATATATAATACAAATTTAGCTAATTCTGATGTCAAATATTTCTATAAATTATTTTTGATTAAGAAAAAGAATAAAGAAATTTATTTGCAATTCAATTAATTAATTGAAATGCAAATTAATCTTTTATGAGAAGTCATAGTTATAAATTTACCAAATTAAGGTAACTAATAAGGAACTGTGTATTTCAAAAGGCCGTGAAAACTGCTCATATGAAATAACACAAAATATGATATATATATATATATCAGAGGTCTGGCAAGACCTCCGGGGAGACAACACGCCAAACTTGCCAGCCTTATTATATATTTAAATGTGTAAATCGTAAAATGCTTAAAAAATATACTTAAAATAAAAATTTTCAAAAAATATTTTACATACATATTGAAAGCCACATTTCAAAAATTCTACCTAAAAGTTCAAAAAATTTAACTTTGAAATTGCAGTTTTATTTCATAAAAACTATATGATTGGTTGAAATGTTTATGTAATATATAATAATAATAATAATAATAATACTACTACTACTACTACTACTACCAATACTACTTTTTGAAAATTTTTACTTGTTTGATTTGAAGAAAGAATTAAACTGTTTTTCAATATTTCTTTTTCATGATATATATATCATTAGAAAGCTTATCGTTTGCTACATACTCTAGAATAATTTATTTTTGCAAAAGTTTTAAAAAATTTTAATAAATGGACATTACTTCAAAAAATTTTGTCTAAATTTTTGAAAAAATTACGGACCACCTTTTTGTTGAAGCATAATCTGTCTTTTTAAAAAAAAAATTAAATGAAAATGGTGTCATTGGAAAGGTATACTCTTTGTGGTTAACATAGGCTAGGTTATACAAATAAATATATTTTTATTTTTCCAAAATCTGCTTTTATGTGAGGTCAGTCAAGTTTTATCTAGTTTCAAAAAATACCAATAATAATTAACGTTCTTAATTTATAAAATATTTTTTGAATATTTTATATTCACAAAGGTAAAATATGATTTTTCCCATTTTAAAATTTCATAGTTAAAGAAAACTGTCGAAAATTAATATATATTTTTTACTTTTTATGGGTCAGTAGTATAGGTCAGTATAATGTTTTTCTAATAAATTTAAAATTATTTTTGAAGTGAAAAATGTTGATCGAATGTACAAGATTTGAAGCTATACTCTTTGTGGGTAAAATACGCTAGGTTTTACAAATAAATATATTTTTATTTTTTCAAAATCCGCTTTTATGTGAGGTCAGTCAACTTTTATCTAGTTTCAAAAAATACCAATAATTAACGTAATGAGTTTATATATTATTTCTTCAAAATTTTATATTCACAAAGGTAGAATATGGTTTTTAACATTTTAAAATGTCATAGTTAAATAAAACTGTCGAAAATTAATATTTATTTTTTACTTTTTATGGGTCAGTAGAGGTCAGTATAATATTTTTCTAATAAATTTTAAATTATTTTTCAAGTGAAAAATGTCGATTAAATGTAAGAGTTTTGTTTGATAATCGTAGTCTACTTTTATTTAGTTTAGATACAACCTTTCTCATTTTTAACGAAGGGCATTCGTTAAAAATTATACCGACAGTGTGCGAAGAATAAATCACATTATTGATTGATTTTAGAGCATAATTATGCGAAGAAAGATTAACACATGTTGTTCCATTACGCGTTTGTGAGCGCAGTGAATTCTTATCTCACATACGCTTCACCACATCTTTAGCACGCGTGTGTGGTTTTGTCGATTGAATGTAGGAATTTTGTTTGATAATCGTAGTCTACTTTTATTTAGTTTAGTTAGATACAACCTTTCTAATTTTTAACGAAGAGCATTCGTTAAAAATTATACCGACAGTGTGCGAAGAATAAATCACATTATTGATTGATTTTAGAGCATAACTATGCGAAGAAAGATGACACATGTTGCATTACGCGTTTGTGAGCGCAGGGAATTCTTATCTCGCATACGCTTCACCACATCTTTAGCACGCGTGTGTGGTTTATTTTATCGGGCTAGTGTACGCTTAGTTTATTTGTAGTGTTCCTAGCTTAAATCTTAGTCAAATATTAAAACGCTTATAACTTTCACATTTCTCAACAAAATGCATCATGCGATATACCAAATTAAAGCATTTTTTATGGGCTTTCAGAATACATTACTTATATCACAAGTACTTAAGAAATACCTTTTACTGTTTTTATTTTCCATGGGCTTCATACCATTAATTAGCAGATAAGGGATGCATTTTAAACTAAAGCTCCTTTCATTAGGACAAATTTTTACCTATATTATGTGACAATTTACAGCACAATTATAAAGCGACTCTACTCTCAGAATCTAAATTTATTTGTAGATTTTTATAAAATAGTATTAGTTTTTCCATTTTTTTTATAAATTAACCTTCGTTTTTTTTATTGGTCAGTATAATGTTTTTCTAATAAATTTAAAATTATTTTTGAAGTTAAAAATGTAGATCGAATGTACAAGTTTTGTTGGATAATCGTAGTCCACTATTTATTTTTAGATTTTTATAAAATTATTTTAGTTTTTGGTTTTTTATAAATTAACATTAGTTTTTTACTTCTTTTGAATAATCATCCAAAATTTAAGTGCGGGTTTGATTTACACTTTGATTCGAAAAAAATATGTTTTGGATAAATATTATTTTTATTATTGTTTACTGCATATAAATTTCTAAAGAGAAGATAAATAGATCAAAATATGTGTTTTAATCAATTTTTCTCAATAAGTATTGAAGCTATGAGGTAGCAAAATATGAACAGAAAGTTTGATATTTTTTGATTTTTTAAAGAATATTTTTCGATTCTTTGATCACAGAATTTTATTTTGATTATTTGACAAATATAATATTTAAAATCGTCCAAATTGCAAAGTATAGGTATTTTAAACAAAACAGTAATATATTTGAAGAAATATTTTTTCAGTATAAAGAGTTTAGAAAACTCTTCTCTAATATGTAATGATATATTCTCATAACCTGTACGGTTGAACGCGGGTAGACAACTTGCGTGTTATCTCCAACCCGTATATTACGATGATTCTTCTCCAACCTGTATTCTACGATGATTCATCTCCAAACTATATACTACAATGATTCATCTCTAACCTGTATACTACGATGATTCATCTCTAACCTGTATACTACGATGATTCATCTTCAACCTGTATACTACGATGGTTTCTATTCCATGTACAAATAACTAGGGAGACAATGTTCAACTTTCTGTTCACATTCTGCTAGATGTAAGATTTGATATACCTCATTCGGGGAGACGATGCTACATAAGTTATTACCTATATACATTATACCTGTATACTACAATGGTTCATCTCCAACCTGTATACCGCGATAATTCATCTCCAACCTATCAGTTCATATTTTGCTAGATGTAAGATTTGATATACCTCATTCGGGGAGAGGATGTTAGATAAGTTATTAATTTTTTCACGATATTAAATAATTTATTTTATCAAATAATCAAAATAAAATTCTGTAATCAAAGAATCGAAAAATATTCTTTAAAAAATCAATAAATATCAAACTTTCTGTTCATATTTTGCTACCTCATACGATGTTACAAAAGTTATTACCTATACTTTGCAATTTGCACGATTTTAAATATTAATCAAAGAATCGAAAAATGTTCAAATCAAAAAATATTTATTCTTTTTAAATATATCGTTGGCTCCCCTTACTTTTAAAATTGAAAGATAAACCTAGTCTTTAATAATTAATTTTTATCAAATTATGCACATACGAAACTAAAAGTAAGGGGAGCCAACGATATATTTAAAAAGAATAAATATTTTTTGATTTGAACATTTTTCGATTCTTTGATTCTGATTAATATTTAAAATCGTGCAAATTGCAAAGTATAGGTAATAACTTTTGTAACATCGTATGAGGTAGCAAAATATGAACAGAAAGTTTGATATTTATTGATTTTTTAAAGAATATTTTTCGATTCTTTGATTACAGAATTTTATTTTGATTATTTGATAAAATAAATTATTTAATATCGTGAAAAATTAATAACTTATCTAACATCCTCTCCCCGAATGAGGTATATCAAATCTTACATCTAGCAAAATATGAACTGATAGGTTGGAGATGAATTATCGCGGTATACAGGTTGGAGATGAACCATTGTAGTATACAGGTATAATGTATATAGGTAATAACTTGTGTAGCATCGTCTCCCCGAATGAGGTATATCAAATCTTACATCTAGCAGAATGTGAACAGAAAGTTGAACATTGTCTCCCTAGTTATTTGTACATGGAATAGAAACCATCGTAGTATACAGGTTGAAGATGAATCATCGTAGTATACAGGTTAGAGATGAATCATCGTAGTATACAGGTTAGAGATGAATCATTGTAGTATATAGTTTGGAGATGAATCATCGTAGAATACAGGTTGGAGAAGAATCATCGTAATATACGGGTTGGAGATAACACGCAAGTTGTCTACCCGCGTTCAACCGTACAGGTTATGAGATAGATATATATATATATATATAACCCGTATATTACGATGATTCTTCTCCAACCTGTATTCTACGATGATTCATCTCCAAACTATATACTACAATGATTCATCTCTAACCTGTATACTACGATGATTCATCTCTAACCTGTATACTACGATGATTCATCTTCAACCTGTATACTACGATGGTTTCTATTCCATGTACAAATAACTAGGGAGACAATGTTCAACTTTCTGTTCACATTCTGCTAGATGTAAGATTTGATATACCTCATTCGGGGAGACGATGCTACATAAGTTATTACCTATATACATTATACCTGTATACTACAATGGTTCATCTCCAACCTGTATACCGCGATAATTCATCTCCAACCTATCAGTTCATATTTTGCTAGATGTAAGATTTGATATACCTCATTCGGAAAGAGGATGTTAGATAAGTTATTAATTTTTTCACGATATTAAATAATTTATTTTATCAAATAATCAAAATAAAATTCTGTAATCAAAGAATCGAAAAATATTCTTTAAAAAATCAATAAATATCAAACTTTCTGTTCATATTTTGCTACCTCATACGATGTTACAAAAGTTATTACCTATACTTTGCAATTTGCACGATTTTAAATATTAATCAAAGAATCGAAAAATGTTCAAATCAAAAAATATTTATTCTTTTTAAATATATCGTTGGCTCCCCTTACTTTTAGTTTCGTATGTGCATAATTTGATAAAAATTAATTATTAAAGACTAGGTTTATCTTTCAATTTTAAAAGTAAGGGGAGCCAACGATATATTTAAAAAGAATAAATATTTTTTGATTTGAACATTTTTCGATTCTTTGATTAATATTTAAAATCGTGCAAATTGCAAAGTATAGGTAATAACTTTTGTAACATCGTATGAGGTAGCAAAATATGAACAGAAAGTTTGATATTTATTGATTTTTTAAAGAATATTTTTCGATTCTTTGATTACAGAATTTTATTTTGATTATTTGATAAAATAAATTATTTAATATCGTGAAAAAATTAATAACTTATCTAACATCCTCTCCCCGAATGAGGTATATCAAATCTTACATCTAGCAAAATATGAACTGATAGGTTGGAGATGAATTATCGCGGTATACAGGTTGGAGATGAACCATTGTAGTATACAGGTATAATGTATATAGGTAATAACTTATGTAGCATCGTCTCCCCGAATGAGGTATATCAAATCTTACATCTAGCAGAATGTGAACAGAAAGTTGAACATTGTCTCCCTAGTTATTTGTACATGGAATAGAAACCATCGTAGTATACAGGTTGAAGATGAATCATCGTAGTATACAGGTTAGAGATGAATCATCGTAGTATACAGGTTAGAGATGAATCATTGTAGTATATAGTTTGGAGATGAATCATCGTAGAATACAGGTTGGAGAAGAATCATCGTAATATACGGGTTGGAGATAACACGCAAGTTGTCTACCCGCGTTCAACCGTACAGGTTATGAGAATATATCATTACATATTAGAGAAGAGTTTTCTAAACTCTTTATACTGAAAAAATATTTCTTCAAATATATTACTGTTTTGTTTAAAATACCTATACTTTGCAATTTGGACGATTTTAAATATTATATTTGTCAAATAATCAAAATAAAATTCTGTGATCAAAGAATCGAAAAATATTCTTTAAAAAATCAAAAAATATCAAACTTTCTGTTCATATTTTGCTACCTCATAGCTTCAATACTTATTGAGAAAAATTGATTAAAACACATATTTTGATCTATTTATCTTCTCTTTAGAAATTTATATGCAGTAAACAATAATAAAAATAATATTTATCCAAAACATATTTTTTTCGAATCAAAGTGTAAATCAAACCCGCACTTAAATTTTGGATGATTATTCAAAAGAAGTAAAAAACTAATGTTAATTTATAAAAAACCAAAAACTAAAATAATTTTATAAAAATCTAAAAATAAATAGTGGACTACGATTATCCAACAAAACTTGTACATTCGATCTACATTTTTAACTTCAAAAATAATTTTAAATTTATTAGAAAAACATTATACTGACCAATAAAAAAAACGAAGGTTAATTTATAAAAAAAATGGAAAAACTAATACTATTTTATAAAAATCTACAAATAAATTTAGATTCTGAGAGTAGAGTCGCTTTATAATTGTGCTGTAAATTGTCACATAATATAGGTAAAAATTTGTCCTAATGAAAGGAGCTTTAGTTTAAAATGCATCCCTTATCTGCTAATTAATGGTATGAAGCCCATGGAAAATAAAAACAGTAAAAGGTATTTCTTAAGTACTTGTGATATAAGTAATGTATTCTGAAAGCCCATAAAAAATGCTTTAATTTGGTATATCGCATGATGCATTTTGTTGAGAAATGTGAAAGTTATAAGCGTTTTAATATTTGACTAAGATTTAAGCTAGGAACACTACAAATAAACTAAGCGTACACTAGCCCGATAAAATAAACCACACACGCGTGCTAAAGATGTGGTGAAGCGTATGCGAGATAAGAATTCCCTGCGCTCACAAACGCGTAATGCAACATGTGTCATCTTTCTTCGCATAGTTATGCTCTAAAATCAATCAATAATGGGATTTATTCTTCGCACACTGTCGGTATAATTTTTAACGAATGCTCTTCGTTAAAAATTAGAAAGGTTGTATCTAACTAAACTAAATAAAAGTAGACTACGATTATCAAACAAAATTCCTACATTCAATCGACAAAACCACACACGCGTGCTAAAGATGTGGTGAAGCGTATGTGAGATAAGAATTCACTGCGCTCACAAACGCGTAATGGAACAACATGTGTTAATCTTTCTTCGCATAATTATGCTCTAAAATCAATCAATAATGTGATTTATTCTTCGCACACTGTCGGTATAATTTTTAACGAATGCCCTTCGTTAAAAATGAGAAAGGTTGTATCTAAACTAAATAAAAGTAGACTACGATTATCAAACAAAACTCTTACATTTAATCGACATTTTTCACTTGAAAAATAATTTAAAATTTATTAGAAAAATATTATACTGACCTCTACTGACCCATAAAAAGTAAAAAATAAATATTAATTTTCGACAGTTTTATTTAACTATGACATTTTAAAATGTTAAAAACCATATTCTACCTTTGTGAATATAAAATTTTGAAGAAATAATATATAAACTCATTACGTTAATTATTGGTATTTTTTGAAACTAGATAAAAGTTGACTGACCTCACATAAAAGCGGATTTTGAAAAAATAAAAATATATTTATTTGTAAAACCTAGCGTATTTTACCCACAAAGAGTATAGCTTCAAATCTTGTACATTCGATCAACATTTTTCACTTCAAAAATAATTTTAAATTTATTAGAAAAACATTATACTGACCTATACTACTGACCCATAAAAAGTAAAAAATATATATTAATTTTCGACAGTTTTCTTTAACTATGAAATTTTAAAATGGGAAAAATCATATTTTACCTTTGTGAATATAAAATATTCAAAAAATATTTTATAAATTAAGAACGTTAATTATTATTGGTATTTTTTGAAACTAGATAAAACTTGACTGACCTCACATAAAAGCAGATTTTGGAAAAATAAAAATATATTTATTTGTATAACCTAGCCTATGTTAACCACAAAGAGTATACCTTTCCAATGACACCATTTTCATTTAATTTTTTTTTTAAAAAGACAGATTATGCTTCAACAAAAAGGTGGTCCGTAATTTTTTCAAAAATTTAGACAAAATTTTTTGAAGTAATGTCCATTTATTAAAATTTTTTAAAACTTTTGCAAAAATAAATTATTCTAGAGTATGTAGCAAACGATAAGCTTTCTAATGATATATATATCATGAAAAAGAAATATTGAAAAACAGTTTAATTCTTTCTTCAAATCAAACAAGTAAAAATTTTCAAAAAGTAGTATTGGTAGTAGTAGTAGTAGTAGTAGTATTATTATTATTATTATTATTATATATTACATAAACATTTCAACCAATCATATAGTTTTTATGAAATAAAACTGCAATTTCAAAGTTAAATTTTTTGAACTTTTAGGTAGAATTTTTGAAATGTGGCTTTCAATATGTATGTAAAATATTTTTTGAAAATTTTTATTTTAAGTATATTTTTTAAGCATTTTACGATTTACACATTTAAATATATAATAAGGCTGGCAAGTTTGGCGTGTTGTCTCCCCGGAGGTCTTGCCAGACCTCTGATAATAAAGATATCTGAAAAAAAACACACACACATATGAAAACAATCCATAATTTATATATAGTTAAAAATTCAATTAAAAAAACAGGTTATAATTGTGCAAGCATAAATATAATATAAAAGATTAGCAACAATTGATATAAATGATTTATTATTATATAAATTTTAAATCAACTAATAGGTGTATATATGATAGAAAAGAATTAGGACGCACGTGTATTAAGAAAACACGAATAACAATGGCAAGTCGTACATCTGGATAAGTATTTTCCCGATAATTCTTTTTTAATTAATTTTTTGAAATTTTTTTTTGATTAACATTGTAATTATTTGCAATCATTCATTAAAGTGAAAAACAAAGAAAAAATAAAAAAAATCTTAAATATAAGAAAAAAATGAAATAAATAAATAAGTTTTTTTGTTTTTTTTTTTAATAATTTTTTTTTAATAAGAAAAAATTTAGCTGTCTTTCTCCTATTTTTTTTTAATTCTAAATTTATAAATTTCTATTTTCTAAATTTCGTTTTAAATTTTCTTTTGACCCCAATATCTAAAAAAAAAGAGGAAAATATGTAAAAAAATTTTCAAAAAAGTTGAAAACTTTATTAATTTTCGATCACTTTGCTCTTCTTCACATAAGTAAACAAATCAATCTTTTATGTTTTCAACTTGCTTGAATAAAAGTTTTACTTATTTTCCTATTATATCCTTCAACTTGCATTCATGACGTCTCAACCCACACTTCCTTTATATCTAAAACTATAAAAAGTTAGAATTCTGAATTTAAAACAGTATAGAACAACGTTTAAAAGCTCTCGGAAAATGCTTTCGTAACATTAGGAGTCAAAATTAATTTTTAAATGGAAGTTTGCAAAATATTCTCCGCGTACGTGAAAAGAACTTAATAACAAATTTCATGTCAAAAAGCAAAATTTTTTTTTATTAAAACAAATTACCTAAAACTCGAAATTATTTACGGCTCTATTTTTGAAACAAAACTTTGCATTAAAAGTATATACGCCAGACATTGGAAGAATGCATATTTTCTTAAATCTTGACAAAATGTTACCTATATATACGGCTTCCACTCAACTAAATTTGAAGCGTTGTATACCTTCTATACTATTGCTTGATTTTTTCTTGTCTCCCGTGTTCTTGCGAGACCACTAATAATAATAGGTCTCACAAATGTTATGCTTTGTATGTTACGTATATTTTTAATCAATTTCGTTGTTTTATTTTTTGTCTTCCCTGGTCTTGCCAGCTCACAGATAAAATAATAATTGAACAAGTTATATCAGATCACATACCGATTTCCACAATCCATGATTCCAGCACTGTATAAGCTGATATCTGCATTTCCTATCACTATGTTTTTAATTCCATTTTAAGGATTCGACGCATGTTCCAAATTTGCCAAGGAAATAACATGCCCAGGAGAAGGAAATTGTCTACCTTTGTTATCAGGCTTCATGTGTGAGTGTGCGGGAGATTTGGTTTATCACAATGGAATTTGCATGAGTAAGAATTTTGATACATGAACTTTCCATCTTTTGGAGCGAAACAGTGTTCTTTCCTTGAAAAACCGCCACTTACAGAGATATTACGTTGGTGTGTAAGCAGAACTAAATTCTCTGAAGTTCCTTGTCAAAAGAGTGAAGATAATTTGGATAAGTAAATAGGAAGAGGTGCATGCTCGCAAAATAAGTTAATTGATCAGTATTCTCTTAGCTGTTATTGGAGGAATTCTTACCATCTTGGAGGAATCTATTATTAATTTTGTTTTTAAAATAAACATTGAACACTAAACACTAAGAGTAAAAATGTCGTACTTTCACAACTATATAGATGTCGGCTAAAAATGCTAAGCTTACGTTTTACCAATTGTGTAGTAATATTACTATCAATATATTTAAAATTTAGAAGTTTTATTCAATTTTTTTTATAAATAAATGATTAATCTATAATAATTTCCGTTATGCCAGCTATGCCAACATTTGGACAATATGTTAATCATATAAAGAATTTAAAAAATTTGCGTTTAAGATGATTTTTGAATGAGTTGTTTTACCTCACTGAAACTGAATTTACTATACTAAAATAATAGATTTACCATGGTTTAATAATGGTGTTTTAATTACACTATTCAACAAATTGAATTATTTTTTGTTCATTCTTTTCCGAAAAATGTGAATTTATGTGTAGTTTTTGTGCTGAATTTGAAAATGTTCATTAAAATTTTTGATTGGCTACGATTTTTTTTCTTCAAAATATCGAATATTCATATATTTGTCCTATTTTAGTCAAGCTGCCATATATTAACGAAATCGGGACAACTAAATAAAATCAAAAAATGACGGTATTTAAAAATATTTATTAAAAAAAAAGGAAAACAAAGCTTTTTTTGATCATCACGCCAACACATATCAATTTTTAACATGTCTCTTACAAACCTCATCCGATTCATCTTCAGTAAGTGTTCAACAGTAGTGTGATAACGTAGTTGGGCCCCATGGCCTTGATACCTCTTTTCGAAAACAGAAATGGTTTGGTGGAACCGTTTCCCATGTTCGTCACTTACTGCTTCTAATATTTATCCAGAATAGTTATAATATGCATTTTTGCGGTAACCATTTTTTGTTTTAAGTTAATTTATTAAGATTTGAACCATAAATTTTTATTTTCAATGACTTATGAGTAGAAAATTTTGGTTCACTAAGTGAAGGGCTACTCAACTATTATAAGCAAAGGTCCAGTTAGACAAGTTCCAATGTATGCGCCTAGGTCCAAAAAATTTTATTACATGAAATAAAGAAAATAAAACCACCATCTCAGAAAAGAATAATAAAATTATAATTGCACTAACAAATCAATCTTCATTTTTATAATAAATATTCATTGAAATTCTTAATAATAATGTTCACCTAGGGTCCAACTACAACACTCAAAAGGTCCAAATTTGGAACGCCGGCCGCCAATTGAGCACCTCTGGTCTAGTGGCAGGAGCGTGGGGCATCGATACAGATGGTCTTGGTTCGATTCCTAATTGTGACTATTACCATATGTTCAGTTATGGAAGATTCTTACCTTGGATGCCTACCGATAACTAAATAAAATTATGAAATTTGTACAAATTCAAGTATAGTAAAAATTTATTAAATTCAATTTATATTCAATTAAAGTAATCTATTTATTTTTATATGTAACTTTCTTTTGGAAAATTGATTTTCTAATTATCCAAGTCCAAGCAAAACTTGGACACAATTTTACCGTTAGACGCCTGATTTAATTATAAGATTTGTTTGATTGTAAAAAAATATTGAGGTCAAAAAATTCTAAAATTCTAAACGACAGAAAAAGTTGACTTTTTTATTAAAAAAATTTCACCCAAAAATCAATTTTTTTTTATTTTTAAAAAGTTGATAAACAATTTATTCCAATAATAAAAAAAAATAAAAATTAAATTAAAAACATTTCCAAAAATTCAGAGAATTTTTATGGGTTCGTAAGCAAAAAAAGTAGATGTGGAAAGACTTTATTGGAAAAGTTATTCTTAAAAATGGAAAATCTGGCGTAATCAACAAAAGTTAACATTTGTTGCCGTAAAAACTAGAAAAGTTTAGGTCGTACAAGTTACACATTTATATTGCATGAAATCTTCGAAAAAAAAGTGCTTCTTGAATCTAACAAACAAAAATTGATCCCAATAACTTATATAAGTGATATAATTTCTATTTTAGTTAAATAGCAATTTATTTTTTACTTTTTTTAAACAATTACAAGATTGATCATTTTTATTCAATCTATTAAATTATTTATATACTTATAATGATTTCGAAATGATAACATTACCTCGATTTTTAGTTATAAATCTTAGCCTATTAAACTAAACCTCTTTGCCCATATGGTATTAAATATGCTTAAAATATTCATACTGCATTCCCCAATTCAGAAAATGATTTTAAAGCATCTTTGTTATTTCTCAACAAATTTTGTTGTCTGGTGCTTTGATAAACTAAAAGTGCGTCAAAACTCATCTAGAATTTGTCTGTTGACATTTTATCTCACGCCCCTTTCAAAAAGTGGCCGCACACAATGAATGGCCTTGCAATTAAAACGAAAATAATCTTTATACTGGATCAATCACCATAGGTGAATGTGAAGTTCTAGTTGGACAAGTGTGTGGAACGCATCAAAGCTGCAAGCGTAGAACGGTTGAACTCTTTGGAGAAAGCGGAATGCACATATGTGAAGGTAAAGTAATTTCTACATTATTAATTTATTTTTAAAACGAAAAATACATGAAAAATATAGCGAGCCATTTTGTATTGCGCTCTTAAAGATTTGAGGAAGAATGACTGTTCATGAAAAAATTTTTAGGAGAAGATTCCTGCGTACTTCCTGCCATATGTGAGTGCTTAGAAGGTTTTGTTCCTGGAGAGCATGGACTTTGCAAACGTAAGAAATTCATTACTAGTTAAGTCATTTTCAAAAATTTTCCCTCCATTTTTGGCAACAATTTCTTTCTAATGAATTAGGATGATTCTGAGCATTGAGTTGGGGCTTTGTCAAGCTCGCAAGAATATTCACTACTGAAAAATGTCAAAATGGAGGAATGTTTTTATAACCAAATTACACATATTTCTCATTTGAATGATTGTAAACCACTGTATCCCCATATTTTTCCATTTTCAGCAAATGTCATTTCCAGCTTGCATTTAAAATCTCTGATTCAACGCCCCGACACCCACCTCGAGTTGCGTTGGAGAGCGAATGCGAAATTTAATACTTCTTGCGAAGTTATTAAGGAAAAGGTAAAATCCACGCAAACATTATCATCTCCATTCATTTTCAACAAAAAAATGGACAAACATATGCGCCTAATCTCCTTAGAGATCACCATTGTGAATCAAATCCGAGATATTACGCAATTCACATTCCAATTCAGTCGATACAATAGTAAGTCCTCTATATATTCTAATACCTAGTACTCCCCTTATTATATTCTGCATTCAAGCGGCAGTCTTCAGATATAAGCCAAAATCCATCACGCGTATCCATTTAAAAAATATTATGATTTAGTACACTTTTCCTTAAATATTTTTTTTCAGGATAACCAAGTATAAGCATTCATCGGACTTTATCAACAGAGCGATTTTGTCCTCAAAAATCAATAACAAGCGTGATATGTGGTTTCTTCGTCCCCACACTGTCGGTATAAATGCAACGAATACCATTCGTAAAATATTATGCAAAGTGGTATGATGAGTTTTGAGAAAAAAAACCATAAAAATTGGAATCATTTCAAAGATAAAAATTTTTTTGGAAAAAACCCAGCCAAAGTCTAATTTTTGAACCCTGAGTGCAACATAAAAAAGGCGTACCATAAAAAACATCTTAGTTTTCACTTTTTAATAAGTTTTAAGTTTTGGGTTAAAATTTGTTGAAACAAAATTTTATATCTCTAGAATCTATGTTTTTTAAATTCCATGTATTTTCAAGCAGCTATAGATGTCTCCAAAAACAAATATTAAATATTAAGTATCTTGGCAAACCGAGATTGCTGGGTTGAAGATGCCTGGGAGCTTTGCCAATAAACTAATATGTGTGTGTGTGTCTCTGTCTATTTTTTTCGGAAGCAACCTGAATTTATCCAGTTAAAAAAATCTATCTTTACAAACAAGGAGGGGGAGGGGGTGCATAAAGAACACATTGCCTCAATTATTTTATCACAATTTTTTTTAGTTTTTATATGATCTTGAATGTTTCTATCCTCTTGTTAAAATAAAAATTTTGACTCAAGTTCTAATGCAATTTTTATACAAAGTTGAAATTGGAAGTTGAGGTAAGCTCTCTAGTATTTATAGTTTACTGGCTGTGCTCCAGCTTAAGAACGGGTATAAAAGTGTACTACATAGTTACTCATGATGCTCAAAAACAAGAGAGCTTGGCTAATTCTTCCAATACATTCGCTTTTCCCATAAAATCAATTTTTTTTTAAAAAAAGTTAAAAAAATGTCAATAATTTTTGAAAAAAGTTTATTTAAAACAAAATTAAACGATATTTTCCTTTTTGGCTTTAATTCTTCTTCCCATTAAATAAGAAAAAGAACTTTTCACTTCATAAATCGTATAACTAGGCAAATTGGGAGCAATTCAGCTTTAACTAAATTTGACTTTTTCAGAAATTAGCCTGTTTAATATGACATTCACATCGCCAGACATCATTGAAGGAACTTTCAAAGCTGCCATATCTGGAAGCTGCCGAATCCAAAATACAATATTAAGTATACTTTTTTTTCTCTAGGTTATGATTTGTATCTTTTTTTTTAAATAAATAAAAAAAAAAATTTTAAATATAATTTTTATATGACAATTCAAAATTAATTTAATTAATATGATATTTATTTACAAATGAAAGTTTACGCATGAGAAAAGTATGACAAAAACAACTGAACCAAATTATCGAAACAGTATGAAAATAATGTAGGTAATTTTGTGAAGATCCAAAAGCCAGGAGGCCGCAGTTAGGATTCAACACAGACTTTCAAGGATAGGGTAGAAAAATGAAGCATCGAGGACACGAGTTCAAAGCATTGCTCACGGAAACAAAGTGGAATATTGTTGTAGAGTCAAATAATAAAATTAGGAAGTAGAGCAGACATAGCAGTTTCTGTCACAATAGGTATAATGGCTATAGGAAGAAATGAAAAAATTTTTCCAAATTTTTTTGAAGGTTTTCACAGATAAACTGAGGTCTTGAAAGAGAAAAGGAAATTGTTTGTGAAGTAAATTTGTTTTGTATCTGACTGACACAGTAGAAGTTGAGAGTCGGAAAAACACAGGCAAAGGATCGTGTGCTTTTCGGGTTTCGTGCTTTATATTATCATTATATTGTAGAAATTTGCTGAAGAGTCCATGTGGTCTGTTATTGATGTTTTTATGCAAAAAGCAAGCAACTTTAAGATTGAAGAGATCATTCAGTTTGAGTAGATAGTGAATTTTGAAGACAGGTTCTGTGTGTGAGTTGTATTTGAGATTGAAAACATTTCTGAGAGCACGCTTTTGTAAAATCTCAATACGATTTTTACCGCTTGGGTACCAGTTTATGAGGCTATACTGAATGTGTGGCAAGAACAGAGTTTTGTAAAGAAGGAGCTTGATATTCGTAGGAAAGATATGTTTTGTGCGATGAAAAACTCCAATAACTTGGCTCAATTTATTTGAAACCATATTAACATGATGGGAAAAGCTTAGCTTATTGTCAAGCACAAGCCCAAGTAGATTAAACTTATTGACTATGTTGAAACGTGCTTTGGATAGAAAGTCTTCATTTACATTGTCTTTCATGGATACAACCATTGCTTTAGATTTTACATAGTTAATTTTCAAATCATTATTCGTGCACCAAGCATAAAATAGGTTTAGATTATATAAAAACATGTTAATATTGATACAATTATCTTTTTTAATACAGGAAAGTGGGAAATAGCCACAGAAGTCATCAGCATAGAGAACAAAGGAAAATATACTTGATACATCAAAAATATCATTTACATAGAGACTAAACAATAGGGGAGATAAAACAGAGCCCTGTGGTACACCTGATCTGATAGGAGTGAAAGACGAAAGAGAATTATTCACCGATACACACTGTTTGCGAGGAGAAAGATATGAACAGAGGAGTGAAAGAGAGTTTTTACTGATCCTAGACTTAGAAAGTTTTTGGATCAACAGTTAGTGGTTGACTGAATCAAAGGACCATGTCTTCTTTTTTTTCTAAAGAGGAAACGAGTTCTTCAATGAGGAAAGAGTGCAAAATTTCTGTTGAATAGTCCTTCCTGAAACCGAATTGATGCTTATGAACAAGTTTATTTTGCAATATATGACCTTCAAGCTGAGTGAGAATAACTCTTTCAACAAAATACTCGATAAATTTCAACTAAAATTCAATTCGCTGTTTATAAGCATGGTTGAATTAAGGATCTGCCAATCAGATTTAAGGAATCCTTTGAATTAGGAAAAAATTTGGCTCAATATTAAAAATATCTGGCACTAAAATAACCTGTTGGCTTAATTTCTTTTATTCTTTATAGTTAAGAACTTTTTCACTGATTATTAGCTATTAATTAAAATTTTGTTATTATTTATTTCTAAAATAAAAAAAAAATTTTTTATTTTTTTTTGTAAATTAAATTACTTATTTATATCATCAGAAAGTATCAAAAGATAGATATAAATTCTTCGCGTCTTTCTTGGATAGATATAGGTATATGGTTAATGGGCAATTTCTTTATTTACCGTGTTCCTTTATCTGGATGCACAAATTGAGCAAATTTAGTTATGGCCACAAAATTTCCATTGTTTTGTGCTCTTAAGATTACGTTCCATCTCCTCTAAGAGCAAATGCTCGTTCCGCCCGAAACTGGAACCAAAATGGAAAACTAAAAAGCAAAATTTTATAAATGAAGGTGTAAGATGGAAAAAAATTAGCTGTGAAATTTAACTCGCCAACACAAACATCAGCCGTGCAAAAGTCTTTAGATAACAATCATACTTTAAAGCAAAGGAATATCTTCATTTGAAAGAGTTTCGATTTAAAACTACAACACAAATTTTTTTTTGTTCGGAATCCTCTTTCAAAAAAAAAAATGAAAAAATATGTAAGCACTTTTTGGCAGTTTTTTTAAAAATCTTGCAATATTGTTTATCACATCAATATTTTTAATTGAAAAAAAATAAAAAATAAAGTTTAGGCTTTTTTTTATCTTGATAAGCATCAGTGTAGCGATTTGGTGTTTTGGCGTTTTATTGGTACTCTTCAAAATTATCACATTTTTCCATCCCTTCCTTTAAAAATTGTTTTTTAAAGGGGTAGAATGTAAAGTTGCTTCATGAAGTTTCTTTTTAGATGTTGTAGAAGGTAGATTATATGCCTTTTCATTCCCTTCAACCGAAAGAATCGGCTGTTTTTCTGAAGATAATAAAGAAAGTTCTTTTGTCAGTTTTGAAATAAATAGAGGTATTTTTTTGTATATAACTTTTGCTAAAAACATTTTTGCTCTCTCGTGCTGAATTCTTTGCAGGCGGTTTCGTTGCCTTGGACGCAATTACCTTTCCAAAACGTTACAATTATAAAGTTGTGTTCAAAAATAGCGAATCTATCGAAAACATTTTTTTGAGGGATACGTATGTACTCACTATATTTTATATTTTCACGATATCCTAAAATTTATTCACATCTAATTTCCATATTTGTCTATTTGGAATACAAAAAAAATATTTTATTAAAAATTTTTTTAATTAAAAAATTAATTAAGTATACTTGGTTGTAGTACGCCAACTAAGTAATTGATTTTATTAGTCTCTATAGTTAAAGTTATCTCTAAAAAAAAAAGTTAAAGTTATCTCTAAAAAAAAGGATAGCTTGAAACACATTTATTTAAAGCTTGACAAATTCTCTCTAGCATTCTAATTTATACGAGAGAACTTCAAAATTTGTTAAATCTTGAAAAAAAAACTAATTTTTAAATTTGTTTTACAATTTTTAAAGTAATATCACTGTCAATGAGAGCTTTTACTCAATTTTTTGAATAAATAAATATATACATATATCTGCAATATTTTTCTGTTATGTCACCCGAAGCAATATATTTGGATGATATATTAATGATATAGAGAATTTTAGAATCTTTTTGTTTGATTCAAGCTTAGGAAAAAACTTTCAGATATTCTTATTTTGGAATGTAATCAATATTTTATGTCTAATACACATATAATCTAAACTTTTTATCAAATGTTCCACATGTTATATATAATTCTTAGAAGCTTATACGCAGCAAAGACGCGAATCAGAGAAGCCAAAGCCAATAAGCAGTACAGCACCGTTTTTAAAGAATTTTTTCCTCCAAATGGACATCCTTTAATTTCCTTCTTTGTATTACTTCAAAATGACGAGGATTCGCGGTTGAAAACCTTTTTCCAAGTGGGGCTTAAAAGAGGTAATTCAACACATTCATACACTCAATCTTATTTCCCACTTGGATTCCTAATTTTTGGGAATCTCTAAATACTCTCTATCTTTTCGTATAGTGCATCAGAACTGATCAAATCGGAAAAGCCCAAAGTGAGTATAAAAAAACATTTACGCTAGAAAAGTTTACTCTGTCTATATCTACTAAGCTAAATAGTATATTAAGTTTATGTGTCACTATTTCTGAATATACTCAAAAACTTCCAAAATAACTTCCATAAAAGAAAAATTTTGTTTAGTTTTTCACCTAATTACGTCAGAAAAGAATTTTAATTTTTTTCTTAATTTACCTTATTGTACTGTTTACACTTTTTCAAAGACGCTTGAAGAAAATGCAAGATTCAAGTGTTTGTAAATCGTTCAAACTGATTTAGTTTGAAGCTGATATTGATGAATGATTTTTGCATTAAGCCAAAAATTTCAAAAACAATAAAAGTTTATACTATAAAAAAATAATTTTTTATTTTTATACTTTTTTACATCATGCACCAGTTGGTATAGGCGAAAATTGTCTAAGGTAGGGAAATCTCAGAAGTGTTAATATTTATCACGGCGACCAAAAGTCCATTTTTCATGTAACTAGAGATACATTTCATAGAAATATTTTTTTCATTTTTCAATAAAAAATGACCAATTTGAGATAATTTTTTAGGTCAATAAAAGTCAATTTTTTTCGTTAAAGTCAATAAATGACCATTTTTTTAGATAAATAAAAGTTGAAATTTAGTTTAAAATTTAAAATCATTTTTAAGACAACTAAAAAGTCATTCTTTATTTAACAAAATTTAAATCTAAAAAAATAAACTATAAAAATAAGACTTATGATCTGTTTAAAGTAAAAACCATTTTAATTATAAGGTAATCCAAAACTGACTTTATGACTTGAAAACAAATAAACTGCTATTTAGTAGGATGTTTTCTTTCCTATCATAATCAATAGGTCTTGCCTGTAACTCAACGGACACATGAAAATGAAGTCTAAGAACAGAGCTGCGCTCTTCTTCCAACAAAATACAACGATATGCCTAAAAGTGCTAAAAGTAGTTTTATGAAAATTTCGCTCATCGTTACTAAATATCCCGAGGAATTTTCATTATTCCAAACTTTTTTTATTGAAAGTCATAGAAAAACTCAAAAACACTAAAAACATCTCAAAGATACCTCTGCCAATACCAGTACGTAAAAGTTTTCAAACGATATACTTATGATGATTTTAAAAAAAAATTGATTACAGCTTTCCTAGAAGCTAATATTCCATTGCACAAACTTTGTCACACAAGCATTGTTTCACTTTTTCAAAGTCTTGAAAAAAATGTTCCATCTGTTTCATCATGTAGAAAAGTAATTTCACAATTGGCAAATCAGAAACTTCGAAGTGTCAAAAGTTTATGGAATAGCCAACATAACATAACATAATTTCAAAAAAAAGCTAATGATTAGCTTGTAGTGATTGCATCGATTAAAAAAATGAACTGCATAAAAATGTAATAGAACTATTCAAAATATGAAAAAATTGTCTTTCCAATGAAAATCAAGACGATTTTTAAAAATGTTGAGTGACGGTGAATCCACGATGTCCTTGGGTAATTTGTTCCAGTCATTTACGATACGGTTTGAAAATGAAGATCTGAGAAATCGCTTTGCGCATCTGGTTTTATTGAGTTGCTTTTTCATGGATTCCTGAGCTTTTTGAAGAAAATCGGGATAGAACTGTAGACTTAATATTCATATTTCCGTTGATTATATTGTAGGCTGTGATCAAGTCATTGCCCTTGTCCCTGTGCTGTAAGTAAGAGATGGTAAAGATCATTTACGCCACCTTTCTTTATATTCTAAAGGTTCAAAACCTTTAATCCTTTTAGTTATAGATTCCTGCACTTTTTCTAGGCTCTTTAGATCTTTAACACGCGTTGGGTGTGCTATCACGTTGGCGTATTCGAGGTGTGGGGTCAAATACAGAGAGAAGTGTCTTAAAATTTGAAAAAAGATTGAGTATGCTTTTGAAATAGCTTTCGAAAAATGAGATTCAAAGTTGAGAGATACTTGGCGATAATCCATGCGCTTCACATCGTAGCGTCACGAATGTAGTAAGTGAAGTTGTTCTTCATGCCGATTTGCAAGTGGTGGTTACACTCGGAAAAGTTTAGATCTATCTGCCAATGACACCACTGGTCACACGGCACTTAGTTGAAAGTTGACCGTTGATGGACACTTGTTGTGTTCTATTTTTCAGAAAAGCTTCAATCCATTTCAAGATTTGGGGGTTTTTGTCGTATAGCAGCTAAGTTTTTTGAGCAAATGGTTATGCAGGACTTTATCAAAGGCTTTACTAAAGTCGAAGTAAAGAACATAAAATGGTTAAGTTTTTTTTATAGAAATCGTGAAACTTCATTGTGAAAATATTGAAATTTATTTGTTTAGAAACAAAATAAATGAGATAAAACATCGAAAAAACATGATAAATATATATAATTATAAAAAGGTTTATCTATTTCCACATTCAGTACATACAAGTATGCTATGATTTTTACATATCGACCTTCGACTTCTTTCACACTTCTTCGTCCCTCTTTTTCTTGGGTGGCAATTTGAACAGAAGCATATCTTTCTGTTAAACGATACCGCTAGAAAGCTAATAAAAACAATATGAATATAAAAAAGAAAAAAAATACAAACTGTCCAAAACAAAAAAAAGCGTAAAAAATTTTGCCACAATTGAAAAATTGGGAATTGAAATATCACGGCAGATTAAAAAAGACCATTCAATGAAATCAAAGCAAAACAAAAATTCAATTTGCGAACCCAAATCTGCACAACTTTTTTTTTTAAATAATTTTTAATAGAAAACTCCTTCTTTTGAAAAAGATCTCTCGCGATCTGTAATTGAGCAAGGAATTGATTAAAACTTAAAAGTCCAATGCAAAAATGATACGATACCAAAGATATGTTATCGAAAAATACAAAGACACACTTTTTTTGCTATGAATCAAAAAAACAGGAAACACAAAAATTGATAAAATTCATATTTCACACTTTTTAAATAAACTTTAAACATAAGCTCGGTTTTAGTGGATTTTTTTATGCTTCCTTGCTTTTTACCAAACAAAATAGAAACGGAGTGGGGTTTTGTTGGGATGAGTGAAAATGCAAAGCATATTTGTGAGAGCACTGTTCAAATCGCGCAATCACAATTTAAGAAACGTAGTTACCTACTCTTCTACCTTTTTTTCAGGAATTGACCTTCATGAATTTTATCAAGATGGAAGCACAGCTTACGCTCGTGTTGCGTTCACCCTCGAAGATGGCCACTGTGTAAGCTCGAGAGAAAGTAAGGCACTTTTCCTTTTCACAGAACACAAATCTCTTCTTTAAGTTGTAGCAAAAAAAAAGCATTGAGCGCACGTTATAAAATATTTCTATTACGATTCTTAGTTCATTTCAGGACTTAGTTTTCGCAATTAGAACGCAAAAATGTGTGGAATATTATCAATCAAGTTTGACATTTTGGAAAAAAATCAAATTCTGAAAAAATCAATTTTCTCAAAAATTTCAATTTTATTTGTTCTGCTTATACAAATTCCTGGTTAATGTCTTCAGGTACCTGAGTTTGCCTTTGATGCTGACCTTGAAAAATTACTTCTTTTTAATTTTTTTTATGGTCTTTTTGCTCTTGGACTACATTCATGAATGTTTGTTCTTCCAAATTTCGCTTTTTGCTTTGAAATAAATTTTAAGTATTCGTAGAACCATGATTAATTAAAATTAATTGTATTAATAAAACTAATTCATTTTTAAGAAAACAATCAAATCATTTTTAATTAATTCATTACTATGATTATTGGATTTTAGTTCAAATGAATTATATATGCCATCTTTCAATGTTCTTGGAAATTATTTTCTCTCATTTTAACACACAATGTAATTTCTCTCACATATAAATACAATTGAACGTCATTGTAACGAAGATTGAGCCATTCACCTAAAGAAACTGCTTCACAGTTGTCATGCTGTTGTCTTCCTTTACCATATGATTAGCTAATTTGGGCATGCGTAAATCAAATTGACACTTAAAAACCAATTTTTTCATTCCATTCAATTTCTATTATATATTTTAAGGATTGCAAAATAATTTACCACTTAAAAATAATTACATATTTTTTTATTAAGATTCTTCTTATCAATATTTAAAAGTTTGAGAGCAATCCTTTACTCCTACCCATAAATTGTTTGCAGTTATGTCGTTTTACACCTACGCAATAGTTGCAGAAACATATTTTACTAATTCACGAAGTCTGCATCTGAATCCTAGAAAGTCAGATAAAAAAATATTGTCAAATAAAATTGTACACAAATAAATATAAAAAGATAAAGTTGACTTCTCCGAAACTTAACTTGATACTTAACTGTTAACTTGATGAGTTAACAGTCAACTGTTTGATACTTCCTTTATTTTTAATACAAACACAACACATAACGATCAATAAAAATCGATTCTTCCCATCCTCTTTCAAAAACGCAATGATTTTTACCCTATTGTTATCATACCGAATTCTATAGACAATTTTCTTTTATGAAAATATCGAATTAATTATAGAGGGCAATCATGTTACGTCGCTGTAATATGTGATTGATAGTTGATAAAAATTTGAGAGGTTGGCGAACATCTTCAGCATTTTAACATTTCGGAAGAGTCTTCAATTCTTAAGGTTTTAGAAGACTGTTTAGAATGAAAACATTGATAAAACGATTTATAACGTTCAATTTTAGAACATGAAGTTAAAACTGGTGAAATCTTTGGAATCAAATCAGATCTTCCATTTGGTGTTACTTGCATAGGAAGAGATTCCAATATTAAAGCAAGTCTGACAATCAAACCTATTAGAAAATGATTCAGTTAAGGTGATTGCTTCCATTTCAATCCTTTTGATTAGAAGACGATTTCTTATAAATTTGAAATAAAAAATTCTGAATAAATATTTTAATATAATTTATGTTATGAAAATATATTTTTAGAAAATATCAAGTTTTGAAGAAGGCTTGAAAAAGATATAAATTCGAATATCCAATCAAAGTATTTTTTTTATTTGATTGAAACATGAGACAACCACAGAAAAGAGAATCTGCTTTTTAAAGTTATTTTAATTGACATTAATTTTTTTATTAAGAAATTTTACTCATATTTATTTGAATCAATAAATATTTGTCATATTTTTCTGTTATGTCAGTAAAATATTAGTGATATAGAGAACCTAAGAATCTTAAGTTTTATGATGATTTTTCAGTCAGAGGTTTTCCTACTACTAAATATAGAAAATTTACCATGATTCAAAAGAATTAAGAACCACTTTTTGTTTTCAGTGTTCAAGCTCTTCAGGTTCCGAGGATTTATTCAATTGAATATTTCGCATTCCGTTCAACGAAATGTCCCATGAGGGCTGTTTCCCTGAAAAGCTCAAGATTTGTAAAGTGATTTCCCGTTTTTAAATCGGGAGATAGAAATCATCTGAGCTTACTATAGAACTAATAGCATTAATAATAATGTATATAATTAATTAAGTTCATTACATTTCCTTTTTCCCATTGATCCAAATTTGGACATGGTAAAATGCGGGTAAAATAACATTTTTTAGGTAAAATGTGGTTAAGGTGGTGTAAAGTCTCACTAAATTCAAATATCTAGTCTAAATTTTTCATTAATGTGTTTTGTGATTAGACGTAATGTTGGAATGAAACGGAAGAAGAAGTAGAAACCTCATGTGGTCGATATAACGATGTTTATATATTATGTAATAAATATAGATAATAAATAAGCACCTTATCAGTAACGGGGGCATTTTAGCCCCCTCCCTCTCAACTAAACTTCTATCGTACAAAATTGGCTGAATTATATGCCTTCAAACTGTGTGACTTTTCATAAAATATGTCAAAATCTGTCAATGAAAATCAAATGTACAGTTTTTTCAACAAAAGTTTAATATATTATAATGTCTATAGCTTATACCTTAGTGTTCATATTAGATACACTCTTAAGAATTTATAATCATATATATATATATATATATATTGGAACAAACATGGCAGCTTTGTAGAAAATGTCTATCAAAATTTTTTTTTTTATTTTTTTTTTTTTTATATTTATTTTTTTTTTTATCCCACCCTCTTTTTTTTTTTTTCTTTTTTTTTTTCACTCGGGGGAAAATTAGAATTAAAAAGTTGTTCTTTCCCGAAAATTGTGTCCAAGAATATTATTCAAATTTTCAATAAAATAGATATTTTTATTATATTAAATCAATCATGTTAATTTCATTTCTGTGGCCAATTTTTGCAATTAGAGTGTCAAAATATCAATCAATTTTGCGGTTTACGTGTGAAATTTTCCTTCAAGAATATTATTTATATGTTAAATAAAATATATTTTTTATACTAAATCAATTTAACTATAAATTAATTAGTACTTCATTTCAGTACTAATTTCGCAATTAAGATGTGAAAAATTTTGAAAGTTTCAATTAAATTTTTGGTTTATGCCTAAAAATAAGAATTAAAAAAAGTTAAAGTTAAAAAACAAAAAGTTATAAGAATATTATTCAAATTAAAAAAAAAAAGTATTTTTTTATAATAAATCAACCATGCCTATTTAAGCTGTCATGTCATTTTTCGCAAATAGGTTGTCAAAATGTGTGAAAGTGTCAATCGATTTTGCGGTTTACGTCTGAAAATTTCCTCCATACAAAATAGATCATCCTGATTTCATTTCTCATCTCACTTTTAGCAATTAGGATTTGATGAAAATGTCTAAGAGTGTCAATCAAATTTCAGCTTTACGTCTAAGAAAGTGGTGGTCCCATTTAAAATAACATTTTTTTAAAGATATCATATATTGTGATTTTATTTCTTGCCTCATTTTTTTGTAATTAGAGCATGGAGATTTAAAGCATATTTGGGGTTGACGATTAAAAAGTAATTCCAGGATCATTTTCAATAAAATATATTTTTGCATACTATAATATATCACACCATGCGAATTTCATTTTTGGATTCAGTTTTCGTAATTAGGATGTAAAAATTTCAACCAAATTTTTTAGTTGGTCCTGAAATTTTTTCCAAAATTGACTTAATACCTTATCTAAGCTAAGTTGACTATTACTGTGAAAAAAATATGTCAACCTGTAAATATCCTAGGTATGCCTGAAAATATCGCATAAACATACTTTGATATTTTAAAAAATATATATATTTAAAAAATCTTCTATTACGATCCTGAGTTCATTTTAGGACTTAGTTTTCGCAATTAGGATACAAAAATGTGTGGAATTATCAATCAAGTTTGACATTTAGGAAAAAATCAAATAATAAAAAAATCAATTTTCTCAAAAAATTCATTTTGTTTAAAATATCTTCCAAATATAAAATAATTTTTTAAAACAATATCGTCCATGCTTTTCATTTCTGTACTTCTTTTGAGCATTACAGTATAAAAATGGGTTGAAAGTGTTGATCGAAATGGTAAAAAAACATATTTTTTTCCCAAATTTTTTTTTCCGAGTAGTAAGCGAACTGAAAGAAATTGAAAGTTGGTTCAAATCTCTACTATTGAGATTATCAAAAGTTATATAGATGTTGAACGTGAAGAAGAAGCTCCTTCTTTTGGAATCAAAAATCTTCAAACCTTTGTCTTGTTAGTTTTAATTACCATTCCTATATCAGGTACTTTGTGTGAAGATATATCTATTCTCAAAGAAAGTTTTTATAAATAAATGTGAAGCAAATTTGACAAATCTTTTCCTTCAGTGTTAATCAAAAAAAAAATTAAAAAAAAAATAATAAAAAAAAAAGCGGCTCCTGGCCTTTTGTATTGCACAATTTTGTTTATACTTTCATTTTTTTTCTAATAATTTTATATGTCTCAACATGGAGAATATATATAAAAATAAATTTATATCTTGTTTGTTCTATTTTATGTTAAATTGCTCGTTTGTATCTCTTAATTCAATTTACCTATAAAATAAATATAAAAAAAAATGTATATATATATCTATATATATTTTTTTCTCGATGTTATTTTGCAAGCTTTCTCATTTTTTAATTGCTTGTATTTTCAATAAACTTTCTCTCTCTCTCCCTCTCTCAGTGTGAATGAAAGGTATAAGTAAAAAGACGCGAGAAATGGTTGATGAGAGGCATAAAAATATTAAATGTCAAATATTACAAAAAAAATTCCCCATTTTAAAAATAAATACGCTAAAGCCACACATATGGTATATGTGAAATATATTACTCTATGTCAAACCTTTTTAAATTATTATTCGTCATGTTGTGTTTGTACCGCGCACTTCTTGTATGCTGAAACATGTGTCTTTCAAATTGCAGAAACAAGGCTATATTGTGCGAGAGCTTAACTTGGTAAGGATTGTGAACAAAAAAAGAAGACTTGACAAAATGCTAGAAACAATAATTTAGAGAATTAGAATCATGTATAAATCCACTAATAAGACAACATCTGGTAAATTTTATTACGTTTATAATCTTTGTTTTATTTTCATAAATAATAAAAATTATTTTTTTTCCTTCACTAAAAAATTAATTGTACAAAATTGGCCGAATCATATCTCTTCAAATTTCGTGACTTTTGCTAAAATCTATAGCTATAGCTGCATCTTTTCATACCATTTTCATGGGAGTTAAATGACCCTCTCATGACAAAAACTGTCAATCAAAATAAAAAGTTAAAATTTTTCAGCAAAATTTTGACATTATCTGTACTTAACCTTATAACTTATGATCTATATTATATAATACCCTGAAAATTTATAATTATATACAGTTTGGAACTCATAACACTTTATATATTAATTTTTTCAATAATCATCGCTACTTTTTAGAAAATATTAATCAAAATTTTGATTGATCACAAATATATCTAATAAAATATACCTTCAAATTTTACATAAAAATATGTTTTTATACTAAATCGGTCATGATGTTTTCATTTCTGCACTCATTTTTTACATTTAGGATTTGAAAATACCTATAAGTGTTAATCAAATTTGCGGTTTACTTCTGAAAATTATCTCCAAAACTTTCTTTCAAATTTTACATAAAATATATGTGTTATACTAAATCGGCCATGCTTGTTTCATTTTTGGACTCAGTTTTTACATTTAGAGGTCTTAAAATATCTGTCAGTGTCAATCAAATGAGAGGTTTACGTTTGAAACTATCTCCAAAAATATTCTCTCTAATTAAATATGAAATACAGTAGACTCCCTCTATTAAGACCACCGTTGGGGGTCACATCAAGTGGTCTTAGTAGAGAGATGATCTCAAACAAATTCATCAACACCCATTCCAGCTTTCTGATAATGTTTCAAGGCTGGCAAGTCATTTTCTTGCTCAATATACTCCTCTCCATAAGTAATTGGCTTTAGTAGATGAGGTCGAGTAAGTTCCAAAAGTTGAGCAAAGTCAATGTAACATTATCGTTAATTGGAACTTAATTGGAATTGTCTTTTTCTACTTCAGGGATATCAATGGATGGTGTTATTTTGCAGAGAATAATAAAGCACTTTTCCACATTTTGTAGATTTAATTTCTTCTACAGTAGATGCACTCCAATGAAAAAGCATACAAAATATTTACACTTTGCACCAATTTTGTAAGTGTAATATCATCATCGTCCATCTGAGATATAACGTTACGTAGCAATATCTGGGTTTATATACTGGCTTTTGAAAGTTTCAAAGATGCCTTGGTCAAGACGCTGCAAAACTGAAGAAGTATTAGGAGGCAAAAAAGTAGTTTAATATTGGCTACTTCTAATCGAGGATGAGAGGGGGAGTCAAGCAAAAATCAAAAAAAGGGGGGAAAAGCAATGATCAAGCAATTTGGTAATCAAGCAATGATCAATTTTTGAATCTAATGTCTCTTTTGTGTTTTCATGCGTTTATCGAACGATTTTATCCAATCAGTAAAAATGTTGCTAGTCATCCAAGCTTTATGATTGGCATAGCTGTGCCATTGCCGAAAAACGATCTAAGGAAAGACTAACTCTATTACTTTGTGTTAATGAAAGTGGTACTTTTGAAAAAACTGTTGTCATAGGAAAGTCTCCTAAAATCCAAGGTGCTTCAAGAATATCAACGCAAGCTTATTACCTGTGACCTACTATAGTCCTACTATAGTAATCCTTGGATTTTAGGAGACTTTCTTGTGATAACTGATTTTCAAAAGTACCACTTTTAATTAACACAAAGTAATAGAATAAGTCTTTCCTTAGATCGTTTTCCGCCAATACAACTTTTACCTTTTATTCGAAGAGTTTTATCAGGCAAAGCTCTGAAACCAAGACCAGTCTCATCCATATTGTAAATATTTTCCAGCGCATATCCAGAAAGAAGATCTGGTAATTTATTCTGAAATGCCTTTACAGTTTCACTATCAATAATGACTCTTCCTCGCTTATAGAAAGGCTAGTAATATTAGGTCTGGACTTGAACCTCTTAAGCCAGCCATCAGAAGCTTTTACTAGCACATGCATAGTGTTACAAAATTAATTTAAATCTAATAAATAAGACTATTGCTCAACTTTATTGTAGGTTCGAATGAAACCTTGTTGCATTCTTAGTTGTATTGCATGGACTAATAGAAGGACAATTCGACTTTTGAACAATTAACAATTAAAAAACAACATAGAGTGGAGCTTAGCTGCCTTTGAATCTAACGGAATATCCCACTCTATTTAAATTAATTTACTATATAAATTAATTTCTCATGAAAATAAACTTGGTAAGAGAGATAAACCTTCAACGCAGCAAGAACAAAACTATGTGAGCATTTAGCAGTGTTTATACAGCGTCGGACACTTTGAATGATTTAAAGGCGTTGCCATACGAACAGTCAAAGTTTGATGTGTTTAATAAAAACTTGTGCCAGTTTTTTATCCTGGTTTTCTTACTCTGAAGAATTCAAAGGTTTTTACGGTTAGGTAGTGCTCTGGCGATCCGATTCTAACGAACTTAAGGTAATCAAGCTATCACTTGACATTACGATTGTTTCCCGAATTTGGAGCGTTCGCTTCAGGATTGTATCGTTCAATCAGCTGTATTTATATATTTGTAACATACATTCTTGTAAAATTATATATATAACAAGGTATAGCTATGCAGTATCAAGGGCCGTTAGGCGTTAGTGGGATGTAAAGTCCAGGTGGACCTGGAATCAGCATTCCGGGCAAGCCACCATATCCGAAAGGATGGGTGCGAACGTCACAATCAATACTTACTTACTTACTTAATCAAAACCTGTTATTCCTAAATGCTTTCCTTTTATGCTGTCATCTTTTTGTCACTGTATATTGAATACATTGTGTTTGTAACCTTACTTCACAATGATAATGTTTGCATTTACAAAACAATGCAGTTTGATATGAAAGCAACAAGGGGTCCTGAATAGAGAGCTGGTCGCTTTAGAGGAAGTAAAAAATATGTTAAAAGATAGAGAAACATTGGAATTGTAAGAAACCAAGTTAGAGGGCTGGTCGCTAAGAGGAATTCTACTTTATAAGTTTTTATACCAAATCAACCATGCTAGTTTTATTTCTGAAATAAAATTTTCCATTTATAGGTTTAAAAATTGTAGAAAGTGTCAATAAAATGTTCAATTTAATGTTTACAAAAATATTTTGGAAATTTAAATAAAATATTTGATTTTATACCAAATGGAAGATACTGGTTTTATTTTTGGACGCAGATTTGGCATTTATGGTTTTAAAATATTTGAACGCTTCAATCAGATTTGCGGTTTACTTCTAGATACTGTAATCAAAATTATTTTGGAAAAAAAATATCTCAAATAAAATATCTCTTTTTACACCAAATCAACTATACTTATTTTATTTCTGTACCCCATTTTGGCTAATATGGTAAAAAAATATTTGAAAGTGGCACTTGAATTATTGATGTATGCCTGAAAATCAATTCTGTACAATTTTTCCAAAAAATTGTTATATATTAGTTATATGGTAAAATATAATTTTTTTTGTATATTTTGCCTTATTATACTTTCTTCAATCATCTTGAGTATAAAATATTTATTTAAAAAAAATGTATTATAAAACCTTTCAGTATTATAGAAAGAAGCAAATCAAAAATTAATTGAAAAGAGAACGTGTGATCAAAAGAAATAATTAAAAAAATATGTATCTTGACTAAATAGAAGATCTACCATGTTCTAATGAACTAGGAAGTGGTGTAATGATCTAGTATTAGGTGCTTCAAAAAAGATTTTGACTGTGAAAAAGAAGTTCCTCTTTTACAGATGAAAAATATTTAAATCAATAGCTTATCATCTAGGATCACAATTAACATTTAGCTAAGATGTGTAGGGAATCTAAAAATTTCGAATAGGTCAGATTTATCAAAAATGGCACAGATGCCATTATGTGAGAATTTAGTCACTATCAAGATATTTTATAATTTAAATTGAATTTGTCCATCTTTTTCCTTTTGTGTGAAAGAGAGAATCTTTTAGATGAAGAACGTGGACAAATTTTTGTAATTGAACAATGAACATCACGAATAATTCATTAAAAAAACATTTGAACTGAAATTGGCTGACAAATGTTCAGGCTGAATATCTCTTCATATCACCTGATAATAAAATACACGATACTGATAAAAAATCCTAACATCATCAAGAAGATTCTTTAATCAGAATGCTTTGAGAGAGAAAAAATCTGTTCAAAAGAAATCCTTAAAAAGTTTTATCAAACACACATAGAAGAAAATAAATTTTTAATGAAAAAAGAGCTCCCAAACAATTCTCATTATATAATGAATGTCAAAATTATATCCTGCAAAGTATAGAAGAAAAGACCTAGAGACTACCAGCCGATAACGAATTTGTAGCCAAAACGATGGAGGGCCTATCGATGACAAATGAAATATTTTGAGTGAATTAAACACCTAAAATTGGTTTTTAAGAAAATAATTGCCAGAAAAAAATGTAAGTAGAATTTATTTTGAAGTTTATATATTTGAATATTTTTTTGTCAGGTTTGACTGATTTTCATAAAAAAAAAAAAGGGAATATCTCGAATAAACACAGCGTACTTGAAAATGGGTATATGTGTGTAAAATACTTTATATAATTATTCAGATAAAATGTTCCTTTTTCAGATAAATCAATTTTTTGACAGGTTTGATTGATTTTCATAAAAAAATGAATATCACCACTGAATTACGCATGCTTAAAAATGGGTATATATATGTAAAAAATTTTATATAATTACTTAGATAAAAAGTTTCTTTTTAAGATGAGCTGTCATATATATATCAATTTTTTGATAAGGTTAATTATTTTTTTTATAAAAAAAATGAATATCACCGCTGAATTCGACATGCTTGAAAAAGGTATATATGTGTAAAAGACTTTATATAATTATTTAGATAAAAAATTTCTTTTTTGAGATGAGATGTCATATGTAAATCACTTTTTTGACAGGTTTGATTGATTTTCATAAAAAATGAATAACACCACCTAAGTAAGCTTTGCTTTGTTATTTTTAAATATTTCAATCTTTTACTTTCAACCTTCCATTCAGTCTCAACTCCCCATCACCCCATTTGTGCAACATATTGCATCCATATTGTGCGATTTGAGATTTTTTTACAATAAGTCACATTTAAAAGAATATAAAAGTTAGCCTTTGTATTCATTTATACCATATTAACAATTTTATTGCTTTTCTGGCCGGATTTTATAGATATACATTTTCATTTTTCTTAATTGCTTAAAATATGAAATATGGCGACTTATACTTGAAATTTGGTTTTACTGCATTAACGCCTAATGGATTAGAAGAACCTTAATGTCTTGTTCTAAAGTGTTAGCATAAAAGTCCCAGTCCATAGGAGATATCATATTGGATAAGAATTTCTGAAATTGAAATCGCCTGTTAAACGATACTGTTAGAAGGCTAATAGAAGAGGTGTCTGATCACAGTACAGTTAGAAGGCTACCTAAAATAATTTATTTAAAATAGAATAAAAAGATATTTAAGAAAGTAAAATGCATTAAATGGAACACTTAGAACTCTTATCACTTTTAAATATAAATTTAGTGTAGAATTATTTAATGAAAAATTTATTACTTCTAGAAAATTATCAAATATTGCCGGGTAATGTTAAAAAGCAAATGTGGCTTATGTATGGTGGCGCATCAAACAACTTACAAACTATAATTATCAAATTATATATTTTTTTATTGGTATTGATCCAAGGAAATTATATTATAATTATATTTTTATTTTTTTTGTTATTTTTGGTTTATTTTTAGACAAAATAAAATATATTTTTTCCCGATTTTTATTTCAAATTTTTAAAAAATATTAAAATGAAGGCGATCCTAAGAAATAAAAATTATATCAAATATTATACACAATGCTCAAAATTATCAAGATATACTATTAAGTCATCACTTTTTGATAAATATTGTATCCGACAAACTTTACAATATTTCCCTTATAATTCTCAATTTTCAAAAAGTTTTTCTTCATATTATGATTCTCCAAACGATCGAAATGATAGTCAAAATAGTGTTACAACATCTTTGGCTCCAATTAAAATACCGGATGAATTTCCGTATGTTCCTATTATAGTTCTTAATAGACATCCTGTTTTTCCTAAATTCATAAGAATTATTGAAGTAATATTGTTTTTAGCTTTCTAATTAGTATTGAATAAATTTTAATTTTAAGATCAAAGATATTAAATTAATAGAGTTGATTAAGAGGAAAATAAAGTTAAATCTTCCTTATGCTGGCGTTTTTTTAAAAAAAGAAGAAGGGTATTTTTTATTTTTTTTATATTATTTAAATTTTACTGATCAAATTTAGAAAAAGTTCTGATGCCCTAGAAAATATTGATGACATATACAATGTAGGAACTTTTGTAAGCATTAGGGAAGTTTATGACTTTGGTGATACTTTGAAACTCGTTGTCACTGGCCATCGTCGGTATCATTTTTTACATTTGAACCAAATTTAATTGTCTTTCTTAATTTGTTTATATTTTCATTATTACTCTCACTTATTAGGTTTATCTTTAAGTCACACTGCGATACTAGTGTCAGAACTATAATGCTAAAAAACAAGTTTGAACTAATTAAATCTTGTTTTTTGGATCAAATATTTATTTTCGGTATATATTAAAATGCTTCAAAAATTTTCTAGGAGTTTTTAATGAAAATTGAGTAAAACAAGAAAACATAAAAATTTTAAGTTTATTTTTATTGAAAAAAAATGTTTTCAAACAAATTGTTTCATCTCAATTTTTTAATCGTAATTTTTACCAGAATATGTTTCAAAAATCTCATTTTTTTCAGAACACAACCTCTAGATACCTACAATGATTGCAAACTACATTAGTTACCTGCGCCAAGTATACATTCTAATCTGCCTAAGTGCCACCTCTATAAGAGCGCCATCTCTATATTTGATCTACCTTTTTAATCACCGACTCTTTTTAACACATTTTGTACCACTGTTCACAAAGACAAACTCTTGTTTTATTGGATTATCGTCTTTCCATTTTGGAACATTGATACTGAATGAGTTAATGTTAATTGACCTGTACTCTTGGAAGTCGGTATCTAATAAAAGTTAGGAGTCGAAGTCAGAGTGGATTTATTTGGTTTTTTAGTTGGCTCTTTTCTCTCCGACTCTCAAGCCATGACTGGAGAATGGCTCCAGCGCCACACTATTTCTTTAAAAAAACGATGACATGACTATTTTTTATCTGCTCTATTTGTTTCAGTCATTTTTTAGACGCACAGACGTTGCTTACGCAAATAAAAAAGCTGTGACTGGCATAAGGGATGATCTGATGAGAGAAATGTTCTTCGTTTATTTTCTCCGATTCCACTTATAAATGAATCACATTGATACACTTTGTATATTCCATCATTTGATTGACAGGGAGTGATTGTCTATTTAAAAAGTTGCTTGCTTCCATCAAACTTTTTTTTATTTTCCATCTTTTATTAGTGAGAAGTTTTTTGTCACTTCTCTCAAGTCCCTACATATTATACTAGCGATGGAACGAATTTATTGGAATCGTGAGAATCCTCATTCCCGATTCTTTTTACTTTTAGGAGTACAGTCAAACCTGCTCTAAACGCTACCTCTATAAGACCGCCACTTTCTTACAGTCCCGATCAAATTTACATTAAAAATACCCTGTAAAAGACCACCACCTCTGTAACGGCGCCAGGCGCCACTACATTGTAGTCCGAATCTTAAAAACTTGCACAAGAACGCCACGCACCATACTAGAGTAGTATATTATTTTGTTAGCCTTCCTTATTTATTATCTACATTACTAGAAAATTAAATCTTGCATCAGTTGACTATTGAGATGACAAAAAGAAACTTTCTAATGATGTTACGTGAATTACAACTAAACTTGAAATGTAATTTATCATTTGGCTGGCACGCGTACATCTTGATCACTTTTAACCCTTGAGGACCAGTGGGGCACCAGTGACCCAAGAAATGAAAATCGCCTGCTTTGAATATATAAAATTCCATTGAAAAAGAAAGCAGACGAATCTCCTCTTCAAAACCTTGGTCCTCAAAGAGAACAATGAACGGTAATCCTCGATGTGTATCAAGTTTGGAAGAGTGGTAGATAAAATAAGATTTCATGTATACGACTAACACGCATATGCCTTATGTCATTCATGCAGCATTGATAATTGTAATTAATGATGTATACGTATTTACGTGGCAACTGTTTTACTTAGAATGAAAGTTTCTTCATCACATATTTTTGCTTTATTTAGAGCTAACACATAATAATTGTTTTCTATCAAAATGTCTAAAGGAAATAAAAAAAACTCTGTCCCTTGTAGATAAAGTTAAAGTGATTGAAATGTACGAAAAAATTGAAAGTTCACGTAAAGTGGCTGGCGCATTCAGCGTCAGCAAAGATCAAGTTCAAAATATGAAGCGAAAAGCCGAAATTTTGCATGATTTTCAAAACAATGCTCCAAACGATCGTAAACGTAAAATGCGAAAAACAGGAAATGAAAAAGTTAATGAACTAAGTTGAAAGTGCTTTCAAGACTCTTCAACTAGACGAGTACAAGTCAGTTTGTAAAGCGTCATAATATTGTGCTTCGATCTGTGTCTGGGGAAAGTGGTGATGTAGACAAAAGTGTTGTTTGTAATTGGAAACAAAAGCTTTCTACCATTTGTGCTGGGTATGAGCCAAAAAACATTTTTAACATGGATGAAACCGGCTTGTTCTACGGAATCAATCAGCGAAACAAATCATTTTATGTTAAAGGGCATAACACACATGGCGGTAAACAGTCTAAAGACCGCATTACCGTTGCTTTATCTGCTTCAATGACTGGAGAGAAATTTCCTGTACTTGTGATAGGAAAATCCGAAAATCCTGGTTGTTTTAAAAACATTGATAAACATTCACTTCCTGTTAAATATAAGTCAAACAAAAAGTCGTGGATGACAGGTGAAATCTTTGATAATTGGGTAAAAAGGTTTGATTGTCAAATGAAAAATCAAAAACGAGAAGTCTTGTTATTGTTGGACAATTCTCCTGCGCACCCTCATGTGACACTTACTAGCGTTAAATTAGTTTTTATGGCACCAAACACAACATCAGTTATTCAGCCCATGGATCAAGGCATCATACAGGCCATGAAGCTAAAATACAGAGACTGACAGCTACAGTTTGTTTGTGACAACATTGCGAAAGATGAGTCCATCACTGCTCCGAAAAATTTCTCCTTTGGATGCTATCAACAGGGTCCATAAAGCTTGGAATGAAGTGACATCTTCCATTATTCATAAGTGTTTTGCTCGAGCTGGATTTACTGCAGAGGTTTTCACGAATGTAAACACAACAGATATGCAAAGCACGGAGATTGCCGTTGATGTTTTCGAAGAAACCAATGATGTTTCTTCATCAGTTTTATGTCTTTCCAAAGAATTATTTGGATTACAATTCAACAATCTTCACCACATTGATAATGACCTTCCTACCTCAAATTATGCTATTGACTGGGATCGCTCCGCTTCAGATATTCTTCATGATAACGAAAAGGACTCAGGTGGTGATGATGATATTGATGATGGTAAAGAGCCAGTTGAAGAATCGTTCAAGCTCTTTAACTCAAGTCCAAGACTGCATAGAAATATGTAAGCTATTTGCTTTGCAAACAGGAAACAATGACATGCCAAAACATTGTTTCGACATGCAAGATATTACCATTAACATAAGAATGAAAAAATATACAAAGCAAACAACCATCACGAACTTTTTTAAAAGAAAGTGAATTTTTTTTATACATAATGAATTAAATGTTTTTATGCCTTTTTCCTGTTATATTCTAATAAATGTTTTTATTGATAAATTTTTTTTAAATTGTGTTAATTTTCTGTGATAAATTTTTCAGATATTGAAGGTGAACCTTGATAAAACAGCCGCTTTTGACTGGTCCCAAGGGTGACTGTCTTAACAGGTTTGACTGTATTTAAAAAGTAAAAAGTTTGAACACATTTTAAAATTTAAATAAATTACCCATATATTTTATTAACTTACTTTTAATCAAGCATAATTGAGAATGCAATATATATTTTAAATATTGGAATAAACTTGTATCTTGAGAGCTGAGGGTATTATAAAGTAATGCGTGGTATTATCCTAAAACACCCTCTTTAGAACTTCTTCTTTCTACTGGAGCAGCCAGTGAAAAAAATGTTTGCTTAGCTGTTTAATATGTAAATAGAAAATTGGGGCTCACAAACAATGCGGTCTGAAGCCAATATTAATATCAATATATTTAGATGCGGAATTGTCCAGAGGCCGAATTGGCCTACTTCCTAAGCTGGCCAGTACTAAAACCTCATACGAAAAACGTTTTATCGATAAACAGTGCATTATGAAAGAAAGATTTTTGAAATAAATGTCTTAATTTATTAATTGATCTAGTTTTAAAAATTCAACTTGTGAAAACTATCCTTTATTGGGCAGTAAAAAAATATTACAATTTCTACAACTTAAAAAAGATTTGTAAGTAATTTGAATGTCGTGTCTATAATTATAGAATACCTAATATATATTATTTGTTCGAGGCAAATCAAAAAACGATTTTTCTCAATCGATCACCAATTGTCAACAGGCCTAGGGTTCTCTTATCAAATAAATTGATTAAGTGCATTGATTATTATTCTTCAATTCTGACATTTTGCCTCTTAAAATTGAATTTTAAAATTTTTAGCAGGGAAATGATAATAATCCATCAGAATTAACTTATCTAGACAATGAGTATACACTCATTTTTTGACTCGAGTAATTCATGAATTATTTTTTGAAAGATAATTTTAAGGTGTTATTGGTGAAAAATTTTCTACATGAAATTTTTACATTTAAGAATCAAGTTCATTCAAAATTACGAGGAAGATAAAGTTGAAGGTACCATTTTTAATAATAATTAAAAAAAATTCCTTCGAGCCGGATTTGAACCAGCGACCTATGGATAACTACTATTTCTACAGTCCACCGCTCTACCAACTGAGCTATCGAAGGATACAAAACAAAAGTATTTTGTAATTATAAAGTGTTTTCATTTTAGAGACTTGTAATTTCTAACGTAGGGGCTGCGGCAAAAAATTAATAAGTTTTTCAGAGTTTTAAATTCCTTTTGATTATATATTGTCATCTCTGATCCTTTTCCTCCTTAAGACTTTTTTAGTCAAATAAGAAGTACTAACTTTTCAAATTTTATATTATCTTTGTTAGTTAGTTGCCATTGTTATGAGCTAGGCCATCAGAATTTCTAGTAGCTGGGCAGGCCCGTAGCTAAGATTTTTCAATTGGGAGGGCTGGAAAAAATTTTGGGGGCTAAATAATTTCACAAAAAAATTTTTGGTACCTATGTGCTATCTCTCCCCCATTCAAAAAATTTTTTTTAATAAATTACTAAAAAAAAAATTAAAGTGAGAGGGAGATAACTAATAAGTACCAATTTTTTATATATAGTCTAAAAAATAAACCATTTTTGAACCCTTTATTGATATCGAAATATATTAGGTTGGGGGGGGGGGAGCTTGGCCCCATCCTGCCCTCGCTGGCTACGGGCCTGTAGCTTCTCAAAAATCATCTGGTTTTTGAAAACATCTTTATTTAAATAGGGTTAATGTTTTGTATTAGGTTGCTTAAATTCCTCTGCTTTTTCTGATATCTCTAATGGAGCAAATTTCATTCTTAGATCCTTCTCCGAAAAATGGCGAAGAAAGTGAAAACAACAACGATAGAGTGAAAAAACGGATCATTTACAGGGGAAAGCGACCTAAAGGTTTTTTCGCACTTTTGAAAGGAAGTTCGCAAAATGATGGAAATGAAGTCACACAAAGTGAAGATATGCAAGAAGAAGAAGAAGAAGCCCATGCGGAAACGTTGAATTCTGAAGCTCCAGCTGAAGAAGTTCCAAAAGCAGATGTTTTGGACATTCCTCCGCCAGAAGAAGTTGTAGAAGCTTCGAAAACGCCACTTATATTGATGGGTGAAGTTGAGAATTTGGAAAATGAAACCTTTGAGTTTACAGAAAATATAAAGGTATGCCAAACTTTTTTTTTTTTTTTTTTTTTGATAACTTTCAGATCTTAAAGTTCTCTAAAAAGAATTATAGGATGTATGTTTAGTTGAAAAAAATGGAATAAAATGGCTACGATTTTGTTTGGAGATTTCTTGTTTGCTTGCATCACTGCTTTAGACCTAATTTTATACAACACATATTTCAAAAAAGTTAAGATAATAGAAAGGTGAGATGAGAAAAACCTTGATATAGCAGAGAAAATCCAAGATAATGGAGTCAGGTTTTCACATCGCCGTCGGGCACTACTGTCCACGACTGGTCTATACAAACAAAGCTTAAAAGTCAATCGTCAAAACCACATAATTGACACTTCTAAATTGTTATCGTTGATAACAGTCGGTATATGTAATCACGTGAATGAAAATCAAAATATTTGTTATCATCATCAGTTATAGCTTTTTTTTTATACGAAAACTGTGTTTGTGTTTTTTGACGTTGCTTTTATCAAAATGGCGATTTTTGGGAGGTTGGTGCGAACACGAGTCGTCATTCTTTTTAATTTTAAATGGCAGCAATTTGTATATCTTTTTTTGTTAACCTTTAATACTTCACAAATCAAGTGAGCTCAACTGGTTAACTTTCTTTGTGTTTAGGCGTTGAGTGCGGAAGTGGTTAAGACGATACGGGACATCATTTCCTTCAACCCTCTCTTCAGAGATAGTGTGCAATACGTCTTGTCTGGCGCTGGTCCCTTTGGCAACGTGATTACGGACAATCCCGCTTACTTGTCGGATTTGGGCGCAGCTCTCGTTTCCGCTTCTGAAATAGAACAACAAGAAGTTTTAGAAGAACTCTCGATCCCTAAGCGCTTGATGCTTGTTCTTTCTCTTCTCAAAAAGGAATTGGAGATTTCAAAGCTTCAGCACAAAATCGGAAAGGAGGTTTTCTTATGTCATTCATATTCGTGAATATCCATTTCTAAAATTTATTATTTTTACACTTGCAAGCAGGGCCGTACAATATTTTCTAGGAGTAGGAGCCAGAGCCGGAGTCACAAATAACAAAATGCGGCTCCCAATATCTGGCTGCAAGCCATTTTATGATGTATCTAAAGAGTCTCACAGTTTGGCTTTGAAAATTTTAAAATCCGATCTACGCGCTAGTATGAAAGAAGATATTGTTGAAGCAATGAATCTATTTTTAAGATCAAACTTATATAAATAAATTTTAAAAACCTTTTATCCATCAAAAAAATTTACATAAATACATGAATTAAAAAAATTTATAATTTAGAACTATGATAAACTGATATAGTATATACATATATATATATATATTACGGATGTATTTAGTATTTACACCAGGGTAGTGAAAGAGAGCGATGCTGGAGTCGGAGTCATGGAAAAAAATCTTTGCTCCGGAGCCAAACAATTTTGAAGTGCCTCCGAAGTCCTGGTTATGATCATGTAAATTTTGCAGTCAATCTCAATTTTTTGCATCAATGATCCTGATCTCAACATGCCACATTACTTATGAAGGCCGGCATGCGCCCGCGAAATGTAGTTTCCCCGCCTCTACATTAACGCAGCCCCTCGACCATACAATTCCCTCTATTCCCACCGTATTCACATATTTCTTGCGTACCCTTTCATATTCCGTACATTTCTTCCTCACTTGGCAGGATCTTGGTACCATATCTCTGTAGAATCTTTTGTTATTTAAAATCATTTATACCTTTAATCATTAACCTAATTGATATTTTGAACAGCTACTTATATAAGTACTGGCAATCCCCTACAATCAGTGCTTTATTAGCCAATGGCGAGACCTTTCCTAGAATGATATATATACCATTTTTATTTATAAATTATTTTTTTTTAGTTCTAATTTGTCTTTTTTGATTTATAAAATTGAAAAAAGACAAATTAGATTTGAAAAAAGACAATTTATAGTAAAAATGGTATATTTGAAATATATGAATTCTATACACATTTTTATTTAAAATATTTTTTGCTATATCCATGCTTGTTTAAAAAACTTATGAAGTTAAATGATTGAATCGAAGACAAAATCTCCTTTGGCTATATCTGTGCGAATCTCTAAACTATATGTTATGTTTCAAATTTATTTTTAACATCTCTATAAAGTGCCTGATAAACGCTATATACTCTTGAATGTATATACGCAGAAGGCGATAAGTTTGATTTTTTCAAATTAAGATATGCTTATTACACAATGCACATTCAATACGATATATACAACTTTATAGTACCTACAAAAATCTTTTTTTTTAATTGTCTTACATTTAAAAAATATTTGGCTGAAGTAGTAATATCACCTTTATTCACCAAGTTCAATATTATCTTGTTTTTAAAATTTTTGTACTTTTTTTAACTGTTTCATTTTTCCATAATAATTTCAAGTTTTTTTCCTGCTAATTCATTGCCCTTGTGGATATCCTTTTATTTTTTCAAGGTGGAAGATAAGGTGAAGCAACAACATCGCAAATTTATGCTCTACGAACAACTCAAAGTCATCAAGAAGGAACTGGGTCTGGAGAAGGATGATAAGGAGGCGATTGTCGAGAAGTTCCGAGAACGTCTCGTTGGCGTAGATGTCCCGAAGCATGTTCTCGAAGTTATCGAGGAAGAAATGAACAAATTGGGATTCCTGGAAAACCACTCCTCAGAATTCAGGCATTTTTCTTTCCTTTCTTTCCTAAATCTTTTTTTTTGTTAACTCATTTTATACAAGAGGAAGCGTGGGACATTAATAACTGATGTAAAACTACCATATGTGTGGATACTAGATGGATACTAATTTTAATATAAGAATGCGGACAATCTATATTCTATGTGTTTTCACGCCTGCATATATATATATATGTGTTTCGGATTGGTGTTGGATCGATCTCTATACTTGCGAATTTTCATGATCTGGTATTGCTTCTAAAGTTTATTCCAATGTTAAATCAAAGAATGAAGTTTTTTGGAAAAAGACTTTTTAAAAAATTAAATCAAAGTTAAAAGATTTAAAAAATTAAATCAAAGAATGAAGAATGAAGCATATGTGTTTTGATGTGGTTAAAATATATAGAAAAAAGCTTTCTTGTATCATTTATTTTATGAAAAGATCTTCTTACAGTTTTAAGCTGTCAAAAATTAAGTGTAATTGCAGAGCCGCTGCTACAAATGTTTTTTCTGAGCCTTTGGAAGCTTGAAAATAACAAGCAATATTTTATTCTTACCAATTGTGTATAAACTCCTTTTTCAAAACAAATACAATAAAACCTGTCTACAGCACTTTTAAAAATTAAAATTCTCTTCACTTTTTGCTAAGTTGAAAAGAGTATTGGACTTTATTTGTAGTGCAAACCTTTCTAAAGTTTTAACACTACAAATTACTTCTGATGTTTTAATTTTTATTTCAACATCTATGGATTCATCTTCTAAACATTTATCAGCTTGATTTTCGCTTGATGTATCTATATCCAAGATACTCTCTTCTTTGTCAGCACATGTTTCCAACTTCTCATCAAAATTGGCATAGTCATCCCAACTTATTTTTTTTTAAGAAGAACAAAGCAGTTTGATGGAAGGGCAAATGAGTTTTCTGAAACGATTGTGCCTCCTTCTGTTATATCAAAACCACACTTTTTATAGCAGTTTATAATTGTAGAAGGTTCAACTAAACTCCAGGCTTTTTTAATCCAAATAAAAACATCTAGAAGATTTATTTTCTTAATAACTTCTTGAGGATTATGATCAATTTCAATTTTTGAAATAACTTCTTTCAAAAACTCTTTTCTATAGAAATACTTGAAGTTTTTTATAACACCCATATCCAAAGGTTGGGTGATCGATGTCGTATTGGGAGGTATAAAAACAACTTTGATATTAGAAAGTGTGATGTTTGTATGTGAAGGTACATTATCAACCATCAGTAAAATCAGTAGTTTTTTTGATAATATTTTGAATCTGTGTCTTTCCAACATGATAATCTTCAGCTAGCTTATAACATGGAACACCACTTTCATTTTTATCGATAACTTCGATTTTTTGCTTGATGTTAAGGTAACAGCCTTTTACTTTTTTTGCCTCTAAAAAATAAACAAGATGTTTATTTTAATGTGAGATAAAAACCTAAGAGTAAATTCAAATAAAAGGTATTTATTAAAATAAAATTCCTCATTTACTCATTACTATAAATTTTTAGAACCCTATAAATTTTGTAATAAAAAAAAGCTGTGACTAGTCAAATTAACAGCCCACGGTACCTTTACCTTTACCTAGAAAACCTTACATAAAAAAAAATTTTAAAACAAAATATAAAAAAATAATTATACAGTTGAAGTAATTTGAAAAATAAAGATAAAATAATTAATAAATATAAAAAAATTAAATAATAGTTTTTAAGTTTTTATTTCAAAGATTATCCTACCTGAAACATGTAATATAATGGAATCAACCTACACAAAAATTCCTTTCTCTTGATGATGATGGGAATGATGTTTTTTTGAAGATTATAATTGACAAATGAGAATCAAAAGTCTTCATTTTGTTTAGCCTTAGCATTTCTCAAAAAAATTAAAAATTTTACATTCTTAAACAAATTTGCATAAAACGTACAGGAATTTTATTGATGTCTCTTTAAGTGATCAACTTTAACTAGGTCCTTACTCAGTCTGTCTTGCTTAAACAGGTTATAACTTTATCATTTTTTTCTTCATTAAATAATACTCTTTCTTTGGTAAAAAAATTCACACTCAAACCTTTTGAGTTTCCAAAAAAGCAAAGCTTTCTATTGTGACATCATTAAGAATGTTTCACTTTGATTTTTAGGAGTCTGTTAATAGGAAACCAGACTTTTTGTTTCTAGTTGCTATTCGAAAAGTTATTGGAATAATACTTTCTATTGAGTTTCTTATTTTATACTTGATACTGTTTCTTAAGATAACATATTGATTTTTCACTGAATTTTTTTCTCATATCTTTTAAAAGATTTGTAGATTAATCTGATCATATCTGAAGTTTCCTATGTAATCCAGTGTTTGAACTTATATTTATATTGATTTTTTAGGTTCTGACTACCGTTGTACAAGTTTCAATCATTCAACTTATTTCAGAAAATAATTTGTATGGGTCATTGAAGTTCTGCTAAAGAAATTGATGAAATGAAAGTCAATAATCCATTTCTGAATCTGTTGAGAGAAAGATGATTTTTCTATTATCAAATTTTTCATGAAAATATTTCCTATTTACTTTCTACTAAGTTCAAAGTTAATGAACTGCGAAATCAGACATGCAATCGAAAACCGTGTATTCCACAACATCTAGGAAAACTCATAGTTGTGCATTAGTGTGTCTGATTGTAGTCAAGTAGGTATGTGTTTCAAAGGAACTAGTAATGCTTAGGCTAAAAATCTGTGAAAAAAAGAACTATCAAGTTGAGGAAATGAATATTGAAGATATTCAAATTATTCCTTATAATACTCAAAAATCTATTTTAAAAAGCTGCACTATTTCCTATTGGGTATCTAATATCATTCTTAACAAAGATCTATGTCTAGAACCGTGCCACACTTGGTAAGATTACATATCAAAAAAGTTTTTTCTTATTAAAGTTCTAACGATGCAACGGAATAATAATTTTTCAATAAAGTTTTAACATTCATGGAATCCTCTAAAGATATTCTTACTTCATAATTTTCCCAATTTTTAAGTCCAACTAAAGATTTTTATAATTTAATCGCATTATTGCTGACCGGATCAAAAAATGTCACTATAACAACAAGATTTATTTACTTTGATCAGTCATGAGAACGAAGTCCTCATTTTTTTAAACAAAATAATGAGAGATTCAAAGATGTTTTACTTTTTTAGATTAGTGTATTCACAATTTTCTTGGCATGATTTTTCGAAACTCGTATAAAATCCTTATTCTCTTGATTAATTTGATCTTTCAAACGATCTAAGATATTGAAATGAATTGTTAAAAAGGAAATTATATCACTACTACGACAAGATGCGCTGCTATTTGATTCCTTTTCTATTTTATATTATTTAATTTCTGATTTAAAAATGGAGAACAACGAATCATTGATTGGTCAATCTTTCTTCAAAGCATTTATGACTACTTGTGTAACTAGTAAGATAAATTTTACTTCAACTAGACATAATCTAAATAAAGAAGCTTATAAAAATTAAACTTTAGGTAATAGTAAAGGCAGGCCAAAAATGACATGGATAGAAATAGTCAAAAAAGACATTTAACACTAGGGGACGAGCAAAATAGAGATGAAAGAGACGCAAAATAATGAGAGATTAGATGCCATAATGGTAAAAACCGGCTAAACCTCAGCGTGCTGGGAACATTGGCCGTAAAATTGATTATTATTATTATTGTTGTTATAACTGGACATAATCAATGAAATACTAGCACTTTTTAAACTTTCCTCTGTAAAAAATTTTTTAATCATAAACACTGAACTAACTGATATGAATTAAATTAAAAATATAAATCTAACATTTGATTACATTTTTTTGAAAAGTTGTTAAACTTCTAAACTTTTGCTGACTTTTTAGAAACCGCATGCTCCCAAAAAATAAATAGAAAATTGGGATTTAAAATGTGAGGCGTTACTTTTTAGCAAGACGAAAAAATGAAATTGTATAAATAGAGATTGCTTTGAACAAGATTTACGAGAATATGATATCGCATTTTGCTTTCAAAGCGAAAATTTACAGAAGACGTTAGACAAGTTTGAGTTCTTGCACGCGTTAGATTTTATATCGTATATTGGTTTATAAAATTGCATGATTTTTTATATGGTTTATAAAAAATGATTTTTTTATTGTAAAAAAACATTTAAAATGAAAATTTTACATCAAAAAATCATTTGTAACCTCTCATTTTTATGGAAAAAAAGTTAAAGTGTACAGATATTTTATTAAGATAACAGGAATTTTAAAATAGTTTATGAGAAAACAAGTTAAAATTTCCTATTTTTTCCAAAAGTTTTTTGTAATGATATTTTAGACTTGAATAGTTTTTACTTAAACTGAAACATTGATGCTTGAATTAAAAACTTTGGGAGTTTAAATCCTTTAAGGCTCAGTTTTTTTTATATATAGATTTCAAAGCAAATTATTTTATTTAAAAGAAATATCAAAAATGGAAAAAAGCCATATAAATAATTTAGGAAGAATGAATTTCAAAATATATTTTTAACAAATTGTTAACCTTGACCTAATTTAAAAAAAATTAACTTTTTACAGAAAATAATTGACTAATTAAAATGCTAAAATTAAAAAAATATTTGTTTTCAACCAATCAAAAAAAGCCAAATTAAAAAAATGGCTCTATTAACTTTAATTGGCCTAGTAATAACCGATGGAAGAAATTTTCTTTTCTTCTAATGCTGGAGTATTGATTTGCTTACCCACAGTATTATGCATTTTTAGTGTTACGCGCAACTACTTGGACTGGCTAACTTGTCTTCCTTGGTCGCAAAGAAGTGAAGAAAATGATGATTTAGAAAAGGCTCGCAAAATCCTTGATGAAGATCATTACGGAATGGAGGAAATTAAAAAGCGCATCTTGGTTAGACATTTCATGCCATGCTTTTGTTCTAACTTTTCTTCTTGAGAAGAATGCAGTGTATGTTTGTCGTGCCCAGTTGCATCTGAGTGGCGATTGATGATTATGTTTGAATAATACAAACCGGCTGGTCTATATTTAAAGAAGTGTTGTAACAATAATAATTGAAATGGTAGAGAATTTCAGTATTTATTGTAACTTTACTTTTTTTTCATGTAATTTTGAAACGTAACGTAGCGTATGCCCCTACTCAAGGCGACTTTTGGCAATACACTCGCGACAGTAATTAGGGTCGCGGCTTTGGTGTTGAGAACCTATGTTTTAGACTAAGATGCATTTGTGTTATGGTTTTTACCTCTTTGGCTGATGAAATCTGCAATGCTGATCTAATCGCCACTACACTAAGAATTAGTAAATTTTTTGATAGTACTCATTTCTCAATATATCTCAAAATTATCTCATCAATATAAATTTAAAATGTATCATCGTTCTCATCTTTCTTTAGAAATGAATGAAGTTGAGGTTGGAAGAGCAAAATTCGAAAGGATTTTTCAATTTTTTACACAAGTTTTTACGGCATTCACTTTTTTTGAATTGAAAAATTAACAAAAAAAAGAATCTAGAAATGAGAAAAAGGCAAAATAGAAGTGAAATTGGTTTAATCGAGTAATTTGGGTTACCAGGTATCAATTAAAATAACGAATACACTCGCTTTGTAACATAATTTTTGTGGGCGAATTTTACATTTGCATATTTTCATCAGTTATGTATTATTAAATGTAAAAAGTCAAAGATACCTTACAAAGACCTTAGGATATTTTCAAGAAAACTCTATCATCTTTTTTGAAGTCCCGGCCAGGTAATTAACTTATTTTTTATTTACTGCAACGTCTGAATTCATTGGATTTTTCAGTAAATTTCAAAAGATTTATTTGATCAAAGTCAAATGTAGACAAAAATCTTTGCATAAATTATAGCATTGATTGAACAATGGTCAACCACATGTCATCATTCATCGCCATCTCCTATATTATCATCATCACAATCATCTTTGCATTTGTGAATGATAACCGTATACATGTCAAAAGTTCTAATCCTTACACAACAGAATTAACTTGTATTGAAATCGAATTAATCATCATTTGTTATTTCATCGTAACCATTGTTTAAATAAATTTCCTTCTTTCTTTGGAATTGCCAACATATATATTGGATCAAAATATTTATCTTTGATGAGAAATTTTTATGCTTTTAGGAATTCGTAGCAGTGAGTTTGTTGAAGAAGAACGTTCAAGGCAAAATTTTGTGCTTTTATGGACCACCCGGTGTTGGAAAAACGAGTATTGCCAAGTCCATTGCCAGAGCTCTCAACAGAGAAGTATATTTATGAATAATTTTTTTCAAAAAACTACTTAACCCATTAAGTCCCAATGCTCCCATTTGAAAACATAAGTAATTTCATCTTTATCTGCTTTTTCAATGACTTTGAATATAAATCGTCTGCGTTTTTTAGATATCGTCTGATTTCTATAGTACTTAATGGGTTAATTTGATTTCTTTGTTGTTGAAACGTCCCTCGATCAATTCTTGATTCCCAAATACTTTGGCTTGTTCATGTTATGAATCCTATTTTCGCAATAAATGGTCAATCGTTTTGGTAATTAAACTCCAGTAGCGCATCTCAGCCTGACTTAAACAAAAAAGCAGACTATATATACTTCACTATAAAACCATCTTCTGCGTCATTTAAAGGTTTCCGTGGGATTCCAATTTTTTGAATTTTAACCCTTTCATTCTTCGTTACCTTTGTTTTTTCTAAATATACTGGCAATGTCTGCCTTCTTAATAACAGCGTAATGATTTTCACTTATGAAGATATAAGAAAATATATGACTTTTTTCATTTTTTAATGCCGTTTAAGAATTTTAATATCTTGTTATATATGAACACATAATAATAACAAGTTTCACGGATTTTTTCCAGCAATGATAGAGTCTAAGTCTAGGCGTTAATTGCAACTATAGTAAATATCTCTGCACCATTTTTCTCAATTTTTCGTTTAAGTTTTTTTTCTCACATCTTTCTTAGCTACCTGTTTTCATCTTATTTTTGGTCTTCCTTTAGAATTATCTATGGCTTGTTCTTCATATATTGTTAGTAATGGTACTGTAAGGTGTTTTCATCGAAAAGGCACAATTGCGCCGCTTGTATCGAACTATGAGAAAAGCAGGCTTGATGCGGGATCGAACCCAAAACCTTGAGTTATCAAAACCCAGTATCTAACCAATCTTACCAAGGGCGTCCGCAGAAAACGGAAATGTTTGAAAGAGGGGCAAAAAATTTTTGTATGATTGCGCTGTTAAAAGAAGCCACATGAGCAACAACAACATGCACAGTGGAGAGGTCTTTTAACCTAGCGTTTGCATAAGTATCGAAAATTAGGAAACGGTACCGAAAAAAACTTACAAAACCGGGAAATCCCGGTTCCTTAAGGAGATATATAGACAGCAAAAAGATGCAATGAAATTGACGTTTTTGATTTTTTATAAACAGATGTGCACTTTTTCTTTCTATATCATTATCATTAAAATGGTTCTAGTAGGAGAAAAAAAGAAAGATAAACTCTTTTGTCGTTTGCACACTTTTCTCCATTTACCATTAAAATGAGATGACAATGAAAAAAAGATTTTATATGAATGAAGTCCAGTAAAGTTTTATGCAAAGAATTGCATAGTGAAATAAATCAATAAAAACTAAGTTATTCTCGGAACAGGGAATTATTTTTCGGTTCCAAGACGGTTCCCAAATTTTTGGAACCGAAAACGTCCCGGTATTTCAGAACCGGGAGCAAATCCTATTTTAACCCAATGCGCCGGGTTAAGACTTGGCTGAGATCAACGTCTTTCCTGCCTCTGCATGCTTAGTGTCCATCGTATTACAATAAATAGCCAGCTTACAAACAAAGTTATTGATAAGTTTGGCAAAATCTTCGACGAATTCAATTTTTGTTTCAACAGTAGCACAGCTTTGAATTATATAATAATATGATTAATCTGTTAATAAATGTATATATTTTTCCATTTATTTTCATTCTTCTTGTATTTTAGTGGCTCTTTTTCACTCTCTATAAATTCTGGACGGAGGGGGGGGGCAAATGCCCCCTTGCCCCTACTGAGGACGCCCTTGAACCTTACTCACGTTCCTAACCCTAACCTCTTGTAAAAAAATACTCAGAGTTTTTATTAAAATGATTTATTATTATAAGAAACATTTGCATATTTTTAAAATGTTATATGAAATTCTATTTCTAATTTTAAATAAAAAAAAATTTTAATCTGACCCTCACTGACCTCCTGAAACCCATTCATGGAACCTCAAGAATTAAGGATCCCTTAAACTTTCTTCCAAGCTGATCGTATTCTATATTCTACTGAATTATGTACGCTACCTGCCTTATCTAAATGTATATGAAAACAAGCGTATTGTCATAATTAAGAAGTGTGTGAGTTGCATGAGGCAAAACGGGAAGTTGCCTTGACCAGCGGATTAACGGATTTCGTGTATTAGGAGGGGACTACTGTAATGATATTTTACTCTTAGAACGAAAAAAACAGCTGTGCTTTTATATCTAATTGAGTGGGAAAGGGGTAAGCATAAACTTTTCAATATAACGTTTGAAAAAATGATCCAATATAACGTATGAAAAGAAAAATTAAACCAGGGATGTAAAAGTAGGATTTGTCTGAAACAAACTCCATATTGATAAAAAAACGGAGTATCTCAATTATGTGAGAGAACGAAGATGTGTACTTTAAGCGGGAAAATAAATAGTAAATTAAAGAGGAAGATAAATTTGATCAACACAGCAGTCATGCTTTTGATGTTTCCTTTATTTGATCGTTTCAAAGCTTTTCACTTATTTTTTGCCAAAAATGTCACCCTCATGAAGGAAGATTCACTCAAACAGTTTTATTAAGAAGTGTGAGAAATTTCCCACATAAAAAAGCAAAATTAAACTAAAAAGGAGGCTTGATGCGGGATCGAACCCAAGACCTTGAGTTATCGAATCCAGCATCTAACCAACCCTACTACGTCCAGGCTTATGTACAAAAGAGCAACAAAAATATAATTTTACATTCCTTTTCACACTCTACAGTATATTTTCTTGCACACAAAGAACTGCTATTTCCTTTAAACACATTTAAATAATACTTTTTTCCAAATATTTTTAGTATTTCAGATTCAGTGTTGGTGGAATGACAGATGTTGCAGAAATAAAAGGGCACAGGTACACCCATATTTCTTCTACTTCATAATAAGCATCCTTGATCTAAAACGATTTCATTTGCTGATTTCAAGTTTTGTGGATATATGTATGTAATCGATTCAGTCGATCACTTTTGATTTAGCTTATTCGACTTTCAAAGCGTCCACCTCTTCACAAAGACCAATTTTAATTATTTCTCCTAAGTGTTCTCTCCTAATACAGGTTTGACTGTATTTTAAAGTAGATGAAAAATAGGTATACTTATTTGGCCACATAATTCAACAATTAATTAACCTCCAAAAATTGGAAAAATATTTTAAAAAAAATTTTTTTTAAGTTATGATTAAAATTTTTGCTTTAAATTGAATTTTGTAATCATTTTTTAGTAAAAATTTGATTCTTTTAATGCGAATTGAATATTCCTTTCAGCATTCATTAACAATAATTTCCTTGTGTATAAACTTCATCAAGGTTGCTAGATGATATACATGCGAATTATCACAATTAGGAAAAACTAAAACTACAACTAAGTTTATAAAAACTTTTGCCCAATTTTCTTGACACAATTGTCTGTTTGTCGTAAATATAATTATTATTTATGTTAGATTTGCCACACAAAAAACTTTGTTTTATGAAATCTGGTCCTGCAATATTAAATAGATAGCTTTAAAAAGAAGTTATATGTTTATTTTGCTGTTTTGCTTCCAGTTAGATTAACATTGATGCTAATAACCTAGACGTGAAATCAATTAAACTGAACTCCTAGATTTTTGATTGACAAAATTTTCATTTAAAAGAACTAATCTTATAATTTTTTAAGTTCTGTATTATTAATAAAGTCTAGGTACGATTGTTTTTCCCTTTGTGGTTGAAAAGCTTACGTTATGAAAATGTTTTTAAACATTGTTATTGACCTGTATAATAGAAGTCCGTTTCCAACAAACTTGCATTCCTATTAACAGTGATCGCTAGGAGACATTAAAATTTTTTTAAAAAAACTTCAAAGACGTTCGAATTAGAACGTAACCAAACTTGAATATATAGCACATAGTATAAAGCATAAAGAACACCTCGAACTAGCTGGATTTTGATGTCAATTAATCTTAAACTTTGGATTGTCCAAAGGGCATCGTTTGGCACCACACATAGTAAGTGCAAAGATAATATACTTATCTATATATTTTAAATATACTATCTTTTACAAATTAATACACTTATCTATATAGCACATAGTATAAAAAATATAGAAAACATCTGAACGGTATTATATGACACGACATATGGTAAGTAGAAACAATGCAAAGTCCACCCAACGTGTCGCATATAAATGTCAAATAAAAATATAGCACAAAAACGCAGCTATTGTGAATAACACTTTTTGACGGAACAATTTAGTTAGAAAAGTTATATGCTCAAATATGTAATGCCAAAATATTAATATGACCATTTTTTACAAAAAAAATTAATGTTAGCCACTTGTCAAAAAGAGCCTCTGGTACAGAGAAGAGCAAACTACGGTACCGGCAGCATGCTGCCCTTCAAAGCATTTTATGAAACCTGCTGAGATAAAGTTACTTAAGCTCGATGCAAAATGTTTGATTGACAGGAAAAATGCCGTACTCTTTCCTTTCTCCTGCTGTAATTTTCACAGTTGAGTTCCTATTTTAGATGTTAAATAATTAAATTAGTTAAGGTAGACTTAAATTTTTAAAAAAGATACATTTAAAATTTTAATGTATATAGTCTTTGAATCTTTTGCTCATCTCAATTTTAGCAGAGATCAGATTTTAGAGAGATTCATGTTATCATAGACTTCCTATGTTTAATTTGAAACTTTAAAAATAAACGGAGAATCTCAGAATAAATTATTTAAACAGTCCTAGCATCAAATAAAGCAAACTTTTAAAATGAATTCCAAAAATCTTAAATTTTGAATTTAGCTGTCACTCCAAAAGAAAAGCCACCTCTTTATATCAGTTCCTATACAGCATCCCGATTCAGTATCTTGTGAAAGACTTCTGGCTAAGAAGTCAGTTGACAATTGCCTATTGGTCCCGTGTTTGACCGTTACAAACAGGAGTCTTCAGAAGAGGATGAACAGATTGAGATCCACTGCTTTAAATCCATTAAAAACTTTTTCTCATTTATTACGATATTTAAGCTTTTTCTCTGGATAAAAATTTTCTCAAAACTATTTTTTATTTGTGTAGAAGAACATATGTTGGCGCAATGCCCGGAAAAATTATTCAATGCTTGAAAAAGACGAAAACCCAAAATCCCTTAGTTCTCATCGATGAAGTAACATTTTTTAATTGATTGATTTATTTATTTATAGGTAATCAAAGTAACCCTTATACGAACCTCAAAAAGTGTTCTCCGGCGTATTACGCGCACTTTTTTTTCTCAAAAAACTTATTAAAAGCTCTAGAATAAGGTGATATATATGTCAAATTTGCAAAAATAAAATCTACTATAATACTTACAAACTGTGGCCAAATAATTTGCTTTCGGGCAGTTTGTCTAACGGATATTTTCCAACCCAACGCTAACCCTAACCCTAAAGACAAACTTTCCGCCCACAGTTCAAACATATGTATTTAAACCAAACTTGACACTCGTAATTATGAAATTGATTGTATTTTTCTTAGCTTTCACAACAAAATGCAAAGACACGGACGCGACACAACACCATTCTCTCTAAAGCATAATTACTGAAAATGTAATAGCGCCTTATATTTCAATGGCCTCTATACAACACTATTTTTCAAAGCTCTGTTGCTGAAAATGTTAATGCACGTTATTATACGCCAGTAAATACGGTAGTTTTTTAAAGTCATTGATTTAAAAGTAGAAGTTGTGATGTTTTTCACTACAAAAGAATTAATTTCAATACGATAAAAAATTAGCAAACTAAAATTTAACTTTAGAAAATTAAATAATTCTGTGTTTATTTCAACATGCATCATTTTTATATCTTTTCATTTAAATGAAAAAAAAATTTATCAAGAAGAATTTTTTTTATTCAAATTCAAGCTTAGTCCAGATAATACAAAAAAAAGTTATTGAAACCTTATGTCCAAAAATTAATAATGTTTTTGAGTAAATTTATTAGTTTTTGTTAAAATAAAAATAAAGTTAAAAAAAAATGACCAGAAAATATCATTCAAGGTTAATTTCATCATATAAGAATACATATATAACATGTTTACATTTTTTAATTGTAATATAGCTTTACACTCATATTATGTGAATTTTGTTTTTTTTTCCATTTGTCGGTATCCCATTACATCCCAGTGATAAGCACGATCGGGATTCGAACCCGAACCAAACTCCCATCCTAGACCTCTCATCCTTAACCGCTCAAATTAAACATCAATCAGGAGCTATAACGAATCATATTTTCTGAAGTACTAAAAGATAAAAACCTTTTTTTTTAAATAAATTTTACTCTATGAATAAAAAAGCTTTGCAAGATTCTTTTTAAATTTTTGTATTTTGGCGCGTTATTGTTTAGTAAATATTTGCAGGTTGATAAGATTGGCCGTCACACATATCAAGGCGATCCTTCTTCTGCTATGCTTGAGATGTTAGATCCTGAACAAAACCACAACTTCTTGGATCACTACCTGGATGTTCCTGTTGACTTGTCCAAGGTATTCATTTTCTTCTACGAATCTCTGAACTTGTGAAACACCTTTTTCAGTTTGACGCGAATCAAAAGAATACATCACAAAATGAATTTCATATTCAACAAATAAAATAGGCCACTATTTTTGAAAAATAGAAAAAGCTGGTATTAAAAAAACTGTATAAAAAAGTTTTGGAGTTTTTTATTTGGACAAATAAGGAAAACTAGAAATATCTTATTAAAAATCTGTACAGATCAAAGTTCAAGATTTATTTTACATAATCAAATTTATAAACAGTAATAACTTTACTTACTTCCTCAATAAATATAATTTTGAAAGGATTAATGATCCACGCCTCTGGTCATCTTCAAATGAAAGAAAATGCCAGGCCAAGAAACATACTAATAAAATCCCATGTAAAATTCCATCATTTTATGATGATGATTGTGGTACATATGGCGTTAGTATTAAGTATAGGAGTATTAGGTAAAGGTACTATGTGGTGTTTTCAAAGAGAAGGGGCACAAGTCCGCCTCTTGTATCGAACTATGAAAAAAGTAGGCTTGATGCGGGATCGAACCCAAGACCTTGAGTTATCGAAACCCAGTATCTAACCAACCATGCTCACTCGCCAACAAAATATTTTGCTATAGTGAGGAGATGGAAAGACAAGATAAAGAGGAGACATGAATATGATAGTACATGTGTTGCATGTATATTCGTATCTAAAGGTGTAAAGTATAGATGGATAAACAATTCATGAGGTTATATCAGTAATTATATAAGTGTATGTAGGTGCACAGCTATTTATTCATCTTTTACGAGATTCAGCTTGATAGTAAACCTATTTTTAATTAATTCTTTCAAAGTTATACAAAGTTTTATACTATTTATCAATTTGTTCATCTTTAGTTCTTATTCATAAATTCTTATTTATGTATTTAAAAATATTTTTCATATTAAAATGATTTGAGCTGTCAAATAGCGAAACGACATTATTTTAATTTCGCCATACTTAAAAACAAAACAAAAGTACGCTTTAAAATGCAAAAAAATTTGAATTTGATGTGACAGACATCCTTGAAAATAAGCGAATACATAAAAAGGTTACACGTCAAAAATTGTTTGGGTGAATAAGTATATTCGCAAATTTGAGAACTAAAATTTTTAAATTTACTCGAAAATTTTCAAAAGTTTTTTCAATCACAAAAATGCCAACAAACTTCAATGTCTGTTGTAAGAATGTTTTCAATGTGGAATAAAATTGAAATGTTCACCCTTCAGATATTAAATATAAGCTATTGTAGCGAAACAATTTCGTGTTTAATTTCTGATAGTTTATTTTTTTTATATAATTTTCCAACTCCTATATTTTCTCAATAAATCCTTCTTCTTTTTAAAATTAATGAATTTTTTATATAATAAGTATACTGCAGTGTTTCTTAACATATGAGGCGCGGGTAACTTCTAAGGGGAGGCGTAAGTTCTTTAGAAACTAAAAAAAATTGTAAAACGTGAGCAAATATTATGAAACAAATGCATAAATACCGCTTTGGCATTACTCATTTACAATCCGCTAATCTATTTTGCATTCTGCAAATTTATCAGTTACCCTTTTCACCGTGAAGTAGATGATGTTCCACGCGAAATATAAGAGCAATTTGTTGAGTTAAAGTTCAACTCTACAACTAAAGATGACTTCAAAGAATTCGATCTTGAAATATTCTGAGTCAAATATCCTTCTGTTTAGCCTTAAGTCTCAAATCAGACTCTTCGGATTCTAACTATGTTCGGATCCACGTATCATTGTGAGGCTGCTTCTTCTATGCTTGTTGACCAAGAACGGGTATAGAAACAGGCTAATGTTGAAAGATTTACATTGCACTCTCTGGTACTCAAACACGCTTAAAAGGCCTAGTTCGTAAGAAGCAATATCAAATATCTCATTAATACAATCAAATATATTATTATTATTACCCATTATTATTATTAAAAAGTTGTACCAGTGCCTCACTAAAGAATGTACATTAAACATATTTTGCATCTTTCTTTAAAATTTAGACAGGAATTAAATGTGTAGATGCAAGGGGCGTGAAGAAAAGTGTTTGCTTTTAAAGGGGCGTGCTTTTGATAAAAACAGAGCCAAGAGTACAATATAAAAAAAAATTTATATCGAGTCCAAATTTATTTCGATAGGTTAGCTTTTTAGATATGTAAGCTCATGTGTACCTTTTTACACTCATCGCTCATCGAGCACAGCTTTTCTTGATTGATCCAGGAAATCTTTTTGGAAATAAATTAAAAAATATATATATAGTAAATAGTATTCATTTTACTAAATTTTTGATGTGAGAAGATTATTATTAATATATCATTTATCAAATGAGCAAATCAAATACGAATTCTCAACTTGTATTTATTATGATTCCTGAAAATACTAAAAAAAATGGTAGAACTGATTCAGAATGTTGAGAAATTTACTAAACTCCACCTGTTTTGTCTTCTTTTATTTTTAACATCCCATCTATTTGAGAAAGAGTGCTTTTCAAAAAAGTACGTGCTAAGATTTCTTGCTTCGCACATTTTTTAGGTTCTTTTCATTGGCACGGCAAATGTGACAGACACGATTCCAGAAGCTTTAAAAGACAGAATGGAAATGATAGAAGTTTCTGGATATGTGGCAGAAGAAAAAGTATCGATAGCCAAGGTTTGCATATTTCCTTTTAATTCATTTATAAATTAAATTTTATATTTTTTTTAACAATTTTTCTTTTTTTATTTCATTGAAATATTGTGTATCAAATTCGTGCACTAAGATTTATGTTCTACTCGACACGGTCACTGTGCTTCTTGGAAAATGGCAAAACCCTTAAAAAATGTCTAGAACTTGGATAAAAATTTAATTTTCAGTTTAATTGATCATAACAGTTTTATGATGAATACTGTAAAATAAAGGATGAATATTTACACTTTTAGTTGGCAAGATGCCCAGTGTGTATAAAACCAACAACCTTTTTGTCACATCCCTTCAAACCATGAAAGAGATAAGGGATGCCCATAATTACAATATTTAAAAAAAATATATTTTTTTTTTAAAAATCTTTTTTTTTTGAGATATATAATATAAATCTAAGAAGAAAAAGAAGAATTTACACGCTTATTCTATAGTTATTACCAAACTGAATTCTCTCTATAACAAAGTCGGAAACAATGACTAAGGAATCTGAATTTTTTTTCAAACAAATAAAGAATGCCATATTTTTCATTTTTTTAACTAAAAATAAATCAAAAAATGTTTTATTCTTTTAGTATAGGATGAAAAAATCAAATAAACCGAAATCTTGAAGCAAACTAAAAATAATACTATTTATATAAACAGTAAATCCAAGCTAATTAATGGAGTAGAACCGCAAGTATCCTTACCATCTACATCCTGGCACCACAAACCAAAGTATGTGCGATTTACCCATCATACACAATAGATATCTGGCTTGCATCTTAACTAATACGTCAGTCAATTTTGTCTATCTTAGGAACAGATGTGTAAAGGCGGGGAGTATTATCATTAACTCCAGAGGTACATGTTGTGCAAGTAAAGGATATAGTAATATTCGTTGCTAGCGATGATGTTTCTATGTTCCTTAATGAATTTAACATCATAGACTGAAAAGATATCCTGAGATTACGAAACCCTCTAGCATATTTCACAGACAGTCTGTTGTTATATGCCACATGTGTTATTTATGGCACGTGTGTCGATTAGAGATGTATCCAATGTGAAATTTTTTGTGTTCTCGAATGTGAATGCTGATGTCATAATTAGTTTTTTAGTTTTTTTTAGTTTCACATTTCTTAAAAATTTAAAGAGAAAGAATGTATATGTGCTATCAGAAATTTTAGATAAAGTAAGTCTGATACATCTCTGGTTTCGATATGTAATGCGTCATTCAACCCTATGCGCTAATGATTCACCTATTATCTCGTGAGAGGATTACTTTAATTCAGGTAAGGGGATATATATATAGTTATATATTTGTCTTTTCTTTTAGCATTGTAGTTTGAACCTTCTTTTAGTAAGGTAGATCCGGGTTCATTTGTTTCAACCATGATGATATGGTTGACGATATCTCAGCATATGGATGAAAAATTAAACTTGATTTAAATTTAAGTTTTGTACGAGATCCTAAATGAAGATCAAATTCGCCTCGTTTCGGAAACTTTTCAGGCTTTGAACTAACATTGATAACAAACGTTCTCTCATAATCTAAATCTGATCCAACATCTAAAGACAACTTCATTTGCTCCGGAAACCATGGTTTCCTATATGAGTGATTTGTAGTTGGTTATATTTTCTGATAAGCAGATTGAACTCAAAAGCATTCATGATTCTACTAGACCCTGAAACAAATAGTCTTACTGAAGTGGATGAGTTAAATTTGGCAACACTGAACATTGGACAACGCACTGTATATTTTATTTGCCAATCGCGTTTAGCAGGGCTCTTGAGCTATTAGATCATTTGTAAGATAGAATTCATTGTCGTGCGAGATATGTGAAAACAAACTTTTTGATTATTCATTATTAATCTGGAAGTTTTTGTTTTATCTCACCTCTGATCACAAGTTCAATATCATCTAATATACAGATATTTAAGCAATATGGGTCTTTGAGGAGTTTTATATAACTTAAATGTTGAGGTACTTGGAATCTTAAAAACTCTAGTACTTGAGAGAACAAATGAGAAGAAATATGATCTGAAAATGAGATTGTATTGCTTATCAGGTCTATGGCCCCTTTGATACAGAAGTAGGGGTAGAGAAGCGTGTTGAATCGGGATAATGCATAGTACGACAAATTATTCTTGTATATAACGGAGCTAAGTTTAGACGAGCTAAGACTAAGGAGTACAAGTTGGCAACATGGCTTGTTAAATCAACTGAGGCAAGAGACGAGCAATTTGAAAATGTTATTGATTGTTTGTGGCGCTGAATGGGTCGTTCGATTGGGCCAATATTCTCGGGGCTCTTTTTAATTCGTTGGGGACTTATACGCCTTTTAAGTAGAATGATTGGCCGTATTCAAGCCATACACTACTCACCCACGTCTCATTGGGTTTTAAATTCAGGCCAATTTGACAGCAGATGTGGTTGAGAGTAGTCTTTTCGAAGTATTCCTTTCGATCCTACGACTTGATAAGATGCTTTCCGTAAAGCTACCCGGTTCATGAGTGTCATTTGATGCCCAGTGTGTTAAATTCTACTTTTTGTCACATCGCTTCAAACCATAAAGAAGATAAGGGATGCCCATATTTACAATATTTAAAATCTTTGGGTGAGAGACTTTTGCGGAGAGAAATATTTGTTTACAAATACCTTAACTTTGCATGGCAGTAAGTGTGATGCAGTATAGAAGCGTTTGAGATTGAACAAGTTGTCTATCTCTGCAAAAGTTCGATTTGTCACATCAGCTGACATCGACAAAACCCAGCTACTCCCATCTGACTTACCTGAGGAAAGGGAATTGAGGTTTCCAAGAGTCGTAATAAAATCATTATCTGGTTTTTGAAGACTGCGGATTGATTGCGCCAAATTCATTTCCTTCGAGACTTGATAGCATTCTAAATTTATTAAAGATTTGCCAAACGAGACACTATTTTGAGGTGATCAGATTTATATTGTGATACTACTTTTGGAAGGGATCTTTTGCACTTTTCACAAGCTCAAAAGCTTGCCCAAAAATCTAGTTGCAAAATAGGAGCTAATTGGAAGATATAGTTATTTCTAAGTGAGTGTAGTCAAATCAATTATTGAGTTGAAGATATCTAAGATTACTTAAAATATATGTTTCAGATTGACTACTATATTTTCTTTAATTTGTACGTTCTGTGACTTTGATACTATCATTGCTTTTTCATATATCGATTGATATTACTTTAAATATACAGCCCATTAACATAAAAGTTGTGGGACCACAAAAATGAAGTGATAAAATATGTCACGTGGTCTGGAATACAACCAATAAACATGCATAAAACTGGAGATACTAACCACAGAGCCAACGCTGCCAATACGCTTCACCCCTTGACAAGCTCTACACAGCCCCACAAACGACACAGACACATGAAAAGCACACTCTTCAACAAAAACAACAACATTCTATTCCACACATGTCAACACACACACACACACAGAGAACTGCGCTCGCCGACCAAACTATCCACACACAAGCGGCCATCAATTACCTCAATTCACTTTCAATCTTACCAATCATTTTAACCCTACGCCAGCCAATCAACAGCTGTACTCTCGCCCAATTAAAATCAAACAAATCTAGCCCCTAAACACACCCCTCGTCTCACAGCCCTCTCAAAATGGAAAAATAAACTAGAATCCCCTCCTCCTCAAATCACCATAATACATAACTAGATCCCTTATCCCTATATACTAACATCACACACGAACTTAGAAAAAAAAGCAATGGCGATAACAAGATATCTTCCAGTGGAGGCCAACAACAACAAAACTAGAGATACTAACAATAAAAATAATAATGAACGAAAAAAACATCACTTTTTTCATATATATGTTCAGCTTAAAATTCTTTATATTTTTTTTAAATATTTTTTTTGTTTTTTATTATAGTACTTTCCAAAATTGTATGTATATGAGAAAATATTTTTAAAAAAGGGGGATTGTTGTGATAAAAGCGATACAAAATAAACTCTTTATTTAACACCCTGAAATGTAGTTGGTATAAAAGTGCAAAAGAAAGAAGTGAAATGTCTTACTGTAACATCAGGAGTGAGAAAACAAGCAACAACGAACAGGACAACAGGGTGAATAAACATATAGAAAATGAGTGTAATATATATTAACATGATTTGTGTAATTGAAGTTAATGGCAAGGTTTTTACAATTAAGCTCGAGTGATAAAATAAGTGGAGAGGAGATTTGATAATGGAAAAGGTGAAGTGATGCTTGAAGGCTTGAATTATACTACAGGGATATTAACGTGTAAACATTTTTTAATATGTATAGAAACAAATTTTAGGTATGACTTTTATCATTCGTGTTTTTTTCGATTCCCATTTTTACAAACTTTTTATAAAAAATGCATAATAAAATTATTTTTATAATGAGTCTAATAAAATACAATATGGAAACAAGGTGATTAAAATAAGGAAGAATGATTATGAGGAATGTAATAACAGTGAGGTTTAAAAAACACCTATATTACAATTCTATAGAGACCATAGTGATCTAAAAGATATATGGATAACATACTTAAAAATAAAAGAGTTTGAAAAATTACAATTTTAACCCCCCCCCCCTCTTCCCCTTTAACTCTACCAGTTTAAACTGCGACAATTTTTCTCCTCGATTACGAAAAACGGGCAATTTATTACTAAAATTGATTGGTGATTTCTTGTGTCTGATTCAGTAGCATTGTTATTCTACTCTTTTAGTTTTTCATTTTAGCAATACTTGATTCCGACGGCCCTACAACTCACCGGCATGAAGAGCGAAAAAGAGAGTGATGATAAAGATGTCGTTATCAAAGACGAAGCAATCAATACTTTGATCAAGAGGTATTGCCGTGAAAGTGGAGTTAGAAATCTGCAGAAACACATCGAGAAGGTTTTTTCATTTATTTTTTACCTTATCCCGCCAAACCCCTGTGTTCCATCTGTTTACATCTAGGAAAGCACGTCTTTCAATCTATAGTCTATTTCTGAAATCATTTATGTCCCTATATTAACAAATAATATACACACTAGTGATGGGACGATTAATCGGAATCGTATCGGAATATCGGAAATTTTCTCTAGCATCGGAAATCGGAGTGGAAATATTTGAACTCGCTCCGATACCAAAACGATTCCAAGTTAATACGTTACATTGATTTCCTTTACTTAGGATTTTATTGTATAAATGATTTTACTACTTATTGTGTAGAATCACTTGATTCGACAAAATTATTAATTATAAAAAAATTTAACATTTTTTTGTGTCAATTGTGCATTATTATGTTTAAGCTACTTTTTTTTGTAAATTTTGTGTTATAATGTTATATAAAAAAATTTCATGTACATTTTAAATGTTAAAACCGCATGTATCGAACTATGAGTAATTTGTCTAGTGCGGGACACAAGCCCAACTCACAACCCACTCACTTAAATACATTAGTTCAAATAAATTTTACTTAAATAATAAATATTGTAAAATCTCATTGTGTAAGTCGGATGTGTCGATCATTCGCTTAAATCGAAGATGATACAGGTCCCCATCGCATTTAAGAACTAATAACATTGTAGAAACTTTTCTTAACTCGAAGTGATAATGAGCGAAGCGTTGAATTCAATTTCATTTTTGAAAATGTTTTACTGAGATTAAATAAAGAAAAATTCAAAATGAGAAAGAAAACAAGAAAAAGAAGTCATCAATTTTATATATAGCAACAACTCGAAAACTAGAGACTGAAATTACGAAATATTTAAAATATAAATTAATAGAAAAAAACTCAAGTCCGTTTGAATGGTGGAAAGCTAACAAAGAAGACCTTCCAATATTGGCGTTTTTTTCAAAAAGTATTTATGTGCTGCGCCTTCTTCAGTTGAAAGTGAAAGAGTTTTTAGTATTGGAGGAAATATTTATTCTCCTAAAAGAAATCGCTTAGGAGCAAAAACAGGAGAAATGCTTATGTTGTTGCACTATAATTTACGAAAGCTCCAATTTAATTACGATTGATTCAAAAGATATCTATGTAATATTAATAAAATTTTATTCTATCATTATAAGCTGAATATGCTTCTCACTGCTCAAAATTATGACTATAGTTTTTTTAATTTTCAAAATTTATACTCAAAATTTTCAAAAGTGGATTATTTATATAATTTTGCTTTCATATTGAGGATATTTATTCGCAAAAAGTGATAGAAATTCATTGAAGTTCAAAATAATATTAAAAAGTTATTTCAAGTTGTAATATTTTAGAATCGGAATTGTATCGGGAATCGTATCGGGAACAGGTATATTAAGTACAATCGGAATCCTATCGGAATCGTTATTAATTTTGGTATCGTCCCATCACTAATACACACATTAAATAGTAGCCTATATATCAGGGCGGGTCAAAATCGATGAACACATGTCTCCATTATAAAACTGCGTGTCTCCTAAGACAAGTTTCACTTGAACTATCAAACCAAAAGTTCAATATTCAAATAGTTTTGGGATTAAAAAATATTAAACTTTTCTTGTGAACTTTTTAAAATATTTTTCATGTTTTTTTGGATTTCCTCCATTTTTGCAAAATACTTCCTGATTTGAATTGATTCCAATTTTGATCACTGGGTCAACAAAATTTTTTGCTAGGTTCATTGTTTTTCTGCAAATACTTTATTTATTCAGTTTCCGAATCATAAGTTTAAAATGCTCCATTTTATTGAATACTATGGAAAAATTACAAAATGTGAACACTAGAACTTCTCCTTGTTATCTTCACTACGATTTCATAGATTCTGAGAAAGTCAGCACTGAAGTTCGTTTCCAAAGAATGCGACTCCATCTGCATCAGTGGAGACAATCTGGCAGAGTTCGTTGGCAAGCCAGTCTTCGTCTCTGACCGGATGTACGAGACGAACCCTTTGCCGAAAGGAGTTGTCATGGGCTTGGCCTGGACATCCATGGGTAATATCAATCTCTTCCTTTTAACATTTGCATCAAAACATTTTTTTTGAATTTTGGATGGCATTGTAATTTTCAAAAAACTGACATCTCTTCCAAAATCTCGAGATGGAAGACAGCCCATCATAAATTTTAGTTGTATATGTGATTTGGTTGCGAAGACAACATTGTAAAAATGTGTTTACTTGAGCACATTTGTTCTAATAATCTCCTTGAGGGGTATTATGTCCGTAATGTTACATTTGCCATTGTCATCTCTTGAAACAAATCGTTAAAAATATTGTGAGAGATTAAAAAATTTGCTTTTTCGATAAGTTGATCTTAAATTGATTTTTAATACTGTAATTAGACTGTAATATGATTTTGAAAAATATATTTTCAGAATTTGAAACTTTCATATTGTTGGCTTCTGTTATTTAGTTAAAGCAAACAAGAGCTCTTTTAAGCTTGAGGCGTGAGTAGGGTCGGTTAGATGCTGGATTCGATACCTTTATCTGCAGATGCCAACAACAATAACAAGTCTCCATTTTGTAAAGTATTTTGAGATGGTCTTCCTTTCTGTCAAACTCGGTGAACTTGTAATCTTTCCATATTTAGCTGAACTGTAAATATCTGCAAAAATATTTTTTTATTAATCAGAATTAGAATTGGATTTCAAGAATCAAAGTTTTAATAAAAAAAATCGGGGGAATCATAATATCTACGCCCCAAACCGTGATACATAATCGCGCGAAAATGGATGTGTGTTTGAAATACAAAAAAATAAGTTCAGTTAGGTAAAATGATGAAATAGATTTTTTGTCATTGTTCTTGTCTGAGTTTATACAAGCAAATGCGAAAGATACCATGGATATATAAACTTTACATTATTATTATTATTTATTTAAGTGCTATCTGCAAAAATATATCTAATCCTAACAGGGAACAAGGAAATTTTATTATAAAAACATATGTTTTAGATTTTAAAACATATGTTTTTAATTTAAAACATATGTTTTTAATTAAAAACATATGTTTTTAATTTATTAAAACATATGTTTTTAATTTAATTTTAATGGCATATCAAAGTTTAAATATCGTCTACCAAGAATAAATTGGAGATAGCAGAACTTTATGAACGTAGATTCAAGGAATTATGAAAAGTTCTTCCTGAAAAATCTAGCAATCTTGTGCATATAAGAGCATGAATTATTGAAATAAAAATACTTGTGATGTTTTAGAAAATAACCTGCACGACTTACATGTTTTTTTTTTGGATTATTTAAAACTGAATTAATATATATTGTTTGTGTCCATTCAACGAGAATGTAATCGGAAAAAGATCATCCTTTATGTCCCTTCCTTTTTCTATAAATTTGCTTTGTAATATTGATTTTTTTGATCGTTTGAAAATAATAGTTTTACGAATAAACATCCTAGCACTAACCTATATTTTTCCCAATTTTTGGAACAAAGATCCCCTGTAGGATTGGGAAACTCGCATCTTTGCACGCTACACCTTGTTTTGAACTCTTACTTCTATATAGCTTGTTTATACTACTTTGTTTAGGTGGAGCCACGCTGTACATAGAATCTGCATTCACTTCCTTTAATCGGAGGCACACGGATGCAACAAATCCTTCAGAAGATGAGGGAAAGAAATCTCGAAACAGGAGCAGGGATGAGGGTGAAGGACACATCTCCCAACTGACTGGACATCTGGGAGACGTCATGAAAGAAAGTGTTCAGATTTCCCTGACCTACGTTAAAAAGTGTCTGTCTCGCATTTGCCCCGACAACAAAGTCTTGCTCACAAACAACATCCATCTTCACGTCCCCGAAGTACTAACCGTTTCCTATCCTCCATGCATGCAACGTGCTTTTAGCCGATTAAGGTCCAGTTTTGACAAAGGTGATTCGGATTTTTACCCCTTTGAAGAGGACAAGCTTTAAGCATAATTATCTGCTTTCTTTTCCAATGTAATTGTATATATGTAAAGCGCGCGATTTTCATTTCTTGGGATACGAGTACCACCCTGATGCTCAACCAGTTAAATGTTTGTGGGTACAACAAATCGCAATCAAAACTAACCTTCGTCCATTATTATATTTTTTAGTGGTCAATTCAAATTTAAGAACTGTGCACACTGAACAAGAAGAAAAAATTTTCAGGTGAGGGACCATTAAATGTTTTTTAACGAAGTGCAAGCACATAGCAATATCCATGATTCGTACATATGCACACTGGACATATAATTCATATACTTTATAAAAATTGAACCTTTTTTTTCACCATAAATACCATTTTTTATTTTATAATTATTTAAAAAATTGTAGGTTTGAATGATGTTGTTCCATTTTATTTTATGGACATGCACTAAAGCCCTGTGTGGGCAGGCCACTTGGCGAGTTTGCGTGTATGGGTCATGTATTTTCTGTGGATGAGGGGGTGGTTTCGATACTAGTACTGTGGGTTAACTCGTAAAATTACGGATACTTGCGAATTAATTCGTAAAAAATCGGAAAGTTTATAAGATATTATTTATTCATAGCTCATATTAGATTGTACACGCTGTTACGTTAGTAAAGTACCAACGATACTTTTACATCATCGAAAGCTCCATTTGTAGACAAAGTACATTTTTCATTACATATACAAAACGTTATATTGAAGGAGTTTTCCTAAACTTTCTGTTTCTGCTGCAGGCGAACGTAACTTCAGTCTTGCAGGAGATCCTAATCTTACAAGATCAGCTTTAAAAAGCCAAACCATCAATGATTTTTCATTTTTAAAGCAGGGGCGCACATCCTTAAAATTATTGAGGGGAGGGAGATTTTTTTTGCAATTTTCAAAATTACTGGTCTGGAAATACCACGGGAGATGAAAGGATATATTGTTGATAGAGAAAATAACTGAAGATTGGAGAGTTTTATATGAGTGAATGTAGTCTGAAGGAAAAGAGTCTACTAGACACCCTGCGATGTTTATATATAAAAAATGTGTTTGATTCATGGGCGCACATCCTTGAAATTATTGGAGGGGCGGACTTTCAAGCGTCTTCCAAAAAAGACAACAAATTTTCCTGAATTCCTACTGCTCTCTTGTCTATTCAATTTCATTCTTATTTAAGCGTAATGTAAACTTTAACGTTAACATATTTTTTTCTTTTGTTGCCTTCTCCCTTCAAATAGATGCGCACCATCTCTAAATTATGTGTAGAAAGGGGTGAAGATATCAATTAACAATGAAAAAATAGGAAATTTTATTGAATGAAAAAAATCATTCATTAATTTTCAGTTGTTCCATTTGTTCTTCCTAACAAATGAAAAAATGTTTTATTGAGAAAAATAAATAATAAAAAACACATCCAAATTGCATACCTTTTCTGAGGTAATTTCTATCAAAAATGTAAAACAGAACTAAAGTTAAAAAAATTCTTAAATCTAACATCATAAAATTCAACGTATAAAAATAGTATAATTTAAGTTATATTCTTTATCAAAATGAAATTGTTGTCTGGTTGAGGGTTTAAAATTTTTTACTGTGGGCGGCCGGGTCCAGAATAATAAATTCACGGTGGATGTGGTCAAATTATTACAACCTGCGCATGGACTAAAATTAACTAAACGTGAGAAAAGTTAGTTTGTAAAATAATTTTTATACAAATTTTTATTTACTAAAACAAATCGAAAAAAAATAAAGAGCTAACTTTTGGGACAAATAAATTATTTAAAATACGTTTGTTTCAAAGGAGGTATCATCAGACCATCTTATTCTTTGGGCTCATTCGTACATTACTGTATGAGTTGGTTTTAAACCTGAAACAAAAAAAACGTAATATAACATCGTTCATTCCCGAATCCGCAGGGTAAAAGGTGTCTCACACATACAAATTTATGGGACTTTTTTTGTCTAGAATCCAGATAAACATAATCTCTATTTCGTGAAATGAAAGCAATGAAGAGGGATACCAGAAGGAACTTAAACGCACGGATCCCATGTCTTTTAACTAGTTACGCAACCCGTAAAATTCTTCATATTCCCGGATCTCATGCCGGAAGCAACTAATCTGCAGCTCGAATTCCGTTGAGAACCTTTTTTGAGTGATCGGCCTTCTATATAAAATTTAAGGGAAAATTTGACCATATGTTTTTTGAGTATCAATATCAAGGTGCAAGCTTTTTATAGCGCATGGCTGAAAGACTGCGAAGTTCTTCCTTAAAGAGACTTCCGGTAGGATTTTCTGATCAGGAAGAAAATTTTGAAAACATATTTATACAAAAAAAATATACTCGGTTTGGAGCTCTATATAGATATCAGATTATAAAAATATTTTTATTGGTAAATTCACGCAAAACTATAACATACATCTACTTCTCTAGCTCATATGATTTTATGGACTTGGCCTGTAGTAATTTACAAATAGCCATGGGCTTCAGAAAGTATGTCCTTAAGGAAATTTAGACCACCCTCACATAGATTACTCTCTGCGTCCTTTAAGCTATATCATAATTTATCAGAAATATAATAATTTAAAAAAAAACCAAAATCAGAATCACAATTATAGAATCAGATATCAGTAACATTCGATCAGTTCAATTAAAGATATTGTAGCTTATTATACTTACCAACAATTATTATCAGCACATATGGATGATTCACTTAGATAGTAGAGGCTTAACAATCCACAATCTGTCCACTACTGGCTAAACTTGCGTCTAAATATCTACAAATAACTGCCTTCTCACCACCACTAGAACACGTCTTTTCTTTCCTTGGAAAGATAATCCGTTGTGGTGGATTGCAACTTGTCGAATGACCATTTGGAACAATTAACGTTTGCGCGCTGTAATCAAGAAAAATAATTATAATCGAATATAATATGTCTTTTACACAAAGATCCATTTCATGTTTAAAAAATTGTCATCTTTGATGCATCTAAATATTTACTAATATAATTATTTTGAATCATGACGTTTTTTTGTAATCCGAATCAGAATTTTGATAACTAAAAAATTCAGAGAATCGTACAAATAAATAATTTATATTATATTATATATAATTCAGAGCTCCTACCCCTGAAGTGGCAAATTGAATCAAGTTGATTTAGGAATGATAACATATTGCGTAATGTTTTTAATTTGGAATTTCAAATTTAATATATAATGATCATACTGTTGAATGAGGTTACTACTTTGTATGTGTATTTTGTCAATTGTTAAGGTTTTTTTCCGTCCCTCTAATTTAAAAAAAAAATTTTTTTATTTTTTTTAGAGTTTAAAAATAATACATTGTCAATGATCCAAAACTTTTTTTAATTATTTCAAATCTTTTCTTTACGAGATTAGTCGACCCATTGTAGATGATGATAATAATTGATCTATTTGTATCTTAAAAGAAAGAATAATTTTAACTTAACCTTACGAAACTAGCAACTTCTTTTCCATATGGCATCCAAAGTTCTCTACTTTTTTTCATTTTCAACATTTTAATAGGACTTATTTCATGCCAATAAGGATAAATGATCTTATGATTAGTGTAGTAGAATTAGGAGAGTAGACAACTTGAAAATAACATCTGTGCTTTATTCCATTATTGCTGGCCATAGATATTTATATAGATACTATATATAGATTCGTTTCATTTTATAGGGTGCAACTCCTAAAGATGGCCCCAGTGCTGGATGTACCATAGCATGTGCTTTACTTTCATTGGCTACCAATCAGTCAATCAAAGACAACATCGCTATGACTGGAGAGTTATCATTGACTGGCAAAATTTTACCCGTAGGAGGTATTAAAGAAAAAGTTATCGCGGTAATCATCCTCAACCAATCAATTGCTTACTAATTAACTAAAAAGTTTTTAAAAAAAAAAGACTAGATTTGTTGTGTATAAAGTAAACAGGAACAGGCTAAACATTCTATTCGCACACTAAGTAATTTTTTATGTTTTCATCACAGAAATCTAGTTATATCTAATATAGACTTTTGATCCTTCTATAAAATGCATTCAAGAATATTTATTACACGTCAAATATGTAAGACGCCATTTTTTCAATTTTTTTTCTATAATTTAAAAACCGTTTTTCGAACACTTATTCACGATTGCCTCTCAATTTTTAGAAATAATACGATGTTTAAAGTTTTGTTAATAAAAAATTAATTACGCCCTAGCTAATTTTTTTTTGATTAAAAATTTTTTATGTTTGTACTCTAAGTAATTCATAAAGCATAATCCAAAATCAACAAAAGAATATAATTTTAAAAAGTTGCGAGAGAATCATCAGAAACTAAAAAATTAATCAAAGTTTTCATATAAATAAATATTAAAAAATGCAAGTTTATTTAAATTTTCCATGAAATTATCTATGATTTTTTAGTTTTTTATTTTTTTTCATTTTAAATCTTTTTAAAAAAATCATTTAAATTTCTTTTCCAGAAAATTTTATTTTGAAATTAATTTATTATAAAAAAATTTAGTTGTAAACATGAACAAACTCAAAAAAAATAATTATTTAAATTTTTGATTAAATTATATATAATTTTTTGGTTTTTTTTTTTTAATTTTTTTATTTCTACTTCATTCTCATTTTTTAAAATATATTATTTTTTGTTTTTTGCAGAAAATTTTTATATTAAAGTTTTTATAAAAAAATTTTTAGTTGTAAACATGAACAAACTTAAAAAAAGAAATGTTTCTGAAGAAAATAAAGGGTTTAATACAGCTTGGATAAATTTGTTTGCTTTTGTTCCTAATGATAGCGGTTTACCTGTATGCTTAATAAGTAATGAAAACTTATCCCAATGTTGAAAGACATTTTCAAAACAAGCACACTGAATTTGCTAACAAATTTGTTTCAGAGAAAAAAATAAATAAAGCCTATTACACAACTCAAAAACAAAGTTAAAGTATCCAAAACTTTTGTTAATAATTGGATCAATACCCCGCATTCCACAACGACATCAAGTTTTGTGACAGCTCCAGCTCTTTTATCAAAATATCTGATCACCTTTTTTCTGATTTTAAAAACAAAGAAGAAATTATAAAAGAATAAAAGAAATGCCAAAATCTGCAAAGACTGTCAAAGAGAGAACTATTAAAATGGCAGAAAACATTACTTGTAAACAAATTAAGGAGATAAATGTATCTTATGGATTTTCAATTGCTTGTGACGGATCGACAGATTTAAAAGATATTGAGCAAATCGTTTTGTTGTGTTGATATGTAAACTCTGAAGGGCCGTAAGAAGAACTTATTAAGCATTTGCACTTAAAATCTCAAACACGAGGTCAAGATATATTCGAAAATCCTTTAAACTGTTTAGAAGCAAAATGAATAAAGACCACGCATTTGTTGTCAGTTTCAACTGATGGCGCGCCGAACATGAGAGGAGTCCAAAAATGGTTTCGTTCAATTGCTTCAAAAATCTCTTGATCGAAAATTTTTGACGTTTTACTGCATTGTTCATCAAAAAGCTTTATGCGCTTAAACATTTCCTTCTGAATGCATTGAGGTAATGAATTATGTGATTCAGATAGTTAACAAAATATTAGCAAATGGATTACGCCACAGACAGTTATGCTCATTTTTGGAAGAGGTAGAAAACAAATACTCCGATCTTTTTTACACAATAATGTTGGATGGCTTTCCAGAGGAGAAGTACTCAATCGCTTTGCTGTTTCCTTAGAGCACATCAAAACATTTTTAAATCCAAGGGCTTTAATTATCCTAAATTGGAAGAGTTTGATTGGCTAGAAAAGTTATATTTTATGGTTGGGAGAAAAAATGATCAATTGTTCCATTTTACTTTCTTGAAAGAATGTAAAGATAAAATTATAAATAATAATTATTTTTACAATGCTATAACAAAAATGCAAAGCGCTTTCAAAGAAAGATTTGTTGATTTCAGAAAATGAAAAACTACTTTTTTTTTTATTATTCCACCTCTAAAAATTGGCCCATCTGAGTTAAATACAACTGCATTTACAGAAGTTAGCAAGCCAGATCTTGAAATTGAGTTAGAAAGAAGACTTTGTAAATAATAGTTTATTGGCCAAAAAGTTTGAAACTTTAATATCAAGTCTTGAAGAACTCAAAAGACACAAAGCTATTCTCATTGAAGCGCGCAATGGGAATGAGTATGATAAACTTCCAAAAGAGGAAAAACTTATTTTTGAAGCTTGGAATTCTCTTCATGGCACATACATTAACACGAAAAAATTGGCATTTTGCATATTACTATCCATTTTTGGCTCAACATATTAATGCGAGCAAGTTTTTTCAATTATGAAAAAATCTCTGCTCACAGTACCCTTACATGTATAAAAAATAAAATTTTGCAATTTAATCATGACAAAATAATGTTAAAAATATGAAAACATAGGTAATTAGTGATTCTAAACGACAATACAGCTGTCGTATTCTCTGAAGACTTTAGCAAAATTGCAAAAAATTTAAATAGATTTCGGCCCTTATATAAACTTGTGCAACTATTTATACACCAGACATTGAAAAAATTTGTAATCGATTTACAAAAACAAAAACTTGTTTTTTAACTTTTTTTTTATTTAAGATTCTGTCATGCATTTACGACAAGGGCATTGCAGAGTGCAAGGGGTTCTAACAATATTTTAAGGGTCCTTTAAAATTGATGTCAACAAAAAGGGGGAAGAAGAAGATTAATAAAAGTTCAATGCTAAACTTTGTTTAATTTTTTTTTGTTTCATTTGAAAATACTCTATAAATCACAATCTTTTTTATAAAAAAATCCCTTTTCTTCCAAAGTTTTTTATGGCTACGCTGGTGGTTTAGACTTTAGAATATATTAGTTTTTGTGGTTCTGACTTGTTTTTTTTTTTTGAAAAATGGTTTGTAAGACCATTACCCATTAAGTACCATAGAATACTATAGAATTCTAAGGTACTTTTAACCCATTAAGTACCATAGAAATCAGACGATATCTAAAAAAACGCAGACGATATCTAAAAAAACGCAGACGATTTATATTCAGTCATTGAAAAAAGCAGACGAAGATGAAATTACTTATGTTCCCAAATGACCTCTGCCGTAAGGGAAAAGTTTCATTGAAACCGTGCCACCACCACCCCCATCTCCCCCCCCCCCCTAGATATTGCACCTGCTTTGTTCAGAGTCTGCTATCAGTTTATTTTTTATCATTAGAGAATGTCCATTTTTAATGAGGAAAATTTTCACAAAATCAATAACAGATATCTTGTTATTTTACTGTTAGAGAAGTTTTTAGTGACATCATCAAAATTCATGTGCATCAGACGCTATAAAAAATTTTAGACGTTTTTCCTCATTTCTATACATCTTTTTGTACATTCATCTCCCCAAAGAAGTGTCACGCCTAGAACTTCATTTAATTGTTTTCATTTTCTTCAAATGAATATTAACTTTTGTTCATTTCAGGCAAAGCGAGCTTCTGTCTTCGAAATCATTCTGCCAGCCGATAATAAAAAAGATTTTGACGAACTTCCGGATTTCATAAAGAAGGAACTAACAATTCATTTCGCGTCCCAATTCGAAGAAATCGTTGAAATCGCGTTTCCCCTCCTGTCGCCCACAACGTCAGAAAATATGAAAAGCTGAAAATGATTTTATGATCATTCCCTAGACGCACACATGTGTCATATTTTTGAAACGGTTTTTCCTCATTCCCATTGACAAAATTCTAAACTAATTGAATGATATTTCTTTTTAATAAAAGAAATTGATCTTTTTTCTCTTTTTTTAACCCTATTAGTGCTGGGCAAAATTTGTCCGCTCAAGTGCTGGGGGGCGTAAAGTGCCCCCCCCCCCTATTTTTCTCAGAGATTAATAAGTTTTTATAAATATTTTTAATGTTACATATATATTTCAACGATGCTGAATTCAGTGATGTCCATTTTTTATCAAAATCAATCAAACCTGTCAAAAAATTGATTTATATTTGACAGCTCATCTCAAAAAGGAACTTTTTATCTAAATAAGTATATAAAGTTTTTTACACATGTATACCCATTTTCAAGTATGCTGAATTCAGTGGTGATATTCATTTTTTATGAAAATCAATCAAACCTGTCAAAAAATTGATCTAAATGTGACAGCTCATCTCAAAAAAGAAACTTTTTATCTAAATAATTATATAAAGTTTTTTACACATGTATACCCATTTTTAAGTAAGCTGAATTCAGTGGTGATATTCATTTTTTATGAAAATCAATCAAATCTGTCAAAAAAATTATCTAAATGTGACAACTCATCTCAAAAAGGAACTTTTTATCTAAATAAGTATATAAAGTTTTTTACACATGTATACCCATTTTCAAGTATGCTGAATTCAGTGGTGATATTCATTTTTTATGAAAATCATTCAAACCTGTCAAAAAAGTGATTTACCTATGACAACTCATCTCAAAAAAGAAACTTTTTATCAAAATTTTATATAATGTTTTTAAATTTTTTTTATTATATATGAATTATATAATGTTTTTTACACACATATACCCATTTTCAAGTAGGCTGTGTTTACTGGTTATATTCCTTTTTTTTTATAAAAAATTAGTCAAACCTGACAAAATAATTTAAATATTACAGCCCATGTCAAAATTAAAATTTTGATTCTTTTAAAGTTTTTTATACATTTCAAGTATGCAGAATTTAATGGTGATGTTCATTTTTTATGAAATCAATAAAACCTGTCAAAAAATCGATTAAACCTGTAAATCAATGTCAAATATATAAACATAAAAATAACTTCTACTTGCAGTATTTCTCTGGTAATTATTTTCTTAATTTATTTAATAAACCAACTTTAGGTGTTTAATTCACTCAAAATATTTTATTCTACAGTAACTTATGTAACTCGATAGGACCTCCATCTTTTTGGCTACAAATTCGTTATCGGCTCGTAGTCTCTACGTCATATTATAATTTACATTATGTAATTTTGGTATTCATTCTATGATGATCCTTTCTTGGTAGCTCTTTTTTCTTAGAAATTTATATTCTTCAATGTGTGTTCGAAAATTTTTTTATAAGGATAAAATTACTTTTTTCCTCTCTCAAAGCATTCTGATTAAAGAATCTTCTTGATGATCTTAGACTTTTTTATCAGTATCGTGTATTTTATTATCAAGCCTGAATATTTGTCAACCACTCTTATTTCAAAGGATTTTTTCTGATGAATCATTCGTGATGTTGATTGTTCAATTACAAAAAGTTGTCAACGTTCTTCATCTAAAAAATTATCTCTTTGACACAAAAGGAAAAAGATGGACAAATTCAATTTAAATTAAAAATATCTTGATAGTGACTAAATTCTCACATATTGGCACCTGTGCCATTTTTGATAAATCTGACCTATTCTAAATTTTCAGATTTCCTACCCATCTTAGCTAAATGTTAACTGTAATCCTAGATGATAAGCTATAGATTTAAATATTTTTCATTTGTAAAAGAGGAACTTTTTTTTCAGTCAAAATTTTTTTTGAAGCATCTAATATTATATAATTAAACCACTTCCTAGTTCATTAGAACATTGTAGATCTTCCATTTAGTCAAGATACATATTTTTTTAAATTATTTGTTTTGATCACATTTTCTCTTTTCAATTAGTTTTCAACTTGGTTCCTTCTCTCATACAAATTTTCAAAAGATTTTATAATACTTTTTGTTTGTTTTTTTAATAAATATTTCATACCCAAGATGATTGTAGAAAGTTTTATAAGCCAAAATATATAAAAAAAATACATGTTCACTATATATCTAATATGCAGCCATTTTTTGAAATTTTTTTACAGAACTGATTTTCAGGCATATATTACTAATTCAATTGCCACTTCGAGATATTTTTTAACCGTATTATCCAAAATCCAGTACAGAAATAAAATAAGCATAGTCGATTTGGTATAAAATAGATACTTTATTTTTTTGAAAATATTTTTTAAGACAGTATCTAGAAGTAAACCGCAAATCTGATTCAAGCTTTCAGATACTTTAAAACCATAAATGCCAAACCTGAGTCCAAAAATGAAACCAGCATCTTCCATTTGGCATAAAAACAGATATTTTATTTAAATTTCAAAAATATTTCTGCAGACATTAGACGTAAATCGAAAATTTATTGACACTTTCAGACATTTAAAACCTCTAAATGCAAAAAATGATTTCAGAAATAAAAATTATCATGGTCGAATTGGTATAAAAACATATATTTCATGTAAAATTAGAGAGAATATTTTGGGATATAGTTTTCAAACATAAACCCCAAATTTGATTGACACTAGCAGTAAGACCTCTAAATGCGACAACTGTGTTCAGAAATGAAATCATCATGATCTATTTGCTATAAAAACAAATTTTAGAACTAAACGCAAATTTAATCGATACTTATATGTATTTTCAAATTCAAACTGCAAAAATTGAGTCCATAAATGAAACTAGCATGGTTGATTTGGTATAAAAACATATATTTAATTGTAAAATTTGAATGAATGTTTTTGGAGACAATTTTTAGAAGTAAACCGCAAATTTGATTAACACTTATATGTATTTTCACATCCTAAACGTAAAAAATGAGTCCAGAAATGAAACCAGCATGATTGATTTGGTATTAAAACATATATTTCAAGAAAATATTTTTGGAGACAATTTTCAGAAGTAAACCGCAAATTTGATAAACACATATAGGTATTTTCATATCCTAAATGTAAAAAATGAGTTCAGAAATGAAAACAGCATGACCGATTTTGTATAAAAACATATATTTTATGTAAAATTTGAAAGTATATTTTATTAGATATATTTTTGATCAATCAAAATTTTGATTGACATTTTCTAAAAAGTAGCCATGATTATTGAAAAAATTAAATATATAAAGTGTTATGCGTTCTAAACTGTATATATTATAAATTTTCAGGGTATTATATAATATAGATCCTAAGTTATAAGGTTAAGTACAGATAATGTCAAAATTTTGCTTATAACTTCCGGATTTCATAAAGAAGGAACTAACAATTCATTTCGCGTCCCAGTTCGAAGAAATCGTTGAAATCGCGTTTCCCCTCCTGTCGCCTACAACGTCAGAAAATATGAAAAGCTGAAAATGATTTTATGATCATTCCCTACACTCACCATGTGTCATATTTTTGAAACGGTTTTTCCTCATTCCCATTGACAAAATTCTAAACTAATTGAATGATATTTCTTTTTAATAAAAGAAATTGATCTTTTTTCTCACGGCATTTTCAAATAGAGAAAAGAGCGGGAAGTATGAGCAAAATTTTTTTATTTGAAAACTAAGATAAATAAGAGTATAAAAAATTTGTTTTACATTTGTAAAGATGGCGATTTTTCAATTTTGTTTTTCAATATGAATGCCGTTGCTACAAATAATCGCTTTATGTTTATACTTTTATTTAATAAACAAACTTGAGCTTTTTTTTGATTTTTTAAATAAATGTTAAAATATGATATTTGTTGACGAGAATAATATAGCGTTTTGTTGTTGCATCTATCAATATTTACGTTTAAATCAAGAAATTGTCCACCTCTAGCTACAATTTTATCCAATATATATCCATCATGATTCAAAAGCATCTTGCTTCTTACAGACAATGAATTTATTAACATTAAAAAAATTATTTCTACAATCTTGCATTTCGAAAATTTAAAATTTTTAGCATTATTCAAAAATTATATAAGTTTAAATTTAACATTGATTCCATAGGCAAATCATACGAATGTAATAAGGTAGAGAAAATTGATTTTAAGATATGAATTGTGGATTGGACATTCAGACTCATCATACATACATATGCCCTAGTCCCGTTTTAGGAAGAATACCAATTTTTTATCAAGAAACATTTTTTATCAATTTTTTTTCAATCGTTGTTAAACATAAAATAAAGAAAAATGATTGCAAAATTTAGTTACCTTTTTAATACCACATGTGCAAAACTCATCATACAATTTAATGAAATCTTGAAAAATATCATAAAATTCTTTGCAGAAACTATTTAGAACAAGAATAACACAGCAACATATCCTTCACTGGAACATAAGTGACAAGATCAATAAAGTATCCAGCGTATTCTTTTCTGATCAAGATTGTTCAGATTTTCGACAAAAGCTAAAAAGATTCATTCGGAAAATGATCGAAGCTTGGGTTCATCTCTCATTCTCTACCAAGTTATTATTATCGGCTATAGTATAGCATAATAAAGTTTTATACTGAATTTGGATATGCAAACCATTTTTCGGAAAATTTCGATTTTAAGGCAGAAAGATCAATTTTCCATTGTGTATGTATCTAGATATATTTGTGCCAGATGTGTATTTAAAATAAATAGGAACGTTTGTTTCGAGAATGTCGAAGAACCTGGATATTTTCCTTCACTAAGCATTTGAACGTTGTAGAAATAATTAAAGCATGTGTGAAACAATTTTAAATTGACAAGATTTTTCATGATGATATTAAATTGCTAACTACATCCTGCCAAGTTTTGAATGTTTCAACAATTTTTTAAATCTTTAATACTAATATAATATAGATTTTTTTTTTAAATCTTTAATATAGTATATTTTAGTATTTATGGAAAAGCTATTTTGAAGCAATTACTTTTTCTTAATTATTGGCGTTGGTTAATTATTTGGATTGTTATTAGTTTTTTATATTCAGTCTTCATATCTTATAAATTAGAAGAAGGTCATTAGGAATGAATATTTGAGATGACAAAGTCAAATTATTTCATTAGCTAAAAAAGCGTTGTAATAACACTAAAACAGAGATTTCATTATAAACTGACTGGGATAAGCCTGTTTGTCTCCCGCTTCGTTCGAGATATTGGATTCTAGGTCCTCTTAAAGATCAATTGTATCTTTAATCTAGGTCCTGTTAAAGATCATTGGTACCCCCGCGATTCTATGTCCAGTTAAAGATCATTGATACCCCCATGATTATAGGTCGTGTGAAAGATCATTGGTATCAGGATTCTTGGTAAGAGGATTATGAATCCCTTTTTTTTTTTATTCGAAAGCGAATTTAAGGATTTATGCTTCTTTGAAAATCTATTTTATATCTATTATTTATTTTTATTTTGAGCATTGTTTTGTGTTAAAATTAAAATGGATTAAATTTTCTAATTTCTAGAATCGAAAGAAAGATACTCCTATAATAATTATGTCACAAGTTATAAAGTAATTGAAAAAAAATAAAGATTCACATAAAAAAAGACGATGTATTCCTTTGCAAGAAAGTTTTCCCAGAATTCCAATGAAGACACATATCATAGGTCGTTTTCATTTTCTCGTCAAAACAATAAAAGAAAGAAAGAATCAATGCCATAAGAGGCGAAATCAAAAATTTATGGGAAGAAAAACTTAATTTCCCAGGGGTTATCTGATCAAGCAATCCAGTTAAAACTGAATATTTTGTTAACTTTTTGTCAAAATTGTTTGAAAAAAAGGGTGTTTAGCTATGTTTAGAAGATAAAAAGTTTTATCGGCTCCAAGTTGACACTAAAGAAAAGCAAGGATACTCAAATAGTCCATTAGCAAAAGCAAATTCTATTCATTCATCAAAAAGAAGCGGAGGAATAACATGCAACAAGTGAGTCAATTTTACTACTTATGAAGATAATGACTCAAAATCTTTTTTATCAGTGAGTTGCAAAGTGAAGAATAGGAACTTTGGGGTAAAAAATAAAATAAAACAAACTTAGCCACTAAATTGGTAACAAATATACTGGGTTATCAATGAGCAAAGTTGCCAAGGTTTGCAGAACAAGGTTATAAGGTTATAATCCAGGTTATAAGGCAGAAAAATGGAACAAGAGAAGTTCGGATAAAATGCTGCAATAATAGTTGATGGAAAATCGCAAACAATTGCTGACTTCGTTGCAAATACAATTGAAGATCATCAGTGACGCACAGAATTTTACAGAAAATGTTTGCTGAGAGGAATTTAGAAAAACGAGAATATATAAGTTGCCAGCATCACAAATACTTGATAGAATACTTTATCTGGCAATGAATCAGAATTTCATAGAAAACAACACTTCCCCTAGCAGAGAATATCCATTCATTCAAGGACTTGTGAAAAATTATAGCTAATTGATTTTAAAATTTTGAAAATGGCGAAGAAAAAATTTATGAGAGCTCAGTGAGAAGAGATGATATGAGGTTCTTGTTCCAACTTTTTAAATATTTTGAAGCAAATGGTTTTTTTCCACAAATTAAGTTCTCAAAACTTCCAAACCCAAGTGGAGAGCTTCCTTGGTCAGGACATGCCGCTTATCATTTGGAGAAATTTTGGTTCAATGATGAAAAGTATAATGAAAATGATTTCGAAAAGATGACCAGTGACGAGAGGGGGGGGGCTATTTTAGCCCCCCTCCCCTTCCCCAACTAAAATGTCTCTTGTACCGAATTGGCTACATCTTTTGCTACCATACTTCGTAACATTTCCTAAAATTGATAGCTGCATCTTTTGATATCATTTTCAATGGCAGTTGAATGACCTTTTCATGCCTAAATCTGTCAATCAAAATCAAAAGTTAAACTTTTTCAGCAAAATTCTGAGAGTATCTCTAGTTAAGCTTATAACTTTGGTTCTATATTATATAGTCGTTTGAAAATTTATAAATATATACAGTTTTGAACACATAACACTTTATAGTTTACATTTTTTCAAAATTTTGGTTACTTTTTGGGAAATGTCAATCAAAATTTTGATTGATGAGAAATATATCTAATAAAATATACCTTCAAATTTTACATGAAATATATTTTTTTTATATCAAATCGGGCATGCTGAATACATTTTTGGAATTTAGAAATTGAAAATACCTATAAGTGTGAAACAAACTTGCGGTTTATTTCTAAAATCTGTCTCTGAAAACATTCATTCAAATTTTACATGGAATATACACATTTTTATAACAAATCAACAATGCCAATTCCATTTATAGATTGTTTTGGGATTTAGAATTTGAAAATATTTGTAAGCGTTAATCAAATTTGCAAATCAGGTGTTTAACACATATGTACCCATTTTCAAGTATAGGCTGAATCCAACTGTGATGTTTATTTTTTATAAAAATTAATCATACCTGTCAAAAAATGATTGACATATGACATTTGAACTGAAATAAAGGACTTCATGATTAAATAGTTATACGTAGCTATATATGTGTAATTTATTTTGTCACAGAACAAATAGAATTATAAGTGGGCAAAACCAAATTGCAAAAAAAAAGAAAATATAACTGAAAATGATATAGAACTAAAAACGGGATTTTATACCGAATTCAATGAGGTGATTTTTTTTAAATGAAATTAATTAAATACAAAACAAGAACTCTGTAGGGGTCGGGAACCTTTTTGAGTAAAAAGCCAAAAAAACACATATTTTAACATCTAATCCTCGGAGAGCCATATATTTTTTTAAATAGTGAATACTACTAAATGGAAAAAGAAAACCAACAACTTTAGAGTATATAATAAGGCTTAATTTATTTTAAACAACATTTCTTTATCGAAGTTATTTATTAATAAGCAAAGTACTTTTGGTTTGAATGCGATGGTGAGTTTCAGCTTGAAGCAGGCGTTTACACTTACATCTGTTAAACGTGACGGCATGCTGACCATGATGTTTTTAAGGAATGAGAAGGACTGTTCACATGGGTTCTATGAATAAAAGGGCAAGTGGAATGAAAGGGCGAATACTGCATCATACCATCTTGCAGAGAAAGAGCTTATTGTTACTTATGATTGTCTTACTTATTAATCTTTAAACTGAAAACACACAGTTATTCTAACTCTATAACCAATACGATTATTAATGTAAGAGACTAAGTAGGATATTGTACATCAATATGTCCGTTTTTAATTTATAAGTTTTACGAATAATCACTGTGAAGGTTGGCATAATGGGTATCTTGATTTTTATAGCATAAAATTAGTGATTGAAATGTTGATTTTAGTCTTAGAAGTTCGTTACCAGCTGAAAAGCCCAATATTTGGGAAGTTTTAGAGTTTTTTCAAAAGGAAGAAATAAAAATCAGAATTGACATCAATCAAATGGAGAATGGAAAAAACATCAGTAAATCAAAATAGAAAAAAGATGAAATATTTTTAACAGAGTTGAAGAATAACTTTAGAGAAGACAAAGATGTTCTTTCTTATTTAAACAAAGTTTCACAGTTCATCTCAAAATCCAAAAACATGGACATAGAAGATCATCAAAGTGAAAATATAAATTTTACGAAGGTTAGTAGCGATGCTATGTTGTTCAGCATCGCTACTATTTTATTAGTTGAAATAAATGCATTTTTAATTTTTACAATATTTTGTAGGAGAGAAACCTTTTTTTGATAATTCAAGAAAATTATAAAAATTCATTGTACCCTCTCCCTTTTTTATTAATATTTTCAAATAACAGTTTTATAACAAAAATTATATAAGTTCACAATTTATGTTTTCAATATTATTACGCCATGCAAGAGAACAAATTGCAAAGACTGCATATTCATAATAGCAATGAAAACTCTCTCTTTTGCTGCAAGATGGTATGATGTAGAATCTGCCCTTTTATTCCGTAAACCGTTCAATGTAGAGCAAAACATGGTCAATAGCGCAAAACTCACATTCTGCAGTGTTTGGTATGTGACAGCAAGCGCGCTCCAAGTTGTTGGCAATCAGCTGGTCTGCGGGTTGAAGTTTTTCCATGTCTGTCCATTTGTGTTTGCTTGCCAGCTCTGCTTGGATCCGTGCAAGTCTTTCCAAATCTTCATTCAGTGATTTGAACGTATTCACCCACACCTTCAGGTCAGCAACTTCTATCTCAAAATCTTTGATAGAAACACCAGGGATGAAACTCAGATTGACTTTGTCCATAGCACACTCGTGTGGATGAACTTAAAAAGGCTAGCGTGCTCACGAAATTTCCCAAAGCGTGCTTTGAATGACTAGGCGAGATAAGATGTGAAGCCTGTTAGCTTCTGGAGATCAAAATGTTCAGCGGAGTTATTTGCCATGCACGCGTCTTTAAATTCTTAGTAATTGTTTCAATATCCACTTTAAAGATTTCTAGCTTCTTTTCAAAGGCAAAAACTGATGGTTTTAAGGGAATACACTGCATTTCCAACGTCTTGCATTTTGACGTTGAGTTGGATGTTCAGTCATGTCCACACGATGAAAAAACTTGAGGAGCCACTCATTGCCCGATAGCTCGGATTGTTCAGCGTCTCATTCGAAGAAAATATCGGATTTAACTTAGGCAAGCCGCAAAACGGCTAAGCACCTTCCCTCTTGACAGCCAACGCTCATTGCGGAGCAAAACCAGCTTTTTACACATTTGCGCACAAAGTGCCTCCTGGTGTAGAATGCAATGAAAACTTTGGATGGGTCTGTTCTCAGAAGCGCTACAAATTCTCTGTTTTTCCTTCCATGCACGGGCACAGCCAGTACACACAGAAATATGTTTATCCAATAATTCTGAACTGGGATAAATGACACATCTGTTGATTCGCTGCATTTATGTCCTTCACTTGTCGTTCCTCCACTTGATTTGACATCGTAATGGTACGATAGTTTTTGCTGACAGAGGCATTTCTTTTATACTTTTGATTATAATTGTCTTTATCCGAGAAGTCGTCAAAAAGTTCATTGGCCACTTCAAGCATGAATGTTTTGGCATATTCCCTATCTGCAAATGGCTTTCCGTTCCTCACAATTCCTAACGAACCAGCAAATTAAAAAAGCTAGCCGAACTAAAGTCTTTCTGTTGATATGCATTATCATGATACCTCCCTTTTTCATGAAGGCCACCTGATTTATCTGAGAGACAGATGCAGTCATGAAAAGAGCCATAGGATCCCAACCCCTGCTGTAGAGGCATATTTTGATGCGCATCATTTTATTTGAAGGAGAAAGACAGTTCGTTTTTATACCATTCACTCTACAATATCTCGAAACGTTTCGTGCTTGACCACTTTGAGAAAGTTGTATACGTATAATCAAAGAATATACAAATGAACGAAGATGATAAAGTTGAAACATAATTTATTTATAATAAAAATTTCATTTCATCGTTTTTTCATATCTAAAATAAAAAATAATTTTCACCTAAACATGAGTTTTCTGCATAAAATTTGCTATTTTATTCAATAATTGCTGGCAGTATTTAAAAAAAAGTGAATGATCTCCTTTATTAAAAACTGTCAAGGATAATAAAAATAGTTATAAAAAAAAAAGAGAAAAACTTTATTCGAAAATTTGTCTTTTGATAATCAAGATTCAAAAAAACATTTCCATTCTAAAACATTTAAAAGAAATTACAATAACTGGGTTTTTCTCTTTATTAAAAGCAAAAATAGTACCTGCATTTACTCTTGCCGTATCTAATAGATAAGAAAAAGTTTACTTTTTTCATCGTCTACGGTAATTCCTAAAATGGGAAGGGGGGGGGGGGGGTGTCTGGAAGTCAAAACTAATACATTTTTCTTTCCTTTTGATTTGGAAAATACTACATAATTATGAATTGATAAAAATTTTCTATCTATATCCCAGCAAAACTTATAAGAGAATTCATCTCTATTATCTAAACTTTTTATACTTTGCGAAATACCTTTTCTTCTTGTGTCTATTGTACCGACTATAGTTAGTCATTTTTTATACAGCCAATCAACTAGCTCTATAGAGGTGTACAAACGGTCAATGGTTAAATTTCGACCTCTCAAAGATAAACATGATGTGATGATGCCTATTATAAGTGTATAAGTTCTATATCATTTTTCTCAATATATACATCATTACCTTGGCAAAACTTGGATGGCATTTTCTGAAGAAGAGGGAGCTTACTTTATATATATACGAATGTAAGAAAGTTTGAGAAGTTATAACTTCATTCCCCCAAAATAGGAACCTATCAAATTTTGCATATCTGTATGCACATATAAATGGAATATTCAAAGTTTGAAAAAATTATACATATTTAAAAAACATGATGTAATCATGCAAAACTCCAGTTCAAATATAATCCACGGCCTAATTTTCATTCTATAGTCTAAAAATGGAAAAAAAAATTTATGAATCAATTTTATGGTATAATGATGAGAATCAAAATTAATATTAGTTTTAAAATTATAAAATTTAAACTTCAAAGAGAAATAAATTCATTTGTGAAACTAAAAATTTGAATGTAGTCTTTGGAGAATAGCATAAAGAAAATCAGTACAATATATCTGACCGCAAACATACCACGATTTTAAAAAAGTCACAAATTAATCAAAAATATTAAAAAAAACTTTTTATAACTACTTAAATAAAGAGTTATTTTTTTCAGTTTTGGCTATAATATCAATCAATTTTTTGATAGGTTTGTTTGATTTTTTTTAAATAAACATGACCATCGTGATCAGCACACTTGAAAATGGGTATATATCTGTAAAAAACTTTGTATACCCATTTAAACTAAAAGTTTTGTTTTTCAGTTGAGCTGTCATATATCAATCAATTTTTGACAACTTTGATTGATTTTAAAAAAATAATAAATGTTATGATCAGATTCGCAATCAATCATTTATAGGTTCACGCGAAAATTTTGCAATCATTCAAGAAAAACCGAGGTGGGCTAAAATAGCCCCCCCCACCCCCTGTCACTGAGGAAATGAAAATAGGCCGTCACTAATAGGGTTAAAAGTTTTAAACCTTATAAAAAAGCGATTTCATGCCTACAAAATCATTGGAAAAAAGAAAGTTCAAAGTTGAACACTTAGAGGAGTAACCAATGCGCTGAAAGAGCAGTTAGTGTCATTCAGGATGTTTATAAAAAGCTGTAAAAACAAAAATATCATGTCAGAAAAATTTATTTTGAGTCATTTGAACATGAGATGAGTGATGTTGCATTTAAATATTGATTTCATAATAAAAAATTTCGAAAAATGTCCATTTTCGGCTCTGAAATGTTTTTTTGATTGGTGCATGAGCTTTTCTTTTTACAATTCCCCTAAAAGGAGCTTATTTTATTTATTTCTGGACAAAAATTGATTAATAAATAAGATGAGGTTTTTAAGTTAAAAAAAAGTTAACCATATGTATGATTCGCTTAGAATCTTTATATATTAGAAGACTATTTCCACCCTTTTTAAAAAAAAACTATTTTTACACAGATGTCTTCTCTCCATTGTTTTTATACCAAATTAAAAATGCAAAAAAAAATTCCATAAAAAAGTATTAGATTCAAGGCACAAGAAATTTTGGGTAAATGATATATTGATTACAAATCAATAAAATTATGAGAATTTAAAATAATGGTATATTTTCCTTGCATGCAATATCAAACATAACTTTTCCAATATTCATGCACGCAAAAATCAATAAAAAAATCATTTATTTGACACGTTCTTTGACATTCGAGAATTTGCGTGCTTTCACATTAAATATGAACTATTCCAAACTCTTTACCAAAACATGCGACTTTTTTACATCATATTCAGAAAAGTGGGAAAGTAATTTGTTCATGCTTCAACAAAAGGGTGTAAAATCGCACTTTTTGCAGAAAACAAAGCATGATACGGTTAGATTCTTCTCCTATCTTTTCCCACTTTAAATGCCAGAGATCAGAGCGTTAATGCATAAGGGCGGCGTAGTTGCTAATCATAATAATTAGGTTTGTAGGTTAAGTTTAAACAAAGAAAGAAAGATAAAAATATTTCTCAGCACCACGACAAATTAACTATGCACGAGTGAAAATATTTTTCAAGCAAGCAACCCCCCATTTCAACAATGGAAACATTTGAGATTGTCTGTTTCTTCAATTTGTCATTTGCATCCACGCAAGATGAATTCTCATTTAAAGGAAGAGCGCTTTTGAACGCTCCGAATCAGTATTTATTTAAAAAAATCCTTTAATAGGACAAAAATAACAGTGGAAAGATTTTCAAGGTCAAATTTTCAAACTTTGTTTTCGGAAAAATGCCAGCGTATGTATATAAAGGGGGAACGAAGCATGCATGCATCATAATTGCATACGCGCATCACTCAAACTTTCTAGCCAAGTAGTATTCCCATCCAAAAGTCTTAGTAAGTTAAATTATTATTCATTCATTCATTCATCCCATTATTCTCTTACAAAAAATCCTAAATGTTTTAGTTTTTTTTAAATTAAAAAAAATAACATATGGGAAAGAATAATTTTTCTTTATGCCAAAAATCTATTAAAAATGCTAGCCGCGTAGTTGATTCAAACTTCCAAGAGTGCCACACGGATACAAAAAGTTTGAAATACACGCGTTTAGTTAGAGAGTAGATGATCTTATAGCGTCATTTACGTCACTTATTATGTGCCCTTTGTGAAGTTTCCTCTCAAAAATGACTCAAAAAAAATGGACAGTGAAATATTAGCGTTAAAATGGCACATTGTAAAATGGAACAAACTTGGAAAATTTTAGAAATTACATTATTTTGTCGTCATCAAACAAGTGAAGCAAAATCGAAAATAACATGCAATGTATATTATAAAAATATTTTGGGTGAATTTGAAATATTTGGATAATGAAATTGATCGAACCGTGAAAAAAAGAATGATTTTGTTGTCAAATTCATCAAGAAGCAAAAATTTTAAGAAAAAAAAGGACACACAGATTAATCAAAGCAACTTATACTAATCACTATAAATTGATTATATACAAATCATATTTAAACTTTATTATTTATATTCAATAGTGTAAACTCCTATACTTGACATTATTGATTGATTTTTTTGTGATAAAAAATCCTATTTTAAGACAAAAACTAATTGCATTTTGCAATTATTGTATTGAGTAACATTGTCAAAGGTAGAAAAATCTCAATAGCATAATATGTGAGAGAGAGAGAGAAAGAAAGAGCAGGTATGATTGGTTAATATCCCAAGATATGTTTTAAGGCAGCGAGGCTATGATTGGTCAAATTTGCATACACGTTAGAAGACAACGTGGCACTTAGATATAAAACGCTTCAACGAATGACATAGGAGGTAGAAGTCAAAATTTTAATTTGAAAAACTCTTACTGTGTCACTTAAGATGGGGGCATTTTAAAAAGTTTAAAGTCATTGTCCACTTGTAAACGAGAATTCAAAGAAAAATTCAGACAAAGTGAGGAGCGATGCTGTATTCAAATTTGTGGGTATAAAACGAACGCGAGATGGAGATAAACGTCATTTTGTTGTTTCATTTTCTCTATCAAACAAGATGCTTTGTCTCCCCATTTTCCTCTCTCTTTTTCTCTCTGCGATCGCGTACCAACCGGTGATGCAAGCAGAAGGAAGTGGACTTCCTTCAATTCGGCGAGCAGGACATCTACCTGAATCCATTCTCATGAGGAATGGCAAAACCAACTTGGGCTCTGGGAAAGGAGGCTTTGAACAGCTTGATAATGGTCTTTCTGCGGCTTTTCGGCCTGTTTCCCCGCTTGGAAGCGGATTGCCTACTTCTCCTGAATTTCCAGTTGCGCCAATAGGAGGAGGTCAGCAGGAACAGCAAGCAACTTTGGGAACTGGAGTTGAAGAAGATCACAAGGTGGTTGATGAGGATAAGATAGCGAGTGGGACTGTTGATTACGACCAAAACGTGTATAGGAGAAAGGATGTCGCTGTGAATGTTCCACGAGCCGTTCACAACGTGCGATATGGAATGGATACGCAGAATATTCCCGATGTGCAAGCTTCGCAGGGTTCGGAAGCGAGACGAGTGGTTGAGTTCGTTCGGGAGCCGGTAACTCTGAACAAGGCTCGTTTGGAGCGCTACATGAAGACGGAAACAAAATACGTGCCTGTTCCCACAACGAAGAGATCGGAGACCTTTCACACGGTTCCAGTGCAACATCCCTACTACGATGTGATTCACGTTCCCATCAAGAGGTTGAGACATCGTTTAAGATATGTGCCGCATCCCATGCGAAGGTACACCGTTGACTACGTGCCAAGAACGGAAAGCGACACTGAGTACGAGGTGGTCAAGGATATGGTTCGCAAGAACAGATTGGCTAACATTGCGTACAATGTAAACAAAGTTTCCCTACACCAAGAGCCCAGAACTGAATATGTGACTGACTACAGAGACCAGCCTTACGAATACACGAAGGATGTGGAGACATATGAGCCGCGATACTACAAACAAATTGTTGATACGCTTTCTTCAGCTAAAGGCGGCCCAAAAGGCGGATTTAAAGGAAATTCTAAACTTGTTTAAATAAATTAATAATTTAATGCTCAATTTGAAAATTTTTTATAGCAGAGGTAGGGACCCCGTCCACATTCAGAGAAGCTTTTGTTTGAAAAACATTGGATTTAACAATCTAAATATTTTTTAGATGTTCTTCAATTTGAAAGTAAGATTCTTTGAGGAATATTATTTTATGCACTAAATTCTCGAAAATACTTTTAGCCTTTCTTTGTCGTTGTGATGTGTCTGGCAGGTGACTTTAATTATTTCTTGCGCACCCCTTAAAGATTGGATGCCTTTTGTACCTTTTTGCAACTGCTGGTAAAAATCGTTTTTTTCTATTACCAGGAATGACCATATGTCAATTCGGCGGGGGATATGGAGGAGGCAGTGGTGGTGGTGGATACGGTGATAACGGAGGAGGAGGCTGTAAGGAAATATTTTGGACACCACTTTGACACCGTTAAAAACATCCTTTTATTTTACTGTTAACAGTAGACTGTACAAGAAGCAGGAGTGGACATTGCGGATATGATTCCCACACATATTGTTGCACACGTAAGTGCTACAAACATTTAAATCTAATATCGATATTTGTCACCGATTAAATATCGTTTTCTATTGATTCCAAATTTTTCTCGCTTCTGATAAGTCGATTCCATTTTTTCATACATTTTAACCTTTTTTACAGTGAGTGGCGGATCTGACACATACTTGGGTTTGAGAAAGCCGAGTAACATTTTTTTTAACATTTGTAATTCTCTAAACATATGTTGTTTTTTCGTTTTTTAAGCTTCATATCCCACAGGAAAATAAAGAAGGAATTTATTTAAATGATGATTTGTATAAATAAATTTTTTAATTTTTATTTTGATTATTATTCACTCGAAGAACTACTACTCGAAGAAGTGGAAGATTCATCATCATCATCACCATCTTCATCATCCCCTTTTTCATCTTTACCGGATTGTTGAGACTTGGCTTCTTCTAAAAAGGTTGAAATGCGTTTCACAAGAAAAACTTGAAAAATAATTGAATAAAAAGCAAAATAGGTTTAAGGAATTTTTTTATATAATTTCGTAACTTCAGAGAAGAAAATTAAGAAAGAAAATGGCACATCCTTGATTTCATATTTATGCCACAAAAGTAAAGCAAATTTGGACGAAATAATGAAACATTACGTATAATTTTTTCTATTGTTTTGATAAACAAGCAACTTTAGTATTAAATAGCCCATCCTTTTCAAATTTTCATTTGAAACAAATTCAGTTTAAACATAGAAAATTTTCTTTCCAAAATTTTGGCCACTTTTGAATTTAACCGCAAATAGAAAGATTTCAGAAGCAGAAAAATCATATGGCTCTGGCTCCGGCTCCGGAGCACAAATTTTTCCGCATCTCGATCCGGCTTCAGCTCTCCACTCCATCTTTGTTAATTTTTTTCGCAAGTTTTGAAAAGTCTGTTGTACATATTGTGAAGAACTAGATTCATAATTTTGATAAACCTTACTTTTTGCTAAAAGAAACCTGCTTATTGAAGGGTTGTCTCCCTACTATCCAAATAAAAGAATATAAAACTACTTGATATAAATAACCCCTTGGACAAGGAACAGAAAAAAATGATTTTTAGTGAAACCAAAATAGTACCATTCTTTGCAATGAAAGCCCGAAATAAGATAAACCAATATTTTTTCATCTAAACAAAATTTTTTTTTATTTTTTTTGTAGATTTTATACTAGTGTGAAAAATGTTTTAATTTTTCATTTTATGTTTTAAAAAAAATCATTTATAGTTTACTTTAAATGGCGTGCAAACGTTTTCAGCCAGAGAGAACTTTATCCATATAAATATTTTTTATTTTTATAAAAAAATTCTTCATTTTTATATTTACATTTTTTCAATAATAAAACATTTGACAATCTTCCATTTTTATGTACATAAAATCTTTTGTTTGCTTGAGTTTTCCGAACTGCTCATTTACGTCGTATCTCTGTTATTTCTTTGAATTTATTAAAATTTAAAAGTAAATATTGCAAATAAGGCAAAAACAAATTTAAAAAAATATTAAGAACATCCTAATAAGTCCATGTGCAAAACGAGTAATGTTGGAAAATGATTAATCACGAAATATTCCAATATATACACAAAAAAATTATTCTTGCAAAAAAATTGAAAAGTTGTATTGCAGTTAAAAAAACAGCTTTCGCAAACGTTCAATAAAAAAAAGATTATTATTGACAAAAGAAAAAGTAATTTAAAGTATGTCTGAAAATGCTAAAAGATTGCTATCTTCAGCGATGAATCAAACTTGAGTTTTGGTCTTATGGACGCAAATGTGTTCTAAGAACTAAAGGAATGAGGTATAACGAATGCTACATCGAAAACATTCAATATGATGATTTTTTGAAAGGATTTATTCCTCAGTGCTCTGGCTCTTCTCCTTCTTAAGCTTTGTCTCAACGGAAGTTTTATCTTAGTTTCGTCTCTACGGAGTATTTAAACTTATGTATTTTGCGTCATAAAAATTTCTTGGTAGTGATTTAAAAGTTTGAGAGAAAGAAATCCTCATATTGAACATTGTATTTGGAAATAAAAATAGAATAAACTAATTGCTCGAAGCCATTCTAAAACATAGGAGCAACATGCATGGTATTACCAGCTCTGAATCCGGCTCCATATTTGAAAATTGCTCCGGCTCCGAAGCACTACTCCTTGGATCGCCACCCTCCTCTTCATCCGGTTACTCATGAGCCAAAGTTGAAACAGGTAGAAAAATCTCTATAAGTGAAGATTACATCCTTATTACGTGTCCTTGTTAAAGTGCGATTATTCTTAAAATATTTCTCATTTCACGTTCAACGTAGCGGAATGGGAGAAGGAAAAAATTTGGTGAAAAAAAGAAGAAAAAAACTTGTCTGTGCTTTGTTTTCTTCATCCAGCTCCGCAGCAAGTTTATCCAAATCTTCGTTATCCAAGCCGGCAAGCAAGTCCTCTTCATCCGCTTCCTTTTCAAAGAGTTCCAGCTTTCTGAGGTGGTGCTCGCTGAGTTGGGAATCCGGTCTCTTTTCTTCCACCAAAGCCACCGCTTCCTTGAAACTCTTTCCCTCACTCTTCATTAAGTATCCTAGGAAAGGAAATATTTGCAACAAACTTTTACATGACGTATATAGAGATTCCTTACTTCAAAAATCAAAAAAAAAAAAAAAAAAGCATATTAAACACAAGAAGAATTTAAATCACATTATTGGAAACAGAGGTTAAATTTGATGGAAATTTATTTGGTTAGTCGGTTAACTAATTAGTTAGTAAGTCAGTTAAATGTTTAGTTAAGTAATTAAAATAATAAAATTAAGACTGAGTGGTTCTCAACGCGAGACGAATTTAAGAAGTTCTTAAAACTGCGGAGATCAGAAGAGAGATCAACGATCAATATTTTTTTAAGTATAAAAATCAAACACCATTTTTATTTGTTGTTAAATGTGTTTCCGAGCATAAAAGATTCTATGCAAAATAATTAAGTTTATCAAGGTTCTCCAGTGGTGGCGAGAGAGAACACTGAAAGGAAGAAATTTGGAATTTTCAGAGATCATTTTGAATGTAAACTTTGATAAAAAAAATTCAAGTTCAAATTCTGAGACTGATAATAATTTTCGAACCAATGAGGAAGTTGGATAAGATAGTTAGTTAAATTAGTAATCTTTTCAGAATTTTACTGGTCAAGATTTTGAAGTAGTATCTTTACGATGCTTATTTACTTGGTTTGAAAGTTTATTTTGATTGGCATGGAAACACAGACAGAGAGAGATAGGTAGTTAAAAATAAATTTATAACGTGTATACAAAATATTTAACAAACACAACTCTCTTCATTACCTACATATAAGCAAGTGCACACATGCGAACCGGACATTTACCAGAATGGGGATCAAGTGGAGATTTAGCTCATGAGCTTTTGGCCAAACCAAAATTTTACCAAACGGACATTTGGCTGAATGGACCGACCATTTGTCACGTAACTTCTAGACTCTAGTAGATAAAATTATTCATCAAATAATTTGTCTAAAAAATTAAAAATTACGCTGCATATTTGTATATAGAGCAGAAGCTTGCAAACTTAATAGAAGTAAATTGTATGTACATTTTGGGTGAAATGACCTTTCGACCAAATGTCCTCTTGCCCAAATGGCCTTCGGCAAAATATCCGTACGCAAGCAACACACACACACACATATGGGGAAATTTGTATAGTTGAATTTGATAGCTCATAAAGGACTTAGATAAGTCAAACATTTGCATTGGTTGGGCAGAAATCATTCATAAATCGCCATCATTCCACTAAAAGAGGGAAGGAAGAAGAAGAAAAGACGAAAAAGTGGGTACCCGCGAGTAAACAGGTGGAAGTTGGTTCATCCTCCGTATCAAAGAGCAACAACTTCCCCGCTTCCTTTTTAACTCGTTCCACGTAGCTGATGAAATCCGGAAGAAACGTTCTGATGTCCCCAAAACTGGAAATCTCCATCTAAAAAAGTTTGCAATGAAAAGAGGAATTAACCCAAATTTGGCGCCCTTTTCTCGTTCAAGTGGAGTTGATTGCGTGTTCAAAGAAAGGCAAGAAAAGCATAGCGATAAAAATGTGAGTGTAAACATTTAAAAATGCTAAAAAATTTACAAATGCTCCTCCAAAAATGATACGCGTTTTGAGAAGTACAGATTAGAAGATGTGTGCTTTTAGACTCTGAAGACTTGGTATTAACCAGAACATTATACATCAAATGCAGATAGTAGGTGTATAATGGAAACTTACTGTATATCCATTTTCTTTCAAGACATTAGATAGCGGGCTAACTTATTTTATTTGTTTTGATTTGTTAATCTAAGAATGGCTTTCTGCATCTTCTATAAGAAATCGGTGGCATTAATTAAAGAAATTTTCATAGTATTGCTCTTAATCAATATTCTTTCCAATTAGCCTTAACCATAAAATTAGTCTTTTGACACAATCCAAAATGCTTGTTTCCTCATACAAAGGTAAAAGGTACCTGCGGGTGTTTTTACCGAGAAGGCACAATAGGGCCATTTGTATCGAACTATGAGGAAAAAGTAGGCTTGGTGCGGGATCGAAGCCAAGATCTTGCGTTATCGAAAGGCAGTACCTAACGAACCTTACTCACGCTAACATTGTATATCACATATGAAAATGAGGCTAGAAATGTAAGCTAGTGCAGAGAGGGCAAAACCTATGATATATAATAGTAATATATAAATTCTTAGTCGAAACCTGGGTCTACATGTTAACGTTTTTATATAGAAGGTGGCTCTAGGAGAGTTTTATTCAGTGATGACCAAATTTTAGCGATTTTTGGATTATAACTCTTAGTATCAAGCATGATTTTCAACAAGATATGAAGATGGGAACGCAGTCACGCACAACTGAGCTTCTTACCATAATATATCATTTTTTTAAATTTCAGAATGTCTACTCAACCAAAATTAAATTTATTTAATAAAGATTTAAATTTTATTTTTAATATGGTCAAAATGTGATAGACAAAAAAACTAGCAATATTCTGTTACAAGCAATTTGTGTAAAGCATTCAACAAGTCATCACATGAATTTATATGATATCTTATTTAGTCACCAAATAAAGATTGTTGTAAATTTTTTAAATGAAATTACAAATAATCTGTAAAAACTTATACTTCTTCATAGCAAATTTTTGGGATTCTCTGAATGAAACGATACTAAAAATACGGTTCATTGGTGGTTGTTTATGATTTTTGAGTTGAAAGAAAATTCGACTTCTCAGAGTCAAAAAAAGGATGAAAACAAGCGAACAGGTGGCCAATTATACAGAGGATGAAGGAAAATGCATGTAAGATTGAAAAGTTTTAAAATATATTTTACCTTTTTAAAATGAAACTCTAAAGGACTTGATTCATCAATAAGGAGTTGGGGAAGAAGGCAAAGAACATGTGTGAAAGCAACTTCATCTCTTAAAACTTCTTTCGATCTGGGATGTCCTTGTATAAAAAAAAGAAAGAAATTCGAATTCATCATTTCCATATCATCATGTCGTCATAAATAAACATCATCATCATCATCATCATCATCATCATCATCATCATCATCACATCATCATCATCATCATCATCATCATCATCATCATCATCATCATCATCATCATCATCATCATCATCATCATCATCATCATCATCATCATCATCATCATCATCATCATCATCATCATCATCATCGTCATCATCGTCATCATAAACACATCATCATCATCATTAACACATCATCATCGTTATACATCATCCTTTTTATAATCATCATCATCATCATCATTTTAAGCATGAGTTTCCTATTCCTTATTCCAAATCATCATCTAATCAAGATTTTCATCATCATTAAAATAATGAGTTCCATTATCATTTTAATCATGAGTTTCATCATCACCATTCTCATCATTATAATCAAGATTTTCATCATCACTATATATTTCAAGATCATAATCTTTAAAATCATCATTGACAGAGAAAAGTTACCGATAAATATGTTTGAAACCACTTCAGCAATTAATGGCTGCTTCTTTGTCTTTCGACTGGATGAAATAATGGGTTTCGGTACAGCTGATGTCTTTCTAAAACAAAAAAATGTGAAATTAATATGCATACAACAGTCAACAACACATATAAATTTATCCAAGGTTTTGCAAAAGCAATATATGGGGGGATGTAAACGTAAATCAGTGCTTGAAATTTGCGTTTTATTGTGTCTTTATTTGAGTGTTCATTTTATTCAAGATGTCAAAAATGCGGACTTCGAAGATTCGATTCTACTAGATTATTTCTTAAACTCAGTACAATCAAGAAAGAAATTTTTATAACTTTGTTTACACATTTTCACATATGTGCGGCGGATCATTGCAAAGTATTGTAGAGCCGTTGTTTGAAGATGATATCGTACGTCAAAGCGCTGGACAAAAAAGTTGTTGGAATGAGAAGTAGGGGAAGACAAAGCAAAAAATGGAAAGACAGTGCACCCGGGTTTGGTCCACTAAATACTTAGGTTCCTAGCGTTCGATGAGCGTTTTAATTTAATATAAGAATGAAGACTATTCAAATCCACTCAAATTTTGGAAGCCGAATAACCAATACTAGCACAGATATGTAAGGTTAAAATATGTGCTTTAATCGGTTTCTACTCACTGCGTATTCAAAAAACTGTTTGCCGTACCATATGGAGCGCCAATAGTCTTTTTTACTTCTACGTTTTTTTTAACTATGGTCAGACAAATTATGACATCTTAAAACTTTTTCTAAATATAAATTGAGCCAGTTTTTAGCTCATAGAAGAATACTTTAAAAAAATATTGATGGATCTTCTTTATTTAAAAAATGGTCCGTTGTTTGCTTAAAAGCTTTTTGTAAAAATTTAAGTTTTAAGAGTAACTTTTTATTTGATTAAACACTGCGTGATTTATTTCAATGTAAATGTATTACCAAATTTATTAGCTAAAACATTTTAATTTTTAAAAATAAAAAAAAATTTATATACATCAATTATTTTTGTCAGATTAGAGATAAAGCCCATATGTGATCATTTTGCAGTTATACTGATAGTTTATATGATTGGCATTACTCGTCAAAAAAATTACAAAATTTTAAAGCTAAAATTGAATACTAAAAATAATTTTCAAAGATTCATATTTGATATAAATTTGGGGCAAGTGTATTTTGCAAGTAACAAAAGAACATGAATATAATGGAGTTAAGTTTCGTAAATTATGTTATGAAACAGAAGAAGCAATTTAACAAAAGAATAGAAAAAAAATATATATGTATAAGACATATGTATGTAAAAAAGCAAATTTATATATAATACTTACTACTACAAATTAGGGGCTCATATCTTTTTCCAAATAAAATTAAATGAGATGTAATTTTGTTTCAAAGTTATCAACAACTATAAGGGCGAACTTCCAATGAAAAATTTCATCGTTATTATAACTACTTTTCAAGAAAATTTTTTTTATGAATATAAAGAATACGCCTACCTCACTACAATAAAACTTATGAACAAAACATCACATTTGTTACATTCCAAACACCATAAAGGATAATATAAGATTAATAGATAAGCATAAGATTTATTAGGAAAGCGTTAATTAAATGAGATCAATTGTAAGCATTCCAGATTTCCATATGTCATATGTTTTATATATTATGCATTCTTCAGAGCAGAGCTGGACGGACAGTAAAAATAAGGAGTAAGGAAGTATATTTGCTTCATCATATTTTGATAAGGTCAATCAGAATCTAATTTTAATATTTAAATAAAATAATAACTTTAGTGTTTTTGAAAAAAAAATCGCTAAATCAAGGTAGGAAAGGGATAAGTTGGTTTCGGCATATAAAGCTAAACAAATTTTAGAGAACCTTTTATTTTGATGACGATGATGATGACGATGATTATGATTATGATTATGATGATGATGATGATGATGATGATGATGATGATGATGATGATGATGATGATGATGATGATGATGATGATGATGATGATGATGATGATGATGATGATGATGATGATGATGATGATGATGATGATGATGATGATGATGATGATATATTTTTTTAGAAAAAAATAAAAGGTGATCCTTCTTATTGGACTTACATTTCTTTGCTTTAATTTTGACCTGGCTACACTAATCAAAGCCACTTACACTGTCACCAAATTTCTTTGAGACTACAATTGAGCAATCGAATCGGGAACATGCTCGGATTAGAAGAAAACTCACAAACTACGTTTATCACTCATCCTTAAAATATATAGCCCCATATTCCGCTATCCCTATTCCGTTATCGATGCGGATGCGGATATCATTAAATGATGATTAAGAGGATGTAAAAATTTTTAGCAGATATCCGAGACATCTCTACTTCCAACATAGAGTATCCTGATTTGTTTTGATTCTCACTCTCCTCCATCACCTTTGGGCTGGATGATGGAACTCAAAATGAGCTTGGTGAGTGAGATAATGCCAAAAAATTATCTCTGAGGAATAAGAGTAGGAGTATGGTGAATAAAAATTTTTCATCCCGAACAATGAAATCATCGTAGCGAGAGATCGACAAACGAATATGATTCTGGAATGAAAGAGAAATTTTGAAATATAGGTGAAAGAATATACATGCAGTTGAGAATTTTATAAATAAACACATACACATATGTTGCAAATGTCGTGAAATTTTAGCAGTTGCTTTTGTTCAAGAAAATGGCATTCGTATTGACAGATTGAAGATCTTTTAAAAAAAAATGATTCGCCAAGCTTTTTCTGCAAACAATAAAAATTATCTGAATTTTGATGTCCCCAGTTTGATATACTACGGATAGGTGGAGTGATTTATGTAACATCAAGTGGATATCAAGGAGAAAGAGTTGACAGGTTTTTCTTAGCATGTCACTTACCAAAATTCAAATGTGATGAAAGTTTACGTAATTGTGAGTGCTTACATTTTCAATTTCAAGGTCGTCAAAAATATCCTTGACTTTCCACTTTAGAAATAAGAGAAAATGAAAATTTACTTTTTTTTATATTGTTTAATGAACAATACCATTATCTTCATTGAGCCAGAAAGGATTGATTTGAGAAATAAGATTTCTAATAATTTTTTCAATAAACAAAAAAGTTCATATTAAAAAAAGTTCATATTCAAATAAGAAAAAGGTATTGAAATGATGGAAGTCATATCATCATCAAACATTTATATATCAAAATCGAAACAACCATATTTACAAATGCTGTGAAGAGAAAGAAGCAAAAATTGAGACCTGCGGGATTAATGAAGTCACTAATAAACTTTCAGATTTAGCTGAACCCATAACGGCAGTTTGATACTGATTAGATAAATAAGGATGAAAAAATTAGTTAAAGATGAAATAATATAGGAATCAATGGAGTTTCTGAAGAATCAATTAAATTTATCAATAGAAAATCGTTTAAAAACCTTTGTAAAACAGAGGAAAACGCGAGTTGCCAGAATTTCAGAGTAGAAGATTGCATTAAGGAATCATCATTATTGAGTGAAATATCATTAAAAAGATTTAAAAAATGTTAAAAAAAAATTTGCCATAAATAACACCCTGAAGAAATGAAGGAAAAAAATAAAAAAAATTACTTTTCACTTTGTGAACCATTTTTCAAGTTGAGACTTGAATTCCTGCTAGAAGTTATTGAAGCAGTTGATTTCTTTTTAGAAGCCAAAGTTGAATCTTTATCATTCGCTTTCACAGTCTAAGAAAAGTCATGCAAAACACAATCATCTAAATGCATGGAAGATTGGAATAACTACTCTCCCAATCAGAAGACTTCATGGAAAATGGGAAAAATCGTGGTGCTTCAAAAATGCAAAATTCATGAGGGATCATAGATGAGACTATTCTTGATGGTGATTGGACAGTTTACTTTCCCCCTACCATAACTATATGTTAAGCCCACTTACGCGCGTAAACAGGATATTTGTTCACGGTAGTTTTTTTCCAATTAAATGTTTTTATACATTTAATACTTGACTAAGGCCGTAAGGCTGAAAAATGGAGAATAAAAATAAATAATAACGACTTCCTGAAATTATCTCATATAGTCAAGACATCGTTACGTAGGTTCAGTTATCGCAAACTGTGTTGTGTGGAACACTGGTGTTCTACAAAATGTTTATATAAGGTGTTTCCCAAAAAGCTGGAATGATGGAACATTGTCATTTTTATTGGATATATATTTATTATAAAATGTAAAAAAGAAGATTAAGAACTTTTTTATTCTATTTCATGTGTTATGTTTTTTAATTTTAAAAATTAACTAAAAATATTTTATTGATTATTTTTGATTAAAACTTTTGATAAAGATTATTAGGATAACCAAAAAAATTCGTATTCTGTGTCTATAAATACCAGATGGTTCTGAAAACCTTGCAATAATATAATTAATCATTTAGCATTCTTGGCCGAAATGTTTTCTTTGTAACACGCTCAACAGCGATTCGTGAGATCGCTTCTTCTTCTTTCTTTCTTTCAAAAGCAAAGCGATTTAGTAAGATTATTTTCCATTTGATCTTCTTTTTGAACACACCACATTTCATATGTGTGATGTTTCGTAACGCAATTAGATAAGCCCCTCATGCTCCATATGGCGGTATGACAATCAATGAACAACTTGTCATATTCGAATAATATGATGTGCACTCATAAAGATGTCATCTTTCAAACTATGCAAATATGAAAAAAATTTAAAAAAAAAAGGTAATCTGTGATTCCTCCAATTCTTATGTGTGGAAAATTAAAGTTTACCTGAAAAAAAACTTAAACTGAAGGAAGAAAAAAATCTGAGTTCAAACAGTTTTTGATTACTAGTGAAAGAATTTGAACGTTGAGGGAGAAATATCACAGATGATAATTTTTTCTAAAATTGAATCGATCTAGGAAACTTTAAAAAACTCACAAGTGAAACCTCAAAAAAAAAGATTTGATATACCACAGTAATATAGACCAACAATTAATATCTACTTTACCCAATCAGAATGATATTTCTGAAACAGATATGGAAAGCCAATTGAGGCCTCGTCAAACTCAATGTCTCATGTTAGTCTACCCAATGTTCATGAAATTTTTTTTCTTCATCTTCAATCGCTTCAAACTTTAATGGCTATAATTTATCTTTAATTATAACTAAATTGTGAATTAAAAAACTTGACATCTGATTCAATTTGAATTTCTTTTCTTTTTTTGATAATTATATATTATAAATTTTTTATGGATGAGTCTTCAATACTTGATTCTCCACGTGAAGTTATGGATAATGAAATAGCCAATATATTTAATATTGCTAAACAGGGTGGACTGAAAGCACTCTTGTCTAGAGAAACATCTAAAGCTAATATATCCAAAGCCTTCTTATATTTATTAAAAAAATATGATGATAACTCCACAAAAAATCAAGAAATAAGTTCGAAGTTGGACGAACTTAATATAAAGTTTGATAATAAAATTGAAGTACTCAATGATAATTTGTCTAAATTAAGTCAAAGTCTTGAAACACCAACAAACAAAAAAGTGCAATATTCAGATGTTGTTAAGAGTTGTTGTTTGTTTGTCGAGTCCAATGATGCTGATTTAAAAGAAGACATCCAGAAGACGAAGTCTTGTCTTACTACTTTACCTGTTAATTTTATTAAAGAAAAAAAGAACTCCATAAAAATCAGCTTTCCTGATAAATCTATTTTACAAAAAGCTCAAAAATTGATGTCTGATGTAAATATTTCTTCCAAAAAAGTCGAACCCTTACTTCCTAGGCTACATTTACATTTTAATGAAAATGTTTCTAAAGATGACATCGTTAATGACATTTTAACCAGAAACCCATACATAAAAAAGTTAGTGGATAATGGCAAAGTTTTTAATATTTTGTTTATTAAAAATTCGAAATTTGATGGAAAAAATTTGGTAACCTTCAAGTTATCACCAGAAATTTACAATTACATCAAGAGTAATGATTTTTATATATTTTTCGAGTATAGTAGAGTCAAATGTTACCCGTATTTTTCTGTCAAGTTTTGTACTAAATGCTGTATGTACGGACACACTAAAAAGTTATGTAAAAATAGTGAAATATGTAAGTTTTGTGCTGAAAAACATGATTTAAATGAGTGTTCTGTTATAAACCTCCCCAACGTACATATTTGTTACAATTGTAAAATGAAAAAACTTAGCAATCAGAACCATATAGCTGGCTCCTATCAATGCCCCTGTTACATAAAACAACTAGAATTTGTTAAAAATTTAACAGTCTATTCATGAATTTTTTTGACAGTGATTCAATCAGTATGTTAAACACTCATCAATCATATAATGATTCTTTTTCGAAAGATATTTTCAACTCTATTTTTTTCCACGAAAACTTTCATACTCTATCTTCCTTTTCAACATGTGGGGTATTTCTCGATCTTTGAGCCTTTACAATTTAAATATTGTTAGTCTTAACATTCAATCCCTCAGAGCTAAGTTTGAAATTTTAGAGGCCTTCTTTTTTCAATTCAACTCTCTTAATCATTCCGCTCTACGTGTAGTTTGTCTCCAAGAAACTTGGCTAAATGATGCACGTTCGAGTTCTTTTGAAATACCAGGTTATGATTTCATTTTTGTGCCTCCTAGGATTAGCTCACATGCGGGCCTTGCTTTTTATGTTCACAAGTCAATAACTTATAAAGTTTGTACTTTAAACAATGCGAGTAACTGTTTTGAGATATTTACAATTTCTTTTCTTTATCTAATTCTAAACTACTGTCTCTTAATAATATTTATAGGAAACCATCTTCATTTAATCAAGATATTGAGTCATTTTTTTTCTGAGTTTGAAAAACTTTTATCTGATTATAAACTTTCTAGCAAACCTGCAATTTTTTTAGGAGATTTTAATTTTGATCTTTTCAAACATGATAAATGCAAAAATGTCAAAACCTTTCTTAATATTTTTTCTTTAAATGCCCTATCACCATTAATTTCGAAATTAACTCGACCTACTAGTAGTTCGCTTATAGATAATATCTTTTTTTCTGATTGCTTAATAAGGAAAAAAGCTTTTAACTTGTTATATGATATTTCAGATCATATCCCAATTTTAGTAACCTTAGATGTCTACCCATTGATGAAAAACTTTTTTTTCAAATCTAAGTTTAATGCTGCATCATATGTTAGGGATGTAAGTTCATTTAATTGGCACAATTTACTTGACAATTACATTAATTTCCCAAATCTTTACTTCCATAAACTAAACTCTAAGCTTGTTGACTTTATTAATATTAATACACGTTATATTAAGTTTAAAAGAAATTCTAACTTTTATTATAATAATCCAATTAAATCATGGTTGAACAAGGAAATTTTGGATTTAATTAAAGAAAGAAATAATGTGTATAGGAGGTTAAAGAACTCATATTCTGATACATATTCTGAGCTAAAATTGAAATATAATTTGCTTAGGAATAGTATAAAGTATAAATGTAGAACACAAAAAAATAAATTTGTACATAATAATTTATTAATGAATCAAACGAACACAAAAGTTATTTGGCGAGAAGTAAAAAATAGATTAAATATTAATAAATCAACAAACATAAACTTGAATTTTGGTGGGGAGTTAATTGAAGATGAACAAACTGTTTGTTCAATTTTCAATGATAAGTTTAGTATGAAGTTACCCTCCTCTCAACCAGAAAAAAACTCTACCAAATACATAGCACAAGTTCACACTAAATTTGAATTAAAAAAATTTTCTTATAGTGATGTTATTCTAGCTGGCAAGGAATGTGATAAAAGTCATTGTAATGATGCTTATGGGCTTTCTATTTCCCACACCAAACCTATACTTAATGTTATTTATCCATTTTTAAGATTGGGATATAATATTTGTTTAGTATTGTGTTTTTCCGGTCAATTTTAAACTCAGTGCAGTACATCCTGTTTTTAAAAAAGGCGCTAGAGAAAGATTAATAACTATCGCCCAATATCAATTATTCCGGTTCTGTCTAAAATTTTTGAAAAGCTACTTAATATTCAATTGCAATCATACTTCAATTCTAATAATCTATGTTATCCTCTTCAGTTCGGTTTTCGTAAGAATTACAAAACCCAGACACTACTTACACATTATATAGATAACATTTTGAATACTCTTGAGTCCAATGAAGGAATGCTTTCACTGTTCTTAGATTTTAGTAAAGCTTTTGATAATAATCTTTCACACCAAATTTTATTCGATAAAATGTCTCTCTATGGAGTGCAAGGAAATTCCTTGCTTCTAATGAAATCTTATTTGCTTAATCGTCAGCAGTATGTAACTTTGAATAAATTCAAGTCTAACGTTTCTACCATTAATATGGGGGTTCCTCAGGGTTCTATCCTGGGCCCTCTATTATTCCTAATTTTTATAAATGATATACATGTATCTAATTCCTCGCTGAAGTTTCATTGTTTTGCTGATGATGTGACAATAAACATCCCGTTTTCTATGGCAAGTCCACCCAAAAGTATGGACTTTTTCAACGATTATCTTGGGCCATTCTTTGAATGGTGTACTCAAAATTGCATGCATATAAATGTATCTAAGTCTAAAGCCATGCTCTTTGGAAGTATGAATAGAAAAATTCCTACTGAGAATTTCAAGTTCCAAGTTGTTGAATATTATAAATTACTTGGTGTCTCATCATCGACTGCAAATTGAAGTGGAAACAACATATCTCTTATGTCAATTCTATTCTGTGTAGTAATTTAGGCATTCTAAAACACAATAAGTTTTTGTTCCCGACCAAAATCAAATTATTATTCTACAACTCCTTTTTTCTCCCTTATCTTAATTACTGCATAGTTCTATGGGGTTATCAAAGCTATTGATAAAAACACAAAAACGAATTATACGCTATATAACTGGAAGTCATTACTTATCTCATACTACCCCCTTATTTTTTAGAGAGAACTTACTAAAGGACTTGTATGTGTATAATATATCGATGGTTACACCTATAAACTTTTAAATGGATTTCTACCTAACATATTTAATGAGTTTATTGTATTTAACTACATGAACCATGAATATAATCTACGAAATAAATCCAATTTATCACTTCCATCTTATTGTAAAAAATTATCTAAACAATCTATAAAATATAAAATTTCTCATAACTTTAACTTTTTTATGTTTAACTCTCAATGTATTCTTTCTAAAATAAGCACGTGTAAAAATATAATTAAAAAACTTCTTTTAGATAAATATAGTTTAACTTGTCATTCTATTAATTGCTTTGTGTGTAACAACCATCAATAGTTATTTAACAATATATTAACAGCCACTCATTCTAATCATGCGCACTGCACACTATCTGTATTTTATTCCAACTAATGTGATTATTTTTACTTCATATTTATTTTATGAATATCCTATATGATGTATTTCTATTTCATTGATGTAATATGGGTTTTATTCATATCAGCGGCTTGTAGGCCTTTTGAATTTTTTCCCAACTATAAATATGCAATGTCTTTCTTTTTAAATTCCTTATTAAATTCTTTTTATATATGTTTAGTGGTGTATTCCAATTTTATTTTATCAATTAATAAATCTTCTTCTTCTTCTTCTTCTCCAATGTTCCTTCCACTTGAGATGATCAGCCAATGCGTGTGATGTATAAAGTTGTGACGTTGATGCATTTCTTTATAACATTCAAAGCATTTACGAGTCGAAAATTTGTTTTATATAAATAAATTTGTTTCAAAGTTTACTCTTTTTATTTCAAACAAATGTCCCTTCAGCACTTTGCCTATATTTCTTTATATTTCATCCTCACATCAATTGTCCACTAGATGTTCCGCTTATATCTTTTCCAATGCTTAAGTAGAGGAGCTATGCAACTACAAATAGCAACAATGCCACAAGGTGAGCCACTCAACTAGAAAGAAACTTTTAAGGAAAAAATTGCTTTTAAAAAATCTCGCAAATTATATTTTTTCCAGTTATTTATTATTTCATCAGTTTTTCAATTTGAAGTTACATTTCAAAGAAAAATGAACCTCTGTCAAAAGGGTACTACTTAAATTTAATAAACCTTTGTCAAAAAAGGGTTAATGTAATTATATATATTTTTTGATCCTTATTAATTGGTTTATATCGATTTTGTTTTGTTGCTATATTTTTAAAAAACTATATTTAGTTTTTTTTTATCGAATTAATGAACAACTCTAACTAATAATTTTTTTTCTGTAATTTAGGTGTCAAATAAATTTCTTCTTCTTCTTCTTAATGATAATTTTTCCTTGATTTAATGTGGGCCGTTGGTCTAGGGGTATGATTCTTGCTTAGGGTGCAAGAGGTCCCGGGTTCAAATCCCGGACGGCCCCATTTTTTAAAATCTACTTTTTTTTAAAAATATCTAAATCTCTAAAAATAACATTTTAAAATGTGAGAATTAAATTTTTCCGATTAAAAATTTTTAAAAATTATTTAATATATCAGCTCCCCTTCGGTCATTTTTTATATTGATCCTTTATGTTTATCTTATTGATTTTTTATCAATTCTCGTTTGTAGAGAAGAACTTCGTCCTTGGTATGAAGTTCTTTCCACGGAGCCAATTCCTGGATAATGCGGATCCTCTGGTGGGCCAGGTCACGAGGGGGAGTATTGTAAATACCCCTCTCTCCGTGATCGAGGATACCATATCCCAGAGGATATCCGACATTACCTTGGGGAGAATACATTGGAGTTGGGAAGAACTGAGCGATGTGATCCGGAGTGGTGGTGACGGGAACAAGAAGTGGTTGAGGAGGAGAGCTGGGCTGGGACTGAGCACGGAGGTTGCCAAATTCCAGCGTTAGCATGTTTAATTGATCTCAGATAGCTTGTAAGGAACTTGCTGTATGGGTTGCGTGAGGGTCTATAATAGACTCACGACGGTCCGGAGCCCGGTCCAAGAAGAGAGCAGCAGGAGTGCCCCCGGCCTGCGCTGTATTGTAACGTGGCGGGGACATAGCGGACTAAGCTTTTGGCTTATAAGTATTTTCTTTCAAATCAATGTTTATCTATTTTATTTTTAGTATTATAAATTTAACTAAATCTAAAATTTAGTTAAACTGGATGATTTGTATAAAATAATTGAAAAATAAAAATTTCACTCTCCCATTAAATTGTCAATTATTCTTTATGGTTTTTTACGACAATATGTTTCTTTTTAAACAAACTCATCAACAATAAATTTGATCTCATTAGATTGATTTCAAATATAATTCGAAATCCCAACTTTTCGATAACCCATAAACATTTTTAGTTTTAAGAAGGAAAAAAATTTTAAAAAAAAAGGTAAAATTATATAAAAAAATTAATTTGGGACTATTTGCATAATTTCGTCTAAAAAACTAACACAAAAATTCGCGAACCACTATTGTTCAAAGCCAACTAAGCTCTTTGCAGATTGAAATGAATTGGAACTACGATTACTGCAAAACTAGAATACAAAAGTTGAAAGCTGAAAAATTAATCAGTGGTAAGGAAAGCGAGAGATTTCGCGTGACCAGATTTTGTTTTTTTTTTGACGAAAATTATTAAATTCAAAAAATTAGAAGAATTACACTGAACTTCGAGGAAATGGATGTCATCTTGGAACTTTTCGGTTTCGTCTTTTCTTCTTCCTTCTTGTCTTTGCTCTTGTCATCTTTTTTTGCTTCGAATGCAGAAGTGTTCAACTTTTTTCCCGTAGGAAGAGAACTTTCCTTACTTTTCTTTCGGATTCCAGAGCTTTTATTGAACTGTGGAGGAAGGGGTGTCTGGAAAATGAGTGAAAATGAAAAATCCAAAATTGCAAAATTAATATATCATCATCGCATGGGGGAAGTTAGCTGCGTTTATATGTTCATAAGAAAAAATGATCATTTGTGGAAGAATTATGCAAAGCACATATGTTAAGTCAAACATTTTAATTGGTAACAAATGCTTGATGGTCTCGAAATATTTCTCAGCTTAAAACAAATAATGGATCATTTGTTTATGATCATATAACACATGTTTCAAAAGATCCGTTATGACAAAGAGCATTTATAACGTGGGTTCGTACCCTGGATCCCGTCACCTGCGTTATAAAGGATCTACACTAAAGAAACTATTATCAATTTATAAGTTGGTGATTTTTACCAACTAGCTAATCAACTAAATAAATAATTAACTTGTATAAATAAATCATCTACATCAATGTTATGTTTTGAATAAAAAAAAATAAAAAATAAAAAATTTTTATTACTTTTTTTATATATAAAAAATGTGAATTTGAATACTTTATTGGAAGTTGCTTCTGTCTTTGCTGCTTTTCCACCGCCGAATGCGGCCAAGCGATTCTTCAAGCCGCCAGCGCCACCCTTCTTCAAAGCATCAATGCTTGCTTGCCGATCCAATCTTCCGCGGTCAAGACCTTAAACAATTTTAAAATAATCATTATAATTTTTTTTCAAACGCTTTCTCTCGCTTAGTCCGAACATGGCTTTTAGTATTTTTAGTCGGTACATCAAGAAGTTTCAGGTAAAAAAATTTATAGAAAAAATTACGCCATATAACATTTAGAGGGAAAAAAGAGCATGGATGGACGGGTGAGTTGAGTCCAACTGTCAATTTATTCCCAAAATCTCATAAAAACAGAAAATTTTTCGCTTCCAACTCTGACTTCACCTATTTGTAATGTTTGAGACTGAAACTTCCTTTATGTAAAAATTTTTTTTAACATTAATGACTCCACATATGTATCATTTTCCGTCTACTTTAAGAATTTATAATTATGCAACATCAACCATTCTGTTTCAAATATTTCAAATCTCCAAAAAGTGTGATGAGATGTACCATATATATTTCAAGGTCGTTTCTGAATGTCAGTTTTAGATAGGCATTGAAAGATGGCGTGAATTTTAGACATTTCTGCTTACACGCCTAATATACCAAATTCCAAAAACAGAACTGATGAGAAAAAGTGTTAACAGAATTAATTAAAATGTTCTATTGATTAGTATTTGCAGCTTATTGTCTCTCTTGCCTTCAAAAAGAATTTCAAATCATTGCTGGTCTATAACCATTTTATCAAAGATAAAAAAAATTGAATCTATCCTAAATTTTTTTTCCAAAAAAACTTTCGGAAACTTGGTTTTAAAAATTAATTTCTTTGAGAGAACATTTTTTTGGCACTACCGAAATTTTGAGATACATTCTCTTTTTTCTAGAATAATCGGGTAAGATATCTGAACTAAATTGCATATTTTTGTTCACCGTGTTGTAGAATGAAATCATATTTCTCCTCTTGAATCTATGGATCATGGAAGTCAGTTGAACTTCATTCCCCATCTATTACACCCTTGAAAAATATTAATCAAGTCATGTTGAAAATTAGAGCGATCGTTTTCATCTGAAACATCATATATTTTAATATCATCACCAAAACGTTTACCTTGGAGTTGATGACACTCAAAAGATCTTTCAAAAAATGTTAAAAAGAGGAAGCAACAACACAAATCCTAGAAGAACTCCACTCAAAACAAATTTCTCTTCTGAATGTCTTCCATTTACAACAACAATGTTTCCTTATTTTTCTAAAAAAATTTTATGCACCGAAGCAAGTTTTCGTGAATTGGGATTCTAGTTTTATAATGAAATATTTATCAAAAGCATTGTGAAAATGGAGAAATAAGACATTCCATAGATAACAAGGTGCAAAAATGAGCATCCATCTGTATAAAGGACACATTGCTAACATACAATTATAAAGAGTTGAAGGAAAATAAAAAATTAAAAAAAAAACAAAATATAGTATATGAACGAACTGTATATAAAAAATGTATATCATTAAAAAGTTGCTTAATTCCAAAAATATTCTATACCATCCTATAAACTTTAAAAACACTGAATATAATGTCTACAAATGTAGGGGTATTTTCATCGAGAAGGCATAATTGCACCGTTGTATCGACCTATGAGAAAGTAGGCTTGGTGCAGGATCGAACCCAAGACCCTGAACAACCATATGTGTAGTTATCGAAACCCAGTATCTAACCAACCTTACTCACGCCCCCTTTTACTTTAGTTTCAATTCAGAAATATAAAATGCTAACTAGAAAGTTGGATAATTTTTTTTATAATATTACTGCAATTAACTTCTTTTTTTGAAAAAACTACTCAAAGACATTTTGTTTTCAATATGAAGTTTGGGAGAGCAATTTGAACAGCCAAAGACTAATATTTTTAACATGCAAATAGGACTTTTTTTCAAAAAAAGTTTATCAAGACAAATATGCTTGAGTTATTTTTTGAAAGTGTCGTCTTCAATTAATGACAGACATAAGTATGAAGGACAATCTCCCTCTATATATAGATAAAAAAATAATAAAAAAATATATATATAATAATAATAATTTGTATTTTCCTATAATTAATAAGATATATTATATATAAGCTTTATATTATTTTTAAATACAATTCTATCTGTCACTTTTTATTTATTTATGGGTTTGGACAATTCAAGGTCTTGGCTTCGATCAGGCATCAAGCCTCCTTTTTTCATAGTTCGATACAAGTGGTGCAACTCTGCCTTCTCGATGAAAAACACCTCTTTCTTTACTTTTCGTACTTGTTTGTGATATATAAATAAATTTAAAAAATAAATTTGGAAAAATTACTGAACTTTTTAGAGTAAGGATTATGGGATTTTGGATTAGTGGAGTCTATTAAGACTGGATTTAAAGAAACTTGAAAAAATATTCAAAAATTTGTTCAGACTAAGAAAGATTTAGGTATTGTATGTAGTCTGGATTAACGTAATCCAACTGAATCGGTAAAAAAAAAGTACATAGGATGTATTTAAAAAATAAAGATTCATTATATTTGAAGTGAAATTGATGGAAACCTGATTTTATGAAATTCTTCTTTTCTTCCTCACTAACAGATGGTGAGGGTTTTGAAGACAAGTCAGTAGTTTCGTCTTTCACAACGGACTCCTGTCCCTTCTCATCCGTTATCTTCAAGTTTCCGCTTTAAAAAAAATTTTTTTTTTATCATAAATACTAAAAAAAAGTACTTGGATATAAATTTTTCTTCTATTTTTATATTTTATATTGAGATTTACTTTAAGTTACGGAAATTTCTTTGTCTAGGTGATCTTATGAGCGGTCTCTTAGCAAACATCCATGCAATTATGCAATGTTTAATTTAAAAAGTGGAAATTTGGCTTAATTTAGATTTTGTTTACAAAATAAATTTACTTACTCCTTCTCTGCAAAAAAAATGAAAATTTTATTTTAAAAAACAGTTTTCATATTTTTGTTTTGAAATTTTTTTAAAAAAAAAAAATAAATTTAATTATTTACAAAATTCTATCCTATTTTATGCTTTATACACCAAATAATACATACAAAACTAGGACTTAGGCAAAAAATGTCAATGTGCGAATTTTTTTTAGTTGACTCTTGAACCAACTATAACTCAAAACCTCACTAACTAAAGTCTTAACTTGTTAACTAAAAATCTGATTCACTCATCACATAGCGAAGCTAACAGATATCTTACTTTTATTAGAACTCGTCTTTCCATTCACTAATCTGATATAGTTGAAAAAAAGAAGTTGATTCAAATTTAAATCGAAATATGGTGATTGACTTATCTCTTTTTTTAGTATAAAAACTCTTGGCTTACTTTCAAAGTATTTTTCGTATAAAAAAAGTTTATAATTTGGAATAAATCTAACAGCTAAGAAAATTTTTTGATTGTAGAACAGTGTAAATTTATATGTAAAATCAAAAAAATATGAAACATCTTCTCCCCTCAAATGATAAAATGGTGGAATTAGCATTTCAATAATGAAACGCTGCAAAAGACTATGTAAATATATCTTCTTTTGTACAAAGAACTAATTTGCAGACGCCGACTTTTGCGTAGGCTTTCTGTTTTTGAATATCATTTGCTAAATGTTTTTTGAGTTAAATTAATCGGTGAATTAGTCAGTCTTATTCCCAAGTTAATAATCAGTTAATATTTACTGAATTTGCACGTATAGCTCATTTTTATATCGTGTTGTTGGTTAAAAAGATATTAATTTGAGTGAAATTGCTAGAGTTGTATACTTCATAATATTTCATGCCAATTGTTCGTCCTGAATTCTAAAAGCGTCAATTTACTATAAAACAAATGAAAAATCACAAGTGTTTGATAAAAGTTTAAAAAAAAAAGAAAAAGAATTGCAAATAAAAAAAGAACAACTTTCAAATCCAAGTTTATCTGAAAGTAAATTCAAGACAAGCTTGTGTATGGTATATGCAATGTCAAGGATTTATTTACAGTAGGTCTGGTCAGTAAACAAGAAAGAACTACTTGTGTCATATATCAATGTATATATTTCAACAATGAATATATACGACCTTTTTCACTAAAAAATTTTTTTCTTTTCTCTATTGTGAAGAAAAGCCATATGTGCTTCCGTATAGTCTCATTAAAATATGAACAAAAATTAGGAATCTTACCCAGAGTCCTTTCTCTCAACTATTTTTTGGCCATCAGCAGTTAAAACTTTGGTTTCCACCTTCTTTAAACGGTTTTTGCGGAAATTTTGAATATCCGATAAAAATGCTGATGCCATATGTGAGCTATAAAAAATAATTAATATTAATTATGGGATGAAAAATCTTGAATTCGATCATTCAAGAGGAGAGCCCTTCTTCTGATAATACAATCAAAACTACTAAAAAAAAGAACTAAAGTTTTTTTAAAAGGTATGCTTAGAAAAATTATATTTAAAAAAAAAAGTTTTTGCAAAAATACCAAAAAGTTTTTTTTAAAAAAAAAAAGATTTATATGCAAAGATAAATTTGAAACAAAAAAAGTTTTAAAAGGCATATTTTGAATAAATAAAAATTGTTTCAATAAGTTTAACTATTCTCGAAACATCATCGAATCATCAAAAGCCCAAATTGATTCCTTTGTTGATAGTAAGATGTGGATCCCTACTTCTAATTCCCAGGTATTGTTAAATGTTTTCCCACTAAACTAAATAAAAGTGGTAAATCTTCTTCTCCTTTTCTTACACCAGATCGAAACGTCATTTTGTACATCTGGTAAAGCTCTATACGTGTCAATTCTATTAATTAATCTTTTTTATAATTCTTTTTCCAGTTGCTCATTCTTACTAGTACAGTCCAAGTATTGATTATTAGCAGTTCTTTCAGAATCTAGTACATTCGTTTTGTTATCAGCTTTCGTGTTTTCTTAAAAGCCTAAGATCAATTTTTAAACCTTTGTAAAGAGGCTTCAAGTATTGATTGGAAGCACATTTTTCAAAATAGGAAGTTTCACAAATGGTAGGAAATTATGGTAAGAAAGTTTTTCATTACAATAGGTCCAATAAAGTATAATATAGAGGCATACGGTGATTAAAAGATTACAACATTGTTTTAAACAATGTAATAACTGAAACGGTAAAAAATTCAGACAAAAATTGTCAAATTATGAACTTTTGTAGTAAAGAATTGGCGTACAGTTTAAAAAAAATTTTTTTAGGAAAAAGGCTTCAGTTTTTTATTGAAAAATTAATTGATTAAATTGTTTAATTTTTAATGTTAATTGTAAACATATTTTGGCAAGATTAAAAGAATTATATTCAAATATGAAATTGCTTGTGAGAAATAGGATAAAATTTCTATTTTTGCAGAAAAGCTTTTTTGTGATGATTTATATACTCTGCATAATTTCTGACTTTAAATACTCGCAAAATAAAAAAAACAAAATTTAAAAATCCTTAGAAATTTTAAACCATCTTTTAAGGCATCTTGAAAACGAATCGTCCGATAGTAGTTCAACATTATATGCTGGTGAACAATGAAGTCATCGTTTCTTTCTTTGTAAATGAAAAAATACTCGCTTGTGCTTTGCTTTCACTAAATGAGGAAATCTGATGTTGAACACAAAGAACAAGCGTCTGATACCACTACAATAATCGAAGATTGTATTGAATGTGAATCCAGTGATTATTTACCTGGAAGCAGTAATGATAAAAATTTGAGCGAGGATGATGAAGACGATATTGATGTTTTTATTGAAAACTCTTCTCAAGATGATGCTGATGAAAGTGAATGTTGTGATGAAGATGATGTCTGTGATTCTTCAGAAACCGAAGAAGACAACGAAGAGTGCTAGTGTCTGCTGCAATAACATACATGACTCAAAAAATGCAATCCCCAAACAGAAAAAGAAACATTTTGAAAGAAAAGGCTAGAGTTTTGTGTAATCCTAAGGATGAATTAGAGTCATTCTCGTTTCTTGTTTTACAAACAGAAAGGTAAGTGATGAAACATGATGAATGACGGAAAGGTAAGTTCGAGAATACATGAGGAGAAACAAAAAAACAAGTATCCTTCATACATGAAAACATTTACCCTAGAAGAGTTGAAAGCTCATTACGCTATTCTGATAAGAGCGCGTTCAGATCATGACAACATGTCATGTCTGCAAGATTTATGGTCGCCTTGTAATGGTGCACCCTTTTACAAGGCAACAATAGGTTTCCTAAGATTTCAATTCTTCTTAAGATGTTTGAGGTTTGACAACTTTAGAGAAAGAGCTGGAAGACAAAGCAAAGACAGACTTGCTGCTGTGAGAGGAATATGGGAAAGTTTTCAGAATAATTTGCTGAAGTTTCTTATTCCAGAAGATACATTGAGGGTAGATGAGCAGCTCTATGGATACCAAGGATATTGTCCTGGTAGAACTTTCATACCAAATAAAGCCAGAAAATATGGTCTTCAAATTCTTTGGTGCTCTGAGGCTTCGTCAGGTTTTGCTCTGACTGGATTTATTTACTCTGGAAAGAATGAAGATGGAACAAAACAAAAAAAACTTGGCACCTTGTGATTGAACTAACGAAACCTTTCGTCAATACTATGGAAGAGACGTTGTTACAGACCGGTATTTTACATCCTACAACTTGGTGAAGCAATTATTTAGCTCAAATTTGACGCTACTTGGAACTTTGAACAAGTCAAGAAAAGAGGTTCCGGCAATACTGAAAAACACAAAACAATTTTAAGTAAAATGTATCACATAAGCTGCGTATACACGAGTCAAATACAAGTGGCAACAAACGTGTGAACAAAGAAGATTTCTGAATATTCGTCTAAACTTGCAAATAATTTCCTACACTTTTCATCCCAATTTTAGATGCCTATGTGATACATAACTGTATTATCCAGTTTTGAAGGGTTATTTGACATTTTGAGGTGTTTTTAAAGTTAGCATCTGATTCGAGCGCATGCTTCAGACACAATAAGTTTAAGAGAGATTGCTGAAAATTGGAAAAAAATCATAAAATCACTCCCGATCAACATTTCAAATACGCACAGCTCTTGCGCCCTGGATAAAACCCTAGGAGACAAAAGACTCACTAATCATATCTTGAAAGCATGCAATAAGAGAATAAATCATTTATAACCCTTATCAGGCAAACATGGGTCTATCAGACCAGGGAAACTTTAAAAATGAAGATTTTTTTGTCATAAATTATATATATACAGTTTTGAAACTTTTAAAATGCCTCATTCTACTTGTACTTAAATCATTCAAAAAATATTTTTGTCAACGTTATTATTTTTTTTCCGGAAACGACCTAAAAACTTTTAGCATTACGTTGCAGGTAAACATCAGAGGCTTAGCTAGTGGGGGCGCCAGGGGCGGTCCGCCCCGGGCGGCAGATTTTAAGGGGCGGCATTTTGTCCTAAGGTCACTTGTTATTTAATTTTTAGTTTAAATTTTCTGTTCAATTTAATCGATTCCAGTTTTTTGTGACTGTTTTAATTTTAGTGGAAAATTTGAAGACCCTAACTACAATCAAGTCTTCGCCTGACCGTTAGCGTAGGGACTTGAATTTTTGGAGGCTTTTGAAACTCAACGTCATAAAGGGCGGCAGATTTTACAACCGCCCCGGGCGGCAAAAGTGTTAGCTACGCCTCTGTGTGGAATGTAGTAAAAATAAAGAAATAAATTTAATATTTTTACAATTAAATAATAGTAAGTGTTTGTTCATTAACTATTGAACTTTGAAAAAGCTTCAAACAAATAAAGAAAACCGCGCGTCTTTTCACCCAAAAACACATTCAAAAAACACCTAAAAATTAGTTTTATTTGTTTATTAAATTGTCTTTTTCTTTTTTATATATATTTTATCATGAACATAATATTTTAGTATGTAATGTACTAAATCTTAACTTTTAATATCCTTTACTTTTGAACTCAATTGATTAATTGTAATTTTTTATTGAATTTCACTGATTATTTGATTTAAATAGTTTCTGTTGCTACCTATGCTGTTGTTTTTTGAATGTGTTTTTGGGTGAAAAGACGCTCCCTTTTTTGTAGTAAATTGCTGAACTTTAATATTTCTGGGAGTATATAAAATATTTACAGTTACATATATGCACAGGAAATCATTAATTTTAAGGTTATAGATACGCTAAATGTACAAAATATAAAAATAATCATAAACAAAAGAGTATTTGGGAAAACAAAAAGGCCGGGCCCGTTGGAGCCATGTTTGTCTAAATCGTAAAGAAAATATGTTTGCGAGCATGAGGGTTAAAAGTGATTAACAAGGCTTGAATGAAGTTGTTTTTTCTAATGTTTCTTTTCTGCTTTTTCAGAAGATTGAATGCTTTTTCTCTCCTGAACAATTTTGTCAAAATGAGAAATTAAATCAGTAGCAGCAGAACCATTAGATATTTTAGATTTTTGAAAAAATTTGCTTCCAAAGTTGAGGGGTAGCCAAACATGCATAGAATTTTTGAAAATTTAGAAACGGACATAAAATCAATCAATCAATCAATCAATCAAAAGCGCTATAAAATGTTTTTTTTTATTTCCAAATGAAAAATAAAATAAAATAGATCATTTGTAAACGAGTGAAAGGACATTTTAAAGTAAGCTCTAGACTTTTTATATTTACGCAAAAATTTCAAAAAAATCATAGGAATAGGTAAAGGTAGAGTGGGGTGTTTTCATAGAGAAAGAAGGCACAATTGCGCCGTTTGTATCGAAAGATGAGGAAAGTAGGCTTGATGCGGGATCGAACCCAAGACCTTGAGTTATCGAAATCCAGTATCCAACCGACCTCACTCACGCCCCCAAATCTTTAAATTAAATCAATGAGTATCTTGTCAAAATTTAGAAACAGACATAAAATCAATCAAAAACGTCGTAAAATGTTGTTTTTCGATTTCCAACTTAAAATTTGACGGAAATTCTGATGCATCGAGCATAAAGGCGGATGTAAAAAGTTTGTCCTTTTGTTAAAAAATACTCAGGGGGGCACTAAAACTCTCTGAGAGACAATTGCGACCTGGGGTCCGAATGTTTGACACCAAAGTTCAACATATTGCATTTTTATTTTTATTTTACGCGATAATAATTGATACGCAACGGCACAACAAAATGCGTTTATAAGTTTGAAAAAATGAATGATGATGGAAACGCCAATTCTTACATCCAAGCAAAGAGGTGAGAGCGCAAAAAATAGTAAATAAAATTAATGAAAAAAAAATTAAAAAATATTTTAGTTACTATGACGAGAGGAAAAAACGCTCACAAGAGAACAACAATATTCCAACAACACACGCCTACGTGTGCGCGCTGACTGCTGGCTGGATATAAGGCACACAAACTGAAGAAGAGCACAACCGAAGAGGAATTAAAATAGGCACATCTGTTAACTTTCCGTTAAAACACGCTCATCACTTTGCCTCTCTGGATGCTGTGCTGATGATATAGAGGAGGTTGATGAGATATTGCGTGCGTAACTCACATCACCATCAACATGTCAGTATTCCTGCACGAAGTTTGTGAAACGGAATCGCGGATATTTCGTCATCAAAAATTCATCAATGTTGTAATAGCAGTAGTATAGAACGAGATATGGAGGAGAAAAACGATTAGAACAAAATTTGAAAATAGCAATTATTATTTGCTTTTCGGTACAACAACAGCATGTGATCTATTCGAGTTAATTTTTTTCTCTGTTCCATGCGTATTTTCTTTATCTCGCGTAATTCACTCGTCAAATTTCGCCAAATGTGTTTCTGGAGGAATAATATATCGAGCATTGCGTAGGAATAACACGAATAATTTAATTTCGTACTTTTCCACGTAAACCCATATGTTATTTATAAATTTGAAACGCCATAAACCCTTAATTTTGAAGATTACTCGTCTGCTTTATTTTTAAACGGAATTTTACACATATTTTAAGCCAACTTTTTTTTCATTTCTTGGCGCGCCCGCTTTCACTCCGGTTTTCAAAGGACTCATCTCTCTTTAAAAAAATTTAAATATTTAAAATTTGATGTGAGGGGAGTAAATTTTTTAGAAATGCAATTCAATAATCTTTATAAATAGGTTGGAAGAATTGATCAAGGATATCCTATATTATAAAGAGCAGGGTTCTTTAAGGTGAAAAGTATATTCAAATATAGGTGGTATGCTGGTGAGATATTTGTTGTTCTTTTCCTTCAATTCAAAATCTACTTTTGAAGTCTGGGGAAAAATCAATTTTACCAGAGCCCCAAATAGGCTCTGGGTTCAAAAAGCATGATATACAGTAAGGTAGGGGGATGTAAAATCTTGTAGGATTTCGCTGAGTATATTCACTTCGTTTATAAATGATTACATTTTTGAAAAAACGAAAAAATTAGGATCTAAACTTCACGAGATCATTCGAGACGTACTCTGAAATCTTTTCCCAAAGTGTGCACATGATAAATTAGTTGGATTTTGAAAAACTTTTGCCAAAATTGTCAAGTGTCACGATTGTACATTTTCAACAATATGATGTCTTTTGACATTTAGTTCTTTGTTTGTGTTCAATATATTTATAAGACATTCAGACGTGGAAATACTCACGTGGACGTTGCCATTCCGAAATTTACCCGTTTACAAGTTGTCCAATTTGCATTTTCCCATTTCACATTTACCCAGGGAAAATTTTTCCATCGGACATTTTCGAGACGAAAATTTCCTCATTTTACATTTGGACAGCTAAAATTTGCCAAGTTAAAATTTTCTCTCCTGAAATTTGTATAGTTATATTTTCCAATCGAAAATTTGACCTTTTGAGTTTTGCCTAGTAAATGTTACAATGTCCAGTTCACAATTGTCCTGACAAAATTTTTCCAGTTAACATTTACACAGCTAAAATTTGCTCTGTGAACATTTGTCAGTTGAAATTTGTCCAATCAACATATGTCGTATAGAAATTTTTCCAGTTGACATTTGGCAAGAGAAAATTTGTCCATTTGACATTTACCAGAAGAGAACTTGTCCATTTAACAATTGCCAAATAGAAAATTGCCCATTTTATAAATTTCCAAGTGGAAAATTGTGCAGTTGACATTTTGCCAGCGAAAATTTGTCAAGTTGAAAATTTATCCCCCGAAATTTGTCCAGTTGAGATTTGCCCAGAGAAAATTTGGCCTTTTGAAATATGCTAAGCAGGAATTTGATTAGTTAACAATTATTTTTAGAAAATTGGTACAGTTAACATTTTTACAGCTAAAATTTATCCTGTCAACATATGTCATTTGAAATTTCTCTCAAATCACATTTACACCTATTAATCAACCAAAACCTGTCAATGAATGTCAAATTAACTTCAAAATAAATTCCCCCTGCATGAATTCTTATTTCAATAAACCAACTTTTGAAGTTTAAATTCACTCAAAATATTTCCCCTGTCAGTAAATTGGCTTTCACAAGTGACTTAACTGTAAAAAAAAATTTCAATATTCTAAAATAAACGTGTCCATATATAATAAATCGACCATGCTTAAGTTTATTCTGAAAATATTCTCTCAGTCTACATAAGGTCTGCTTAATCTTAATCTTATCAAAACGGGACAAAAATGGTATTGAAAAAAGTCAAGAACCAAAATTGTATTTCTTGCTCAAATAATAATTAATTAGAATATAAAAATACTTTAAAGGTAAAAAAAGATTAGTTTTTAGGCTAAAAAGAGAGATAAACTATCAATATTTGGCGCAAGATTTGTCTAAACACTTTTTTGTCATGTAAGATTCAGTGCAAAAAAAAGTGTAAAAAGGCTTGACAGACAAGAAGATACATAAGTGAACTTACTATAAATGATATCATGTTTCGCCATCTTTAAATTGTTCGCTTTGAAAGAAATTTCAAATATCTCTAGAGATTCTTTGAAATTAAATTTCTATAGCATGTGCTTTTGTATCGGATAAATATTTAAATTTTTCTAAATTATAAACTTCACCTTAATATCATTTTAAACGTTTAATCTTCTTGAGAATTTCGAAAACTCTCTGCAGGTCCGGTGCTAGAAATTACGGGATCCCATTAGATAACTAATTGCGCGGCTGTTATTCTTGAAGACTAAAAATTTTATAAAGAAGATAAAAGAAAAAAAAATACTAAAAAAAAAATTTTTTTATTTAAATAATATCAAGAATAAGAATTTCCCATTTTTTACGTACTGGTTCTCCTTTACGAAGGTGGCTTTATTTTAACAAATGGATCAAATAGACTTAAAAGCGTCTTATCACGCCTATAACTCCAAAGATATTTTCCCAAGTCTATGGACTAGGCCATCATATTCCGCAAACCCTCTTGATGCCAATACGAAGTATTCATTTCATTGGAGCTATGGAAAATTCGTCACTAAAGCATCATTAATATATCAATATATTCAGAGACCTAATAGCCTTGTGGCCGAATTTACCAAAAGTCGGATAAGTCGAACTTCGTTTTTTTATGGCTTTTTAGTTCATCGCATCAACTCTGAAATAATTCGTGAAAGTGTTTTTGAAACTTTTCAAATGTTGAATAAAGATTCCTTTTTGCTTCATCATTGAGTTCTCCGCCTGATTCTTCAAAGCATCATTCTAAAGCCCTAAACTTTATGGCTTATTTTGCACTAAGTGTCAAAGTGCTTTCATAGACAGCCCTTTGGAGACACTTTCTGCACCACAAGTCATATTCCGGTTTCATGCTTCCTATACTGATATTTAAACCAGTTTAAAGTTCGTTAAAATATCTGATATAAAATCAACATAGTTATCCACGTAAAAAAATTAAAAAATGAACTTCCAGGATACTTTAGATTCGAGAAAATTTTGTACTTCACTGCGCAACTGAATTTGAGAGACTGGGCTTTGATGAAACTAAACTACTTTGATCACCACACCTAATCTCTCCCTCATTTACCAGTCATATCGCAATGCTTCTTTGTGTAGTTTCAAAAATGGATTCTGAATATTTGTCATATTCCCTGCAAACATGTGCAGAGCATCATCACACTACCCTCTCCAAATATATTGACGACTTGATTTCAGTTGAAGATTGCATTTGATGCCAATATTTTGTCTTATTTTGAAGTATATGATCATCATTTTCAATTTTTACAGCCTTTATTATTTTCACGTAAATATTTAAATGCCTCACATTAAACATTGAATGTATAGGAATATTAGAATATTAGTATAAATGTAGATCGAATATTCTCACTTTGATTCTGAATTGCAGATGATACTGTTTACATCAGGATAATTTATATGGTTAGATTCATTTTAAACATTTTTGAATACATTTTTGAATACATTTTTGTCAAATTTAGCAAATCGACCTTTTTCAAAATGGATCTTTTTAGTATATTTTTTTACCAATCTATACAGAGTCAATGAACGCCGCATGTCTAAAGTGCTCAAAATGGTTAAATATGTAGTTGATTAGACATTATCCTCATCATCATCATCATCAAAGTGCCATGTCCATTGATGGCCTTTCCACTAGCCACAACCTGCGGACCTGCTCTCTAGCTGTTCCAGCTCAGCCAACAAACTTAAAAATATCTGATATAATTTCCAGAGATAACTCATTCAAATCTATTAGTTACCTTGGTATACTTTATACAGGTTGGGTAGAGGAGCTTCTTTAAAGAAAGTCTTCATTAACACATCAAAAAAAAACTAACCGAGATGATCATTCATTATGTAACATAAAACTTAAAACACCTTTTCTTCCTTTTGTGAGTCACTCATTTTGAAAATATCCTCAATAAAATATCTATTGATCAAGATTTCTACAAGAAGAAAAATGATAGAAGACAATAAAATTTTCTAGAATTACTGGTGAATAGTTTAGAGTTTCTAAAATTTTATAAACCTGCCTCATTACAAAAAGTAATTTTGATTTCATAAATGTTTAAAAGAAAACCAAGGGCTTCTATATTTACATTGTTATCACTTAAATCCTCCTCACAAAGTTGCAGCAATTCAATCAAATGATCTTACAGTTTTTAAGACATTACTTAAAAGAAATTACTTGGACATTACATCTTTTCACGAAATAGTATAATTTATTGCACATATAGAAAACATTTTTGAGACTTCTTTATTGATTGACATCGAATTCACTAAAACGAGATGGATTTGATGGCCCAAACAATGTATACTATATAAGGAATATGACTTTTCAAATTCTCGGACACCAAAGTTTGAACGCCATCTTTTTACCCAGAAAAATTATAGTGTCTTGAGTTAAGATTTATTTTTGATATAGTGCATTTACTTGACATGATGTTTGCTCCATCATAACATTGCGCAATTATCTTATTCATATCGATCCTCAAAAATTTTAGGGTCATTATTATAACACTTGCAAGATCTATAGATTTTAAATTTGAAGTTTCTTCAATGTAGTTATAAGATTTTCTTTAATTTCACAATTTTTCAAATATGCCAAAACCTTGAACATTTGAAAGACACAAATAATAAAACTATAAAAAAATTTTATAGTTAATTTAACAAAATCAGACATTATTCGAGAAATTAATTGAAAAATTACTATAGAAATGTTCTCAATCTTTCTGATATCTCTTGTATCATTTGCCATAAGGCAATAATAACATGATTAGAGTTCACTTCTTGCACTATTCCATAGATAACTGAAACAGCCAAAACATTCAAAATTTCACTTTGAATTTGAGGAGATGTATATTTCGCATTTTTCGGCACACTTTCATAAATGTATTGATAAAAATGCTAATTTTGTATAAAATAATAACATCTATTTAAAAAACGTCACAAAGCTTCACATCGTTTTTCATTGTATATATTTAAACAAATTCAAAAATAGGGCATTTTATTCGCTATTCCTATTAGTATCTAAGTTCTGCGCCATTTCAACATTAACACTAACAGGAAGTTCTTTTGAAGCAAGAAAAATCATCCTTAAATCAGAAAGAAAATCTCTATAGTTCCGTCACTATACTCTTTTAAAATCGGTTGAAACTGTTGAAATTTTATAATCATATATATTTTGGATACCAATTTTTCCAATATAAACATAGCAAATTTGTATCAAATGTCAATCAAAAATTTGTATTGATGATAAAATTGCTTACGAAAATGTTAATTAAAATTTTAAATATAAGATTAATTTTTTTATACCAAATCAATCCAAATTTTCGGTTTAACCCTGAAAATTGTATCTAAGAATATATTGAAATTTTAAATAAAATATACATTTTTATACTAAATCAATGACATGCCAATTTAAATTGGAGAGTCCTTTTGCGCAATTAGGTTGTCAAAATGTCTGAAACTCTCAATCATTTGTGTGAAAATATCAAGCATGATTGTGGTTCAGGACTAAATATTATTCCCTAGAATATTTTTATATTCTCAATATAAGTTCTATATATTTTATACTAGATCAGCATGCTGATTTTATTTCTGAACTCGGTTTTCGTAATCAGGATGCCAAAATGTCAATCAAATGTACTAGTTACACGTGAAAATTTGGTTCAAAAATGTTTATTCACATTCTAAGTAAAATATTTTTTTTAAAAATATTATTTATTTTATATCGATTGTGTTTGAAGTAATAAAATCAATATATAGAGTATTGAACTAAGTAAATATATAACCATTTTAACCACATTGAAATGTAGTATTCATTACATGTGTATATATTGACAAAAATAATGTCATGATGAAATAGAGAAAGATCGATTTGCGAAAATGGGACGAAAATTATTCAATAATTATGTAAAAATATCTAACCATAAATTGACCAAAGATAAACAGTCCCCGCAATTTAAATATTGAGTGATCAAAGTATTTTCTGAATCAAATTGAGCATGTTAGATTTTTCAAAATTGTTTCTTGGAAAAAGGGCGTGGTAAAGAGGTGGGCATAGTAAATCAAAGGAAGTGGGCAAAATGTGAGTCTACGGATGGCGTTGCCATCTCATGGAACTAAGCGATCTTGCCTTGCATAGCTTTTCGAAGTGTCAGCGAATAAAATCCCAGCCTCACTAAGTCTAACTTGATGAGAGGGTGATTGGACGCACACCAAGCAGGAGGAAAAACAAGACCTATCAAAGGACGATTAAGTTCATTGAGAGCTTAACGCCCTTCCACATCTGGAGAGAAGATGGAAGCTCAGAGTAATCCTAGTCAATCGACAGACATATATAATTATACCATCAACAAGCGCTTTGATGGATCAACAAGTGGAACCACTCTTGCTCTTCCAATCGAAAGACTTTTCAGGATTAAGCTAGCAACAAGATCTTTGATGGATCAGCCAGTGGAGATCTTCTTCAAAGATCGAACAGTGGAGGTTTTCTTCAAAGCACGTCCAAAGCTTGAGAGATGCGTCTTTTTCTCTCTTACTGTTCCAGCTCAGCCGATATTTAGACATTATAAAATCGATTAAATCATTTTCTCTCTTCTGGATATAATTAATTAATTATTAATTATAATAAGGAAGATGGAATCTATTGTCATCATCAAATCTCATCTCATGATTTTCTCGGATCAAGTTATAATTAATATACTAAATGACAAATATTTGATTTTCTAGCTTAAAGTTTTTATTATAAAAACTATTTTTTTCAAACTAACTCTAACAAACCCGAACTTCTTGTCGCCTCTCTTCGTACTAACTAAATAAAAAACTATCATATATAAAGGTATCTGAATAGGATCTAAATTGTTTTGCAGCTAAAAATTCTTTAACAAAAGCGTGAGTATGGTTGGTTAGATGCTGGATTCGATAACTCAAGGTCTTGGGTTCGATCCTAGATCAAGCTTGCTTTTCTCATAGTTCGATACAAGCGGCGCAATTGTGCCTTTTCGATGAAAACATCCTACAGTACCATTACCATATGGAATTTCAAAGGATTCGTAGGCTGAAAAAGTGCTTACTTTTGTTCTTGAATCTATGCGTTGATAATTCTTTTGTAACTCAACTTTTCTATCTACCGTTTACCTGCTCAAACGTATTCTTCGTTTATCCGACACTCGATTATCCGACGAACCCGCTAACCGACACACCACTGACGGTAACCGTCTTTTTCAACGTTTTTATCCCGCATTATTCCGACATTCACATTGCGGAAAGTCCTAGCAACATTCACATTGCAACACCGAAAGTCCTTTAAAGCAAACTAATTTCTTTTAAGCATGCTTGTAGAGTTGTTAATGAGAGAGAGACACCATATTTTTAATTTATTTCTCTGAGAATTGAGATAGTATCTTGCTCACAAAGTTAGTGCAAAAAAAGTTAAAGTTGTAAAGGTATAGAAATATTTTGCATATGTTTGTCTTTTTCCCATCTCGACAAGTGCTCAACCAATATATAAATTTGTCGTCTAAAATTTTGAAACTCAATTTAACCCTATTAGTGCTGGGCTAAATTTGTACGCTCAAGTGCTGGGGGGGGGGGGGAATAAAGTGCCCCCCCCCATTTTCTCGTTTATTAATAAATTTTTATAAATCTTATTTATGTTTTCAACTATACTGAATTCAGTGATCATGTCCATTTTTTTTATCAAAATCAATCAAACCTGTCAAAAAATTGATTTGTATTTCACAGCTCATCTCAAAAAGGAACTTTTTATCTAAATAATTATATAATGTTTTTTACACATATATACATATTTTCAAGTATGCTGAATTCAGTGGGATATTCATTTTTTATGAAAATCAATCAAACCTGTCAAAAAATTGATTTATCTCAAAAAGAAACATTTTATCCGAATAATTATATAAAGTTGTTTACACACATATACTCATTTTCAAGTACGCTGTGTTTTTTGGTGATATTCCTTTTTTATGAAAATCAGTTAAACGTGACAAAAAATAATTTAAATATGACAGCCCATGTCAACATTAAAATTTTTATTCTTATAAAAAGTTTTTTACACATATATATCCATTTTCAAATATGCTTAATTTAGTGGTAACGTTCATTTCTTATAAAAATCAATCAAAAGTGTCAAAAAATTGATTAAATCTATCAATTAATGTCAAATATATAAACTTCAAAATAAATTCTACGTGCAGTATTTCTCTGGTATTTATTTTCTTAATTTTTTAATAAATCAACTTCAGGTGTTTAATTCACTCAAAATATTTCATTTGTCAGCAACTTATGTATCTCGATAAGACCTATATCTTTTTTGCTACAAATTCGTTATCGGCTCGTAGTCTCTACGTCATTTATTCAATACTTTACAGTAGGTAATTTTGCTATACATTTTATGATGATCCTTTCTTGTTTGCTCTTTTTCTTTAGAAATTAATTTTTTTCAATGTGTGTTTGAAAAATTTTTTAACACGCGTGAGTAGGGTTGGTTGGATGCTGGATTCGATAACTCAAGGTCTTGGGTTCGATTCCGCATCAAGCCTGTTTTCCTCATAGTTCGATACAAGCGGCGCAATTGTGCCTTCTCGATGAAAACACCCCGGGGTACCTTTACCTTTATAGGATAAAAGTACTTTTTTCTTCTCACAAAACATTCTGATTAAAGAATCTTCTTCATGATCTTAGGCTTTTTTTATCAGTATCGTGTATATTATTATTAGGCCTGAATATTTGTTAACCAATCTCAGTTCAAAGGTTTTTTTCTAATGAATCATTCGTGATCTTCATTTTTCAATAACAAAAAGTTGTCAAGGTTATTCATCTAAAAGATTCTCTCTTTGACGCAGGAGGAAAAAAATTCTAAATTTTCAGACTTCCTACCCATCTTAGTTAAATGATAATTGTAATCCTAGATGATAAGCTATAGATTTAAATATTTTTCATTTGTAAAAGAGGATCTTCTTTTCACGGTAAAAATCTTTTTTGAAACACTTAATATTTGATCATTACAACACTTCCTAGTTCATTAGAACATTTATAGATCTTCCATTTAACCAAGATACATATATTTTTTTTAATTATTTCTTTTGATCACACGTTCCCTTTTCAATTAGTTTTCAAGTTCCTTCCCACATCAATTAGTTTTTATAGATAATTAGACCCAATTAGTTTTTGCCACATCGAGATATTTTTTAATCGTATTAGCCAAAATGGTGTACAGAAATAAAATAAGCATAGTCGATTTGGTATAAAAACAGATATTTTATTTGAAAGAAATATAATATTTTTTTTGAAAATATTTTTGGATATAGTTTACAGACATAAACCGCAAATTTCATTGACACTACTCTAAATGCGAAAACTGCGTCCAGAAATGAAATCACCATGATCTATTTGCTATAAAAACATATATTTCATGTAAAATTTAAATAAATATTTTTGGAAACAAATTTTAGAACTAAAGGCAAATTTGATTGTAACTTATAGGTATTTTCAAATCCTAACTGCAAAAATTGAGTCCATAAATGAAACTAGCATGGTTGATTTGGTATAAAAATATATATTTCATATAAAATTAGAATGGATGTTTTTTTAGACAATTTTTACAAGTAAACCGCAAATTTGATCAACACTTATAGGTATTTTCAAATCCCAAATGTTTAAAAAAATAAGTGCAGAAATGAAACCAGCATGGCGGATTTAGTATAAAACATATATTTTATGTAAAATTTGAAGGAATATTAGATATATTTCTGATTAATCAAAATTTTGAATTAAAATTTTCTAAAAAGTAGCCATGATTATTGAAAATGCGTTCAAAACTGTATATAATTTGGTTGGTTGGAGATATCAAAGCACTTTCAGCGGTAAGGCTATATGCTCGCATTATGCTTAAGATGGTTAATCACAGTTTTTGTGAATTTGTTTTTAGATTTGGGAGCCTTGGGGATCAAACCCCTGACCTTCAACTGTTAAGCTGAGAGGTACACCCTAACAAACACTGAGGCTCATGAACTGTATATAATTATAAATTTTCACGGTAGTATATAATATAGATCCTAATTTATAAGATTAATTAGAGATAATATCAAAATTTTGCTGAAAAATGTTAATTTTTGATTTTGATCGACAGTTTTGGAAATGAATGGGTCATTCAACTACCATTTAAATGGTACTAAAAGATGCAGCTTGCGATTTCAGGAAAAGTCACGTAATATGAAAGGATATAATTCAGCCAATTTTGTATAATTAATTTTTTAGTGAAGGGAGGGGTTAGGGTTAGTGTAGAATTAGTATTAGATTTAGTATTAGAGTTAATGTTAGGGTAGAGGTTAGGTTTAGTATTAGGGAAAGAGTACATACATACATAGGAATACATACATTACATCATATTGATATTAGACACACATACACTGAAAAACATAAATTTCAAAATCTGTGGCATAGTATAAAACTTTTATACATGAAAAATTATAAATGATATAATAAATTTTCGACCATGTGGTCATTTTTATATTATAACACCATTCTTGAGAAATTAAGTTGTGGGAAAGAAAGTTCATCAAAAAATAAGAAAATACTTTTCCGTTGAGCTTCCTTCCCCAAACTTAATTTTTCAAGAACACTGTTGAAATCTGAGGATAAATCTACTGGTAGAAAATTTATTATAAAATTTCTAGGTTTTTCATACTGTTTTAATTTTTTTTATTAAAAATTTCTAGCCGTTTTTAGTAAACTGTAAAAATGTCCATGTTTTTTTTTAAATTTTGCCGGTCTTTTATGTCTAATTGTATTTAATAAAACAACCATAAAATAAATATGCTTTAATAAATTATCAATCATTTAATTCAGTCAAGTAATTAGGAATTAGAGCCAGTTTTCAAAAAAAATTTAAGGGCTAAGGAGTGAGGTGGAAAAATACAAATATTTTGTGGTCCTTCCTCTCGGAACTCCATTGAGATTTTTAAATTTTTACGCCTTCTATTATTCTAACCTACTTATCCTTATAAAAGTAATTAGTAATTAAAATTATGTATTTGAAAAGTAACTAATCAAGTAATTAGGAATTAGAGCCATGTTTTCAAGTAATTAGGAATTAGAGCCATGTTTTCAAAAAAAATTTAAGGGCTAAGGAGTGAGGTGGAAAAATACAAATATTTTGTGGTCTTTCCTCTCGGAACTCCATTGAGATTTTTAAATTTTTACGCCTTCTATTATTCTAACCTACTTGTCCTTATGAAGTTAAAGTTGTTCATGATATTAAGAGTTTTTAAACAGCTTTGGATTTGTTTTCTGATTATCTATGTATCATAATTTTTGATTGTTGAAAAAAATATATATAAAAAAAACAAATGATATTAGAGATACTGTAGTTCCATGCAATTAAAACTGGGATCAAGTGTAGAATCTGACTCCAGAAAGTTTTGACAGTCAGATTCTACACTTGATCGTGATTTCCGAAATTTCGCTGGAAAACTTTATTTTTTTTCAAAGAAATTTTATTTCAAAATTCGAGTTTTTTTTAATTTCTTTTTGAACATGGATTTTTCCGAACTTATCTAATGAAAATTAAGCAGATGATAAGGCATTTTTTTGATCCTGATAAATTTTGATTTTAAAATTCAAACAAAGTTTTTCTTCTGCTCTTTTCATATACACAAGTACTTTAAAATGAAACATCAAATTGATATGAATAATCATTTTTACATTAACTTTCTGTTGAAAATAATTAATGAAAGTGACAATATACAAATTATAAACTTTTTGAAGCAAAAAATATTTTGTTCAACCAAATTAATTGTGATTATTGTACTTTACCAATGAATTGGAATAAAAGAACTTCAACAAAAGATGGATATCAATGGAAATGTAATAATAAAAAATTGTGAAAAATATAAAACATCAAAGTCTATTAGGCAAAATTCTTTTTTTGCCAAATCAAATTTAAAATTAAGTCAGTGTCTACATGTCATGTATTTATGGAGCTTGGAAATTATAATCATTTACACGTAATGTATATAATAGTAACTAAATCAGGTTTTGTTAAAATTAAAATAAAATTTTGTTAATACTAACTCTAAAATTAAATCACACTACCTGTTTTACTAACACTAACTCTAAAATCTAATTTATAATGGGTTTAAAATTAGATAAAAAACACTACCTCAAGATAATCTTCTGGAGTCAGATTCTTTACTTGTTTTTTTGTAGTCATATTCTACACTTGATCCTGAAATTGTAGCATATTTCACATATGGTAAGAATAATAATTTAATTTCAAAGCGGACCTACAAAATTTGCAAGAGTTGGAGACGGTGTTTTTGGTTGCCACTTTGTGAACTCGTTACCCATATCAGAAGCCTTTGTCTGCCATGAAATTGTCTATTACTTTGTTAAAATTAAAATTAGTTTTTTTCTAGCTTCAATCGATATGTATCAAACTTAAACGTATATTAATGTCCCATAAAATAAAAATTAAAGAATTTATTCAAAGAATTGCAGAACATTAATTTTAGAGAACAGGCTTAAAGAAGAATAGATCAAATAACCATTCCTGCAGCAGTGACTGCCTGACTCCTGGCTTTCCAAAGATAAGGGATTTAAAATATTCCGACCTGTCGTTGGACTCTCTACACAAGACTGCAAAGTTGATTTCATGATGGAAAGACTAAAGAGGATTGGTTCGGGTAGGCCAATAGCAAGCGTGAAAATTTATATATCTCAATGATGTCCCAGGGGAAGTAAAGAAATTTTTTGTTTTAGTTTTTGCACTTGTAAATCGACCTGTTCATGGTTAAATTAAAATCGGCTCTATTGGTCCAGTTCGGCCTTTTACTTAGTTTCTGTTTCGTAGATATAGTCCGGTTCAAACTATAGACGGTCTAATCCAGTCCTGATCTGGAGATTATGAGAACCAGATTTTAAACATGTCTACTTGCGATCTATCTCTTGCTTCTTTGCTTTTTTGTATTCATAAGCCTGGAAAAACATCCTATTTCGCAAGATAAGATGTTCCAAAAGGTAGCAGTAGTTTGCCAGCTTCAAAACTTGAACTATTCTGAATGCGTTTTTTTACATAACTCTAGCCATTTCCAGTGCCACATTAATCTTGTAGCATCTGTGTAGATAACAGTATTTTTTAGTTTATGCTCAAATTGGCGAAAACTTTCTGCAAGTTATTACTTCCACGACCAAGAGAAGTTCTTTTCCTGTTTACCGGATTGACATGTGGATCCGTGATTTGTTGTGCTTTCCTGCAATGTAGGGACTTGCAATCCTCCCAAGAATCTGCTCTTTCTTTCAGTAAAAAGCCTTTTTTTTCTTTTATTTTGAAATTATACTAAAATTCATTTCAGGAAGTTCATAATTTTTGACATCTGTTAATATTAGGATTAAGATCATCTAATTAGATAGTTGTGCATTGATATACAACTGAATATGTTGTCTATAATGTCTATACTGAATATGTCACTTTTTTTATCATTAACTTTTTATTCTTAAAAATTGAACACGAATTTTTTATTTAAAAAAATAAAAAAATTTTTTGTACGTTTGGTGATAAATTTATTTTGTCAAAAATTATCATATTTTTCGGCCTATAATAAATCCATATAGAGTATAAGTCAAACTCAGACTTACATCCAGAAACTCATCATACAACAAAGTTGTATCATTTGTGGAATTATAGAACTATACTTTTTCAAGTTTAAATTGGCACTAATCAAATTCAAATTGGCACTAAGAATATTCAAAGATTTTGTTTATTTTTTTTATTTTTTTTATTTTTTTTTTTTTAAAAAAATAAAAAAAAAAAAAAAAACTATACTTGTAAATAAAAAATATTTTAATTTTTTTTATTTTTTTTTTTTTTAATTTATAAAAAAAATAATTTTTTTATTTTTTATATCCACTAATTTTATTTTTAATTCAAAAAAAATATGTTTGGTATAAAAAAAAATAGAGAGGAAAGAAAAGAGAGTTGTTTTTTAAAAAAAAAAAAATTTTTCTTTTTTTTTATTTTTTAAAGAATAAAAAAAAACCGGAGCTATTGGAAGTTTAAACTCTAATAACTTAAATAAATTTGGTAGCCAACATTTAAGGATTTTCCCCAAAAATGTCAAATATGGAAGATGAATTTCGGGAAATATTTATAATAATATAAACTTTTTATTTTTTTGTGAAAAAAAAGTTTTTGCAATTTATATCGCGATTACAATAAAGGTAGAAAAAATTTTAGATACTGACAAAAACTTTGAATTTTCTTAGTGCCAATTTTTGCTAAGTGCCAATTTGAAGTGGGAAAGGTATAGCTTGAGACTTTTGTGCTTTGAAGAGGAATTTTAGTTTTTTTTCATAATTAAAAATGTCAGAAAGAAGGAAAGAATTTATTGAAATACTAAACAGCCAAAGTATACGGTATGAGAAACAAAGTAATATAAAATGCAAGAGTACAACTCAAGACTAATAAAAGCTTCTATTAGTGACATTACATTTTATTTCAAGCACACAATAAACACATATAACAAATGGTATTACAATTCAAAAATATAAATAATCTTCCCTCCAATAAACACGGTCAGACTAAACATTCCAAAACACGGCAAATAATTTTAAAGCATTATATAAAAAGATGGTTAGACTAAAACCCCCAAAAAAATTCGAAAGTTTTAAGGATCTTTTTTGTAGTGCTTTAGAACTATTTGGCGTGTTTTGCGATGTTTTGAGGTGTTTTGCGATGTTTTGGCTTATTTTGAAGTGTTTTGGGGTGCTTCCTGTTATTTTTGGGTGTTTTGGGTTTTTTTTTATCTAACCCTCTTTTTTGTAGTGCTTTAGAATTATTTGGGGTGTTTAGTCTGACCCCAATAAACATACAAAATATTTATTTACACGTAAGTATTAATTTTTTCAAAAATGTTCTTCATTCATTGCGAGTAGTAGATTGATTGTGTTGCAAACGTAGCAATTTCCAGCAGTACAAGAGCAGTATTAATATTCTTCAAAATATTTGTTTCAATCTTTGATATCCCACATTGAGATCGCGAATTCAATATCGTCCTCACTTGAAATATCAATATACATAGCATACTAATTTGTGACGAATGCATTTCGGATCCTGAGAGAGAAACTTTTAATTCTAAAGTTAGTCGCAGTGGCGAAAATACTGATTCGAATGCGAACCTCTTTGTAGCCTTTCGGAATCTTAAAAAGCATGTTTTGGATCATCTATTAGGCCCTAAACACATAGAAGCATCCTAACAGAATCAAGAAAATTATCAAGCAGAAAAATCCACCAACACTGAAATTGATATCGGAATGAGAATCGCAAGAACTTGCTACTATCTGTATCAAAAAGCTGGACCATTTAGTGACTTTGCATCTCTTTTACTCATACAACATTTGAACAACATTCAAATAGGAAATATAAACCTTTCAAACAACTTTGTTAGAAAGTTTCTCACTTTTGTTGCGGAAATTGTCAGAAAACTCAAGATAGAATTTTTAACTGGGGCTTGTGATGTTTACGTAGTGTATGGAACCATTGCGAATGTTGTTCAAACTGTAGACATGCTTCCATGGAAAAAATGTGATGTTTTCATGAAACTTATAAACATTCTTCAACAAATGGCTCGCACTATAAAGCAGTCTAACTGCCCTGGCTGCCGAGTGCAGGGTCAGTCTCCTCTGAAAGGTTCCATAGATGAGGATGAAGTTATGGAGTCTTTGAGTGAGACAGATCAAAATGCAATTCAATGTCCGAGAACTGACGGGAATTCCACTTATGATGAAAACGACTAAGATGACGTAAATGATGATGAAAGAAATAACAATTCAGATCAACAAAGTCATGATGGGAGACGATCTGAACAGTAGAAGAAGAAACTAGGGATGAAGAAACCTCTCTAGATGAGTTGCTTGTGGATCAATTTTTTGAAAGAATTTGTAATCTTGGTCGAAAAAGTAAGAAAGAAGAAAGGAAAACGCAAACTAAGGGAAACACAGATCCTAGAACGGAATGCCTCTAGAAGCATTATCATCCTTGTCTTGATGAGTTAAAAAATGACAAATATCATGGTTTGTCTTTCCATGATGATCAGGAAGATCTGGAGGATACAATTTTGGACAGAACTAGAGATCAACAAGCATCGAATAAAAGGAGGAGAGAAGTTGATATTTTTGAAAATACAGAAGATCTCTTGAAACGATTTGCAAAGAAGCTGCTTGAAAATCTCGAAAATAACAGATTCTCTGGAAAGGATAAAGTAGCTGCTGGAACTGCTTCGAAATACATTTCTGCAGTTCGAGCACTACCAGTGAAAAATGATAAATCCATTTCAGATGAAGAACTTCGTTATCGGTACAAGGATTTTGTAAGTCGGCTAGATAAGGTCGAAGCTGAGAATGATGATGATAGCAAGGAATTGATCAAAGCTTTTCTGTCAACAAAAAAGAAACTTTATGAAGGTATTGAAATGATTATGCACATCTCAACTGACGCAGCAGTCAAAATATCTACAGAGTCAGTACTTGAAACCAATGTCCGTATTTTTGAGCGACATTTCCACAAAGGAAGACCAGTGAAAGAAGAAACGATGAAGAAGGTAATGGAAGTCGCAATGAATGGTCCGGTTCTTGTTGACGCTGACAAGCTGCTTAAGAAAGCCATGAACAGGTACTGGAAAGGAAAACGCTGGCATTTTGTCAAGAAATCTGATGTTCGAGAAAGATAAGAAAGATCGCTCAAAGTTGCCCTTCATGAATCTTTTGAATAAGTGATGTAGAGAAATCTTTCAAACCCAGATATATGTGTTGAAATAAAGATTTAAAAGTACATATTTAGTATTCACATATTTTATATAGCTCATGCCGTGATATTTTTGACTTGTGATTGTAATATTTTTATATAAAATGAAGGTAGTTATTTACAAGTGGTCGTTTTCCAGTGAAAACTCCTTTTTTTGTGGAGGTGTTGATTGTTTTGAAAGCTTCTATATTTTTGCGGAAAGGTCTTCCTTCGAAAAGCATATGAGGGCACTTGCAAATTGTCCATAAATTTCTCTACCTCTGCAATTGGTACCCGAACATTTGGCAGAATGGACATTTAGACGGAGGAAATCTTGCCAAACAAAACTTTTACCAAACGGACATTTGGCCCAATGAACATTTGAAGGACAGGTATTTTACCGAAAATATGAATACAATTTCGCATTTTTCCAAAACTTATGCAACCAATAAAATAACATTGTTGTAATGTTAACACACTAAAACTCAATAATCATCGTCATATCATAACTATAAATATATAGTATCATATCATAGCACATATGTCATGTTATTTGAAGTAGATAAAATTATTCATCTTTTGATTTGTGTATACATACATACAAGTTAAGGATAGAAAAAGAAAAAAATTACGCTACACATTTGTATAGAGCACGAGCTTGCAAACTTACTTACTGGAATTAAAGCAACGTCTACAATAAATTATCAAATTTTCGAAAATATCCATTCGCCCAAATATTCTGTGGCGATGTAATTCCAGATACAGTAACCGATTTTCAAAATGTCTACTTTTTATTTAAAGTATGCAAAATATTTCACAATTCTGTCCATTTTGATTAGATGTCTTCTTTTTTTATTATTTAATCTTGTGTTCCTAGAGAAATGGTGGCATGATAGAAAGTTGATTGACAAATTGTTCAAGTACGGTCGCCCAAATGTTCCTAATCCATTGCTCTTGTATGAAGATCACGCAGTTGTTTACGATTTCACTCGTAAAATTCCGTATTTTGTCGTTGAATCTTTGAACAAAGATAGCTTTACAGGTAATACACCAATTGCTTTTTATATCCTATTTTTGCTAGTCTTAACCGCTCTACTACTCTAAGTGGCCTTAATTTGGGCCAATTTTGACTAAGATGAGACCATTAGTTAAAGTAAAATCCCTAAAATATAAAAAAAACTCAATTACCGTATATACTATATACTCATGTAAAAGTCGAGTCGATGTATTCAAGAAAATGTTCATTTTTATTATATAAAATTTTGAAATAACTTTAAAAAAAGTTGAATAAAAAAATTTTTACTAAATTATATATTATGCTGGAAATTTTGAAAAAAATAATCTAACCCTAGAACGACTGAAAAAAAATTATACCTAGAAAGGCTACACTGGTCAATTGACCTAAACTCATTTTTGGCTTTTAAATTTAAAAACTGCTTCCATAAAAATTTTATTTATAATTATTTAATATATTAAAATATTTTAAATAATTTTTTTGATAAAACCTTTATATAATTTTGTATAGTTTTTAAGAAATATATTCAATGCAAATACTCAAAATGTAAATATGGAATGTTTTAATTATAAATCATCTGATGAAAGTGAAATCGAAAGTGAAATTGATGAAGAAATTGTAGATAATGAACTTGAAAGTAAAAACGGAGTACTTTGGACTTTATCTTTTCCTAAAGTTGTAGGAAAAACAAGTTGTAAAAACATTATACGTAATGGAGGTGGTGTGACTAATTTTTTTCGAAATAGGTTTAGTGACTCAATTGACATTTTTCTAGAGTTAATAATATCTAAAACATTACAATTTATTGTAGATATGACAAACAAAAAAGCCAATAAAGAAAAATCTGATTTTAGAATAAGTGTTGAAGACTTGCAAGCTTTTTTAGGTTTGTGTATCATACGTGGAGTTGTGAAAGGCAAATCTGAGCCTTTGGACTATTTTTGGGAAAATAATTATGGAAGAAAAATCTTCAATAATACAATGGCACGAGATAAATTTAAAAAGATCTTGAGATATATCAGATTTGATGAAGAAGAGTCTAGGAAAAGAAGAAAAGATATGGATAAATTTGCTCCAATTCGCGAGGTATGGGATGTTGTAATTTCAAATTGCAAAAAGTGTTTTCTACCAAATGCAACTGTTACAATCGATGAGCAACTTTTTGCTTGTAGAAGTCGATGTAGTTTTACACAATATATGCCAAACAAGCCTGGTAAGTTTGGCATAAAATTTTGGATGCTTTGCGATAGTAAAACTTCATATGTTTTGAATTCTTATCCTTATATTGGAAAAGAAGAGCGTCAAACTTCACTTGGGCAAAGTGTTGTAATGAAATTGATGAAAGATTTTATTGGAATGGGTTTAAATGTGACAACCGATAACTTCTTTACGAGCTTAGACTTAGCTAGAGAACTTTTGAAAGAAAAAACAACACTTGTTGGAACGGTGCGTGCCAATCGTAAAGAAATTCCAAAATATTTAAAATTTGAAAAAAAGGCAGCACTTTTTAGCTCAAAATATGCTTTCACAAAAGACGATGGAGTTTTATTATTGAATTATAAAGCCAAAAAAAATAAAATCGTTTACTTGCTTTCTTCTATGCACGATAATTTTAAGATTTCTACAAAAGAAAAGAAAAAACCAGAAGTAATAGAGTTTTATAACTCTACAAAAGGTGGTGTAGATACCTGTGATGAAATGTTGAAAGAATATTCAACAAAGCCAGGAACAAGACGATGGCCGTTAGCCGTTTTTTTCAACTTGCTTGATATAGTCTGCCTCAACTCCTATATTATATATAACAATACAGTTTCCATCACTACTAGCAGAAGAAAGTTTTTGTTATCTTTGGGTGAAGAGCTTTGCTCAAAATTTAAAATATTGAAGAGTAAAGAGTCTATCTCAATAAATTCTGAAAAAAGGAAAGTGTCATCAGATATCAACAACAAACGGCTTCTATGTAAAAAATGTCGTAAAAATAAAACACGCTCAAAATGTCATGGTTATAATATCGAAGTGTGTGGTTCTTGCTCAAATCAAGTTTGTTTTGAATGTTTCAAAGAATAAAATTTTTAAAATTTTGAAATAAATATTTTTATTTTGAAGATTTTTAGTTATAATGGATTATGGGTCATTTGACCTATTCAGCCGTTCTTAGTATATTCATTAATTATTTGACAATAATATTTTTTTTTTGATTTAAATGTAATGGAAACTTTATTTAGTACGAAAAACTTAAACTTAATAAAAATTAGCGAATTTCAAAAAAGTATTATTTGAGTGTTTTATATTTAATTTTATAAAATGGTCAATTGACCCATTTAGTCGTTCTAGGGATTAAAATAAATGAATCTTCGCATATCTGATTTATTCAAGACATACAAAAAAATTAATTGATTTACAAAAAAAAGAGAAAAAAAATAGAGTGTTCAAAATTTTGAGTGCAAAAATTGGATTTTTTTCTTCCAAAAAACAGATACTGCGGAGTCGGTATCGAGAGTCTGATAAAATTCAGACTCAAAATTATAAGTAAAGAAAAAAAGAGTTTAATTTTTGTAAGGATATAATAAAGTTACTCTTCTTTAGTCGAAAAGTTTTTAAATATTTGGAGTCGAAGTCGGCATAGAATCTTTGTAAGTTATTATTTTTCCTCCGACTCCTCAGCCCGTGTATAAGTCAAGCGTTTGTTTTAAAAGACAAAGTCAATTTGTCCAGAGGTTGCCTTATACTATACCACAGCATGTATGTAGTATTTCATAGGAAGAGAAAACTTTTATTACAACAAAGAAGCGGACCAAGATAACGACTAAATGTCTCGTAGGATTAGTTACCATATGTGAGATAGAGAGAGGATAGACAGTATAGGCGACAATTAAGACATAAGGTGTGAGGATATAGGCGGCACAGCGCAATTTAAGAATTTGGCAGAAGCATTACGGTTCATTATCATGTGCTAGAACAATGAACACTTTATACACATATTACATCAACATTAAGGTGCATCTTCTGGTAAATAATTTTAGAATATTAGCCAACTTTTTTTTATTTATTTTTTTAATCTTTTTTTTGTGTACAATACTCAAAAGTGTAGTAGTTTACAACAGTGTTGTGCAATCGGTGGAGTCTCACCTTTTGAGAAGGAGTCGTAATAATTATTGCGACCCTCACTCCGATTTCATAAATTGTTATATTCACATATGTTAGATTAAAAAATAAATTCATAGACACTCTCCTTAGTGTGCCTAATTTAGTCCAAGCCTTATATTTTTGCAGGTCATAGAAAAGGGCAGAAAAATTCGATAAAATTAAAGAATGAACCTTTTTATTTTACGTTAAAATTAGTTTGTAAAGAAACAAAGCTCAGTTTATGAGTAGAAATTTTTAGGAAAATAATTTTGAACCAAATATCTCTTGAAAAAAATAGGATAAATTTAGTTTATGAATCGTATTGTTTTGTTAGATAAAAAGGTTTAACACAATAAATTGAAAATCTATTTGAAGACAACACAAGAAATACACTAAACTATAAATACAAGCCAATAGAACATTTAATAAAGTATGCTGAAGAAAATAGATCAAAGGCTTTGCTTGCAACACAAAGCAGAAATGTCCAAAATTCAGGAAATCTTTCAATGCCTATCTAAAATTGACATTCACGAACGACCTTGAAATATATATATGGTACATGTCACTCACACTTTTTGGAGATTTATAATATTTGAAACAGAATGCTTGATGCTGCATAAACTTAAAAATTCTTAAAGTCAAAGACGTAAAAATGATACATATGTGGAGTGATTAATGTCAAAAAATTTTTTTACATAAATGAAGTTGCAGTCTCAAAGATTACAAATAGGTAACGTCGGAGAGAAATTCAGAAGAAGTTTTTTTTGCTGAAGAATTCAAGGAGTTTAGAGCTTTCATTCCACTGCATATTAGATCTTGTATTTTAACTGTCTTCGTAGATCTGATGCTTCATCAGTTTTTGAGGAGAATTTTAAAGTTGTTTATTTTGTCACCTTCGAGACAGTGCAATTCTTTCATATGATGAGATGGTTGAACTTTCACACATTTTCTTTCGAGTTGCACAACCCTAATACAATTAATTTTCACGAACTTGTAATTTCCTCTTCGAAGATTGACTGGCTGAAGACAAAATAGTGTTACAATGTGCTTTTTGTGTTGTTTAAATTTTCTTAGTTTTATAAATTGAATTTGTAAATTCTTCTTCCCATTTTAAGTGTTCATCCAACTTTACTCGCAAGTTATCGGCTTTTAGAAAAAGATCTATGAAGTTTCTGAAAGAACATTTTTTGAATTCGATCAAAATGGTTCGGATAAAATGATTCGTCCGCATAACATTGCCTGTTGAAATGTGTGGATTCTTCCTTTTTTAGAACATACAAATATATATATGCTAAAAAGAAACAAACCCAGTATTGATCCTTGAGGTGCATTATGTTCGCGTGATTTAGCATTCGAACAGTTTCCATCGATATTTGGAAATTGCATTCCATTTCTTAAAAGTCGGGATCTGATCCTGGAATGCCAAATTCAGGAGATTACAATGAAGTGTAAAATATTGCTTTTCAGGTCAGAAGATCACGTCTTTCTGCATCCACTGTCATTGATAAATCGAAACCGAATCAATCCATCTCTCCACAGCTAGAACTAAACTTGCTTGCAAATATTTACAAATGTTTTTTAAACTTTATCAGAATAATAATAATTAGAATCCGATTTTGGGAACCAGAATTATAGAGATGGAGGAAATTTTATTGTATAACTTTGGAAGAATTAATTTTTATTATTGATTGATTAATTATTGGTATCGCCTTTTTTTTGTATACTAAGTTCATAAATGCAGTTAGGGATCGTTCAGAAAGGTTTACACTAAACTCGCACCTTTGCCATACCAACTCTGAGTAATTAACTAATTAACCCACTAATTAACCAATTAACCCACTAATTACCAAAAAAATAATTGAGGCGAGTTGGTAAGAGTGATTTGTGCGAGTCAGCCGATTTTCCTTCATTTTTGTCCTGTTTTTTTCTGCTATGAGTATCTATACTTCTACTTTCTAACATATTTTATCACTTTTCTCTTATCTTTACCTCTGCCCGTTTTAGCTAATATTTAGTTTTGGTGGACAGGTTTACTCTACTAGAAGAAATAAGTTAGAAGGAACATTGAAATTTAATATCTAATACTTTTATTATCACGTCTAAATCGGTATTCGTTAAGCATTGGTACTAGAGCTTCTGTCTCGAGATTTCTCGAGAATTTTAGAATTTTTTTATTTCTTGATTCTCGAGAAATTTTTATCGAGACTCAAGAATTTAAACATTTTTTTATTACTGAAAACATGTTAAATTTTGAATAAATATTAATAAAAATAAATAATTATGTGTAATGCACGATCAAATTTTGAATATTCAAATTTTGAAGAAATTTTAGAATGTGCAAAAAATATTTTTGATAAAAATTTTTCTCATTATTCGGAGCATGGAACTGATATACAAGAAAGCCAAATTCAAGTCGAATCTGTTGATGAGTTTGAAGAAGAATCTCAAAGTTTTCAAAGATAAAAAGAGTTTTTTCAAAGTTTAAATAGAGAAATTAAAGAATTCATGTATGATAAAAAAGAAGAAAAAGTTAGTACAATAGAAGAAGAACTACAGATGTTCAAACAAAACAAAAATTTTGATTTATCAGAATCGATGCAATTGTTAAAAAATTCTCTTTTATGCATCCAACCAACTTCTTGTCAATGCGGAAGAATTTTATCTCCAAAACGATTGAGTTTGAAAAACGAAACTTTAAATGCTCTTGTTTTTCTAAAAAGTTATCCAGAAATCAGAAGCTCTAATTGGTATATCACAACTAAGTAATAAATTCAGAATAATTACATACAAAAATCCTCCATTACACTTTGCTTCTAGTTTCCTATACTCGCTTTACGCTTTGTATGACATTTTGATTGTAATCATTGCAAAATTTACTTCAAATTTTTTTCCGTGAACAATACTTTGTTCCAATTTTGATCTGACATTATGAGAAAATTCGTTAAAGAAATAATGGCGTTGAAGGAACTTGTAATCTTTCACTTGCTTTGTTTGCGTGATCCAAGAAAAATGGCACATTCGAGATGAAAAAAGTCATCAACAGTCATTACGCATCTTTGGAACAGCGGATTTTTGACTTATCCGACTTCAAGGCAACCAAAGATTCTAGCATGCAATAGGAGTGTGTTTGAAGAGGAGGACATTGAAAAAACTTTTTCAAAAGTATGATATTTGCAATCTTGAATTGAATTGCGACCTTTACCTCCAGTGAGTCTGTGTGTTCTCACTTGTGAACTATACGGTCAGTGTAATCAAATCACACGCTTTCTAACCAAAACAATAAAATTTATAGAATGGAGTATGGCGTTCTTGGACCTTGCCCCAGTTTCATTTTCCATTTTTATTTTCAAACCATTTTTCCATTTTCAACCAATTAGTGAACGCCATGATCGAACCAATTATTTTGAAGATTTCTTGAATCAATCTTTGCTATCCAAATGAGCTACGCATTAATCTTGGATCTGATTCGCTAAAATTCGATTATTTTCTATGATTCCCATAGATTCTATATAATAATTAATATAGCATTTGTATAAAATAAAAATAGTGACCTCCATTTTAATATTTAGGCAAAGCTGTGAGAAAACGCCTGAAATTTAAACCGGATCCAAACATCAGCACATTTTTTTCATCCAATAACGAAGATTACAAAGAGAGTGGATTCTCCAGAGGTCACATGGCTCCTTCCGCTGACTTCAAACATAATCAAGTTTTTTCAATCTTCATAAGCTATCTGTTCAACGCCTTTATAATGAAATGTTTTTTGCCAAAATTTAAAAGAAAGCCATGTCAGACACTTTCTTCTACACAAACATTGTTCCTCAAGACTTCGACAATAATTCAGGCTTTTGGAATCGCTTCGAAATGTTTTGTCGGGATTTGGCGAAAGCTTTTGACGAAGTTCACATCATCACAGGCCCACTTTTTCTTCCGTATGCACAAGAAGATGGCAAAAAGTTCGTAAAGTATCAGGTCATCTCTTTACATACTCACAACACATTTTTATCATATCGTTTATGTTTAGAGATGGGATTGATTTTGATTATAATCAGCATCACAGAAATTCCTAGAATCGTAATCAGAATCATAATTATTTTTTTAAAAACCCAAAATCAAAAACAAACCTAGAAAACCACAAAAAAACAGATTCTCTTAGTATTTGTGGCGCTGGAAGTTTCGCTGGTATACATAAAGATAACAAACAGTTTCATGAAAAACAGAGTAGGAACTACGGGTAGAGAAGGATTTTTCATTCATCCTATGAGAAGTCATGTACACCTGTTTGACATCTATGACGAACAACGATATGCATATTTTAGCACAGATGATGATCCAGTAAGCTACTGGAAACAAGAAGAGCAATCCATCTTTCCACAACTATCTAAACTCGTCTGTAAATATCTCCAAATATTTTCTTTTACCTACCAGAATCAGAACTATAATCGTATTTTTGGAATCAAAATTAAAACAGAATTTTAGAACAAAGCTATAATCAAAAAATCCAGAGAATCAGAACCATAATCACTATCTAGAATCGAACCTGACCCAGCGTACTAGTACCAAACAGTTACGAAGCACTTATGGACATCTTGTACATTTTTGGCCTAGCTCCGGAACGGCGTGGCCAATCGGGCCTGTTGTTGCAAGGGTCAAGAGGACGACTATCCTTGTACATCATATCCTTTACAAAAATTCCAACATTTCCATATACTTTTCAAGATATGGGCATTTAAATACGCGATCGTAATACTAAACATATCTACGCAAATATGCGACAAATGAGGAAAGGAGAGTGAGGTAAACGAAGAGCTCCGTAGAAAACACTCGGAAAAATGTCTAGTACCATTTAAAAAAAATTTTAAACTTGTTTTAAAAGTCACATACGGACGTAAAAATACCAAAATAATAATCTCCAAAATGTTACAAATAGTGTTACAAGTATATGCGAAGCCACTAGAAAGCCTTTGAAAGTTATTCTAAGCTATTGCAAAGATATAAGGAATAATAGAAAAACTTACTCAATATATATATACAGTAGAACTCCTCTAATGAGGTCACCATTGGTACACCAAGTCTTTTGACCGTTATTTAGGATTGACCTCATTAGAGGAAATAAAAATATAGAGAATTTTAGATAATATAGATATCTTTATATTATTTAAACTATTACATAGTAAAAATTTGAAAAATAAACTTAAAATGTCACAGAGAAATAAAAAAAAGTAAAATCTATAAAGTTATTTTTATTTTGCAAAAAAACAGGTACTAATTTTACTTTTTAATAAACTAGGTATCGATTAATGTTTGCTTTTTTGCTAGCTCTTCTAAAACCATTACTTGCTCAATGTCTTTTTCCAGTTTCCCTGCAAGATCATAGCTTTGTAACATTCCTCTTTTAAGTGCAAACTTTTAAGATCGATTGCAGAGGTTAGAGCTCCATAAAGATTTTTATAGAACATTCACTCTCACCAAGCCAATTATCTTCTATGTGCAAACCCTCAGGATCTGATGAATTTTCACTGAGGACGTCTTGTACTAAATCTTCTTCCCATGTACCAGTAAGTTCTTCAACGCCCGGTAAATCATCATCAATTGAAATGAATTCCGTGTCTGTCATTGGGTTTTCTATTTCACAGCGCTGAGAGACTTCTTTGTTAAGATCATCAAGTGGGATGCCCTGTTCAAGATTCAAGGATTGTGCAAGAACACCAAAACCACTCTTGCAAAAACAAGCCTCAGCTGTAGAGGGCTTGATATCTTTAACAGAGTCCGCTATCCATTCAATGGCGTTTAAATCAGTAATGGAGTGGAGGGAAAAATTTCCATATTTTTCTGTTCTTGAAATAATGGAACTAAGAAGTTTTTTTCGATAATAACGTTTAAATGTATGATTTATGCCCTGATCAAGAGGTTGTAGAACTGAGGTACAATTAGCAGGAAAGAAAATAACTTTTATATTTTTCGTTTTAACATTTTTTCGATTACCAGGAGCGTTGTCTACAAACAACAAAACATTGCGTTTTTGCTTTTGCATCAGCTTATCAAATCCAAGCAACAATTCACGGTAAAGTTCAGCAACCATCCAAGCTTTTTTATTGGACTTTCATAAAACAGAAAAAGCTTCATGAGGAACATTTTTAAAACATCGTGGCTTCTGAAATCTTCCTATAACGAGCAGTTTTTGGAATTCTCCATTCATATTAAAGCAAAGAACAACTGGTAAACGGTCTTTCGATTTTTTTTAAACCTTTGCACTTTTCACCAGAGAAATGTAGTGTTCGATCAGGAAGTTGACGAAAAAAACGCCTGTCTCATCCTCCATATTATATTTATTAGATTTGTCATATCGCTCTATCATTGATGGAAGCCTAGTTTTCCAATCAGAGACAAGACTTTTATCAACACTTTAAGCAACACTTATACCTTTGCTTAAAACTACGCCACCATCCATTTGAAGCCTTGAAGTTAGAAAGGTTTAAGTCTTGTGCGTAGCGTAGAGCTCGTTCTTGCATCAAAGGCCCACTAACAGTTAAATTTTGCGAGCGCATTTTTTGAAACCATTCCCACATAACATGATTCAAACTATCATTTGGTGTTGTTATATTTCTTCTTTTGCGGTCACCCTGCTTGCTTATTTTTCAAAATATTTTGGACCTGACTTCGGCCAATGCCAAATACCTCAACTAGTTGTCTAGTACTTTTGCCTTGACAAGCATTTATAAGATCAATTTTTTGTTTTAATGTTAGTTCTTTTCTTTTACGACTTTCCATTTTGAAATTAATAAAAAAATAAAACTGGAATAAATAAATTAGTGAATCTGGATAATTAAAAATAAAATATAAACATTTAAATAAAGGATAAATATGGATAAAAAACTATGAACATATACCGAAGATCAAATCAAGCAGAGACTGATAAGATAAAAAAACGTTAATGTTGCTGTAGCAAAAAATATGAATTGATTGAATAAAAATATCGAATCAGAGAGGCCTGTCATATGTCACACCGACACTGATTTATTTTTTATTTGTGACGAAATATAAAACACAAAAAGTGGATAGAATAAAAAAAATAAATCATTCTAAACTAGTCTTAAATTTAAACTATCATAGCATGTCATTCAATCTTCAATATTACAGGGGTTAATTTGCCTCCGAATAATTTTATATCACTTCTTCAATATACACAAAGAAAAATTCAGGGAGAGAAATCATAGAAATGCCTCCAAAGAACATAGAATATCACTCCCTATTGAGATTTCAACAAATAAATAAATTTGGATTAAAATGAAAATAATTTGTTTCAAACCCAGTGATGAAATAATTGCAATCATGAAAATCAAACTCATGATTTAATCGGTTGAGCAAACATCAAATTTTTCAAGCACCAACTTTAAAACAAATGAATGTGCATGACAATAAAATTCATAACATGCGCTTTCATTTGGTGTATCACACGTTTAATTTGGTTGAGAAATGCGAAAGATAACACAAAACAATAAAGTTGATAACAAAGTTGGGTTGATAGCGAAAGCATGAAAACAATAAGATAAACACTTGGGCATAAGTACTTGCTTCAAAAACACTATGCTAGCCCTTACCTTCGTATGTATATATGCATTAGACTCTATTTTGAACGATTAATTGGAGCTTGGCAAAGTGGTCTTAATAGAGAGGGATGGTCTCAATAGAACGTATCTATAAAATTTATCTAACATTCAATAATTTTATTCTGAATTGCTTCAATACGGATATTAAGTCTTCTGATTACTCTTCTAGAATTTGCTCTTGTCCAAAATATTTTAAGTTGACGCGTGTTAAGGTAGGCCTGAAGAAACAATCAAACTGTCATTCTGTTTGATTCGTCTTGGAAAAGATCTTCAGAAAGGCAAAAAACGCATAATTTCTTACTTGAGATTTAATCGAGACATAATTTTTAATTTAGATGAAGTATGCAACAAAATTATTAAAGGATTTTTGCAGGAAAAAAGGAAAGAAAAACTCGATCGTGGAAGCTGGGCAGTTTGGCTTTACTAAATATGCTATTATACTTCAATCGCTTGAGTCTCCCACTTTTTCCAGATCGAATTTTGCATTCCGACTTTTCCTAGACTGATTTTTCTTGCCACCGAATATATGCAGTGAAGCCCCATTTTTCTGTCACATTTGTTTCCAGAAAACTGGACACTTAGAGAGAATGGATCCACAAAGACTAACGAAGAGACTATGGGATGAAAACATCACTGGACAAGCGAGGAGAGGGAGACCGAAAAAAAGATGGGAAGATGCTGTTAAAGAAGACATGAAGAAAAGGAACCTGAAGATTGAAGATGCTGAAATGAAAGGAAGATGGAGACGTCGCTGCAAATTCAAGGTCGACCTTGGCTCGCCAGGACAAAGACCTGCTCATTAGAGCGAATGGATGATGATGATGATGATGATGATGATTTGTTTCCAGAAAAAATGAGGAATCTTCGAGACTGGCGGATTATAAAAGCAAAGATTTCTGCGATGTTGAGGTTAACTGATAATAATCGAAAGATGGATTTTCGCGGCTGACAAATCTTTTTCGTTGAAAACCATTTTTCCCATGTAAATTCGTTTAATGGGTTTCCATATCCTGGGTTTAAGATACCCTTAAAAACGGAATCCTGGATGATTCAGAAGAATCCTGTTTTTTCATTCAATAATCATGTATGTCAAAAATAGAGTTTGAAAATTTTAGTTCAGGGTATTTTTCATATTAATTCTTTTTTTATGTAAGAAATACAGAATTTTGTTCTTGACTTTTTTCAATAGCCTTTTTGTTGCGGTTCGATGACGTAAAAATCTGGTAATCCTAATTAATGATGCACCACTTATAAATTGTAATGAAGACTTCGAACCTTCATTTTTGAAATTTTTGGCCTATTATACTTATAAACAAGTATAAAATAGGTTCCTTTTGGAAACGTTTGTCTTAAATGGGATTCTGATTCTGTTTAGGTCGTTGGAAAAAATAATGTAGCAGTTCCCACTCACCTCTTCAAGTTGATAGTGACGGAGTCCAAGGCTGAAAACGACTCTTCTTCCCCCTCCACAATATCATATGCGCTCTTCATCGTTCCAAACATTCCGCTATCCAACAAGCGCTCTCTCATCGAGTTTTTGAGACCTGGCGACTCTTTGCACAAACTCTACGGATATCCAAACCTCCTCGGTATCTTCTATCCCAGTATTGATGGTGTTGAGTAGTTCAAGGCTAAAATATGCCCACGTTTTTGCACGAATATTAATTTACCAGTATTTTTGTATTTATATTTGATTCCATTGTCCTGACGCATACGATTTCCTTATTTTATACGAGAAAAAGCAGCCCACATTAGGTCATTTGATATAGAGTTGCATATATGCGCATACGCACACAAAAGTACACTTTATGTGTGTTCAAGTATATAATGGGTTAAGCCTTTGACGATCATTATAATCTTTTCCACTTATCTGAAACAGATACTATTTCTAATGCAGATAAAACGGTGTTAATTCACCACACGACTTTTCATCAGAGAACAGTTAAGACCAACGTGGAATCACAAAAACGTTCATCTCATAATATATTTTCAAGGTCGATGACAAGGGATGTGAAATGTCAGCTAATCAATAAAACGTATAATGACGCTTTTGACTTTAATTGAGAACTCGATTCAGAGTCAGAAGTATTGATTTCTAAAGAGTTACTGCGGGTGTCGCAAGATATGGAAGCATCTTTATCAATACCCTATTTAAATATAAAAAATGACCCATAATTTTGAATTTTGCAATATGTGGATATTATATATTAATATAACCAAGTTTTATCTCACTACAAAGTATTTTGATGTCTACTTTTATGTGTAACAATCAAGAAAAGTAAGATGCTTTGAAATAAAATGACTAAACAGAGTTTAACTTCAGAGCATTTAACAGCTTCTATTAAATTAGGTATTTTAGATTCGTGGAGTCCCAAATTTCTGTGTCTTAAAACTATGTTTTTGTGTGACATGTTATATGAAAATAAAGCTACAAAAGCATAATCTTTATGGGAAATGATAGATTAACATTTTTCCCTTCAATTTTTTTTGGGAAATCAGGAACACTGGTTGGTATCAGAGAAAGTGTTGTGAGCACAGTTCTAACTATTTTTAAATTTTTCAGAAAGTTTAACATCTGAAAAGAATGTGATACCAGTCAAAATGGCGAATCTTTGCGACAACTTCAAGTGCGCGTTGGTGGATCAAGCAAAGCTAACGAACAAGTATTTGCCCAGTAAATTGTCATCAGTTAAATCCTTGAGCGAATTGGATCTTCTGTGGGATAAGGAAATCGTTAAGGGCGAGATTGAAGCTTCGAAATCTCTAAAGAATATCTACGAGAAGAAGAGGACTTCTCTGCAAAGTTCTCAAACAAGTGAGAGTCCTGAAAATTGATGAATACAACCGATCGAATTTAATTTTTGCAACTAATTATAAAAAAATCACCACAGTTCAAACGACTTTCTTTCTTTTTTCAATAAAACTTTTTGGAATAATGTCGTAAATTACTTTCTTTTTATCTTTATCAAAATTATGAAAAGTGATGTGGCTCATTTGGCAATTTATCCTACTTCCCAAGATTTTGTTTCGGCCAATCGTTTTTAAGCGAATTGTCCACTCACAACAACAATTCGAAGAGAAATATAAAATGACTTTTGAATCGGCGTTTTCCTAATGGCTGATTTATAAGAGAAAATTGGCGAGCTCAAATTTTTTTTGACGAAGGATTCATTATGGAATTTAAAAATCAATGATTTTTTAAAAGAAAGCCAGAATATTTCCAAATATTTGTGTGTCAAAACTGAAGAGCGTGATACTAAATAATAAAACTTCAAATTTAAAACAATCTTCTCATTATATTTCATTTGAGAAACATTTGATGAGAGGGATGAGTTCACTATTTCGTGATATAAAAGAACTCTGAGCTTCCATTTTTTCCCCAGATATGGAAGGGCGTTAAGCTCTTAATGAGCTTAATCGTTCTTTGACAGGTTTTGTTTTTCCTCCAGCTGGATGTCCACTCATCCTCTCATCAAGTTAGACTTAGTGAGGCTGGGGTTTTATTCGCTCATACTTCAATAAGCTATGCAAGGCAAGATCGCTTACTTCCTTGAGATGGCAACGCCATCCGCATACCCATATTTTGCCCACTTATTTTGTTATTATGCCCACCATTTACAACGCCCTTTTCCCTAGAAACAATTTTCGAAAAAGATAGTGTTTCTTGTTTTCTTTCGCTGTAAAGCGTAACAATGACCATTCCTGCATCAGACCGCTCAGTAAATCCTGGAACTCAAGGTCCTCTTTAAGCATCTGCTTCACCTTGGGAAGATTCGAAATCGTTCTCCCGTAACTGTGCCAATCAATAGAGTTGTTGTACAAAGAAAATCCTTGTTGAATTTCTGGAGCCTTGTAGTAATTTGTACCGAGTCTACTCTTTGATGTTTTAGACATTGTTGCAATACCAAAATCAATTATTTTAATACTACCATCTTCGCTAACCACTATATTACTAGGCTTTATGTCTCTGTGAATTACGTTCCAAGGAATATTTGGGCACAAATCGACCTAAATTTTTTACCATTCCATTGATTCACACCCATCCCATAATTTAGAGTTTCCCCCTCAATGTGTTCTTGTCAAATCAGGAATGCAAGTCCCCTCCTCGAAACGAGGTACTATCGCACTGAGGCGAGGGTGTCATGTGAGCCAAACAACTGACACTCATTGTAGCTTGATTTTGCAAAAGTCACATCTCTCAAGCTTTGGACGTGCTTTGAAGAAAACCTCCACTGATCGATCTTTGAAGAAGATCTCCACTGTGTCTGATCCATGAAAGATCTTGTTGCTAGCGTAATAGGTATTTATTTGTAAAAAATCTGAGGTTAAAAATTAATATCCTTCAGTTTTTAAAATGCATGACTGAATCAAATTTCAGTTAATTTTAATTTCCCATTTTTGATAGTAATATTTACTATATAAATATTTAATAAAATCAACACAATTTCATATCTTGTATTTTAAAGAATAAAAAAAACACCTTAGCTGGGAATCGAACCAACAACCTTAAGTTACTAAAGCGAGGTATCTAACTAAAAAAAAACTCATTTTGACAATGAAAGGACAATTTTAATATATAAAAGGAAAATTTAATATTGTAAAAATTAACTTTACTTTAAAATATTACAATTTATTTTTTAGTATTAATTATATTTTGTAAATGATACATTTATTTATATTTTTTTTGATAGTAATATTTACTATATAAATATTAAATAAAATCAACACAATTGCACATCTTGTATTTTAAAGAATAAAAAAAACACCTTAGCTGGGAATCGAACCAACAACCTTAAGTTACTAAAGCGAGGTATCTAACTAAAAAAAACTCGTTTTGTCTAGGAAAGACAATTTTAATATATAAATAGAAAATTTAATTTTGTAAAAATTAACTTTACTTTAAAATATTACAACTTATTTTTAGTATTAATTATATTTTGTAAATGATACATTTATTTATATTAGAAGAAGAAAATAAATTATAACGTTTAAAACAAATTAGCAAATTAATTAAAAAAATTATCTGTCTAACAAACTCTAATACTAACTAATTAAAAATTTTATTTAATATTCTATGAAAATGTAGTTTATATACTTATATAATTGTTCGTGTATCGATACTTTAAGATAACTATGGCACTAGTTGTTCTGCAAAGTTAGAATAAACTATAAGTCTTTATATTATTGCATTGCTAAAATAGTGAATCTTCAGCTTCAGATGGAGATTCAGATGATAGTGAGGCAGTAGTAAGTATTTTTCACAGTTCATTTTGATAAATAAAAGGGAGAAATATGGATGGGTTCATTGTGCTGCACATATGTGTTTTATGATAGGGCGGTTGTAACATTTAACTGTTTATTAAAATTAATATATATGATCTCTTTATGTAACAGCGATTTCAAAGTTTTCCTCTAAGTAATATTTAATGGTTGCACTCACACAAAGCTGTCTTTAATATTTTCGTACTGGCAAAATTTGGACAGTTTCAGGAAATGAGGAAAGCTATGGAAGTGGGCCAATTTTTTTAAATCAAATCTTTTTGAGAAAACTAACTGATATTTGTGGTAACATTTGGCAACTAAGCAAAGTTGCATGAAACAGTGGTAAAAGATTTTTGATTTCAAGAATATGTTCTCAAGATTCCATTTATATAATTATGTAATTATGCTGAAGATTTATTTTGCATTTTCTTTGTCAATAATAACTCTACGTGGTTCACAATATCAGGGACAGCATTGAACTTTGCGATTGCATGGTACTTTATTGATAAGATAAGTTTCTTGCCTGAATACTTGTCGTTTCTAATCTTTCAAGATGATTCGTAAATGATCTTGTCAGAGTAAGATTTAAAAATATATTCATTCAAACTTTTAGTAGAAATATAATCGCGAAAGTTAATTTCTGATTTATTCCAAAATTAGCCTAGTAGCATATTTAGTACTGAAAAAAGAATACTTTGCTTTAACTTTTTTATTTCAATCTTTGTATGAAGACTTTGCTCGCTTATATTTGTTTCCATATTTTTAAATTGCATAAAAATTTGTATTTTATCATTTTACTTTTGAAAAATGATCATTTGAATTAATTTTACACACACACGTACTAAAATTTTAAATGCGTTCGCTCGTCAGAAGCAAAAGTAAGGAAGGTAAAAACGTGCTCAAACAGAAAAGCGTGGAAGAAAAAGAGGCAGCGTTTGAGAAAGCTAAGGTTATCAAGAAAGAAAAAAGACGTAAGATATTTTCTTTTTTTGAAACAATCATCCAAAGTTAACAACTGTTTAAAGAAAGGATCTAATGTTTAATTAAGAACCCTTGGATCGATGTTATTGTTCTTCTTCCATTCCAGACTTCATGACGAGTAAGACCTTTATTCTTCATATCATTCTTTTCGGATTTTATGTTTTGGGCCTTCTTTCTTTCCTCTTCATCTTTATTTCCATTCCCAACACTCTTCTTCACACATAATCTTTGATCTTTATGATCACAAGCTTAGCCTACCTTCTCGAATTTTCTGATATCTCTCTAACTCTTTGTTGTGCTTCTAATTGTCTTTTCTTGTCCTTCCACACATCCATCGCAACCAGCTATTTCTGTTGCATCTATCTCATCGCCTAAATCTCTGCAGAGTACATCAATGCAAGTCTCGCCAATTTTTTGTGCACTTTGCTCTTTACTTAAAACAGAGTTTCGCCAACATCTTCTTCCAGTTCATCCATCCTGCTTTCATACGTTCTTTTATTTCAGACTCCAGCTCACCATTTTCTGCTACAGTTGATTCCAAATATCTGAACTTATCGACCCTGGTTCAGCCCCTATCTTTCTACGGTTAATTTTTGATCAACTCTTCAGACCTCTTATCAGCTGCATGTTGATAATTTCCACATAAGACAATGTCATCCGCAAAGTTTTTTCTTTCTGAAAAAGTGAAAATCTTCTGCTTTAAACATATAAAATTCGATTGAAAAAAGCAGATAATTAGTATTCAAAAGTTGGGTTCTTAAAAGGTTAAGAAATTTTTAGAAGTCATCAATAAAGTCTATCAATAACTTTGGAAGAAATATAGTCAAGCTTTTTTTGCAAAAAAAATTGTTTTTTTACTAATGACCGTCACTAAGAGTAAAATTGTTCAGGATGAACTGACACAAAATTTTTATAGACAAAAATCTGGACCGTGATAGATGTATTTGAAGCATTTTAAAATCAATAACCTTGCATTAAAATTAGTAAAACATCTTTGTCTGATTTAAATGCTTAATAAAAGTCAATAAGAATATTTTATTAAATACCGAGCTTTATTACAAAAATCAAAATACTTTATTAATCAAATAAAAATAGCATATGATGCTAAAAAAATAAAAGTTGAAAGAAAATGAAGCTTTTATGCCAATAAAAACAATTAAAATAGAAAAACCAACTCACCTAGGCCACCACGAAGAAGAAAATGAGTAAGAATGGGACATTTTTCACACAAAAAATAGTGTGGTAAAGTATTAATCCTTGCTATTATTTGCATTTTTGCCTTGCAGGCAGTTTTTTGGGATGAATGGAACAGAAGAAGCAATACGTGTTACTTTTACTCTTTGACCTTGAAATCACTTCTCTCGTTTAAATGCAGCTCGAATTTACTCGAAGGTATTAACGATGCTTTTGCTTTCCCCACAAAAGATGCTTCTTTGCGTGACAAGATTTCTTTGAGTGCGAAGACGGGAACTTGCATGTAAATCAAGACAAAGATGCAGAAACAAGACAGGAGAGACCATAGAGGGTAGTGTAGGATCTCTGCCAGAATGCGCCTGTAATTCTTGGCGGAAAAAATGGAGATGAAGATGAGAGCACATGGAGATAGGAAGCGCCACGAAAACTTCCACAGGCAGGGCACGTGAATTTTATCAGGACCGATCATTTTTGCCACATTCGCGTAAAACCTTTCACAACCATATACCCACATTATGCCGATGACTTCGCAGGTCGTTAGCAACAACAGCCCGTAGAGAGAGAAAATGTAGTCTAAGAGGGAAATGACGTATAGGCCGCCATATGTGACGCAAGGCAAACTCATCACAAAAAAGAAGAGGCAGACAAGAAAACGCGTCAAGAATTGTCGTGATTGAGGTAGAAGATTCGGAAACTGGTCATGCAGTCCCGTAACAATGGATTCTAAGATAGCGAATTGCGTATTCAATCCCAAATTGTAGAGCATGGTGAAGAAAAGAAAGGACCACAACTGAGGCAAGGGCAGTGTTCCAAGCGCTTCAGGGTACACGATGAAGGCCAGGCCAATTGATTTACTGGTAACCTGGCTGATGTTCTTCTTCAACTTTTGGGCCATGAAGCCGAGAACAGAGAAGTTGATTAAGCCGGCTGCCAAACTAACGACCGTATCCAATACACTGATGAGAAGAGAGTCGTTGTAGCAGTTATAGTTGAAGTGATTGTAGGAGGAGAAGGAAATCAAGCAGCCCCAGCCTATGCCCAAAGAGAAGAATGCTTGGCTTATCGCGGCATTCCAAACTTTGATGTTCATCAGCTTGGTCCACTCAGGATATAGGAAGTATCTGATGCCGTTGATGGCTCCAGAAAGGGTCAAGCCACGCCCCAGCAAAATAATCAGAAGAACAAAGGGAAGAGTTGATGTGACGTACGCAATTTTGCCGATAGAACTGATGCCTCTACTAAGACACAGGAAGATGAAGAGCCAGGAGATCAAGTTGGCACCCAACAAGCGATAATTGAGGCCGCCTAAATCGTTGATTCCAGTGGATAAGTGCGATTGGATGACATAGTTGTTCCAGTATTCATCACTTGGGCTGGTGAAGTATGATGTTGCTGACGATGTCACGTTGGTTGCGTTGAGGGAGGCATACGTGCTGTCTGTTGATCGATGGCTGATATCACTGCAATTGGCAGTGTTGTAGGCATTTGAACAGAACATCCAAGGAAGTTTGGGCTGAAGACAAGCAAACATGTAAAAGAGGGCGAACGCCATGATGCAGTTGTAGTATATGGAGATGAATATTTGAGTGAATATTTGGGCCCAGCCTACGCCCTTTATCACTGGACAAATTTTGTAGCATTTAGGAGGACCAAGTCCCGTTAATTGCCCCAAACTCAATTCCATAAAGTACAAAGGAAATCCGATGAGAACAAGCATTGCAATGTAAGAAAGCAGAAAGGCACCTCCGCCATTAACGTACGCAACGTAAGGAAAACGCCATATGTTGCCGAGGCCAATGGAAAAGCCTATGCAGCATAGAACAAACTCCACGTGACTGGACCAGAAAGCACGTGTTGTTGAAGGCGCGACCTTTACAGTGATACTGTCTTCCATCAGAAAAAGAAGAGCATTGATCCCTAAAATTTAAAGTAAATGATTGACATTCAAAATATGAGACGCTTATATAATACTGGGTAAGGCCTGCTTCATGCATCAAAGAGTTGTTTGCTTCGAATCGCTTAACAACCAGAATAATCACACGATATCTTAATTTGAATTAAAAACGATTTTTATACGCAGGCAAATTTTAGGTTTCTAATTTATTGCTAATGGTGATGGGAGGAAAGAAATAATTATGATGCGCGTGCTGATTGAAAAGTAACTCCTTATCTAAATATTGCTTAAATTTGAAAAACGTGAACGCTTCGGAAAATGTTTTATTAAAATTACAATTAATTTCGTTGTTGTCTCACACCTTTATCAAGTCTAAATACAACGAAAATATAGAAACAAAGTCACATATAAAATTTAAAATATTCTTACATTGCGAAAAAACTTGTGAATGTAGTGGGTATATGTGTGTGTGTATATTATATGTATGCTTATGATGAAAGTAAACAAAGAATTGCCAATTATATGTGTGAGAATATATTGTGTTGGAATAAAGATATGTGTGAAAAAGAAACAATCATAATGTGTGAAAATATATTGTATCAGTATAAAGATGTGTACGTTTCAATGTGTCATATGGGGAGTGGATACTATGCATGCGTATATAATAATAAAATATGTATATGCGGGTACCGATGAAGTTACTTTAGCAGCAAGTGATGATAAATTGGGGATATTTCAATGTGTTCATTGATTGAATTTTTATTTTTGAGAGAGAATACAGCTTCATAAAATTCCAGATTATAAGATGGACATTTGTATAATATATTCACTCAGTCGAACTCATGATTTTTTGTGATCATATGTTCTACCATTTTGTTTTGAAATGTGTTTGGCCTTATAATAGAATTTGACTTTTTTTGATAGTTTATGACACTTTTGTGTTGACTTATTCTCTGTTTCAACATTTGCGTCGTACATCCAATATATATTGCTTCACAATTATTACACTTTATTTGGTATATAACATTTTTAGAGTTCAAAATATCCCTGTTCCTTTGGTTATTATCATTTGGAAAAAAAGATGTCAAAGATCGGTTGGGTTTTGCCGTTACCATAATATTATGCAATGTTAAAACTCTTTTTAACTTTTTGTAAAAAAGTTCATCATAAGGTATATTTATCCTCATTTGTTTAGGCTTATTCAAAATAAAAGTTTTGTGAAAATCATGTCAAAATATAGCTTCCTGAAATTTTTCAAACAAAGAACTTTTGGCAATAAATTGAGATTTCTTAATTGTTTTATCATCAAAATTATTTTCTTTCAAAGCTGTAGTGACGTTCTTGATTTCATCATTTTTGTCATTTTGTTCTGATACAATTTGGTACGCTCTCCTATACAATGCTGTACCCACTGAAACTTTATGATTATATTCATGACTTGACAAAAAATCTAAGTATTTATATGTGTGTGTCGGCTTATAATAAACTTTAAACTTTAGGAATTTGTTTTTTCTTATTATCAATGTATCCAAAAAAGACAGCTTGGAATTTTTTTCAATCTCATGGGTGAAATTAATAGATACAAAAACTTTGTTCAATTCTTCTAAAAACATTTCAATCTTCTTAGAATCAATTATTACAAATATATCGTCAATATATCTATAATACACTTTTGGAAAAAAATTACAACTCTTTTTCAGTTCGTTTTCTAAATGTTCCGTTCTTAAATTTGCTATAATAGGGCTCAAGGGATTTCCCATCGGTACTCCATTTATTTGATGATATATACGATTGTCAAATTTGAAAAAGTTATTGTGAAATATCAATTTAAGTAAAGTTAGTATGTTATGAGTACATAAGAAACCTGTAGTTTTTCATTATGCTTCTTTTGAATTAGTTTGTTCTCCACAATTTCAATTGCCAAATTTATTGGAATAGACGTGAACAGTGAAGAAACGTCGTAACTTCTTTAAGTTCAACGGTGGACATTTTTTCAACAAAGACAGTTGAATTTTTTACAGAAAAATGGCTATCATTTATATAGCATTGTAGTGTTTTAGCAAGAAGTTTTGAAATTTGATAAAAAGGAGATGATATACAAATTATAATTGGGCGCAAAGGTGTATCTTCTTTGTGTATTTTCGGGAGACCATAAAAATAGGGGTATTTATTCAAATCTATATAAAATTATTTCAAATCTAAATATATTTATATCAGCCCCCCCCCCCCCCCCCCACCCCCCTTAGGCTGTTGCCAATGCCCCAAGATTTTCAGAGCATGCCTTACTTTTTTTCAGAGCTGTATTATGAATCATAAATTAGCATTTAAAAAAAATTTGAAAAAAATTATGTTTAGGTCGTGCAAAGAAAAAAATAAAAAATCATTTTTAATTTTTAAATTATAGATGGCGTTAATAAATATTTTATATTTTGTACATTATACAAAAATTCTTTTATTAAAAGTAAGTTTTTAAGAATAAATAAAACACAAATAAATAAAAATAAACTTTATTTCACTTTTTTTGAAAAAAATTAATAAAGTTAGGTCATTATGAAAAGTGTAGCTAGATTAGGTTTTTGCAAAATTATGAATACAAGAAATTCAAGTAAAAATTATCATTTTTTGGGCAATATTCCTGGATTTACTCATTTAACTATCATCGGTTGCAGACTTCCTACGTTTCAACAAATTTTGTTATGCTATCTTAGTTTTATGAAGAAGTTTAGAGAAGATTATTCTAAAAATCCAAAAATAAGTATTCTCAGTTCGAAAAAAGTTGTTAAAAGTCATGAAGCACTATCAAAAAGCAAATATACCTACAATAGCAGAAAACAAGATTTATCAGATTTTAATTTATGCGTCAGAATATAAAAAAAAAAAAATTAGAGTTGATGATCCACACAATAGTAAAGTTTGAAGAATTCAAAAATAAACTAACACAAACAATGCCTTTTTGGCCAAGAGATGTTTTACAAAAAATGAAAAAGATGAAAAATGGAAAAACAACATTTGAAAAAAGAGAGATTGATGAGGATATTTTTTTTAGAAAAGATGATTAATGATAGAGAAAACTCTTCCTACAGTGGTGTAGATGCAAAAAGTTTTTCATTAAGTGAGAAAAGAAAGAAAAAACAAAAAGTTTGTGGTAAAAAGAAAAGCAATATTAGTTTCGAAAGAGAATGTTTAGAAAGTGAAGATTGCGATAAGTTGGAAGAAAACATCGATACTTCAAGCAAAAGATCTCACAAAAGGTGTAATAAAAAGAGTGGAACAAACATTTTTGTACCACATGACATTTTAAAAAAAGATAACGTAGTTTCTACATTTGTAAGAAAAAATGTTTCACCCACATAGGAAAAACTGCTGAAAAAATTAAAAGTTCTTGGACGCCAAAAACATTCTTAAACTTGCATTGGGATGGAAAGCTGCTTCCAACATTGAAAAGCAAGTTTCATTACGAAGAGCGGATGCCTGTGGTTGTTTCAAACAATGAAATTGATCAAATTGCTTGGCGTGCCATTAATAGCTTTTTTAAAAAAAAAACAAAAGAGGAGATATTCTTTCAAAGGCGTCTGTTGATTAGCTTGAAAATTGGGATTGCAGAGAATTTGTGAAAACAATGGTCTTTGACACCACAAGTCTAAACACTGGACGTTTATCGGCAGTGTTTAAATTCAAAGCAAATTAGGAAGACCACTTCTTTGGTGCCCCTGTAGACATCATATTGGAGAAATTATGTTAAGAAAAATTTGGGAAGCTACAGAAATTTACAGTTCATCTGGTGCAGAAAACAATCTTTTCAATAAATTTAGAAAAAACTTTTGTTAGAAATGATTACAAGGATTTAAAATATTTTTGAAATGTTTTTTTAATATTTATATTTGTATATCATTGTATAAATAAACTTATTATATTTTTTTAAAACTATGATTAAATAAACATACAAAAATGACATTTTTTTGGAAATACAAAACAATTTATTTTCGATTTTGCGATACCTAACAAGTTTCAATACTCGCTAAATTTTAAATTTAATATTTTAACATAATTTTCCAATTGTAAAAAAAAAGTAAGGCCTTGTTAGATAATTTTTTTATTTTTAAGGGGCAAGGGAAACACCCTACCCCCCTCCCGCAATGTGGTTTCGAGGAGAGGGTGGATTTTTTAAAGAAATCGAACCCCAGACCTTGTGGTATCGAATCCAATTATCTAACAAACCTTACAAACAACCCCAAATATAAAATGTGAATCTAAACTTAAAGTTTCAAAATGAGATTTTACTTGATAAAAAAGTGTTGCTATTACAATACTACTTATAATAAAAGAAATTTACCGAAGAAGATACCTGAAGGAGAAAAATGTTTTATCAAGGGAAACCATATTATCAAAAAGAGTAAAAGTCAAGAAGTGCAATACATATTAGCTATCTTCTATTTTTGCCAAAAAGGACAAATGTGACCTTTCGGTACAAAAACTGGTAAACGGAAATAAGGAGGGATAACGACTTAGTTACATCCGAATAGTCTTTTGTAAGCTAGAATAATGATTCAAAAAACTTTGTCTTGAAAAAAGCCGTAACCCTGAGAAAAAGTAGGACTATTTTAAATCTCCTAAACCCATTTCAGAAAAGTGTGCTAAGCCTTTTCATCAGACGTCATAGAGAAGCTGTATGTTGCCATTTTTGGGCATAAAAATCAGAAGTATGGACACGTCGTGAGCTTGTCCTATCACATTTATTTTGATTGACATGTCAAAATAAGAATACAATTTCCATTTTCTTTATAAAGCTGTCTTTTGAAAAATGGCGTCAACATGGGCAAAAAACAAGCTCATGTTTAAGGGAGAAGGAAGAAATTAATATTAGAAATAATAATTTATTTAGAAATTTTAAATTCGTCTTTTTTCATTTTGTCTTTTTTTAAGCAACTTCGGTGGTTAAGCAAACAAAATATCTAATAAGTAATAATGATTTTTACCAAATTTTCAAAATGTTTTCTTTAATTTTTTTATTTAAGCTAGCGTGATGCCTCTTGAATGTTGGTAATCACGTAACGGTTTTCTAGGTTATGTATATATTATGTGGCCTTCTCGAAGATTCACAGGCAATAACGGTGAAAGACAGAAAATAAATTTTACTGATTAAAAAGAGCTTTTCAATAAAGACCGCTCCTTACCAAGTTTCATGCTTTTTGGGAGAAAAGTAATTATAGAATAATTCATTATAATTAGAATATTGATTATATAAAATAATTAATTATATTTGTTAATAAATACATTTATAGGGCAATTTGGTGCATGCCCATTTTATAGGATTTAAAAGGCAACTTTTGGCGCCATTTTCATGAAGTTGTAATGATGATGGAGTGTGTTGAGAGATAAAATGGCGCATGAAACTCGTAATTCATTCTAACGCTGATCCAACAAAACGTGAATTGCATCATAGATTCATCAAGGCATGCGTAATGACAATTAATTATCTTACCCTTTATTATAAAATGAGTGGGGCGTGTGAGCAAGGATCGTTAGATACTTAGCCTAGAAACCACAAGGTAGGTGGTCTCGGGTTCAATCCAGCATCACCCCTTCTTTGCTCATAGTTGCACAAAAAGTAAATAAAAACCTTTAATTCAATTGATAAAAGACTTCTTCATATTTTTATGGTAGCAAATTGTGTACACCTTGAGTCAAATGATATACAAGCATGAAGAAGCTTACGTTGCGAAAAGTTTGATGAGAAGAGTATTCTCGAAAAAAGTCAAAAAGACAGCAATGAAAAATCTTGAACTGCTGGAAAGGAAGGTGAAAGTGTGTAGAATGCATACACATACACATATACTGTGCTGTGTATCACTCATAATGTCGCACTGGTCACATGATCTATAAATTATTTCAAAAAAAAAGATGATACTACTTGATTTTTGTCCTGAACACTTCAATGAAGCTGTTGAAACAAGTAAATGGATGAAACACAATACACACATACACATATATATCGTGTTCGTTGGGCACAGTATGAAGGCAGAGCAGTGACTCTTTTCTAGTATGGCGCACATATGCCCCAAGGGTGCAATTGAAAAGGGGGTTTTGGAGTATGCGTAAACTCTTTCATGAAAGAATCCGCTTTAAGAATGAAGGAAAATTTCATCAACAAAATTTTAATTTTCAAAGTAAATTTATAATGTAAAAAAGATTCCTTTAAGGATTATTATGCGCTTAAACAATAAATATTCCCTTAAAGATGACTTCATAGATTGAGAATTAAGCTACCAAAAGGCGAATCGACTACAAAAAGGCAAAACCGGGAGAGGAAAAAAGAAAGGCATTTTTAATCGAAACACTTCTAACCAATCAATGATTTTGTGGTATGAATACCACCTCAAATGACTTAGCAGGTAGCATGCAGCCAACGCGCTGTAGTTTACCAACATGTCGTTTATATAAATTAAAAGTCAATGAAGAGATGCCTTTTGAATTGTAATAGCACGTAGTTTAAAACACGTAAATGGCCTTATTTTCTAGAGTTTGTATAAAAGAAGACCAAGCTATTAGGTCAATTTTTTATCCTAATAGCTCAACATTTTTAATAGTCAATCATTTTTTGTAGCAAATCTAGATTTTGTAAAAATTTAACAAGTTAACATTCTGTGAATTGCTTTTATATACTGAAGAGTTCACTCACAAACCAAAAAAGTCATAACCTCTACTCTACTCTCGATATCCATAGCTGCAGCGTTTTCAAGAAAGACTTTCCAAAACCACCTTGATGAGACAAAATACGGAAACAAGAGAATATTTAGGATTTGAAGCAGTGGTTCCCAACCTGCGCTACGCGGACACATAAGGGTCCGTAAAGATTAGGTAACGGATACGTCAAAAATTTTTTATACTATATACGGCCCCATTATCAGATTCCATATACAGGGAAGAGGTTCTACGGAGCAAAATAAGGTTGGGAGAGAAGAGAGAGAAGGAGAGCCTCTTTCTTCAATCGATTTATTCTTTTTGGCTCGCTAGCCGGCTATTTGAAAAATAATAGTACATTAAATGTCTTTGCAATCTCTTATAGATAGAAAAATTGTCATCAACGACGAAATTATATCGTGCAGTGAGTAAGATTGTTTAATCCCCTAAAAAAACAAAAAGCGCGATAAAAGAGCACTCTAAATTGGCATCCAGAGCAATCAAAGATTTGATGCCGCTTCCCTGCAACTTATTTGTGCGTCGAAAACGCTTTTACTCAGCCTCTTTATACCAAATCTAAATGCAGAAATGCAAACAAACATTTATGACATTGTAAAGAAATTAAAAAAAAAGTTGAAAAACACTTTATTAACAACTCGACTTTACAAATGATAGAAATAATCAATATTTCGATCTTTGCGGACTTTCTCAAGATTCTAAACAAAAATGGTAGTATTTTCACTTTCACTATTTCGTTCCATCTCTCCTCATTATGTAAGTATTTTAAACATGAAACCCCACACTTCCAACCACATATGACATCTATATCTCCATACATTTATCTATTTCAACTTGATGGTAAAAAATTTTGTGTTTAGAATCTTGAGAAAGACCGCAAAGGTCGAAATATTGATTATTTTTTTATTCAATATTATTCTTGATGAAATTCTTAAGGATTTAAAGAAGATACGAGATATGCAGATATGGTATAGTACTAATGGGAGAATCTTCTGAAGAATTAAGTAAAAAGATTAGCACATGGTATGAGACACTAGAGAAAAAAGGTTTAAGAATAAACACTAGCAAAACTAAGTGGATGAAAATTAGCGATTCTTTTAAGGGTACTGAGAACACAGTTTCCAAAATAGATCCATGTGGGGTTTGCGAAAAAGAGTTAAAAGAAACTCTATTCTTTGTGTACATTGCAATAAGTGGGTACATAAAAAATGCTCAAACATTAAGGACAGTTTGATAAATACGACAAATTTAAAGCGTAGCTGCTGTTTAAGTTTCAACCCAAATACCGATGTAGTATTGGAAGAAAAAGTAGTAGTAGGCGGCGTAGAATTGGAAGAGGTTAAACAATTTTGTTATTTAGGTGAGGTTTTAGACAAAACAGGTGGTGTAAGTTATTCTGTAGGGAGAACATAGAATACAACTAACTTGGAAAAAATTTAAAGCGTTAAGTGGTATTTTATGCAATAGTATCTTTTCGTTAAAATTAAGGGGTTTTCTTTATAGAAGTTGTATTAGGTCTAGTTTAGTGTGGCCAAAGTTGGGCATCTGAGAAAAATAGACTAAACACCACAGAGATGAAGATGTTAAGAATCATGTGCAAATTTAATTTAAAAGATCAAATAAGTAGTGAAAAGATAAAAAGTTTGTCAAGTAAATGAAATAAATAAAGTATTGGAAATACAAAGGTTAAGGTGGTTTGGGCATGTAAATAGAAGACCTTCCGGTGATCTAATTAAAAAAGCTTTAGGTAAGAGTAAAGGCAAGCCAAAGATGACATGGATAGAAATAGTCAAAAAAGACATGAGCTGGGAACACTAGCCCTAAAATTGATTATTATTATTATTATTATAAGGGATCCGTAGGAGAGAAAGGTGGGGAACCAGTGATCTAAGTCCTCACACTCGTCCAAAATAGGTTAACCCGTTTACGTTCAGTATAATCAGACGATATCTTATGTAAAGCAGAAGATTTGTATTAAAAGGCATTGATAAACACAGACGATTTTATTTAAAAGGTGTCAGCTATAGGTGCCGTTGGTTGTATTTGGGTTAACACATTTACGACCAATGTTCCTATTTTGGAACATAAGTAATTTCCTCTTCGTCTGCTTTTTTCAATGACTTTGAATATAAATCGTCTGCGTTTTTTTAGATATCGTCTGCTTTGCTTGGTCTTAAATGGGTTAAGGGAGAAGGAAGAAATTAAATATACCATTTTCATTTTGTCTTTTTTTAAAGCAACTTTGGTAGTTAAGCAAGCAAAATATCTAATAAGTAATAATGATTTTTACCAAATTTTCAAAATGTTTTCTTTAATTTTTTTATTTAAGCTAGCGTGATGCCTCTTGAATGTTGGTAATCACGTAACGGTTTTCTAGGTTATGTATATATTATGTGGCCTTCTCGAAGATTCGCAGGCAATAACGGTGAAAGACGGAAAATAAATTTTACTGATTAAAAAGAGCTTTTCAATAAAGACCGCTCCTTACCAAGTTTCATGCTTTTTGGGAGAAAAGTAATTATAGAATAATTCATTATAATTAGAATATTGATTATATAAAATAATTAATTATATTTGTTAATAAATACATTTATAGGGCAATTTGGTGCATGCCCATTTTATAGGATTTAAAAGGCAACTTTTGGCGCCATTTTCATGAAGTTGTAATGATGATGGAGTGTGTTGAGAGATAAAATGGCGCATGAAACTCGTAATTCATTCTAATGCTGATCCAACAAAACGTGAATTGCATCATAGATTCATCAAGGCATGCGTAATGACAATTAATTATCTTACCCTTTATTATAAAATGAGTGGGGCGTGTGAGCAAGGATCGTTAGATACTTAGCCTAGAAACCACAAGGTAGGTGGTCTCGGGTTCAATCCAGCATCACCCCTTCTTTGCTCATAGTTGCACAAAAAGTAAATAAAAACCTTTAATTCAATTGATAAAAGACTTCTTCATATTTTTATGGTAGCAAATTGTGTACACCTTGAGTCAAATGATATACAAGCATGAAGAAGCTTACGTTGCGAAAAGTTTGATGAGAAGAGTATTCTCGAAAAAAGTCAAAAAGACAGCAATGAAAAATCTTGAACTGCTGGAAAGGAAGGTGAAAGTGTGTAGAATGCATACACATACACATATACTGTGCTGTGTATCACTCATAATGTCGCACTGGTCACATGATCTATAAATTATTTCAAAAAAAAGATGATACTACTTGATTTTTGTCCTGAACACTTCAATGAAGCTGTTGAAACAAGTAAATGGATGAAACACAATACACACATACACATATATATCGTGTTCGTTGGGCACAGTATGAAGGCAGAGCAGTGACTCTTTTCTAGTATGGCGCACATATGCCCCAAGGGTGCAATTGAAAAGGGGGTTTTGGAGTATGCGTAAACTCTTTCATGAAAGAATCCGCTTTAAGAATGAAGGAAAATTTCATCAACAAAATTTTAATTTTCAAAGTAAATTTATAATGTAAAAAAGATTCCTTTAAGGATTATTATGCGCTTAAACAATAAATATTCCCTTAAAGATGACTTCATAGATTGAGAATTAAGCTACCAAAAGGCGAATCGACTACAAAAAGGCAAAACCGGGAGAGGAAAAAAGAAAGGCATTTTTAATCGAAACACTTCTAACCAATCAATGATTTTGTGGTATGAATACCACCTCAAATGACTTAGCAGGTAGCATGCAGCCAACGCGCTGTAGTTTACCAACATGTCGTTTATATAAATTAAAAGTCAATGAAGAGATGCCTTTTGAATTGTAATAGCACGTAGTTTAAAACACGTAAATGGCCTTATTTTCTAGAGTTTGTATAAAAGAAGACCAAGCTATTAGGTCAATTTTTTATCCTAATAGCTCAACATTTTTAATAGTCAATCATTTTTTGTAGCAAATCTAGATTTTGTAAAAATTTAACAAGTTAACATTCTGTGAATTGCTTTTATATACTGAAGAGTTCACTCACAAACCAAAAAAGTCATAACCTCTACTCTACTTTCGATATCCATAGCTGCAGCGTTTTCAAGAAAGACTTTCCAAAACCACCTTGATGAGACAAAATACGGAAACAAGAGAATATTTAGGATTTGAAGCAGTGGTTCCCAACCTGCGCTACGCGGACACATAAGGGTCCGTAAAGATTAGGTAACGGATACGTCAAAAATTTTTTATACTATATACGGCCCCATTATCAGATTCCATATACAGGGAAGAGGTTCTACGGAGCAAAATAAGGTTGGGAGAGAAGAGAGAGAAGGAGAGCCTCTTTCTTCAATCGATTTATTCTTTTTGGCTCGCTAGCCGGCTATTTGAAAAATAATAGTACATTAAATGTCTTTGCAATCTCTTATAGATAGAAAAATTGTCATCAACGACGAAATTATATCGTGCAGTGAGTAAGATTGTTTAATCCCCTAAAAAACACAAAAAGCGCGATAAAAGAGCACTCTAAATTGGCATCCAGAGCAATCAAAGATTTGATGCCGCTTCCCTGCAACTTATTTGTGCGTCGAAAACGCTTTTACTCAGCCTCTTTATACCAAATCTAAATGCAGAAATGCAAACAAACATTTATGACATTGTAAAGAAATTAAAAAAAAAGTTGAAAAACACTTTATTAACAACTCGACTTTACAAATGATAGAAATAATCAATATTTCGATCTTTGCGGACTTTCTCAAGATTCTAAACAAAAATGGTAGTATTTTCACTTTCACTATTTCGTTCCATCTCTCCTCATTATGTAAGTATTTTAAACATGAAACCCCACACTTCCAACCACATATGACATCTATATCTCCATACATTTATCTATTTCAACTTGATGGTAAAAAATTTTGTGTTTAGAATCTTGAGAAAGACCGCAAAGGTCGAAATATTGATTATTTTTTTATTCAATATTATTCTTGATGAAATTCTTAAGGATTTAAAGAAGATACGAGATATGCAGATATGGTATAGTACTAATGGGAGAATCTTCTGAAGAATTAAGTAAAAAGATTAGCACATGGTATGAGACACTAGAGAAAAAAGGTTTAAGAATAAACACTAGCAAAACTAAGTGGATGAAAATTAGCGATTCTTTTAAGGGTACTGAGAACACAGTTTCCAAAATAGATCCATGTGGGGTTTGCGAAAAAGAGTTAAAAGAAACTCTATTCTTTGTGTACATTGCAATAAGTGGGTACATAAAAAATGCTCAAACATTAAGGACAGTTTGATAAATACGACAAATTTAAAGCGTAGCTGCTGTTTAAGTTTCAACCCAAATACCGATGTAGTATTGGAAGAAAAAGTAGTAGTAGGCGGCGTAGAATTGGAAGAGGTTAAACAATTTTGTTATTTAGGTGAGGTTTTAGACAAAACAGGTGGTGTAAGTTATTCTGTAGGGAGAACATAGAATACAACTAACTTGGAAAAAATTTAAAGCGTTAAGTGGTATTTTATGCAATAGTATCTTTTCGTTAAAATTAAGGGGTTTTCTTTATAGAAGTTGTATTAGGTCTAGTTTAGTGTGGCCAAAGTTGGGCATCTGAGAAAAATAGACTAAACACCACAGAGATGAAGATGTTAAGAATCATGTGCAAATTTAATTTAAAAGATCAAATAAGTAGTGAAAAGATAAAAAGTTTGTCAAGTAAATGAAATAAATAAAGTATTGGAAATACAAAGGTTAAGATGGTTTGGGCATGTAAATAGAAGACCTTCCGGTGATCTAATTAAAAAAGCTTTAGGTAAGAGTAAAGGCAAGCCAAAGATGACATGGATAGAAATAGTCAAAAAAGACATGAGCTGGGAACACTAGCCCTAAAATTGATTATTATTATTATTATTATAAGGGATCCGTAGGAGAGAAAGGTGGGGAACCAGTGATCTAAGTCCTCACACTCGTCCAAAATAGGTTAACCCGTTTACGTTCAGTATAATCAGACGATATCTTATGTAAAGCAGAAGATTTGTATTAAAAGGCATTGATAAACACAGACGATTTTATTTAAAAGGTGTCAGCTATAGGTGCCGTTGGTTGTATTTGGGTTAACACATTTACGACCAATGTTCCTATTTTGGAACATAAGTAATTTCCTCTTCGTCTGCTTTTTTCAATGACTTTGAATATAAATCGTCTGCGTTTTTTTAGATATCGTCTGCTTTGCTTGGTCTTAAATGGGTTAAGGGAGAAGGAAGAAATTAAATATACCATTTTCATTTTGTCTTTTTTTAAAGCAACTTTGGTAGTTAAGCAAGCAAAATATCTAATAAGTAATAATGATTTTTACCAAATTTTCAAAATGTTTTCTTTAATTTTTTTATTTAAGCTAGCGTGATGCCTCTTGAATGTTGGTAATCACGTAACGGTTTTCTAGGTTATGTATATATTATGTGGCCTTCTCGAAGATTCGCAGGCAATAACGGTGAAAGACGGAAAATAAATTTTACTGATTAAAAAGAGCTTTTCAATAAAGACCGCTCCTTACCAAGTTTCATGCTTTTTGGGAGAAAAGTAATTATAGAATAATTCATTATAATTAGAATATTGATTATATAAAATAATTAATTATATTTGTTAATAAATACATTTATAGGGCAATTTGGTGCATGCCCATTTTATAGGATTTAAAAGGCAACTTTTGGCGCCATTTTCATGAAGTTGTAATGATGATGGAGTGTGTTGAGAGATAAAATGGCGCATGAAACTCGTAATTCATTCTAATGCTGATCCAACAAAACGTGAATTGCATCATAGATTCATCAAGGCATGCGTAATGACAATTAATTATCTTACCCTTTATTATAAAATGAGTGGGGCGTGTGAGCAAGGATCGTTAGATACTTAGCCTAGAAACCACAAGGTAGGTGGTCTCGGGTTCAATCCCTTCTTTGCTCGTAGTTGCACAAAAAGTAAATAAAAACCTTTAATTCAATTGATAAAAGACTTCTTCATATTTTTATGGTAGCAAATTGTGTACACCTTGAGTCAAATGATATACAAGCATGAAGAAGCTTACGTTGCGAAAAGTTTGATGAGAAGAGTATTCTCGAAAAAAGTCAAAAAGACAGCAATGAAAAATCTTGAACTGCTGGAAAGGAAGGTGAAAGTGTGTAGAATGCATACACATACACATATACTGTGCTGTGTATCACTCATAATGTCGCACTGGTCACATGATCTATAAATTATTTCAAAAAAAAGATGATACTACTTGATTTTTGTCCTGAACACTTCAATGAAGCTGTTGAAACAAGTAAATGGATGAAACACAATACACACATACACATATATATCGTGTTCGTTGGGCACAGTATGAAGGCAGAGCAGTGACTCTTTTCTAGTATGGCGCACATATGCCCCAAGGGTGCAATTGAAAAGGGGGTTTTGGAGTATGCGTAAACTCTTTCATGAAAGAATCCGCTTTAAGAATGAAGGAAAATTTCATCAACAAAATTTTAATTTTCAAAGTAAATTTATAATGTAAAAAAGATTCCTTTAAGGATTATTATGCGCTTAAACAATAAATATTCCCTTAAAGATGACTTCATAGATTGAGAATTAAGCTACCAAAAGGCGAATCGACTACAAAAAGGCAAAACCGGGAGAGGAAAAAAGAAAGGCATTTTTAATCGAAACACTTCTAACCAATCAATGATTTTGTGGTATGAATACCACCTCAAATGACTTAGCAGGTAGCATGCAGCCAACGCGCTGTAGTTTACCAACATGTCGTTTATATAAATTAAAAGTCAATGAAGAGATGCCTTTTGAATTGTAATAGCACGTAGTTTAAAACACGTAAATGGCCTTATTTTCTAGAGTTTGTATAAAAGAAGACCAAGCTATTAGGTCAATTTTTTATCCTAATAGCTCAACATTTTTAATAGTCAATCATTTTTTGTAGCAAATCTAGATTTTGTAAAAATTTAACAAGTTAACATTCTGTGAATTGCTTTTATATACTGAAGAGTTCACTCACAAACCAAAAAAGTCATAACCTCTACTCTACTCTCGATATCCATAGCTGCAGCGTTTTCAAGAAAGACTTTCCAAAACCACCTTGATGAGACAAAATACGGAAACAAGAGAATATTTAGGATTTGAAGCAGTGGTTCCCAACCTGCGCTACGCGGACACATAAGGGTCCGTAAAGATTAGGTAACGGATACGTCAAAAAATTTTTATACTATATACGGCCCCATTATCAGATTCCATATACAGGGAAGAGGTTCTACGGAGCAAAATAAGGTTGGGAGAGAAGAGAGAGAAGGAGAGCCTCTTTCTTCAATCGATTTATTCTTTTTGGCTCGCTAGCCGGCTATTTGAAAAATAATAGTACATTAAATGTCTTTGCAATCTCTTATAGATAGAAAAATTGTCATCAACGACGAAATTATATCGTGCAGTGAGTAAGATTGTTTAATCCCCTAAAAAAACAAAAAGCGCGATAAAAGAGCACTCTAAATTGGCATCCAGAGCAATCAAAGATTTGATGCCGCTTCCCTGCAACTTATTTGTGCGTCGAAAACGCTTTTACTCAGCCTCTTTATACCAAATCTAAATGCAGAAATGCAAACAAACATTTATGACATTGTAAAGAAATTAAAAAAAAAGTTGAAAAACACTTTATTAACAACTCGACTTTACAAATGATAGAAATAATCAATATTTCGATCTTTGCGGACTTTCTCAAGATTCTAAACAAAAATGGTAGTATTTTCACTTTCACTATTTCGTTCCATCTCTCCTCATTATGTAAGTATTTTAAACATGAAACCCCACACTTCCAAACACATATGACATCTATATCTCCATACATTTATCTATTTCAACTTGATGGTAAAAAATTTTGTGTTTAGAATCTTGAGAAAGACCGCAAAGGTCGAAATATTGATTATTTTTTTATTCAATATTATTCTTGATGAAATTCTTAAGGATTTAAAGAAGATACGAGATATGCAGATATGGTATAGTACTAATGGGAGAATCTTCTGAAGAATTAAGTAAAAAGATTAGCACATGGTATGAGACACTAGAGAAAAAAGGTTTAAGAATAAACACTAGCAAAACTAAGTGGATGAAAATTAGCGATTCTTTTAAGGGTACTGAGAACACAGTTTCCAAAATAGATCCATGTGGGGTTTGCGAAAAAGAGTTAAAAGAAACTCTATTCTTTGTGTACATTGCAATAAGTGGGTACATAAAAAATGCTCAAACATTAACCCATTAGTGCCCAAAACTATATTTTTTTAAGACAAACAAAACTTTTCATTATTTTTACTTAATTTTAGTATAAAATTTTTAATTTTTGTAATAATTTTTCTAAACGATATCTATGAATGTCTGAATTTATGTGTTGCTTTTGGGCAACACGGGGATGTTGCCTAAAAGCAACATAAATCTTTAAACTTTTAAAAATGAAACTTGTGCTAAACTGTAATTTTTTTTGTTACTCTTAATTACTTTAGAAGTTGTTGAGTATCTAAGAATACTATTTTTTGTTTGTGATACCTTACTTTTTCTGTTCACTATATATTATTGCTGAAATAATATAATAATATAAACGTAATTTGAATAACCTATTCTTTTAATCCATGAAAAGCTGAAAAACAATAATCATGGAGTTTAAGATTGCACTTTGTGCACTTTCTTTTTGTTGTTTTGCCACAGAGAGCACATCTCGATTTATTGTCATCCATTCCAGGAAAATGATTTACGCCATCATATCGCATTGAATCATCAATTCGTCTAGAAACACGGCTATTGTGAAAAACTGTAATTTTTGTTGGAATCACTTTTTTATCATGACAATAAATTTGCAAATATGAAGTCGCAATTGACCGTATGTGTTCCAAAAATGTGCATGGTTCTTCAATACTTTTATGTAATAACCATGAATTGTACATGCTAACTTCTAAACAATATTAAAAAAAATGGCCAATACCATTTTCTATTTCTGATAAAGGGCCTGTAGGTTGATAAAGCTTGATCCATCTGATCAGTACCACCCATTGATTTATTATAATTGGCAATCATTGATGGTCTTGAAACGGTAACTTATTCTTTCAACTGTTGTGACCATCTTTTTGCAAGCCCCACAGGCTCAATGCTTTCAAAATTAGATGCAGCTATCACAGGCCCATTATCATTCCACATCACTAATTCAACGCCACTATTCGCATCTTTATAACCTAGAATAGATCCTTTTTTCTTCTTTTTAAATTCGGCTTTTGAAGGTAAGGGACAATCTTGTATCATGTTAGTTTTTATTGTTCCTGTGCATCCAATGTTTTTGTTTTTTAAGTATTTTAAAAGTGGTATTGAGTTAAAGTAGTTGTCAATGTATACTGTAAAATGACCTTCTGGTAAAGATTTTAGTAGACCAAGAACAACACTTGGTCCTAAACCAAAGTTTTTACTAAATTCATTTTTTGAACCTTTACCTTGATATACTTCAAAATCATAAAGGTATCCTCCATGTAAGTTTTAGCACCAGATTTTGTATCCTGAACGAATTGGTTTCATTGGCATTCTTTGCTTAAGTGTTTGGCCAAACTTTCCATAATAAGGAATCATTGACTCGTCAACATCAACTTTTTTTGTCAACAAAGCAAATTTTTGACAATTGTTTCTTATTAAATTTAAAAGTGGTCGGACTTTTGCGCATTTGTCAGTTGGATCAAGAGTTCTATTGTCACAAAAGTGAAGATTCTGAAAAATTGAGGTAAATTGATTTCTAGGCATTGCATTTTTAACTAGTCGATGTTGGACATGTGGAGCTTCTTCCCAAAACATCCTATAAGATGGGAGTTGCACATAACCACTCAACATAAGAATTCCTAAAAAACAAAAAAAAAAGTTTCTCTTTTGAGTGGTGTCCATCCAACAGCGCCATTTTCAATTGCATATTGATTTGTCCTTTCTATAATAAAATCAATAACTTCATTGTCAAAAAATAATTCAAAAAATTTAACGCTATTCCATTGGCAGTTTGAATTTGTCATTTTTTCTGTTGAAAAACCTATAGATAGGTACTTGAAAACTTTCTATGATAGTTTTTATATTACGTTGGTATTCATTTTCGCGATAAATGAGAGGACATCCATTTGTTGTTACCTGAGAATAAATCTTGAGTCATAACTTTGTTGAAATCTGTCATCTGATCTCTATTTTTATTATCAATTATAACGGTGTCGTCTTGAAAATTACAAATTAACTGGAGTTCACATTGGGCTAGTAATTGTTCTTTTGATAAATTGTGTAACTCGAAGTTTGTTTCATCACCTGAATCTCATCTGAACAGTTTACATCATCAGGCGCAGCCATAAAAATATTTGCATCAAGCCAATTGAGATTACTGTTGAGAGCATCAATGGCATCATTAATTGTAAGATGTTTACTTTCAACTGCTTGGGTAATTTTTTTATTTGAATTTTTTCCTTTTGATTCTTTTAAACGTCTCTTTATTTGATCAACGTTCGCCATTTTAGAAAAAAGTATGAATTGCAGTTTAGATTAAAAAAATATACTAAAAAATAATAGTAAAATAATATTTTAAAACAAATTTAAAAAAAATTCAAAATCTTTCTATGTTTTTTTTCTTAAATGTTTTGTTATTTCAATAATAAATAAAAAATTTAATATATTTTTAGATTTATTTATTGTTGCTTTAAAGCAACAGCCCTGCGTTGCCCAAGGGCAACGCTTTTATTTTTTGATAAATTATGTTATAAAAAATAAAGTTTTTAAAGTAGTTTTTTTTATCAAAAAACTTCGAAAATATGAGTAACTATTTTTAGTGCAATAAAAATATTTTATAGATTGCTTTGGAGTACAGATAAAATAATATTGGTCATATTTATATAAAAAATATTTTAAAGCAATTACCAAAAGTTAAGACGCTTCTGTTGCTTTTAAAGTCAAAAAATCATGAAAAGAATTAAAAAATTAAATAAAGCTTATTTAATTTGATCCATTAGTACAAAAAATACACTTTTTAATATTTTTATTTTACTGTTTTACGGCCCTAAAGTTGTGTTGCTTTGGGGCAACGCAGGGAACTAATGGGTTAAGGACAGTTTGATAAATACGACAAATTTAAAGCGTAGCTGCTGTTTAAGTTTCAACCCAAATACCGATGTAGTATTGGAAGAAAAAGTAGTAGTAGGCGGCGTAGAATTGGAAGAGGTTAAACAATTTTGTTATTTAGGTGAGGTTTTAGACAAAACAGGTGGTGTAAGTTATTCTGTAGGGAGAACATAGAATACAACTAACTTGGAAAAAATTTAAAGCGTTAAGTGGTATTTTATGCAATAGTATCTTTTCGTTAAAATTAAGGGGTTTTCTTTATAGAAGTTGTATTAGGTCTAGTTTAGTGTGGCCAAAGTTGGGCATCTGAGAAAAATAGACTAAACACCACAGAGATGAAGATGTTAAGAATCATGTGCAAATTTAATTTAAAAGATCAAATAAGTAGTGAAAAGATAAAAAGTTTGTCAAGTAAATGAAATAAATAAAGTATTGGAAATACAAAGGTTAAGGTGGTTTGGGCATGTAAATAGAAGACCTTCCGGTGATCTAATTAAAAAAGCTTTAGGTAAGAGTAAAGGCAAGCCAAAGATGACATGGATAGAAATAGTCAAAAAAGACATGAGCTGGGAACACTAGCCCTAAAATTGATTATTATTATTATTATTATAAGGGATCCGTAGGAGAGAAAGGTGGGGAACCAGTGATCTAAGTCCTCACACTCGTCCAAAATAGGTTAACCCGTTTACGTTCAGTATAATCAGACGATATCTTATGTAAAGCAGAAGATTTGTATTAAAAGGCATTGATAAACACAGACGATTTTATTTAAAAGGTGTCAGCTATAGGTGCCGTTGGTTGTATTTGGGTTAACACATTTACGACCAATGTTCCTATTTTGGAACATAAGTAATTTCCTCTTCGTCTGCTTTTTTCAATGACTTTGAATATAAATCGTCTGCGTTTTTTTAGATATCGTCTGCTTTGCTTGGTCTTAAATGGGTTAAGGGAGAAGGAAGAAATTAAATATACCATTTTCATTTTGTCTTTTTTTAAAGCAACTTTGGTAGTTAAGCAAGCAAAATATCTAATAAGTAATAATGATTTTTACCAAATTTTCAAAATGTTTTCTTTAATTTTTTTATTTAAGCTAGCGTGATGCCTCTTGAATGTTGGTAATCACGTAACGGTTTTCTAGGTTATGTATATATTATGTGGCCTTCTCGAAGATTCGCAGGCAATAACGGTGAAAGACGGAAAATAAATTTTACTGATTAAAAAGAGCTTTTCAATAAAGACCGCTCCTTACCAAGTTTCATGCTTTTTGGGAGAAAAGTAATTATAGAATAATTCATTATAATTAGAATATTGATTATATAAAATAATTAATTATATTTGTTAATAAATACATTTATAGGGCAATTTGGTGCATGCCCATTTTATAGGATTTAAAAGGCAACTTTTGGCGCCATTTTCATGAAGTTGTAATGATGATGGAGTGTGTTGAGAGATAAAATGGCGCATGAAACTCGTAATTCATTCTAATGCTGATCCAACAAAACGTGAATTGCATCATAGATTCATCAAGGCATGCGTAATGACAATTAATTATCTTACCCTTTATTATAAAATGAGTGGGGCGTGTGAGCAAGGATCGTTAGATACTTAGCCTAGAAACCACAAGGTAGGTGGTCTCGGGTTCAATCCCTTCTTTGCTCGTAGTTGCACAAAAAGTAAATAAAAACCTTTAATTCAATTGATAAAAGACTTCTTCATATTTTTATGGTAGCAAATTGTGTACACCTTGAGTCAAATGATATACAAGCATGAAGAAGCTTACGTTGCGAAAAGTTTGATGAGAAGAGTATTCTCGAAAAAAGTCAAAAAGACAGCAATGAAAAATCTTGAACTGCTGGAAAGGAAGGTGAAAGTGTGTAGAATGCATACACATACACATATACTGTGCTGTGTATCACTCATAATGTCGCACTGGTCACATGATCTATAAATTATTTCAAAAAAAAGATGATACTACTTGATTTTTGTCCTGAACACTTCAATGAAGCTGTTGAAACAAGTAAATGGATGAAACACAATACACACATACACATATATATCGTGTTCGTTGGGCACAGTATGAAGGCAGAGCAGTGACTCTTTTCTAGTATGGCGCACATATGCCCCAAGGGTGCAATTGAAAAGGGGGTTTTGGAGTATGCGTAAACTCTTTCATGAAAGAATCCGCTTTAAGAATGAAGGAAAATTTCATCAACAAAATTTTAATTTTCAAAGTAAATTTATAATGTAAAAAAGATTCCTTTAAGGATTATTATGCGCTTAAACAATAAATATTCCCTTAAAGATGACTTCATAGATTGAGAATTAAGCTACCAAAAGGCGAATCGACTACAAAAAGGCAAAACCGGGAGAGGAAAAAAGAAAGGCATTTTTAATCGAAACACTTCTAACCAATCAATGATTTTGTGGTATGAATACCACCTCAAATGACTTAGCAGGTAGCATGCAGCCAACGCGCTGTAGTTTACCAACATGTCGTTTATATAAATTAAAAGTCAATGAAGAGATGCCTTTTGAATTGTAATAGCACGTAGTTTAAAACACGTAAATGGCCTTATTTTCTAGAGTTTGTATAAAAGAAGACCAAGCTATTAGGTCAATTTTTTATCCTAATAGCTCAACATTTTTAATAGTCAATCATTTTTTGTAGCAAATCTAGATTTTGTAAAAATTTAACAAGTTAACATTCTGTGAATTGCTTTTATATACTGAAGAGTTCACTCACAAACCAAAAAAGTCATAACCTCTACTCTACTCTCGATATCCATAGCTGCAGCGTTTTCAAGAAAGACTTTCCAAAACCACCTTGATGAGACAAAATACGGAAACAAGAGAATATTTAGGATTTGAAGCAGTGGTTCCCAACCTGCGCTACGCGGACACATAAGGGTCCGTAAAGATTAGGTAACGGATACGTCAAAAATTTTTTATACTATATACGGCCCCATTATCAGATTCCATATACAGGGAAGAGGTTCTACGGAGCAAAATAAGGTTGGGAGAGAAGAGAGAGAAGGAGAGCCTCTTTCTTCAATCGATTTATTCTTTTTGGCTCGCTAGCCGGCTATTTGAAAAATAATAGTACATTAAATGTCTTTGCAATCTCTTATAGATAGAAAAATTGTCATCAACGACGAAATTATATCGTGCAGTGAGTAAGATTGTTTAATCCCCTAAAAAAACAAAAAGCGCGATAAAAGAGCACTCTAAATTGGCATCCAGAGCAATCAAAGATTTGATGCCGCTTCCCTGCAACTTATTTGTGCGTCGAAAACGCTTTTACTCAGCCTCTTTATACCAAATCTAAATGCAGAAATGCAAACAAACATTTATGACATTGTAAAGAAATTAAAAAAAAAGTTGAAAAACACTTTATTAACAACTCGACTTTACAAATGATAGAAATAATCAATATTTCGATCTTTGCGGACTTTCTCAAGATTCTAAACAAAAATGGTAGTATTTTCACTTTCACTATTTCGTTCCATCTCTCCTCATTATGTAAGTATTTTAAACATGAAACCCCACACTTCCAACCACATATGACATCTATATCTCCATACATTTATCTATTTCAACTTGATGGTAAAAAATTTTGTGTTTAGAATCTTGAGAAAGACCGCAAAGGTCGAAATATTGATTATTTTTTTATTCAATATTATTCTTGATGAAATTCTTAAGGATTTAAAGAAGATACGAGATATGCAGATATGGTATAGTACTAATGGGAGAATCTTCTGAAGAATTAAGTAAAAAGATTAGCACATGGTATGAGACACTAGAGAAAAAAGGTTTAAGAATAAACACTAGCAAAACTAAGTGGATGAAAATTAGCGATTCTTTTAAGGGTACTGAGAACACAGTTTCCAAAATAGATCCATGTGGGGTTTGCGAAAAAGAGTTAAAAGAAACTCTATTCTTTGTGTACATTGCAATAAGTGGGTACATAAAAAATGCTCAAACATTAAGGACAGTTTGATAAATACGACAAATTTAAAGCGTAGCTGCTGTTTAAGTTTCAACCCAAATACCGATGTAGTATTGGAAGAAAAAGTAGTAGTAGGCGGCGTAGAATTGGAAGAGGTTAAACAATTTTGTTATTTAGGTGAGGTTTTAGACAAAACAGGTGGTGTAAGTTATTCTGTAGGGAGAACATAGAATACAACTAACTTGGAAAAAATTTAAAGCGTTAAGTGGTATTTTATGCAATAGTATCTTTTCGTTAAAATTAAGGGGTTTTCTTTATAGAAGTTGTATTAGGTCTAGTTTAGTGTGGCCAAAGTTGGGCATCTGAGAAAAATAGACTAAACACCACAGAGATGAAGATGTTAAGAATCATGTGCAAATTTAATTTAAAAGATCAAATAAGTAGTGAAAAGATAAAAAGTTTGTCAAGTAAATGAAATAAATAAAGTATTGGAAATACAAAGGTTAAGGTGGTTTGGGCATGTAAATAGAAGACCTTCCGGTGATCTAATTAAAAAAGCTTTAGGTAAGAGTAAAGGCAAGCCAAAGATGACATGGATAGAAATAGTCAAAAAAGACATGAGCTGGGAACACTAGCCCTAAAATTGATTATTATTATTATTATTATAAGGGATCCGTAGGAGAGAAAGGTGGGGAACCAGTGATCTAAGTCCTCACACTCGTCCAAAATAGGTTAACCCGTTTACGTTCAGTATAATCAGACGATATCTTATGTAAAGCAGAAGATTTGTATTAAAAGGCATTGATAAACACAGACGATTTTATTTAAAAGGTGTCAGCTATAGGTGCCGTTGGTTGTATTTGGGTTAACACATTTACGACCAATGTTCCTATTTTGGAACATAAGTAATTTCATCTTCGTCTGCTTTTTTCAATGACTTTGAATATAAATCGTCTGCGTTTTTTTAGATATCGTCTGCTTTGCTTGGTCTTAAATGGGTTAAGGGAGAAGGAAGAAATTAAATATACCATTTTCATTTTGTCTTTTTTTAAAGCAACTTTGGTAGTTAAGCAAGCAAAATATCTAATAAGTAATAATGATTTTTACCAAATTTTCAAAATGTTTTCTTTAATTTTTTTATTTAAGCTAGCGTGATGCCTCTTGAATGTTGGTAATCACGTAACGGTTTTCTAGGTTATGTATATATTATGTGGCCTTCTCGAAGATTCGCAGGCAATAACGGTGAAAGACGGAAAATAAATTTTACTGATTAAAAAGAGCTTTTCAATAAAGACCGCTCCTTACCAAGTTTCATGCTTTTTGGGAGAAAAGTAATTATAGAATAATTCATTATAATTAGAATATTGATTATATAAAATAATTAATTATATTTGTTAATAAATACATTTATAGGGCAATTTGGTGCATGCCCATTTTATAGGATTTAAAAGGCAACTTTTGGCGCCATTTTCATGAAGTTGTAATGATGATGGAGTGTGTTGAGAGATAAAATGGCGCATGAAACTCGTAATTCATTCTAATGCTGATCCAACAAAACGTGAATTGCATCATAGATTCATCAAGGCATGCGTAATGACAATTAATTATCTTACCCTTTATTATAAAATGAGTGGGGCGTGTGAGCAAGGATCGTTAGATACTTAGCCTAGAAACCACAAGGTAGGTGGTCTCGGGTTCAATCCCCCCCTTCTTTGCTCGTAGTTGCACAAAAAGTAAATAAAAACCTTTAATTCAATTGATAAAAGACTTCTTCATATTTTTATGGTAGCAAATTGTGTACACCTTGAGTCAAATGATATACAAGCATGAAGAAGCTTACGTTGCGAAAAGTTTGATGAGAAGAGTATTCTCGAAAAAAGTCAAAAAGACAGCAATGAAAAATCTTGAACTGCTGGAAAGGAAGGTGAAAGTGTGTAGAATGCATACACATACACATATACTGTGCTGTGTATCACTCATAATGTCGCACTGGTCACATGATCTATAAATTATTTCAAAAAAAAGATGATACTACTTGATTTTTGTCCTGAACACTTCAATGAAGCTGTTGAAACAAGTAAATGGATGAAACACAATACACACATACACATATATATCGTGTTCGTTGGGCACAGTATGAAGGCAGAGCAGTGACTCTTTTCTAGTATGGCGCACATATGCCCCAAGGGTGCAATTGAAAAGGGGGTTTTGGAGTATGCGTAAACTCTTTCATGAAAGAATCCGCTTTAAGAATGAAGGAAAATTTCATCAACAAAATTTTAATTTTCAAAGTAAATTTATAATGTAAAAAAGATTCCTTTAAGGATTATTATGCGCTTAAACAATAAATATTCCCTTAAAGATGACTTCATAGATTGAGAATTAAGCTACCAAAAGGCGAATCGACTACAAAAAGGCAAAACCGGGAGAGGAAAAAAGAAAGGCATTTTTAATCGAAACACTTCTAACCAATCAATGATTTTGTGGTATGAATACCACCTCAAATGACTTAGCAGGTAGCATGCAGCCAACGCGCTGTAGTTTACCAACATGTCGTTTATATAAATTAAAAGTCAATGAAGAGATGCCTTTTGAATTGTAATAGCACGTAGTTTAAAACACGTAAATGGCCTTATTTTCTAGAGTTTGTATAAAAGAAGACCAAGCTATTAGGTCAATTTTTTATCCTAATAGCTCAACATTTTTAATAGTCAATCATTTTTTGTAGCAAATCTAGATTTTGTAAAAATTTAACAAGTTAACATTCTGTGAATTGCTTTTATATACTGAAGAGTTCACTCACAAACCAAAAAAGTCATAACCTCTACTCTACTCTCGATATCCATAGCTGCAGCGTTTTCAAGAAAGACTTTCCAAAACCACCTTGATGAGACAAAATACGGAAACAAGAGAATATTTAGGATTTGAAGCAGTGGTTCCCAACCTGCGCTACGCGGACACATAAGGGTCCGTAAAGATTAGGTAACGGATACGTCAAAAATTTTTTATACTATATACGGCCCCATTATCAGATTCCATATACAGGGAAGAGGTTCTACGGAGCAAAATAAGGTTGGGAGAGAAGAGAGAGAAGGAGAGCCTCTTTCTTCAATCGATTTATTCTTTTTGGCTCGCTAGCCGGCTATTTGAAAAATAATAGTACATTAAATGTCTTTGCAATCTCTTATAGATAGAAAAATTGTCATCAACGACGAAATTATATCGTGCAGTGAGTAAGATTGTTTAATCCCCTAAAAAAACAAAAAGCGCGATAAAAGAGCACTCTAAATTGGCATCCAGAGCAATCAAAGATTTGATGCCGCTTCCCTGCAACTTATTTGTGCGTCGAAAACGCTTTTACTCAGCCTCTTTATACCAAATCTAAATGCAGAAATGCAAACAAACATTTATGACATTGTAAAGAAATTAAAAAAAAAGTTGAAAAACACTTTATTAACAACTCGACTTTACAAATGATAGAAATAATCAATATTTCGATCTTTGCGGACTTTCTCAAGATTCTAAACAAAAATGGTAGTATTTTCACTTTCACTATTTCGTTCCATCTCTCCTCATTATGTAAGTATTTTAAACATGAAACCCCACACTTCCAACCACATATGACATCTATATCTCCATACATTTATCTATTTCAACTTGATGGTAAAAAATTTTGTGTTTAGAATCTTGAGAAAGACCGCAAAGGTCGAAATATTGATTATTTTTTTATTCAATATTATTCTTGATGAAATTCTTAAGGATTTAAAGAAGATACGAGATATGCAGATATGGTATAGTACTAATGGGAGAATCTTCTGAAGAATTAAGTAAAAAGATTAGCACATGGTATGAGACACTAGAGAAAAAAGGTTTAAGAATAAACACTAGCAAAACTAAGTGGATGAAAATTAGCGATTCTTTTAAGGGTACTGAGAACACAGTTTCCAAAATAGATCCATGTGGGGTTTGCGAAAAAGAGTTAAAAGAAACTCTATTCTTTGTGTACATTGCAATAAGTGGGTACATAAAAAATGCTCAAACATTAAGGACAGTTTGATAAATACGACAAATTTAAAGCGTAGCTGCTGTTTAAGTTTCAACCCAAATACCGATGTAGTATTGGAAGAAAAAGTAGTAGTAGGCGGCGTAGAATTGGAAGAGGTTAAACAATTTTGTTATTTAGGTGAGGTTTTAGACAAAACAGGTGGTGTAAGTTATTCTGTAGGGAGAACATAGAATACAACTAACTTGGAAAAAATTTAAAGCGTTAAGTGGTATTTTATGCAATAGTATCTTTTCGTTAAAATTAAGGGGTTTTCTTTATAGAAGTTGTATTAGGTCTAGTTTAGTGTGGCCAAAGTTGGGCATCTGAGAAAAATAGACTAAACACCACAGAGATGAAGATGTTAAGAATCATGTGCAAATTTAATTTAAAAGATCAAATAAGTAGTGAAAAGATAAAAAGTTTTGTCAAGTAAATGAAATAAATAAAGTATTGGAAATACAAAGGTTAAGGTGGTTTGGGCATGTAAATAGAAGACCTTCCGGTGATCTAATTAAAAAAGCTTTAGGTAAGAGTAAAGGCAAGCCAAAGATGACATGGATAGAAATAGTCAAAAAAGACATGAGCTGGGAACACTAGCCCTAAAATTGATTATTATTATTATTATTATAAGGGATCCGTAGGAGAGAAAGGTGGGGAACCAGTGATCTAAGTCCTCACACTCGTCCAAAATAGGTTAACCCGTTTACGTTCAGTATAATCAGACGATATCTTATGTAAAGCAGAAGATTTGTATTAAAAGGCATTGATAAACACAGACGATTTTATTTAAAAGGTGTCAGCTATAGGTGCCGTTGGTTGTATTTGGGTTAACACATTTACGACCAATGTTCCTATTTTGGAACATAAGTAATTTCATCTTCGTCTGCTTTTTTCAATGACTTTGAATATAAATCGTCTGCGTTTTTTTAGATATCGTCTGCTTTGCTTGGTCTTAAATGGGTTAAGGGAGAAGGAAGAAATTAAATATACCATTTTCATTTTGTCTTTTTTTAAAGCAACTTTGGTAGTTAAGCAAGCAAAATATCTAATAAGTAATAATGATTTTTACCAAATTTTCAAAATGTTTTCTTTAATTTTTTTATTTAAGCTAGCGTGATGCCTCTTGAATGTTGGTAATCACGTAACGGTTTTCTAGGTTATGTATATATTATGTGGCCTTCTCGAAGATTCGCAGGCAATAACGGTGAAAGACGGAAAATAAATTTTACTGATTAAAAAGAGCTTTTCAATAAAGACCGCTCCTTACCAAGTTTCATGCTTTTTGGGAGAAAAGTAATTATAGAATAATTCATTATAATTAGAATATTGATTATATAAAATAATTAATTATATTTGTTAATAAATACATTTATAGGGCAATTTGGTGCATGCCCATTTTATAGGATTTAAAAGGCAACTTTTGGCGCCATTTTCATGAAGTTGTAATGATGATGGAGTGTGTTGAGAGATAAAATGGCGCATGAAACTCGTAATTCATTCTAATGCTGATCCAACAAAACGTGAATTGCATCATAGATTCATCAAGGCATGCGTAATGACAATTAATTATCTTACCCTTTATTATAAAATGAGTGGGGCGTGTGAGCAAGGATCGTTAGATACTTAGCCTAGAAACCACAAGGTAGGTGGTCTCGGGTTCAATCCCTTCTTTGCTCGTAGTTGCACAAAAAGTAAATAAAAACCTTTAATTCAATTGATAAAAGACTTCTTCATATTTTTATGGTAGCAAATTGTGTACACCTTGAGTCAAATGATATACAAGCATGAAGAAGCTTACGTTGCGAAAAGTTTGATGAGAAGAGTATTCTCGAAAAAAGTCAAAAAGACAGCAATGAAAAATCTTGAACTGCTGGAAAGGAAGGTGAAAGTGTGTAGAATGCATACACATACACATATACTGTGCTGTGTATCACTCATAATGTCGCACTGGTCACATGATCTATAAATTATTTCAAAAAAAAGATGATACTACTTGATTTTTGTCCTGAACACTTCAATGAAGCTGTTGAAACAAGTAAATGGATGAAACACAATACACACATACACATATATATCGTGTTCGTTGGGCACAGTATGAAGGCAGAGCAGTGACTCTTTTCTAGTATGGCGCACATATGCCCCAAGGGTGCAATTGAAAAGGGGGTTTTGGAGTATGCGTAAACTCTTTCATGAAAGAATCCGCTTTAAGAATGAAGGAAAATTTCATCAACAAAATTTTAATTTTCAAAGTAAATTTATAATGTAAAAAAGATTCCTTTAAGGATTATTATGCGCTTAAACAATAAATATTCCCTTAAAGATGACTTCATAGATTGAGAATTAAGCTACCAAAAGGCGAATCGACTACAAAAAGGCAAAACCGGGAGAGGAAAAAAAAAGCCATTTTTTTATCGAAACACCTCTAACCAATCAATGATCTTGTGGTATGAATACCACCTCAAATGACTTAGCAGGTAGCATGCAGCCAACGCGCTGTAGTTTACCAACATGTCGTTTATATAAATTAAAAGTCAATGAAGATCAGATGCCTTTTGAATTGTAATAGCACGTAGTTTAAAACACGTAAATGGCCTTATTTTCTAGAGTTTGTATAAAAGAAGACCAAGCTATTAGGTCAATTTTTTATCCTAATAGCTCAACATTTTTAATAGTCAATCATTTTTTGTAGCAAATCTAGATTTTGTAAAAATTTAACAAGTTAACATTCTGTGAATTGCTTTTATATACTGAAGAGTTCACTCACAAACCAAAAAAGTCATAACCTCTACTCTACTCTCGATATCCATAGCTGCAGCGTTTTCAAGAAAGACTTTCCAAAACCACCTTGATGAGACAAAATACGGAAACAAGAGAATATTTAGGATTTGAAGCAGTGGTTCCCAACCTGCGCTACGCGGACACATAAGGGTCCGTAAAGATTAGGTAACGGATACGTCAAAAATTTTTTATACTATATACGGCCCCATTATCAGATTCCATATACAGGGAAGAGGTTCTACGGAGCAAAATAAGGTTGGGAGAGAAGAGAGAGAAGGAGAGCCTCTTTCTTCAATCGATTTATTCTTTTTGGCTCGCTAGCCGGCTATTTGAAAAATAATAGTACATTAAATGTCTTTGCAATCTCTTATAGATAGAAAAATTGTCATCAACGACGAAATTATATCGTGCAGTGAGTAAGATTGTTTAATCCCCTAAAAAAACAAAAAGCGCGATAAAAAAGCACTCTAAATTGGCATCCAGAGCAATCAAAGATTTGATGCCGCTTCCCTGCAACTTATTTGTGCGTCGAAAACGCTTTTACTCAGCCTCTTTATACCAAATCTAAATGCAGAAATGCAAACAAACATTTATGACATTGTAAAGAAATTAAAAAAAAAGTTGAAAAACACTTTATTAACAACTCGACTTTACAAATGATAGAAATAATCAATATTTCGATCTTTACGGACTTTCTCAAGATTCTAAACAAAAATGGTAGTATTTTCACTTTCACTATTTCGTTCCATCTCTCCTCATTATGTAAGTATTTTAAACATGAAACCCCACACTTCCAACCACATATGACATCTATATCTCCATACATTTATCTATTTCCACTTGATGGTAAAAAATTTTGTGTTTAGAATCTTGAGAAAGACCGCAAAGGTCGAAATATTGATTATTTTTTTATTCAATATTATTCTTGATGAAATTATTAAGGATTTAATTAAAGAAGATACGAGTGAGATTTTATATGCAGATATGGTATAGTACTAATGGGAAAATCTTCTGAAGAATTAAGTAAAAAGATTAGCACATGGTATGAGACACTAGAGAAAAAAGGTTTAAGAATAAACACTAGCAAAACTAAGTGGATGAAAATTAGCGATTCTTAGGGTACTGAGAACACAGTTTCCAAAATAGATCCATGTGGAGTTTACCGAAAAAGAGTTAAAAGAAACTCTGTTCTTTGTGTACATTGCAATAAGTGGGTACATAAAAAATGCTCAAACATTAAGGACAGTTTGATAAATACGACAAATTTTAAGCATAGCTGCTGTTTAAGTGTCAACCCAAATACCGATGTAGTATTGGAAGAAAAAGTTGTAGTAGTAGGCGGCGTAGAATTGGAAGAAGTTAAACAATTTTGTTATTTAGATGAGGTTTTAGACAAAACAGGTGGTGTAAGTAACTCTGTAGGGAGAACATAGAATACAACTAACTTGGAAAAAAATTTAAAGCGTTAAGTGGTATTTTATGCAATAGTATCTTTTCGTTAAAATTAAGGGGTTTTCTTTATAGAAGTTGTATTAGGTCTAGTTTAGTGTGGCCAAAGTTAGGCATCTGAGAAAAATAGACTAAACACCACAGAGATGAAGATGTTAAGAATCATGTGCAAATTTAATTTAAAAGATCAAATAAGTAGTGAAAAGATAAAAAGTTTATGTCAAGTAAATGAAATAAATAAAGTATTGGAAATACAAAGGTTAAGGTGGTTTGGGCATGTAAATAGAAGATCTGGTGATCTAATTAAAAAAGCTTTAGGTAAGAGTAAAGACAAGCCAAAGATGACATGGATAGAAATAGTCAAAAAAAGACATGAGCAAAAGATTAGCTAAAGCATTAGGGGACGAGCAAAATAGAGATAAATGGAGAGCAAAATGAGAGATTAGTTTAATTTTGTCTTAAATGCCATAGTGGTAAAAACCGGCTAAACCTCAGCGTGCTGGGAACACTAGCCCTAAAATTGATTATTATTATTATTATTATAAGGGGTCCGTAGGAGAGAAAGGTGGGGAACCAGTGATCTAAGTCCTCACACTCGTCCAAAATAGGTTAACCCGTTTACGTTCAGTATAATCAGACGATATCTTATGTAAAGCAGAAGATTTGTATTAAAAGGCATTGATAAACACAGAGGATTTTATTTAAAAGGTGTCAGCTATAGGTGCCGTTGGTTGTATTTGGGTTAACACATTTACGACCAATGTTCCTATTTTGCAACATAAGTAATTTCATCTTCGTCTGCTTTTTTCAATGACTTTGAATATAAATCGTCTGCATTTTTTTAGATATCGTCTGCTTTGCTTGGCCTTAAATGGGTTAATGTGGACTCCTTTTTCTGGGATCTAATTCTATTTTGGAGAATAAAGAATGCCTCTTTCCGAATGCTTTCTGTTTTCAATTTTAGGCCGCAAATAAAATTTATAAATCATTCCCAAAATTTGGTCCCTCTCCTTTTTGGCGCTCATGATTATCCAGGCCAAAAGAAGAAACAAAAATGACCTGGTAATCGTGATAAAAAGAAATGTCGTATTTTCAAACTTCCCTTTCTTACGTACGCTAAAATTGTAGCGGAATAAAAAAATATGTTATATTCAAAAACATAACGAAATTTTGGAGAGAAAAAATCAAAACGCAATAAAGTAAGCGAACATGACCGAAAGGACCTTGCTATGATCTTGCTATAAATGCTTCCAATATTCTTTTGTACAATCACGGCACATTAACGCTATGTTTTTTATTGTTAATATATTATTCACTTAAAGAGATGGTTTAAGGAAGTTAGCTTGAATTGATATTTTTTTATTATAGAACACCAAAGTGGAACTGATGAGGCTTCAAGAGCAGAAACAAGAGAATACAAGAGAAGCTACAATTTCTAGTGATATAAGTTTGTTAAGCAAATTCAAAAAACATCAAATTCGATATAATCGTAAATAACAAATCCATGTAAAATTTGGTAAAAAGTTGAAAAAGTTTATTCAAAATTCAATCATTGCAAAAAAAGAGTGTTCTCAAACATGGCATCTTCCAGCGTAAATCTTTTTTCACTTATTCATGATATACAAAATACAAAAATAGTTAAAATATAATTACTTTTCTCTTGTATGTAAATTATGTAAATTATAATTTTATTAAATTATTTTTTTATATAATTATATTTTATTTTTATATCACTGATATATTAGGAGCTTGGCAAAGCTCCAGTCAGTATATATGCAAACGGAGATTCGCCAAGATACTATGTATTTATTTGTAAAAAATCTGAGGTTAAAAATGAATATACCCTTTTTACTTTAACTTCGTCCTTTCTTACTTTAAGTTCGTCCTTATAAAATCCTTAATTTCTTTTTTAGTATTTTCAGTAAAAAATTATCTTTATTTTTTGCTCAAATATAAATTAAGAATTTTATAAGGACGAACTTAAAGTAAAAAAAGACGAACTTAAAGTGAAAAAGGACGAACTTAAAGTAAAAATGGTATATCTTACAGTTTTTCAAATTGCATGATATTTTGTAGTGAGGTTTGCTCTATAGTTCCTAACTGTCTTTCAAAATTTCAGCTCTTTTTAGTTCATATGAAAAAAGTTATGAGGCATGTAAAAAAGTATGAGCCTATTTATATATTGAGGTACCACTTTTTAACATGGGTTTTCCTATCTTTTTATGAACCAGTGTAGAGAAAAAAATTGAAGACTATTTTTGAAGTGAAAAATGCCAATCGAATCAAGTTGTATTGCATGGAAAAAGCAGACTCAATCGATAAAGATGCAGAATGGGATAAAATTGTCTGAAATAATGAAAGAAGAATGTGGAATATCAAAGAGTAACGGTATGAAAGTAACTTGGTGGTGGAATAACGATAGTGTCAAAAAGGCATTAAAGGAAAAGAAAGAAAACTATAAAATGTGGAGAAAATAAAGATATGTCAAGCACAGAAACATGGCTAAGAGCATGATGGTGGTGAAGGCTAAGCATGCAGAAGCTGAAAAAGAAACAAAGCAGATGGAAAGAATGATGAGAGTCGAAGAGAAGATGAGACACATCTTTCGTATGGCCAAGACAAGCAAGAAAAACAAACAAGATATTATTGGAAATCCTTGTGAATGAGAGACAAAAATGGAGAGCTAAAGTTGAAGCTAGAAGAAAGATTAGAACTGTGGAAGAATCACTGGCGCAAATCTTTGAATAGACAGAATTTCAAGAGAAATCAAGCGATGATACAGATGAAAACTAATAAAGCAACTGGTCCAAGCGGTGTGCCTATAGAAGTAATAGAACTTTGTGGACTTGAGGGTTCTTTGGCAAAAATAGGAAATGATATAATGATGGGAAGAAAGATGCCAGAAAGCTGGAGGAATAGTGTTTTGTTACCTCTTTATAAAGGCAAAGGCGACTCAAAAGAATGTTCTAACTATAGAAGTATAAAGTTTCTTGAACATGCGATGAAGGTATTGGAGAGAGTTTTTGAAAAAAGAATTAGGAAACGTGTTGAGATAAATGAAATCCAAATGGGTTTCATGTCCGGTAAAAGCACGATCGGTGCAATTTTAAAAGTGGATAAGGGCTTATACGCTGTATTTGTCGACCTTGAGAGAGCTTTTGATTGCATTCCAAGAGAAGTAATTTCGTGGGCTCTGAGAAAAAAAGGCGTGCCAGAGTACGAAGTAAAAGCAATAATGGAAATGTACAGCGATGCAAAAACTGTAGTGCAAGTTGAAGGACAAATATCAGAGTGGTTCAAAGTTGAAGTCGGTGTTCATCAGGGATCTGTGCTTAGCCCTATACCTTTTGCAATTGTTATGGATGAACTTTATGATGATGTTGAAAAGTGTAAGAGAGAGTTTCTCTATGCAGATGATTTGGTGATTGTTGGAAGCAGTTGGGACGACGTTTGAAAAAGATATGTTAGTTGGAGAGAAGCACTGAGTAGCAAAGGGCTGAAGATAAACTTTTCAAAAACGAAAGCAATGAAATTTAAATCTCCATGTTTAGATGACGTTATTAGTAATATCGATCTATGTGCAAAATGCGGGAAAAGAGTTATGAGAAATGCCATTCAGTGTAGTCCATAAAAGATGTTCAGGTGTGCGTGGTTTCGCTTATAAAGGTCATATTTTGAGGAGACAAAATTAATGTTGTTAAAGAATTTCGGTACTTAGGAGACGTACTTATCAGAGATGGAGATGTAAAATCTATGACATCACGGATAAGACTCGCTTGGAAAAAATTCAACGACATATCTCTAGTATTTTGTAAGAAAACGCTGTCTTTGAAGCTAAAAGGAAGACTGTACAATAGGGGTATGAAAATTTTACAACTGCACATCCCCATGTTATTTTTTGTGGAGTTTTTATGCGTAAGTTAGAAAAATGTAAATCATTTTTTGTTATCTTTTAAAAAAGTCACCCTCTAACTCATAAACATTTTATTTATTTATTGAAAATATTAGAAAAAAATTTATTCAAGAAATTTTCTCAATATTATCAAAAATTTATTCAAGAGAGTTTGTTAATAGAAATTTTAAATTAACTTTTTCAATAGATTGACAAAAATGAAGTAGATCTTGCATAACTTTAATTGCACGTTCTGCGCTAATATTCGAACGCTGTGTCGGCATAGGGGATAGCTCTTTAGACCAAAATTTATTCAATGATCTCACAGCTTTTGGATGACCCTTACAAGCTTCTGAAAGGTTTTCAAAATCAGTTGAATTGAAATAATGAGCAGAAAACAAAATGTTAGCCCAAGAACTACAAATGAAGTCACACGCTGCCTCAACACTTTTCCTAAACTCTGGCAAAAGAATAAAAGTAAGCATAGTATAAATCGCCCTCGAATTCCATCTTGCATTGCTCAAGGAAGGAAGTGTTTTCAAAAGAGGATTTAAGTTGATCGTATTGTTTTGCTATAATTAGGATAAAAAAATAGTTTAAATTTGGTGAACATGTTGATTCTCTAAAGTAATCATTTAAAACATGCTTTAATAATGTGTCAAGAATATGATGCTGGCACCCTATGAAAACAGGTTTTTTCAAACCAATTTCTTCAAAATGATTTTGTAAAAATTTAACTGCACCAAGATATTTTCCAGTATTTGCTGCAGTTGTATCAGATACAATCATTTTTATTGAAGCCCACAGTTCATATTCATCAATAACACTTTTTATTCCATTAAATATTGTTCTACCTTTTGAATCCATCAATTCTATTACAGCTAATTTGACTTCTTTCTTTTCATTTTTTAAAATAACTACTTGATATTCTTTATTTTTTACAGTCTTTCCATCAAAATGCAAGCACCAATTTTCCTCTTTCAAAATTTTTTTAAAGTTTAATTTTACATTTTCGCTCTTTTTAAAGACAGCTTTGTAAACGCCACTTTGTGAAGGAGTAGGCACCGAAATACCGCTGTCAAATAATGTTTTGCAAACTGTGTGAGCTTTTCTTGTACTGAGTTTTGCTGTCGTCACTAAGCGTACTGCACAATCAGTTTGGTGTCTTTTGAAATTTGAAGTTTCATTTGAATCTTCACTAATATTAGATTCATCACTTTTGTATGGATCTTCAGCTTCAAAAATATGTTCAGTAGTAACTTCTTCATTAAAATTATTAGCTTTTTCTGTTTTAGTTTTAAATAATTTTAGTTTTCTAGGATGAATGGTTTTTGTATCTTCCTTAGTGCTGCAATAGCCTACTTTACCTTTTGTTGAAATTTGTAAATGATAAAACTCTTTATCTTCTTTACAGAACCATTCTCCTTTTTCATCTGTAACATTAAACATTTCAGTAAAGTCATAGTCTCCAGGTCTTCGACTGTGTTTTTCAAACTTATCTATTAAAGCTCCAACTTTTCTTTCAACTGTAGATTTGCCTTTTTGAATTGGTAAGTTTAGCTTTTCCCATAAAAATTGTATTTCTTTTGAAATTTTTGAAATTATTTCTTTTTTATTCTTTATCGAGCAAGTTAAAGTTTTATATCTGTCTAGGATGTGCTTCTCCATTGGAATTTTATGCATTTGATCAAGACTGTGAACAATAGTATACTTTTTTGATGTTTTATATCCTTGAAATTGTAAAAGATTTGATGACCAAATTTTTTATTTTTTTCTGAAGAAACTGCGTTTTTTGACATAAAAACTTTAAAATTTAATTAATATAACTAGAAAAATTATTTCTAAATAAAAAAACAAATATAAATTTAAATTTTATAAAATGAAAAGCAATGAAAAAATAATACATTATTTTATTTAATTCAGGTTTCAAACAAAAGGGTTCAAAATAGTATCATAGACTATAAAATATAATTTGACGAAAAGTTTTACAAGGATTTCATTTAGAGTTTGCAAAAAGTAAAACAAAATAAATAAAATAATATAAATTAATAAAAAATAAATATAATATTATTTTTATACCTCTTTAAAAACAAAACATAAACTGAGGGGCGGGGGGTGATATTTAAAAAATTTTTTTGATTGATTTTAATATTTTATTAATATAAAAAGAAAATCTCCACGTGTAGTAGTAGGGGGAAAGAGAAAAAATTAAAAAAAAAATTTTGTCATACCCCTACTGTACAAAGCATGTTTGATAAGTGCTATGAGTTATGGGTGTGAATGTTGGGCATTGAAAAAATCAGATATCAGGCGTATGCGATCAATGGAAATGAGAATGTTGCGAATGATTTGTGGAAAAACGCTCTTACACAAAGTCCCAAATGCTGTTCTCAGGAAAATGACAGAAGTTTTAGACATAAATGGATATCTCAAAGAGGAAAGACTGCGTTGGCTGGCCATCTTGAGAGAATGGATGAACAAAGTTTTCTTAGGAGGGTGAGAGACGAAGTTGCGACTGGAGAAGCGAAGAAAGGGCGCCCCAAGAAATCATGGGAAGAGGTGTTGAAAGCAGATATGGAGAAAAGGGGGCTCTCTCTGAAAGATGCCCAACTGAGAAAGCAATGGAGACGACGCTGCAAAAATGAAAAAGTCGACCCTGGCTAGCCGGGATATAAGACCTTGTTCTCCTCCTGGAAACAAATGGATGATGATGATGATGACAGTGTGCGAAGAAGAATTGTGAGAGCAGTGATTTCTTATCTCGTATACGCTTTAGCACACCTTTGAGCTAAAAAATATAGCTTAAGCGGACGCTTAAGGGAGGCAAACGCGATTTTTCATTCTTCTATTTTTTACTTTCTATAGTTGTTTGCTGGTGTCTGTTTTATTCAACAAATTTGATATAAAAATAACAGAATGAAGTCTGGAATTTGATAAAAAATTATTTTAATTTCAATTTCAAGAAATCAATGATGCCTCCTTCTCTTTTATAGCATTTCTTTGTTAGACCTATTATTATAATCCGTTAAGTTGATTCCTGCCTTTATTTTATATCATTTCCTATATATTATTCTTAAAAGTAAAACAGTAACACCTATTAAACATCTATTTTAAATCCCAAGCAAAATACCTACTTTAATTATTATATAACATGCTTAATACTAACTTCTTTTAAGATTTACTTATAATGACTAAAATGTACTTCCTTCTAGTTTTAATTCTATAATAATATGATGAACGCTTAATGCCTCCAATCATACATCCTTTTTTAAAAGCTTATGTATATATATATAACTATTCATCAGATTGAATTTTTTTGTTTCAACCTTATCTCATCAATAATGCTGTCTTTTTGCATTTCTATTTAAACTCTGTTTGAGAACATAGCATTAAGCCTTTTATCCCAATTATATCAAATACTTTTTTTCCATTTCTATTTGGTTTTTGCAAATTAATCCACCTCAATTCTAACCATTTCATGGTGTATATATATATGATGTATGATATTCTTTATGGATTATCATATTACACGTGTTTATGGTGAACAAATAAAGCACACAACCTTATTCACTGAAATATGATATCACTCAAGTAACGGGTTTGAACTTGATACTTTTTTTTTCTTCGTAGTTTTACATAATTTCGAATGGTACTACAAAAAAGCTATCGTATCGTAGTAAAGTACCATATGTCGCCACTGCGTGGAACTCACAAGGCCTATAGAGTTGACGTCCGAGCTTTGGTCCAATTCAAAGAATAAAACACCGACTTCGATTCCACACTTACATATGTTAGATGGGCGCATGTCCGAAAGGAGGAGAGAGCCAAAAAGTCTTTCGTCCACGATGAACGGAAAAAATGAAAAGAAAAGAAAAACTTTAATTAGCCACCTAAATCAGGAAACTGTGCGATGAAGCAAATGAATATTTTAAACAAGTGTGCACATAATAAAGGCATACTTTTATTCTTTGTGGAGAACTTTCTGTAGTGTACAAGCATACACTTAGATGAATGGAGTTTTCAAATGATATCAGAGAATCGCATCTCATTTTCGAATGGGAGTGCAAAGAGTATGGTATGCTTGCTATAAAATTGATAAAATGTTGGTAAACAAGTCATCCAGTTGAAAAATGATCAGTTTTACTTCCACTTAAAAGGGTATGAATTAAAAGAAAATATTAAATGACGGGTCAGCCATATGGCACACGAGTTTGAATGCGAGAGGAGGCCATTACCCCACTAAAATTTTCAGATTAATAATAATTCCGTCAAAATTTCGCAAATATTTACATACAATTGCAATTATTTTATCAATTTAAATGAATCTTAGAACATATGAATGGTTTCTTTCGCAACTGGCTGATTTAAGGATAAAGAAAACACAGGATGTGGAGATTGGGCAAGTTGATTTGTTCGGCACAGCAACCTTTTCCATGATAACAGGGATGACAAAATTTTTGAGATGCGGCCACATTAAAGTCCACATATGGTTTAGTAGGGGGTGACGATAAATTCGATTCCACGATACCTTTAAGAGCATAGTAGTAAAGTGCAAATACATACATCTCATTCGATGTATTTAAGCAAAAATACCATTTTTAAATCGCTTATAGTTATTTGCTTTGCACGATTTTTAATGATCATTTTCCATTTAACTTCACAAAACGTTTTCAAAAAGGTTTGAGCCGAAGTTTTGAAATTTTTTAAAAATTATAAAAATTAAAATTTGAATTACGAAAAAGGTACGCAGGTTGCCAGAGTGTTTCAGAGTCCATGGAGTCGGTATGTGATAAATTTCCTAGTCGGGGTAGATTTTTTTTATTTATTAAAAAAATTTTATTAAGTAAATTAAATAATAATAATTTAAAAATTAAAAAATTTTCAAGTATTTGGGGTCAGGGTCGCATTTTTTCAAGTACCGATTGAACTATCAATAATCCGGCGATCAGTAATCCGCTACTATCAGTAATTTTGTTTGCAAAAATGTGGGAGTTTTTTTTTAAAAGAAAAAATATGAAAAAGTTTTAGAGAAAAATTTCATCTAAAAAGAAGATATGGTGATTCGTAGTGATGTAGTGATCTGAATTTTTCCAACGATTCCGACTATATTTCAAAATGTCGATGCTTACCGAATAATAAGAAAATGTTTTTAAAATTATTGTGTATATTAATATCATAATAAAGGTCTCTCTATTCAATTATAAAATTTTTTAAAAAATATAAAAACATAGATATTAAATTTTAATGTAAAAATGTGAGCTTTTCGTCCATGATTCCTTCTAATTTGTTTATTATTGGAGTAAACGTGTCCACCCCAACTAAAATGGAGAATGGGGCTGAAATAAGGGGTCAAAAATGAAGGAAAATTGGCTGACATTATTTGTGAACGATCCCAAACTATCATTAAATTGTCATATGTACAAAGCGTTATGCATAAGATACAAATGTTCTTTTACTATCTATAGCTCTATTATAAACTTTAACTAACCGCTACATTACTGGTGATTAGTTTATTAGATGGACCTAATACATGGTTAACCCGGCAAAACGGCTAACCCAGAATCTTTTAAGTCCAAATAATGCCGGTTTAGTGATAGTCAACCTGTACTTGGAGTCAGAATCTGAGTTAACTAGATCGTGTCCCTATACTTTTTAGAACCCTTTTGAGAATTTCAAGATCTTATCGATCCAAAAAATGTAAATATCCAGAAAATTTAAATATCATTAAGAGAAATTCAATACAATTTCGCATTTCATAAATTGTTAAAACACAGAACTAAAAACGTTAAATCTTTATTCGTCAAAATATATTTTCGGTGGAAAAAGTTTATTCAACACATTTTATCATCAACCCCATTTTGACCCTGATAGCTACGCTGACCCCATAAAAAATAGCAGAGACGCACAAGGAGGGTTGATTTCAACCACTAGTGGATCCAGAAGAGGCCACCTGGGCCTAGCCCCCCTTATGAAGAATGGCTTCAGAAATTCCCCTTACTGATTTTGCTCATAACTTGTATGGTAGTATTTTTTAAAGTTGCCCCCCCCGTCTTGGTCAATTTCAAGATCCGTCACTGATTTCAACCCATTTGAGGATCCTTAAATTCTAGATGAAAGAAATAGGCCTTGTTTTTACATTTTTGTCTATCATTAATATATTTATGAGTTTTTAATAATTCTCATTTAATAATAAGTTTTTCAATGGATAAAATAAATATAGGATATTTTTAAATGATAAGATAAATGCAAGAATGGAATTAATTAATTAAAAACAGGGTTTCCTAAAAACTTTTTCACTATAAACTTCAGATCTTCCTTTGGGATCAGAAACTCAAAAGAAACTTTATAATTTGTGCACCAATTTTTTTCTTTTACCTCTGTAACTTTATTTCTCAAGCTTTATATATATATTATATAATAATAAACTTACTAAACTATAAACACCCTAAAAAATTTCAAAATCTCATCGTCCCCCAACACGAGAGATATCTATTTTAGGTCTTGATCTTTTATGACATAATGTTTTTATTAAGTAAAATAAAAATACTAACAGATACAAATAGGTAGTTTGATTTTTAAACTTCTAGCTTTTATATTTATAAATACATTTTACTAATAGTCAAACATATGTATTTAGGCGAATACTAAGCTTATATATTGGTTTATGGTTAAATAAATATATATGTAAAATAATTACACATACTTAGCTCCGCTTATAAGGTATATCAAGTAGTTACATTTTATCATTAAATTACAGCAATTAGGAGAATTGAATTCAGCAAATAGATTCAATAACTAAAGTTTTTTGGTGTCATTAGTAGTCACTTCATAAAAAAATATCAAATTGATTACAGATAGTTCAGCATAGATTATATAAAATAAACTTAGATTCAGATGAGTAAGATCAAAATATTAATATATCTTATTTATACTCTCTAGCTATTGTTCAACAGAAAAATAACGTAAATTACTAAAAGAGAAAAATATAAAGAAATGTAATTTAAATAAGTATTTTTAAAATATTAGATGAGATCAATTCTAAAAATAAAGCATATTATCAAACAAAAGACCACGCGAAATTTAAATACACAAAATATTTTTTTAATTTTTCAAAGAGAAACTAAAAAATAAGAAATAATTTACGTAAAACGAGAAAATTAATGAATTATTAGATAATGTCCATTATATAAAATAGAATAAAATATTATTAATAAAATTCTGAATTTTTATTATTGTTGTTGTTGTTTTATTTGACACAGCTTGTAAAATGCAAGGATTTCGAAAGCTGGCATGAGGCTTTTACAAATTTAAGATGATTAATCACAGTTTTTGTGAATTTGTTTTTTTAGCATTGGGAGCCTTGGGGATCGAACCCCTGACCTTCAACTGTTAAGCTGAGAGGTACACCCTAACAACCATGAGGCTCTAATTTTTATTATTAAAAACTCCATTAAGGTCACTTGACATAAATTATGTTTAATTTTCAACAAAATTTAAAAAAAGGCCTAAAAGATGTTAGATAATAACATCTTTCACATAATCAAATATAATATACTTTAACCTTCGCTACACGGAAAAATTTTGTATACTAACTATATCCTTCTTTAATGCAAATCAATCAAACAATATTATTTAATAAAATCTACTATGTTTTAATACAAAAATACTTTCTAAATTATTAAAATATCAAATTTAATTTCATTATAAAAGTTTATCATGATTGTGAATGTTTAAATAAGTGTACACATCTTACATTTCTTCAAATATAATTAAAGATAAAACGATCTAACGAAAAAGTGAGAGATTTTTTCATCCTATACATTCTATGAAACTTGAGGAATGCATGCGTAATAGATTTATAAAAATCCAGCATTCACGAGTTTTGTTTACGTAGAATAATCTTCTTTTCATATGATTTAACGATTTTGGATTGTATTTGCCATGTCTTCCTTCAACATTCCTCATTTGTATTTTTTCTTCAGTGATTCTCCTCAGTTTTTCTCATACATTTTATGCTTTTGTTTTAGTTCATTTTTTACATTCTTTTTTACTAATTTTCTACAAGTAAAATTTTTTTCCAATCACTTTTACACTAGATAATCGAAACGTTTTTTTTATATTCTTTATATATTATTTTAAATTTTTTCGTTTTGCTCAAAAATGATTTTGAACTCATCTTATGGTTATACCTCTGAAACCGGAAGACAACTTAGTTCCTATTCATCCTTTTCTATGTCTTCTTCTTCCTCTTTCTTTGCGGTGACTGATAGGTTTAATGAAAATTTGATTTCTCCTTATTAGACTGTCTATTCTTGGACGCCAAATTCTACTCTTACATGTCGTACTCAAAGAATAAATGTGGGAAATGCCATCAGTGATCCTCCAGTAGCTAAATAGTTAATTAAAAACGCCATAGATATTTTTGCCATATTTAAATTATTTTTTGATTTCAATTTTATTACTTACATATATGAAATTAAAATGACTTAAATGATATCCAACTACACATAAATTTTATTATTTTCTTTGATTCCATGTATTAATTTAATATTTTAAGTTCTAATAACCCTAAACATAGCTATACTTGTGAAGTTTACATTATATTGGAAAGAATGGTGCTCAGAAGGTAAAATCCCTAATTTCTTTTCTAACTACGGAAATGCCTATATAAGAGGAAATTTAAGAAGAGGCATGTTTTCACGCATGTACGTTTTTACCACCTACGATAACAAAAGGCATTCATTGATAAATTAAATTCCATAACAAAAATCTATCATCATTTTAGGTGAATTTTTACATCATACTAGACATAGTATTCTTATATTTCAATTGAAGAACAATTCATCAGCTTCAGAGCAAATTGTCCATTAAAAATATATGATCCTAATAGAAACTATTGTCCCAAATACTATTATATAAATGATGGAGGATATTTTTATTGATTAATGTTTGAGCATTTTAATTTTTGTTCAATGTTGAACATTTCAATTTGAACGAGGATTCTTCTTATTTCTGCGTCTTAATTTCTTCATGGGGACTCATATAAGATACCTACATTAATTTTGGGTTTAGTGTTTTTACTAATAATATTTTCACTATAAATGAGCTAGCTATTTGGTATCATGATAAAAATACATCATTGTTTGATACTGTAAATGGAAACAAAATATTTATTCCAAAAATTTTAAAGCCTGATCATCTTAAAGATTGCGTCTTGCTGGATGTGAAAGTAGAATTTTTTACTTTGACTATGTGTTCTCTCTATCTATGTACCTAAAAGACACACGTGAAAAGGTTCTAAACTTGCTTATGATTTGTGATCACAACATAAACACTTTGAAACATTTGGTGTGCATTCTTAATCTGAAAGTTTGCTAATCTACAAAAAGTATAAATGTGAAGTTGGTGTGACTAATAAATTGATTTGAAATTACATAGTAAAAAAGTCATGTAGAGGATGAAAATTAGCTTGGTTTTGCAACTTTCTGGACATAGTTCTCTTGAATACATGGATTATGGCGTAATACCGTTCCCCTCTATCTTTTCTCCCATTTGGTTTATAGCTTAAAAATGCATTAAGGTAAGATCTGATATCATAGAACGGGTGAGACTTTTTACCCAAATACACCCAAACAGATGAAAATAAATTTAAATATTAAAAGAATAAGTTAAATATACATAGAAGAATTATTCTCAGGATAAAACTAATATAAAATTATAAATTTGATATTGAATTATAAAAATTAATCTATTTTTTTAAATTAAAATTGTTTATATTATAATAATAACTTAAAATATAATAATTATTTATAAATAATAATATAATTATTTTATAATAGTAAGTTTGATAACACAAAATAATTTTTTAATTTAAATGATTTCTAATGTATGTGGCCTGGCAAGAAAATGGGTGACATAAAAATATATAACAATACTCTATTACCAGCTCTCGTTCAAACTTAAATATCTCTGTATCTTTTTATTTTAAGCATTTATTTAATATTATTTTTAATTTCAAGTTCTTATTTGTAAATAAAGAACATATTTGTTTGTATTTGGGTAAAAAGTCCTACTGTCATGGAATTTTATTATCTTTTTTTATGGATTTACAAGAGATAATGTAGATGAGCAATAAATTAAGCTCAAAAAGAGATTTTTGTTTATTTGATTGTCAAGAATGAACAACAATTTGCTCTAAATTTTCACATTTTTTTTGTAAAATCTTACTAAAACTTCATGTACAAACTGTGTTTAATTTTATTCTTCTATTCCAATTATAATAAGAGTTTTTTGTACAACGATTCAAATTTAATTTTAATTCAAGGTTGAAATGAAATTTTAACGCCATCTAATTTTAATAATTATATTACAACAAGTAATTATAGAAAAAAGTGAAAAGCTAAAAAACTAGAAATGGAATTTCCCTACTTTTCTTTCAATTTCAATAGAAAATTATGTTTTATAAGTTTACATATGATTTTTATAAAACTCATCAATGATTTTTTTGTTAGATAAGATGCAAAATATTACGAGAACAAAAAGTATTTAAAAATTAGAAATTCAATAGTAGGCTAATTTACAAGATAAAGAAAAATATTTCCATTATTCCCAATAAAAAAGAAATTTTAGTATTAAAATTTGGAAAGATTTCGACAAAAACCATTTTTCCTCAATAAATTAGAGTTTAATAGGATCGGTTTGCTAAAATATTGTACAAATACCATATGTGAGTTGTGATAACTTAACTTATTAATATTTTTAATTAAAATCACTTATATTTTTTTGTTATCCAAATTCGGCATGAATAAAAAAGTAACATGAAAGAAATATAAATCTGGCAGTGATAATATACTAACCAGTTTAGTTACGATGAATTATACAATTTGTTTATACTCCGCATGTTACGTAAGCAAGTGCATAATTATTTATATAACTTCAATACCAGTGGCGTCCAAAACGTTCCCTGAGAGCAAAAGTGTGCTTTCCGGTATTTAAGTTTAAACATTTCGCTAATAATGAGCCTGGAATCGCTTGAAGAATTTATGAGTTTATCTTTTAAAACAAATCGTTATACTTCAAAAAAAACTTCTAAAATATTTTTAGAAAAATTTTTCTGAAATTTTTCTAAAATATTTTGCTAAAATACTTCAAATTAAGGAAAGTGTTCTTTTGACCTTGAAGTATTAAAAATCTAAAATAATTTGGGAATTTTTTGACTCACGTTCTTAATTTCTTTTGTCTGGAAAATATCCACATCTCGAAAAATGTGTCTTATTTTTATGATCTATTTTTTCTCCAGCATACTTATGTGAATCAGCCTTCTCGAATATAAATATAGTGAAAAATAAGTATATGTCTACTTTAACAAACATACATTCAGGTCAGTGGTTCTTAACCTGCCGTCCACAGAACCCTAAAGGATCCATGGCTGTGTGCCAGGCGGTCCGTAAACTGTTTTTAATTTTTGCAAAAAAAACTTAAAAAGAATGAAAATAGTCCATCAATTTTTACGTCTAGATATAATGGAAACCAAATACAAATCGGTTGGGCTTTGTGTCTTTTCTTCTTTAAATTCACGTTGCTCCCTGTATTTGACATCATTTGAGATAAAATAATTTATTAACATTGTTCAACTTTAGCTTTTTTCACAAATTGAAAACATGTGTGTTTATGAGTCTGAAATTAATTTCTTCTTTACCACAGAGAAGTTCGTTGGCTTTTAAGGAAGTTTTACGATTTTTAGAATAGAAAGACATTCAGAACAATTTGAGACTTTATATAATTAAGAATTTATTTATAGCTAAGCCTATTTGTCAGATATTTTTAGCCATATAAATGAAATGAATTTGGCTATATTCAATATCATGGAGTTATAATTGTAGATGCTACAAAACTAAACTCCCACTGTAGAAATAAAGAGTGGAAGAAGGAAGTTTTGCAAACTTTTCAATGTTAGAGGAAGTTTTTGGCAACAAAGATTCGTTTAAATTAATGCAGAAAGAATTTTGTGAACATCTTGTTACTCAGCAGAAATCTTTTATTGGCTCCTAAAATTCTATTTGCAAAGTGATTTGTATTTAAATTTAAAATGAAATATCTCAGAACTTAGGCGATATAACTCATGGCACTTATATCTTTAAAACTTATTCATTATTATTCCTTAGACTTTTCAGCTTTTATCTATTTTTAGCTTCAATAAATAAGTTTTTCGACATTTTAAAATTTATTTCCCTTAAATAGATCAAGATTTGTATGAAGACAAAGGTCTTTCCTTCACTTCATTGATTACAAATTACATATACTTAGTTTGATTAAACATAGAGACAAAATTTATAGAAGCCTCAAATTTAAAAATTCCTACTCAGAAGTGAAGGACGAGTTTATTAATATAAGAAATAAGGTGAAATACACTATTAGCAAAGCTAAGAAAACTCATTGCTTCATTATCAATAAACGATGATAGAAAAACCGATTCCTTCAAAATTGGCCAAAGTTTCAATAAATATTGCAAGCTTGACTCATGCGACCATATGTTGATGATGCAGAAGCGTTGAGCTATACGCATCTCGCCATAACAATATTTTTTTGAATTTGAACAAATAAGTCCATTAATGATGCCCTTTTGGCGATAGACAGCTTAAAAAGAAGCAAAAGTCTCCCTTCGATGCCATCTTTTTAATAGTAGTTCCATTGTTCAAACTATTCAATTTATGCGTTCAAAATAGTGTAAGTCGGATCAATTTGGCTTTAAAAAAAGGCTATTCCACACAAATGTAGCATTCCATTTTTATCAATAAAATTAGAAACAAACAAAAAGTTTTAGATTTTTTTCATAGACCTTAAAAAAGCATTCGACGCAATTTGCTTTCAATTTGCTTATAAAAAAGGCTTGAACTCTACGGGTTTTCACATTTTTCGCTCAACTTCTTGGAATCCTATTTGTACGATAAATATCAAATAGTCTTCGTCAATTCCTAACTTTGAATCGAGACTTCTAGGCTCGCTACTTAGTCCATTGCTTTTTTTCCACATTCATTAATGATTCACCTAATTCATTAGAAAAAGGTGGCTGATGACATTTGCTAACTGTAAGGGATGAAGTTCTTGATAATGCTATTCATTTTATCTACTATTGAGCTAATCGACAATTGGTGCAATTCAAATTGGTCGAATCATTAACCACAGTAAATCACACTGCATGGACTTTTCAAACCTAAAAAAAAAGATTCTCCTAAATTGCTTAAATATCTTTAGTCAAAAAATTTAATCTTCTGGGTCTCATAATCAACGCTAGGCTAAAATGGAACGACCATATCCTTCATTTGAGCAACAAACTTTCCCGCGTTGTTGGAACATTAAAGCGTTGCAGAAATTTTTTCCTTTCCAATATTTGCAAGTGCTTGGATAAATCTTTATTTTTTCCTCATCTACAATACACAGTCTTTTAAATTGGTCTTCCTCATGACCCCAGCCTAGCTACGCCACAGCGTCTAAATGTTATTAATGTAACAAATAGATATAACACTTTTTTACTCTTTCTAATATAGTACATGAGTATTCTTGTTTATTTTTAACTCATGACCTTTAGAGCTCTGTTTACTCCAGTTTTATTCCTTTTTTTGCTTTCTACTTAACGTGTTTTTGTAGTATTTTCAGAATATTCAATGTTCGATAAAAAGTCTTCTTTCTTTTTCTTCATCTAAGCATTGCTTAGTAGACAGTTAAGTAGATCTATCATCTGACTTAGGATACAAAATATTTTGTTGCAGTTATTAAAGGGTCTTTTTGGAAGATTTAAGTAAATCAACTTTGAATGTTTTCATCAAAGTTATATGGAAGTTTATTTTTAGTCAAACTTGATGTGAAAATTGCCAACAAACAAATACTTTGTTTTAATTTAGAGTATCACTGAAAGAAAAAAGTGAGTAGCATTTGCAAAATAGATTAATGAATGATTTTACTAACTTTATTAGTTACGTCTACTGGTTATGCTCGAGCCTCAATGGTTGTTAGGATGTAACTCTCATCTTAGCAGCTGAAGATAAGAGGTTCGATCCCGACGACATAACTTGAAGCATACAGAGAAAAAGTTAGATGGCGTTAAATGTAAGGTTTATATTTTTAGATATTCAGTTTTCACGAAATATTTTCCATTTTGTTTTTCGGATATATCCTTACAGCAAAGCCTTAAAAAACAAACAACATAATTTTTTTTTCATTTCATAAATTTCAAACAAAATATTTCCAGTTTATTTGGTTTTATTTTCAAATTTGATTTATTGTAACTTTACTGAACTATATTAGATTGGTGCCTGTTTTTTATACTGGTTTTCTTCCTCTGAAGAATTCAAAGGTTTTTACGCTTAGGCAGTGCTCTTGAGATCCGATTCTAATCTTGTTAGTAATCATAAGTTGACTGAGATATAGTAATTTTAAGGAGTCGTTAACTAATCCTTAATTAATTAATAATTAAAATTTGGAAAAAGTCAAAACGATAATTAATAAGTGTTCTTAACTTTTAACTAATTTTGCTGTTAAGTTTCACTTTCAAAAGAGTAACACTTATCAATTCATTATTAGTGAAAATTTGGACAAGAGCGTTTACTAATTTTGTTAGTAAGGGGGGACTAACTTTTTTCTCAATTTTTTAAAAAAAAATTCTTAAAGTGAAAAAAAAATTTTGGAAAAAAAAACAGGATATGTTTTTTTAGAAAGTTATTTGCATAAATTTTATTTTTTCTCTATCTCCAATCGAACATCTCACGAATAAGTGTACATATTTTAACGTAATTTGGTGAAAAAGGCAGCTTAAATTCTTCCATTTTTCAAGCTTGTGTTTCAGGATCGTAGATTGTATTTTTGGGGTTTGCATTTTCTATGCGTATAGGGTTATTCTTCATGAACTCTTCTTTAGAATATTTCTCTGGATCTAAAAAATATAAACGGTTATTATTTCAAAATGTCGTATAGTACTTCATTTTCACGAATTATAATTCAAAAAGACAATTGGCGAAAAATTAATTTTTACGAAAAAACATCTTTAATTTAAAATTTCAGATATTTAGGCTAAAAAATCTAGTTTTTTTACTTGTTAAGCCCTTGAAATCGAAATTAGGGTTAGGGTTTGGTTTAGGGTTAAAACGATAATATGGATAAATATAAATATAATAATCCCCAACCATAACTCTAACTCCTATACGAAAGATTTTAAACGGTATAAATGTAAAGATACCATAGGGTGTTTTCATCGAGAAGGCACAAATGCGCCGCTTGTATCGAACTATGAGGAAAGCAGGCTTGATGCGGGATCGAACCCAAGACCTTAAGTTATCGAATCCAGCATCTAACCAACAATACTTACGCCCCATTTACATCAGGCGTAAAAAATAGCGTAACAAAAAGTTTCTTAAAATTTTTAAGAATTTAAAAAAAAATTTCTTTAAAAAAACATGAAAGTTTGAAAAGTAAAGTCCCTACAGAAATTCCTTACTTTATGGCATTGAACATTTCAAAAAGTGCAAATTTTATCCAAAACATTCAAGCAATCAAGCAAAAGTTTTTTGGGCACAAAAGCAAAACTTTCCAATTAAAATGGACCGATATATTTAAGAATTTGAGATTTTATAAATGACTTTTACAGAAGTATTCTAATATGAAGTCTCGTATGAGAAAACACAAAGCCAATTAAAAAATTAATTTAATGGAGCTGGGACTATAAGAAAGTGTATACATTTATATATTTTAAGAGGGGGGGGGGGGCTTAAATATATTTTCTAGGGGAAGGTGGGTATCTTATAAACATATACACTAAAAATATAAAACATATTTATATAATAAGTATAATGTTTGTTATAGGTGTATGCATGTCGTATTTGTCATAATATTTTAGGTCTTATTTCTAACATATGTTTTTTAATTAATTTTAATTTTAATTGGTAATTGCTTTCATCATTTTCTTGACATTTTTTTCGCCACTGGCTTATATTTCGTATATATACTTAAGAATGCATGAAGTTCAAAGTGCAAATTTGTAAGAAAAACAGTTAATTCTTCTAAAACAAGTATCATTTTTATAAAAAGTTTGCGCAAATAAAATAACGCTATTAGTTTATAAGTGATCTAAAATTTACAAAAATTAGCCAACACATATGGAAATTCAAAAATAGCTTATAATTGTTATTTTGAAAGAATATTTTCAAGATATGTTAATATTTTGTCTTACTTGTGCGTATACGTTTAAATCATGGCCAGAAGTTACCTATTTAAAACGCAAAAAAAACAAAAAGTCACTGCAAACAAATTTTTAACAAGTTTGAACAACTTTTTTTTTATGTTTTTTTGAAATTTTTTATGCCATAAAGTTCAAAAATAAATTTTTTATGTGTACAAAAATTTAAAGCATTATTTCTAAGCAATCAAAATAGCAAATATCATTTTAAAACTATGTTATTTTACTCAAAATTTTCACATTTTATTATTAATCTAATATAATTTAAAAGAAAGGAGTCTTTTTAATTGAAAAAACTTTTAAATATTTTCTTAGGTCAAATTAATCAAAAAATTCAAAATTTTTGATTATAAAATTAAAAAATAGGACTTTTTAGGTTAAAAATTGGTTAATTATACTTTAAAAAATTGTTAATTATACCTGTTGATTACTTTGCATTTAGAATGAACGTATCCCTAAAATTAGCTATGCACGCACTATTATTCCTGAAGTTTAGTCTTCGTTGTTTTCCAGGGAATCTACGCGAATATTAGATCCAAGTTTCCTGGCAATCAATCGATTATTTTTTAATCGATAAGTCAAAAATTTGAGTTTAACGATTATGATTGCGCTTACAAAGGATCTGAATAAAATGAGTGTCAATCTGAAAAATCTGAAAATTTCTCTTTATACTCTGTACAACTAAAAGTTATAGCGTGTAGAAATCATGAAGGAAATTCTGACTTGCTTCTATGAGGAGATTGATTTTGATTTTAAAAAAGTAAATACTTGTTGGAAGTATTTCATTTTTTTCTGAACGAAAGAAAATTTGGAGGATTGAAGCGGAAGTATCATAGAGAAAGAAAATGTTAAAAATGAAACAAATATTCTTAGATTAATGCATATTTAAGGATATTTTTGTCATTTATCAAATAATATGGCATAGCAATGATTGTCAAATATTAGTGCCATCAACCGCAAAAGAAACACAAATGGATCCCAGTGGGGGATCTAGAAATCGCGGATCTAGCGCGGGAGGCGGATTTTACTAAACTAGAACTCAAATTTCAAGCATATAAATTTGAGCTTTATCAACATTTTTAAAGCAAAAAGAAGAATGAGAGCATTAAAACGATCCTCATTCATTGAACTGCGAAGTGAATTGTTGTGGTAAAATGTGATGTGTTTAAATAATAAATTTACAAAAAAAATTGGATAATATAAAAGTAATAAGTGTCGTCACACTTAACTACGATTGAAACATAGAAAACTTTTTAGGGCTTCTCACTTTAGAGAAAGATTGAATCTAAAAAACTAGTGGCAGAAGCCATCATCATCATATTTGAATTCTACGAAAAGAAGTAGATCAAGGAAAATTTTCAAGCATTTGCCAATGCAATTTTGGAGGGGGGGGGGGGGGGTGGGGTACGCCAGTCGCCGGTTTAGCCCCCTTTAAATCCACCAGTAGATCCTATTCATTGCGATATTTTGGGAGAGAGGGAGTAAAAAAGTATACCATAATAGAGTGTGTGGACTTGGATATCGGCTGTGGGTTCTTCTACTTGATTCATGCCTTCTAGTAGCGCGTCAACTCCTTGAAGTAAGATAGTTGCATTTTTTCTTTTCATTTGTCTTCGAAGCCATACCATGAAGTTCTTGCGACCAATCACAGGCCATTCAGTCCATTTACAAAATGTCAACTCGTCCGTTATGATTGCATCAACATTCAATGGGCATTGAAGTAAGAGATAAAACTGTATAGTATCTCCATCTTTACCATTCTGATATAAGTCTCCTTGATTAGGGATTTTATATACGAAGCATCTTTCTTAATAGAAGAAGAAATTTTCAATCAAATTAATTTGAAAGGGAAAGCTTGTTAAAGTCCTCTGGAGAGAAAGAGTAAAGTAAGTTTTAAATACTCTAAAGTGAGAGCTTCCGTATCTATCTATATAATAATAAGCAAGTGTGTGTCTGTCGCTGGAAGCATTTTGATTGGTTAAAATTTTGAAAGAAAAAAAAAATTGGCTTCCGTTTATATTATTATATTATATCATCATTTATTATTATTGATCGGAAGATATAAAATGTGAGTCTTAAACACGCAAAACATCTCAAAACATCAAAAAAATGCTATAAAAAATAGGATAAGACCTTTTTCTTTCAAACTATGCATATTAAATATTGATTTTTTTTATTTTAAAGTTTAATTAAAAAAAATATATATATTTTCAAATATAAAATAGGAAACTTTAAGAAAGAACAAAAAGAAAAGAACTTTGTTATAGTATATACGTGTAATTCAAGATAAGATAGTCAACTTTTTCACACATTTTTTCTTTCTTTTTTGCACTACAAAAATTTTTTTAATATTTTTTTTAAAAAAATAAATTATGAAAAAATTTTTTGAAGATACGCAATGCTTCACATTTTATGTTCCCATTAACATTCTTTCACCTCAACTAAGTATCTATACATTTTCAAGTTCTAATTATTCCCTAAGCAAATTCAACTGGATTTTTCACTTAAAAATAATATAAAAAAAATTTTTTTTATAACATTTTGCATATTTGAAATATTTATACGAGTAAGCCTCTAATTTTAGCTATAAATGTATTGCAGTTAGTAAGATTTACACTTCCAATAGCTTCAGAAACATTTTTCTGTGTCCCGAAGTCTATATAAACGTGTATACCTTAGTTAGACAAAAAAATTTTCTCGTTTCAAAATAAATCTTTTGTTTCAACTACTTTAAGTTCCCATACATTTTCTATGATGACAAATGTTTTCGATTGAATTTAACATTAGGCTATATGGGCCTAAAAAAATAATATACTAATTTATTAACATATGTTATATAAAAGAAGAATTCAAGTTTGGAAATAAATGAAATTATCGATAAAAATATATTAATTTTTTGTAGTTTTAAAAAAGTAAATGTATATATAAAATTTTAAAAATATATTAGATATCAACAAACAAAATCTTTGAATATTCAGAATTTGGCATTGAAAATGCAAAGTAATTATTAACAAACCAGTGAAGACTTTTTAAGATTTTTCATTATTTGCCGTTAAACTTTAAAACGATTTTATATAGCATTTAATTTCAGACTTTTATTTAAACCTCAATGTAATACCACTGTGTCTGTCAGATTTAAAGTTGTAAGTTTTTATGAAAACCATAGATGGTTGTTAGGCGAATGTGATAATTCGATTCCTAAGTTTAAAGTTATATCAAGACTCTGGTTCCTCTCTCAATACCTCTCTCTTCCTTCTTGCTCTAACAAATTTTGCTTTGTTTGTTCCACATATTAATGTACTACCATTTGATTATTTATATACATGTGTTTTTATCATTTTATTATATTTTTTAAACTAGTTTTTGTGGGATTACTTTAACGGTTTTCTACAAACTACTGTAATCCACACACACAGCTTTACATAAGTTTTAGTTATAATATTATTGCATATAGATAGATTTTTTTTTTTTTTTTCCTCGAACATATTGTTTTTTTTTCTCAAAAAAAAATACCATCTATGGAACCTAAGATCTAAAGATCCTATTAGTACCAGATTTTGGGAGAAAATTTTATCATTTCTCTTCCTTTTTTCTTTGCAACTGGTTTATTTTATTTGATATCAGTGGAGTTAGCTGTCATTGTGCACTCAATAAATTCAGGGATGAAAGTTCCAAAAATATCAATTGAGAATATAGTTCAGAAAAATAAGTCTAGCAGAAAATTCTATTATTAAAAGAGTAATGAAAGAAAAGAATTAATTCTCAAAAAAGTGAAAAAAGCAATAAAGACATATAATAAAAAAATGTTAAAGTTGTGCTTATGTCAAAAAATTGATCTTCAAAATTGATTTAGATTAATATATATATAAATGCTCAATAAATTGATTGATAAAGTTCGAAAATTTTTTATATTGAATAATAAAATAAAGATTTTCAGAATTAATTTTTGAAATTAGCAAAAAAGTGTCCAAGTTTTGAGTTTAAACGGTGTCAATTTTTCCTACAATGCGAATTTTGCCATGATAGCAATCTTCCACTGACAATTTTTTCTTACACACAAAAAAGGAAGAGATACTGAAAAGTACCTTAATTTCACGAGCTTTGAGTGCATTATTAATCTTTTGTCAATGAAAAACCCCCTTAATTAAAATTAAAAGCCCAGTTACTTTGTTATTCTATAAAATTTACTATTTTTCTTTGCACATATGTGAAAAGTTAAGAATTTAGCATACACAAAATCTTGTTGAAAAAATGAGCATCATACCTTGTATTACGCACGCATACAAATAAAAGTTTGAAGTGCAAATAACGCTACAAAGTTCGTCAATTGAAAGATTAAATTTTTTGAATCAGTAAAATGAAATACTATGTGTGTAAATGTTAACAGAATATTCCGTTAAAAGGACTTTTTACCGAAACAATTTTGATAGCAATATAAAATTTAAAATAAATAACAATATTGAATGTTTTAATAATGAACATATCAAGTTTGTAAAACAGCCATAGTTTTTTTTTAGAAAAAAAATATAACTTAAAAATATTTAAAACGAAATAGTCATATGAATTAAATTTAGTTTAATTATTATCACACTAAAGTTTTTTAAAAATTTAAAGAGCAAATATTTCACATTTGTTGCTCCGAAACGCCCTGAAATTTTTTCTGTAAAAGCTGTCTAAGTGATGCGTATGTGAGAATTAATTTTTTAGCGCAAGCGGATATTGGATACATCTCTATAGTTAACATATGTTGATTTCTTTTTAATTATTTGTTTTGTTCGTTGGCAAAGTTCTTTAAAAAGAAATAATAATTTCTTCCATATTATCCTACGGCAAATTTCTTACAGAGGAAATTCCATTCTGTAAAAATTAATAAAAGTCGTGAATCAATGAGATGCAGGTATTTTGTTTTTTAAACACCCTTTACGAACACATTGTGAATAGAGAGAGCAAATAGTTTGGCAAAAAATGCATATAAATAAATAAACGTAAATAACATTACTTAATTTATCGAAGTAAAAAGTTTCGTTAAAGTAAAAATTTTCTCCGAGAGTAATAGAAACTTTTGATATTGTTAACTGTTCAGTGGTATTAACTGTGTATGAATAAACTAGGAGATTGGTAGACTTTCCAAAAGGTAGTTCATGGATGCTGCTATAATTCAAGATTTGATCTTTGATCTTCAGAGTAGGAAGAAAGGGATTTTGGCATTCAAAAGAAAACTTCACCTCTATTTGGGAAGCATCTTCAGGAATCTGAGAAAACTCATCATGAGATTTCGAAGTAAAGTTGCAAAGTTCTATAAAAAAATATCTACGTAAATTAAGGTCATTCATTCGCTAATCAAAACTTTGTATTTTTGACATTTGTTTACACATGTGAATACGATTTGTTTAGAAAAGTGGTGAATTGAAAGACTACATCACTGAAAGTAAAATGTCTAGCGAGCGAAACACATGTTATATCCCAAACAAGATCCTTTCAAAATAAGTGATATAAAAATTAAAACAAGTTTGTCTAAATTTTCTTTAGATTGAACGTAATGCTTAAAGGATTGAATTTTTTTAATAGTCAATGTAATAATCATTGTTTTTTCATTCTGTGAAATATGTTGGACGATTTATTTGGTCAGTTCTAATTCAGAAATTGAATTTGGCGCGCTAGAAAATTGAATTCCCAAACCTATATAAATGTGCTTCAGGTGAGCAGTTTTGTTCTTTAACTCAGGTTAGCTCTAGGATCTTCTCGCATCTCCTATGTTTGTAGAAATTCAGATTGTAAGGCTGCCATTATTGATGCTGAAAAATCTAATTATTTGATCGCCTTGATTTTTATAGGATAAACAATGGAAAAAGAAATGACAAAATGGGAAAAAATTAGAAGCTTTTTAACAAGTTATAACTATGAGTGATTTGATGTTGATATAATTCGAAGTATACTTACGAGTGAACACGGCACTTAGCAACGAAGCGAGGATGAGAGATGCGAGAAGCATTTAAAAATTTAGCAAGCAAACTGCCTCCTATAAGCTTATCCTTAGTTTATATATCAAGGGACTTCCTATGCCTAACGTCAATCACGTGCAAAAGCAAGATTGAAGTGTAAGAAAGCGTAACTGATTGGCTGAATACTTTAGTGACATTTGTCTTTTTCAAGTATGATCTTTTGACTCTTTTTGAAAGCGTATATACTGAAGAACAGAAATGGATTCTTTGTGTTGGTCTGTTAGAGCATTTCCATCCCATAATTGAGTTGCTTACAGAGGAGATTCCATTTTAATCAATGAGATGCAGGTATTTACCAACACATTGTGAATATTTAGATGCTAGAATTTTCAAAAAAAAGAAGAAAAAAGTAAAATACAATGGAGGAGTTCCATCCATGAGTTGAAAAATAAAACTAATACTCTTGATTATCGCATTCTCGGCGACCCTAAGTTTTCATATATTTTTTAGTATAGTTATGATTTGTAAAATCAAAATCATTACACTTCAAACGTGCATTTTTCATCTTTAATTCACAGACATAGCAGAGTTAACAAAATTTTTGAACTTTCCGTAAAAATTTCAAGCTAAAATTAAGGAAAACATATGAGGCGTTAATGCAAAAATGGTATAAATAAAGCTTTTCAGTTGATAGACAGTGAACATCAAACTTAAAATAAAGAAAAATGAAATTTAAAAAATGGATTCAACTAGTACTTTAAAAATTAAGTGACAAAATGAAGTAGAAAAAAGTTTGATTTATCTTTAAAATGTTATGTGAGTGTGCGAGTTGTTCAATATTCTTCTATTTCATATACTTTATAAAGCATTAAAAGACGGATCTTGGAATATGGAAATGTAATTTCTTAATGCTTTCAAAATTGTGAAAGTCCAAAGGTCTATCACTAAAGACAGTAAAGACATTCATGGTTTGAAAGACCTAAGCTACAAGGAAAGACTCATGAAACTAAATCTACCTTCCTTACTAAGGAGAGACATGATTACCCTTTATAATATCCTTCATGGAAAGATGCTCATCAACTCTAGAATTTTACCTCATTTTTTCAAAAAGAAACCAAAGATTCCACTCTCAAAAATTTCAAAAATCGTTTTGTAAAAAGTCCTAGTTAAGAAGGTTTTTCTCTGAAAGAATGATTAATGCCTGGAATTCACTTCCCGATGGATGATATTGTTAATGCTCCAAACGTATATGATTTTAAGAACAAATTGGATGAATTTTGGAAAGACATAATGTTTGAGCTCTGCTAAACATTCCATTCTCCCTTTCTTCTTTCTTTCATTCAGATGCGATAATAATTAACACGCTCTGCCTACATTTGCTTGTTATGTTATGTTATATACACGCGCTTATTTCGTTCCAATTGGGCATGAGATGCTAATTAACTAATTACTATATATATATACAATTATAAATGATGCTCATAAAGTTGGCCGAGTCATCATCATCATCATCCTTCAATCAATTTAATGCTTCAATTTGATTGCTGCGAATTATAAAAAATATCTAAATTTCCTCAAATCAAAATTCTCCTTCCCGCATCCCCCCGTGCCCCCAATTTTTTGTATGTGGGGGTGCATGCAAAATCGCTTGAACTTGCCTGCACTGTTCAGTACTCTAGTGACCGCTTCTTTCAAAATGGTGCTTAATATTTTACACAAAATTGGACAACATTTCCCATGAGATGGCAGATTCCATCATTTCTAACTTTTAACTTCAATGAATGCTTCTTTTCAATGTCCAAGAAAATTCTGGCGTACCGAAAAAATCTTCTTAAGGAAGAAGCATTGTCATAAATTTAAAATCAATATTTGGATGAAAATCAATTTTAATAGTATTAAATTATCTCCTTTCATAAAGTGTTCGATAGATGATTTTCAGATATGATTTATGCCGCCAAAGGTTTAAAAAAATATTATTTTGAATTAAAAAAAAGTTAAAATACGACAATTTAGGCGATTTTCCATGATTATATGTCATTTCAAAAGATTTTTTTTAATTTTTTTTACAATAATTCAATAAAAAAATAATTAAATTCGTCGCGAGTTCTAGTTTTAAGTGAAATACTATAGAAATTTTTGAATGTGCTTAATTTTGTGTGTCTAAACAATTATAAACCTATGATATATTAAACTGCTACAAAATTAATGCTTCTCACGTTTCATTCACTTTTACGTGTCTGAAAAAGAAATTTATATTCAAAAAATTGAATTATATTTCCCAACCAAACTAACTCATTGATCAACTTTCACAAAGCGCTAAAAAAATTTCTTTAGCTGCACACATATTAATCAGTATATTAATATTTATTGGTACCTCGGTTTTCGACCACAATTCGTTTCTACAAAGTGTTCGAAAAGCGATTTGCTCGAATACCGAATCACTTATTCCCATAAGAATTAATGTAAACGCAAATAATCCGCTCTCAAACACCAAATCAACTGTACTGATCATGAATGTAAGACTTTGAACAAAACAATCATGGTCAAAAACCAAAGTACCACTATTTTGCTAAAAGGAAAAATTAAAAAAAAAGTTTCTTCATAACGTATATACAAGTGAATAACAGAGCAAGTCACCACTCAGAAGTAGAGCCCTTTTATTTAGTAAGTTTTTCGGAATCACAGTTTTCATTTGGTTCTACAACTAATCTTTGTTTTTTCGGCTCAGGTATGGGATTTTTCTTCGGAGTATCTGTCCTTTTCTCTAAAATTTTTCCAACGTTCGTTGTTTTTGGCGGATCTTTGTCATCACATTGTCATTGAACATGTTTACTGTTCTGTTTGTAGTCACCGTGTTTGGGTGATCGTTTTCTACAAAGTCTTGCAGCTCATTCTTCCATTTTGAAATTATTTCTTCAATTTGAGCACTTGAAACATTTCTATCCTCATCTCTTTCTTCATTTTCCTCATCATAACTATTATTTTCATAATCTTTACTTCTTGGGCTACTCTCTTAGTTTTTCGCTTTCCTTTATGCCACCCTCACTTATACTTTCTTTAGAAGACATAATTAGCACTGTATCTAAATAATATGGGATACAAATTTGAAAAAATGTCATTTCATAAGCTCCTACCTACTAAGAGAAAAAGAAAGAGAGCGCAAGTGAAAATTATAAAAGTTGAGAGTATGATTTGTTTTGTGCAAGAATTGACTTATTATCAAAAAAGTGACAAATCAAAAGAGTGACATGACAAAAGAGTGACAAAATATACAAAAATTCAAAAGTTTGACTTACCTACCCATCCTTACATAAAAAAAACTCTTTTGATTTGTCACTCTTTTAAGAGTGACAAATTATGTCACTGTTTTGATTCGTCACTCTAATGAACATCTCCCACAAGAATGATATGTTATGTGCACTGATAGTATATATAATGTGGTAAACTGAAACAATTTTGGGTCAGTTTTTTGGTCGAAAACCGAATTGTAGGAGTACCGAGACGTTCGAAAAGCGCCATTCCACAGTGTAATAAATGTGAGAAGGCAAAGAGTTCTAGATTTCATCGAATTTTCAAAGCAGACAATTTTAAAGCTGCATTCGCTTTCCTGTCATATCCAACACAACAGCAAATCTAAATAATACTCTCGTTTCAGCCTATTTAATATAATATAGGAGGAGATGGCATGGAAAATCTTTTTCCAAAGCTTTTCGAAGCAACGCAACTGGAAAAGTAAACAAAGCTTCTTGCTTTAGCTAATTTGACTTAAATATCCTCTAGCCTGCTTTATCCATCTAAAAGGGGGGGATAGGAATGGGTGTCTGCTCGCTTGCCAACAGAAAGTTTGCTCAAGCTTCGAAAGGAAAAGAGTGTTGATGACGTTTATTTACTTTTCCACATCACTATTGCATATTACACACACGCTCCAAAGATATTCTTCGAATCTAATCTAATGGGATGTGATTTTAGCGTTTTCTTCTTTCTCTTCACACTCTATCAAGTCCGTCTATATTTCATTTGAATGATGGGGATTGGTTTGCTTTAGCTCACAGGAAACTAAACGGTGATATCCTTTAGCGCTGTGTTTGAGCTAGCGTGAAAAGACTCAAAGCATACATTTCAATAGAAACATATGGTAATATTACTATCAATGTATGTAAATTAGGGATGTATTGGAGATACGGATGTGTGGATATCAAATTTGGCATCATAGAGGATGCAGAAGCGGATGTCAGAATTACTTTTTATCAGTTTTTAAAGAAACTTCTTTGTGTTATCATCAGGGTGAACAATTTTTGACCTAAACACTTTTGATTTTTTGGCTTTTTGCCTTTTAAAATTTTGACTTTTAAACGTAAAAACTTGAAATTTTTTACCTAAAATTTTTTTTGGAAAATATCCCAATTTATATATCATCAGAAACAAATTTTTTTTATTGCATACTAATTGCTGAATATATTAGCACTAAAGAATGAAAAATAAACGTTCAAACATTTGAATTGAAATAAAACAACATATACTTAATGATGTTTTTGGATCGAAGTTTCGATCTTTACATAAAAGTTTGTTTAACATTGAAAATTAACGTTCAACTGAAGTAGTTGTAGATGGACATTTGTGTAAGAGTAAGAATTCACTGCGTGAAATAAGACAGTTTTCTAAACGCATGATTTTTGATATCACTTTTTTCAAATATTTGTTTCCAGAAACGTCCTGTTCAAAACTTAATACTTGTAAGATTTTGTAAGCGTCTTGAATTGAAAAATACGATGTTTGTGATTTCTCGACGATATAAGCCATTTTCAAATAGTTTTGTTCAATTATAAAAAGCTGTTTAGTCAAATTCCCATTAATGGCACTATTTTTGGCCCTTTGAACCAGAATACCGCCATCACTCTTGAAATTGTTAACAATTTTTCGGACTTGACACAGGTTTTTTGCGTAGTAAGATGCTGCTTTTAGATGCTCTTTTGCTTTTAGTGGAAATCCTATCGACTTAAAAAGATTTCTCCTTTTTTATTTTTGATTGTAGCAGCTTTTATTGAAGATATTAAATCGACAACTTCAGAAAAATAGACCCTGACTTTCATTCTACAGTTGTGTAGCAAGTGACAGAAACAAGTGACATGAAAAAGTCTCTCATAATTATTTTTCATATCATTTGCGCAGCTCATATTGTATGAGGTCGCATCAGTCAAAAGCAAAACAGAATTTTCAATGATTTCCTTCAATATCTTACTATTCAAGCTTTCATCGATAGCTTCACAGTTTATCAAAAAGGCTTTTTCAGGTTGATCAATTGACCGAATTAATGTATTAACAAAAAATTGAGTGCTTACCTGGCTTTCATCAATTAATTATCATAAAAATCGGTTTGTTTGTCAAATGTGCTTTCAAATCGTTAAGTTTTTCTTCAGCAAGTTTATTTAAAACTAATCTGCTTATTAAAACTAACTGCTTAAAACGAAACAATCTCTCTCAAAAAAAATGTTTTGTATAGGTTTTGTAAAATTTTTAATGGACGGACTGCTGGAAATTGAAACCAACAAGTTATGATGTTTTTGGCTGGCTCGGTGACTTACTACAAAAACGCTTTTTCATGTTTAACATTCACTTTGCATAATTTGCAAAATAAATTTTTGTTCAAGACTTCAAATTCATTGGAATATATAGAAACAAAAGTTTTAATTTTCAATGCGTCCGATTTTACAATTTTAGGCATACTTAGAATAGAAAAGGTTGCTATTTGTCTAATCTAAAGTAAAATATAAGTTTTATTGCATATAGCTTTAAATAAAATAATTTTATTAAGATCAAGAGAAAATACGCATAAAATAGTTCAGATTCTGAAGCATGTCCATGCAAAAATAAAATTACAGAAAAAATGAAATAAAGTATTGTATATTAATCCTTTATATATCACTATGTTACATTTTATTTCAATTTATAGATAAACTTGGAAGTTATTAGTCTTTAATTTATATGCGTATTTTACTAGGCCATACTTATTATGTAACTTACTTGTTGTGCTAAACAAAACTTGAAAAAAAATTTAAAATAAACATTTTATTTGATAAATATAAGCTTAACATAACAAATTTTTTTTAAATAAGTTCACAAAATTTTGATTTTTTTTCAAAAATTAAAGTATGACACTTTTGACTTTATCAACTTTTTTTTTTGACTTTTTAAATTTTTTTTTGACCAAACAATAAATTTTTTTTGACTTTATTGACCTAATAAAAATCATTTTCAGAAAGAAAAAGAGGTGCTAAAACTAATAAACATACTGAGATCCAATGTTAAGCAAAAACAAATATTTTTTGATTTTTTGACTTTATTGACTTTTGTTTGCCCTGGTTATCATAAAGACATATATATATATATATCATAAAAATGTTGGATAAAGTAAAAATTGAAAAAGTCCGATAAATAGAAAAATGTTTGAAAATTGCGGATATCGAAACTTAAATGATCCGCGGATGAAGATGGTAAAAGGATGTAAAAAATTTTGCGAATATCCGATACACCTCAAATGTAAATTAAGATCTTTTATTCATTTTTTGAATAAATAAATATTTACATTATATTTTTCTGTTAATGTCATCAATACCAATATTTGGATAATATGCTAATGATATAAAGAACTTAGATTTCTTTATCAATATCTTTCAGATATTTTAAAACCATAAATGCCAAACCTGAGTCCAAAAATGAAATCAGCATGTTCCATTTGGCATAAAATCAGATAATTTATTTAAATTTCAAAAATATTTCTGTAGACATTTGATGCAAATCGAACATTTGATTGATACTTTCAGACATTTAAAACTTCTAAATGCAAAAAATGATTTCAAATATAAAACTATCATGGTTGAATCAGTATAAAAACATTTATTTCATGTAAAATTAGAGAGAATATTTTTGAATATAGTTTTCAGACATAAACCTCAAATTTGATTGACACTGGCAGTAAAACATCTAAATGCGAAAACTGCGTCCAAAAATTAAACCATCATGATCTATTTGCTATAGAAACATATATTTCATGATAAATTTGAATGAAAATTTTTGGAAACAAATTTTAGAACTAAACGCAAATTTGATTGTACAAAAATCGAGTCCATAAATAAAACTAGCATGGTTGATTTGATATAAAAATATATATTTCATATAGAATTTGAGATATATTTGAAAACAGTTTTCAAACTTTAAACGCATATTTTATTAACGTAAAGATATTTTCAAAAAGCAAAAATTGAGCCTGATAGATTTGGTAAAAAAACATATATTTCATTGTAAAATTTGAATGAATGTTTTTGGAGACAATTTTTAGAAGTAAACCGCAAATTTGATCAATACTTACAGGTATTTTCAAATCCAAAATGTTTAAAAAAGGAGTCCAGAAATGAAACCAACATGGCCGATTTAGTATAACCTTATTTGAAGAATTTTTTTTTCAATGGAAATTTTCTTCAACAGTTTTCTTATCCAACACACAAACTGTAGATCCAGAAATCACAGCACACGAAACAGAAATTGAAGCAGTATTTCTAATAAAGATTTGGCCTATTAAGTAAGATACAACATCCAAAAAAAATAATTAATTAATTAATTAATTAAGTTGTTTGTGGCGTTCGCACCCATCCTTTCGGATATCGTGGCCCGCCTGGAATGCTGAGTCCATGTCTAACTGGACTTTCCATCCCACTAAACACCTACAGGCCCTTGTTACTGCATAGCAACGCGAACGCTCTCAATTTGGGAAACAAACTTATTGTCTAGTGATAGCTTGATTACTAACCACGTAGAATCGGGTCGCTAGAGCACTACCTAACCGTAAAAACCTTTGAATTCTTCAGAGGAAGAAAACGAGGGTAAAAAACCGGCACCAAAAAAAATATTTTGATACATTTTTAGATCTTCCTCATATTTTTCTCATCCAATTTATCGCATTTTTTGAATTATAATTCAAGCAACTTGACAATAAAAAAATATATGACATAATGATATGTAAATTTAATTTCAGTAACAAGCTACAAAATTTAATTATTAGCTTTTTAAAATGGTAAAATAAATTAATTTAATTATATTATTATAGGATTAACGCCATCTACATATAAGTTAAATTTTATCCTTATTTTTTTTTATGAAATTATACACGCTATACAAATATATATATATTAATCATTTTTATTTGAAAAGTATACCTTTTTTTCGTTGTAGTTCTTGTTTTGATCTGATATAGTTCTTCTACTTTTTTTCTCTATTTTGAAAGTTTTTTTTTTTACTTTTTTTATAAGAAAGCTAAAAATCTAATCTAACGAATTATTCTATGTTTACTTCACTTATAAGGAAAATTGATATAAGGCAAAATTTTGGAATTTTCTAGCCTCCCCTCCAGATGTGCGCTCCTGATGTCACAATACACAGTTTGCAATATCCTCCATTCAAATTTAGATTATGATAATTTTCTGTTATTTTTTGAAATAAATACCTACTTACTTACTATACTATAAGATTAAGAGATAATACTAGAAATAAGGTAAAAACGTTCGAAATAGTATACACAAAAGAAAAAATTAGATTTATACTATAATTTCACTTTTAATAAACAAAATAACTTATTTTAAAATCAATAAAAAATAAATTTATGAAAAAAAATTTATTAGAAGTAAAATCATTTTGAAAAAACTTGTATGTTCCAAAAGGGAACAATGGGCATAAAAAGTGTATATGTCTATATGTGAACTATTTATGGTATGTATTGAAACAGTGAAATTTTTCATGTAATAAAACTTGACAAACACTTCAAATTTTTCTTGTATATTTTGTGCATACTTTGCATTTTTTATTTTTGGTATAATTCCACTAACATTAAGTAGATGAAGGAGAATTGCAAATAAATTCTTTTACTACTTTTCTTAAAAACTCAACGTGTGGTAGGTTCCCATTTATATAACAATAAGTTCTAAAGGAAGCAATTTGAAGAATTCTAAAAATATTTATCAAAGGCATCGAATACCATTTTTTCCTCCATGCATGGACGAAAATTTGCCATATAAGCATGAAGTAAATCAACACTTCCCATGTTGGAATTATAATCTTGAATCATTTTAGGCTGTTATATAACAATTTTTTTAACCCTATTAGTGCTAGGGGGTGTAAAACGCCCCCCTTCACTAAAAGATTAATTGTAGAAAATTGGCTGAATCATATCCCTTCAAATTTTGTGACTTTTCCTAAAATCGCTAGCTGCATCTTTTGAAACTATTTTCATGGTAGTTGAATGACCCTTTCATGTCCAAAACTGTCAATCAAAATCAAAAATTAAAATTTTTCAGCAAAATTTTGACATTATCTGTAACCTTATAGCTTAGGATCTATATTATATAATACTTTGAAAATTTATAATTATATACAGTTTGGAACGCATAATACTTTATATATTTAATTTTTTCAATAATCATGGCTACTTTTTAGAAAATGTCAATCAAAATTTTGATTGATCAAATATATATCTAATAAAATATACCTTAAAATTTTACATAAAATATATGTTTTTATACTAAATCGGTCATTCTGTTTTCATTTCTGGACTCATTTTTTACATTTAGGATTTGAAAATACCTATAAGTGTTCATCAAATTTGCGGTTTACTTCTGAAAATTGTCTCCAAAAACATTCCTTCACATTTTACATAATATATATGTGTTATACTCTATCGGCCATGCTGGTTTCATTTCAAGACTCATTTTTTACGTTTAGGATCTGAAAATACCTATAAGTGTTTGCGGTTTAGTTATAAAAATTATTTCCGAAAACATTCATTCAAATTTTACAATTAAATATATGTGTTATACTAAATCGGCCATTCTGGTTTCATTATTGGACTCATTTTTTACGTTTAGGATGTGAAAATACCTATAAGTGTTAATTAAATTTGTGGTTTACTTCTAAAAATTGTCTCCAAATACATTCATTCAAATTTTACAATGAAATATATGTTTTTATACCAAATCAACCATGCTGTTTTCATTTCTGAACTCATTTTTCACATTTAGAGGTTTTAAAATATCTGTCAATGTCAATCAAATTTGCGGTTTACTCCTAAAAGCTATCTCCAAAAATATTCTCTCAATTTTACATGAAATATATGTTTTTATATCAAATCAACCATGCTGTTTTCATTTCTGAACTCATTTTTCACATTTAGAGGTTTTAAAATATATGTCAATGTCAATCAAATTTGCGGTTTACTTCTAAAAGCTATCTCCAAAAATATTCTCTCAATTTTACATAAAATATGTTTTTATACCCAATCAATCATGTTGTTTTCATTTCTGAACTCATTTTTTACATTTAGGATGTGAAAACACTTATAAGTGTTAATGAAATTTGCGGTTTACTTCTAAAAATTTTCTCCAAAAACATTCATTCAAATTTTACAATTAAAAAATGTTTTATATCAAATCAACCATGCTAGTTTCATTTATGGACTCAATTTTGCAGTTTGAATTTGAAAATACCTATAAGTATCAATCAAATTTGCGTTTATTTCTAAAATTTGTTTTCAAAAATATTGATTCAAATTTTATATGTTTTTATAGCAAATAGATCATGATGATTTCATTTCTGAACAAAGTTTTCGTATTTAGAGGTCTTACTGCTAGTGTCAATCAAATTTGCGGTTTATGTCGTAAAACTATATCTCAAAATATTCTCTGGAAATATATGTTTTTATACCAATTCGACCATGATAATTTTTATTTCTGAAATCATTTTTTGCATTTAGAGGTTTTAAATGTCTGAAAGTATCAATCAAATGTTCGATTTACGTCTAATGTCTACAGAAATATTTTTGAAATTTATATAAAATATCTGTTTTTAGGCCAAATGGAAGATGCTGGTTTCATTTTTGGACTCAGTTTTGGCATTTATGGTTTTAAAATATCTGAAAGCTTCAATCAAATTTGCGGTTTACTTCTAGATACTGTCTTCAAAAATATTTTCAAAAAAAATAAAATATCTGTTTTATACCAAATCGACTATGCTTATTTTATTTCTGTACTGGATTTTGGATAATACGGTTAAAAAATATCTCGAAGTGGCAAGTGAATTAGTAATGTATGCTTCAAAATCAGTTCTGTAAAAAAAATTTCAAAAAATGGCTGCATATTAGATATATAGTGAAAATATACTTTTTTTTGTATATTTTGGCTTATAATACTTTCTACAATCATCTTGGGTATGAAATATTTATTAAAAAAACAAACAAAACGTATTATAAAATCTTTTGAAAATTTGTATGAGAGAAAGAACCAAGTTGAAAACTAATTTAAAAGAGAACATGTGATCAAAAAAATATTTAAAAAAATATGTATCTTGACTAAATGGAAAATCTAATGTTATAATGAACTAGAAAGTGGTTTAATTATATAATAGATGCTTCAAAATGATTTTGACTGTGAAAAAGAAGTTCCACTTTTACAAATGAAAAATATTTAAATCTATGGCTTATCATCTAGGATTACAATTAACATTTAGCTAAGATCGTAGGAAATCTGAAAATTTAGAATAGGTCAGATTTATCAAAAATGGCACAGATGCCAATATGTGAGTAGTCACTATCAAGATATTTTAATTTAAATTGAATTTGTCCATCTTTTTCCTTTTGCGTCAAAAAGATAATTTTTTAGATGAAAAACGTGGACAACTTTTTGTAATTGAACAAAGAACATCACGAATGATTCATCAGAAAAAAACCTTTGAAATGAGATTGATTGACAAATATTAAGGCCTGATAATAAAATACACGATACTGATAAAAAAAAGTCTGAGATCATCAAGAAGATTCTCTAATCAGAATGCTTTGAGAGAGAAAAAAGTAATTTTATCATTATAAAAAAATTTTCGAACACACATTGAAGAATATAAATTTCTAATGAAAAAAGAGCTACCAAGAAAGATCATCATGGAATGAATAGCAAAATTACATACTGTAAATTATAATATGACGTAGAGACTACAAGTCGATAACGAATTTGTAGCCAAAAAGATGGAGGTCCTATCGATTTACATAAGTTACTGTAGAATGAAATATTTTGAGTGAATTATCGATTTTTTTGACAGGTTTTATTGCTTTCATAAAAAAAGACATCAGCATTAAATTCTACATACTTGAAATGTATAAAAAAAAATTTATAAGAATAAAAATTTAAATTTTGACATGGGCTGTCATATTTAAATTATTTTGTCAGGTTTGACTAATTTTTTATAATAAAAAAAAGGAATATAAGCAGTAAACACAGCCTACTTGAAAATGGGTTTTTTTTTTTTTTTTTTTTTTTTTTTAAAAATTTTTTAAAAAAAAAAGGATGAAAAGGGGGGGGGGGGGGTTTTTATAAATTATGATAATTAATAACATTTTTTTTTTGTTTTTTTTTTTTTTTTAGGGGGGGGTGGGGGAGGGAACCCCCCCCCTCAAATTTTAAGGTGAGAGGTACACCCTAACAACCATGAGGCTCTGTTTATGTGTGTAAAATGCCATACACGGTAAACTTCATCATCTCCCTATACTTTCTATTAAACGTAATTCTCTAATTCAAAAAGTGACTAATCCTTTCTTTTTGGAATAAATCAATTTTTTGACAGTTTTGATTAATTTTCATAAAAAAATGAATATCACCACTGAATTCAGCATATCTGAAAATGGGTATATATATGTAAAAAACGTTATATAATTATTTAGATAAAAAGTTCTTTTTTGAAATGAGCTGTCACATTTAGATCAATTTTTGACAGGTTTGATTGATTTTCATAAAAAATGAATATCACCACAGAATTCAGCATATTTGAAAATGGGTATACATGTGTAAAAAACTTTATATAATTATTTAGATAAAAAGTTCCTTTTTGAAATGAGCTGTCACATTTAGATCAGTTTTTTGACAGGTTTGATTGATTTTGATAAAAAAAAATGGACATCACCACTGAATTCAGCATAGTTGAAATATATATGTAATATTAAAAATATTTATAAAAACTTATTAATATCTGAGAAAAATAGGGGGCACTTTACGCCCCCCCAGCATTTGAGCGGACAAATTTTGCCCAGCACTAATAGGGTTAAACTGTTCTTTGATTCGGCTATAAACAAATTTAGCAGTTGTAGCCTTCATAAAATTAGTTGCGATTGTTACTACACTATTGTCTTTATAACGACAAACACAGAAATCTTTTGTATAAAATGTTTCATAATATCCTCAATTTTCTTTTTTCATAATGTTTTATATCACTAGGGGGTACTTTCGAATTTTGTTCGAACGCAGTGTTCCTGTAGCTTTAATATTCATTTTTTCAAATAATCTAAAAGTGGTAAGGATGTAAATAAGTTGTCAAAATAAAAACAGTAGTCTTGCGGATTTTCAATAGCTTGTAATTTGATGATGCAAGAACCCAAAATTGAAAATCAAATCGAATAGGTTTTTCTTTTGGTACATTTTACAATTGTGATGTCCGTAATATGGCATAATTTGCTCATCTATAGATAAATACTTTTGCAGATATCTATATGTTTAAGTTTTTTTATTTGCGGCATCAATAGATCTTTAATTTGCTCCATTTATCTTGATGATTTAAAAAATTATCGTCGCATACATGTAAATAATCTTAAATTTTTTCAAATTTATTCCTGGTCATAATTCTGTTGAACAAACTGCATCCAATATCTTCATCATTAGAACAGTACATTCTTGTATTTGGCCTTTGATTGTATGAAGAAAAAGTTAAAAGCATGAAAAAATTCTACAGATCCTGTTTTTCAAGTTTAAAAATTTATATCATTTTTAAATTCGTCGGCATATTTATTTGTGTTGTGTAAAAATAACTATAATTCCTTTATCAAAGAAAAGTCTAAAAATTTCTAGAGCATTCATATTTTTAAGTAATGGGTATTTACATAAGAAGTTTTCTTCAAAAATTTCTTTTGTATCAGAACAATAATAATCACATTTTTATTCCAATTTCTTTTAAGAATTTTTTCAATTTATTTTGTATAAAGTTATCTTTTAGCTTTAAACGTACAAGTCAAATCTTTGGAAATCATTTACATCGTTAATTTCTTCTTCATCTGTTAGAGTTCCGGCAGGAGATGGAGGAATTACTACAATTGTATCAATTTTTTATTCATTTTTTCCTTATTTTCACAAAAACAAGTGCTTCTTCAAAACAAAGTAATATGTTCTCAGGAGACATTTTACTTTTATAATAAAAACTAAATCTAAAATTAATAAATAAACTTTTTAAATATAATACAAACAATATATAATAAAAAATAAATGTGAAAAATTCAATGATTTTTTTCTAACTTCAGTTGAATTTTTCGTTCTTTGAAATAGTTGTTCTATCAGAAAAAAATTTATATTTTAAGATTGAAAAAATTTTGATTTAAAAAATGAAAACTATATAAAAAGTGTACTAAGTAAATTTAATTTTAAATAACAAATTTTTCAAGTTTATTTATTTATTTTTCAAACAATGGTCGTAAATGGGTTTAACATGTTCAAGGTTGAAAGCTTGTTTGCACCAAATTGATTGTGTTAAAAATGATTCTATTGAAAGATTTTTTATGTTTAATTGTTAATTTTAGACTAGAATTTCTAATAAAAAATTTTTGAGGAGCTTTTGTTTTAAGTAAACTTTTAAATGGCTGTCCTCTAGAGCAAAATCTAGTTTTTTGATTATAAGCATATAATAATTGCTAGTAATTCTTTTTAATTCATTTAGTTTTAAATATAAGTCCTATATATTTTGCATAATGTTTTGTATGAATTATTAAAATTCTTACTTGTTTCAATGAAATGAGTGCCCAATAATTTCGAATGATATTCTTTTTTACTACTTTTATCAAAGGGATATTTTTCATCACAATATAAGATTCCACCGACTATTTTTCAGTTTTATCTATTACTTTTAGTATATTGCTTATCTACATACTTTATAAAGGAGATGAATTCGAAATTTTTATTTTTTTAAAAAAATTTTTTTAATTGGATCAATATTTTCCAATGATTTGCTGATTAAATTTATTCTTTTTTATATTTTAATTATATTTTTTTAAATATTTGGCTGACTGTTTAAAGTTATTGTCTAGTATTACAACTCTGATAGATCCCCCCCCCCCCCTCCTTTATTTCATATTATACTGTGTTTTAATAAGAATATGTCAAATTTCCTTATAATAAAAAAATTTTAAATCTCACTTATTCTATCGCACCACACTCCACCAATAATTTTGAATTCTCCCAAATCTCTATATTAAAAATTTTTTAAGGACAGATCAATTTTAATTATGTAAGAATGTTTTCAATTTACTTTCATCTAAACCTGATTTTGAAAATGGCCTTTTCTTGCTCGCATTTGTTAAAATATTTCGTTTTACCAGAATAAAATATGTTCATGCTAGTTATAGGCAGGGGTGGCCTTAGGCCACTGCAACCTATGCGACCGCAGTGGGCCCCGTGCTTTTCATTTTGATAATATATCGTATGATTTCGCTAAACGCAACTTTCGCAAAGTATAAAGTTACTTTGATCGTCATTTTGTGTTAATGAAAAAGTAATAAAACAAATCCCTTTTCTTTTTTTCAAAATCTTTTTTCCTACCCACATTGGGCCCCGCGCAATCCATTTTGCATAGGGCCCCGCGAACACTAAGGCCGGCCCTGGTTATAGGTAAAAAACATTGTCATATTTTGGATACACTTAACGTAATACGCCAGACTACCTTTCTAACAATGCTTATAAAAGTGATCCTGGAGTTTGCACCAAACTTTTGATGAGATGAGACAAAATCGATCACTTCAAAAAGTAGTTTAAGGACTAAACGGACATATCTTCTTTTCTTTCCATATTGATACAAATCTTATCCTGATTTAGCATTATGTTTGAAATAAGAGTATTTTCTTATGAGATTTTGTAAACTAGCTTCCATCTGGTAACATACCATATATTGAGTTTAGTCATTTCCATTAAATTTTCTTTATATTATTTAAAATAATTGTGAGTCGATTTTCCATATTACTTTTGTTGTTTTTAGGCTAAGTCTTTCAATTAATATTTCAGGTTGATTTGATATAAAAATCCGGGAATTTAAAGAATATATCTCAATTTTTTCAGCTTAAAACATTTATCCCTATTGACTACTCTAATTGAAAGAGTTAGATTAATGTAATAGAATACACAGGTTAGGAAAAATGTCCTTTTTAAATTTGCTAAATATTTAAATAATCAAGAATTTTATTCCAGAAGTTTTATTTAATGTTTTAGTTTTTTTTATATCAAGATTGCTTTGAATAGTTTGCAAACTTTTGTTAATAAAACTTGGTATAAACCTACTAACTAATACATGTGTAGGTTGAATATGAAGATTGTATAAGATAATTCTTTGTTTTTCTGTGTTCTAATCAAGCTTGGTAGCATTTATTTGCCAAATATTTTTAAAAAAGCTGCAAATGTCTCTGTACAGAGTAATGAATCCACCTAACCAATTCATTGGATATGAGCCAGCCTGTCCACAATTTGTGAGCGAAGAGGTTTAGAAAAATCTTTTAGCTCCTACCTTTCTTTGTAATAAATCTCTGGGTTGCACCAAATACATTTGTATTTTTAAATCCTAAATTTGGTGCATTGTGTAAAATGTAATGAAAAATACAAGACTATGAAGTGTCATATCATAAATAACAGGTTGTCAATAAGAGCAGCTCAAAATTGATTTCTGAGAATTTCTGTTTATCCGTGAAAGCTGAGCAATAACTATTGTGTATATCAGATTGAAATGATGAATACTTTTATATGCCACTTTGAAGATGATTTGTCTGATGCATCTTTTATAGTGCATGAGATATTGCAGCTAAGAGAACTGATGGATCATTCTTTCATAAGCTTATTTTTTGTTATTAATTAATTTATATTAATTAGTCCTTTTCAGATTATCTTAAAAAAGATTGAAATTAGTGATTTTAAATTGGTCAAAAAATAACATTGTATACAGCCACGTATCCAGCTATGGGGCATTTGGAGCCGGGCCCCTCATCTAAGTTATGGGCCCCACCATCAAAAAATTGAATTCTACAAATTGAAATGAATTAATTTAATGGGCTTATACTAACAATATAAAGCTTGTTGAGAATCTGTTAAGGGGATATTATACATACTAGGGGAGCACATCTTTAAAATTATTGAGGGTTAAAAAAAAGTAAAAAAAATTTTTTAAAAGTTTTTGTTTTAAAAAAGTAAAAAGTGGTTTTTTAATATAATGAGTTTAATGTCTTTTAATGATATAAACATTTATTTTAATTATTGATGCAACGAAACGTTTTTTTGCTAAAACAAATTTCACTTATGTAACTCATAATCTAGATTCTAGATTCTAGAATGTATATCTATAAATTGCTAAGTCATGAATGACACTGCACTATGCTCTCCCTTATGACAAGTTTCGTATTCCAAATTTTCGTGAAAATTTTCTCCCTCAATATAGCACTTAAATTTTTTAGAAAATTTTTTTATCTTTTGCAAACTGACAATTTTTCAAGAAAAACCCTGAAAAAAATCAAAGCTAAGAATGTTTAGATTTTTTCAAATATTTTCCTATAATAATAAATCAGAGATATATTGTGTACGACATTATTTAATCATAAAAAATACACTTCACATTTATTAAAATATTCTGCGTCTATCATGTTCTAGCTTCCAAATGTTCTACTCGATAAGAAGTGAAAAATGAAGAGCTGTTGCCTTTTCCTTCTATAAAATGGGATTTTTTTTTCATTTATAAGTACATTTTTATTTTTTCCAATGACTTAAGTAATGGCGATCTTTGCTAATCGTATACTACTTCCTGAATTCCATAAAATTTGTGTGCGCTTTGCTGGACACTCGAAATGGCAGAATATCAAGAACATAAAGGCAGCCAAAGATTTGTCTAAATCTCAGAACATCAGTCGTCACCTCCTTAGTATTAATTCTGCTATTCGGAATGCCAAAGGCAATCGATCACTGGAAACAAATAGTGACCTTGCAAACGCCGTGGATATTGCTCTTCACAATCAAGTTCCTAGATCCACGATTGACAAGGTTCTCAAGGGACCGCAACAACCCTCCGAAATATTTAATGTCGGCTTAAAGGGCCCCAACTGCCTCTACTTCCTCTTGGAATGCTTCGTTATTAATCGTGGCAGGTCGCGTGCCATCGCGAATGTTTTTTCCCGGAAAACCGGGCTCTTCGTGGATAATTCGTACAACACCTTGTTTTCGCAGAAAGGCACGATAGAGATTTTGAATTCGGAAAAATTTCTATCCCCTGACAAAGACAAACCCAAGTTTTTGACATATGAAAAGGGAGAAGAGCTTGCGATCGAGGTGGGTGCTGAAGATCTGTTTGAGAATGTACACGCAGTTTATGATCAGAAGAAGGATGAAACCTTTCTCTATCACTCAATCGTTTTCCGCTCTCTGCCCATTGATTTAGGGCGGATAACGAAAGAACTGAAGGAAAAGCATTCTGTGGTCGTTGTGGACTCCTGCTGTATCCACGTTCCTAACTATTCAATCCCATTTGACGCGTCCTCCAAAGAGTACTTAGACAAGTTCAAGCTTCAGTTGGATCGCTTTTCCACTGAAATCTCTAATTGGTACACCAACTTGGACACGTCAAGCTTGGGCGAATGACTCCGACATTTTACATCGTCCACAATTCTTGGAATGAAGAAAATTTGTAAGGGCGTAGTGTTTGCTTTCTCAAAAGTGCAGCATATTTTTAAACGTCTGCATTTTCACTTGTGAAAAAGATTTTCCTAAAATTTAATAAATTCTTTCCAAAATCTTATTTTTCTTTTTATATACTCAGTATCAATCTCAATATCTGCGTAACGAAACAGCCCAATAAACAAAATGTTGATAGGCTTTGCAGATACTTTATCATCCGCAGTGACGATGAGTACGTGTAGTATCCGCGAATTAACATTGCATTTACCGTATGCCACTTCTGGCTTCACCCCTTTCTTAATCTTCATTGCAATACTATATCGTATTATTTTAGATTTCTTGGAAAAATGATGATTTCATAAGAATTACTTCATTGCTACATAAGAACTACTGTGTTACTCGCATAAGCTAGCGACCCCTCTCAATGTTATACTCATAACATTAATATCATTTAAGTTTCAACATTCGCATCCTCAATTTTCAAACATTTTTCTTTTTCCGCTATACCGAAAAGTTATTTTCGGAATTTTACGATTTATGTAGCCAAATTTTTATAAGTAGGTCTTTATTGTAAGAAGTATAAAACGTGTGTTTGCTTAGAATATAAATTATGATAACCTATGATTAGGGTGTCCACCCCGGGATTCCTCGTCCTCGAGTCCCCGGGAAATCGTGAAATTTCAAAATCCTCGTCCTCGAAAAAAATTTTTAAATTTCCTCGGGGAATTTTTGAAAAAAAAATTTGTCGAATCCGAGGACAAAAATATCGAAGTAACGGAGAAGAAAGATGAAAGATTAATCGTTAGCAACCAAAAAACAGAGAAGAAAAGCGTGAAGGAGGAATTGGACGAATTTCTGAAGATTAATGAAAATGAAGAACGTGAAACTAAAAGCAAGATTTCAAGCATAGAGGAAATAATGAAAAAAACATTTGACCTTTATTTAGAAACAAATAGGAGGCCCGAAGTTTTAGAAACTTTATTCAAAAATTTAAAGAGCATAAAACCAACTTCTGTGGATGCCGAAAGAGTGTTTTCGTCAATGCGTTATTTTTCTACAAAAATAAGAAACCAGTTGAATGATGAAACTTTGAACGCTCTAATTTTTCTTAGATATTTTTTTAAAACATAAATCTTTTATGCATTTAAATTTTTTTCAATAAAAATCTTATATGAGACCTTCAAATTTTCTTTTCTGAACAGTTTTTACTGTAAAAAAATCGCTTTTTCTTCCCCGGGGAAATTTTCAAAAATTACGAGGTCCTCGTTCCCCGGGGAATGAAAAAAAGACCTTAAAGTGGACACACTACCTATGATGTCAAATCTGATATCCACATCCTCGGATACAAAAAAATTCCACATATTCTTGGCAAAGATATAGATCTCATTAAAAAGTTCAATATGCCTGTAACCAGGGTTGAGGTCAATTATAATTCTAATTGCGTAATTGAAAATTAATTACAATTACACGTAATTATAATTGAAATTGAAAAAAAATTGGAGACATAATTGAAATTATAATTGTAATTGAAATTTATAATTGACACCAACCCTTCCTGCAACATTTCTTTTTCAAATACAGTTTTAAGTCAACCAAAAAGGTGTCTACAATTTAGCTGTAAGCAAAAAAAAATTTAAGAATAATTCAAGATATAATTTTTTAATAAAAATGAACCTTTATGAATATAAAGATAACTTGAACATTTTTGTCTTTCAATTTTTGTAAAAATTATTTGATAAAAACTATGAAGCGTTCATGTCAAATATATATTTTTTTATCTAGTACTACTCACCAATTCAAAATACTTCAAATGTTAATTAAATTGAAAATAAAAGAAATGTGTTAATTTTTTTACCTAAATCAATTCATTTTTTAAATTTTCCTTTTACAAAATAAAATAAAGCTTAGATCCAAATGAACTCTAATTACAGAATCAAAATGATAATGATTTCAAAATTAAAAATGTATTTTTAAACCCTCTCTGTAACTATTTTCAAGTTTTTCTACTTTTTTTTTTAAATAAAAGATTTTTTTCTCTTCCGCTTTCTCTGCTAAAACTCAATCATTCACTCAAGCTCTCTTCTCTTGTTAGCTCTTCTATCTCATTCTGCTCTCTTCTCTCCAGTGGCGTAGCTAGGCTGGGCATGAGGGGCCGTGCCCCCCCCCCCCCCCATGTACCTCATGGTGCCCCCATGCACCTTATGCGATATCAGTTTTCGAAAATTTCTCCAATGAAAGGATCAAGAAAGTTTAAATGTTGCTCAAGTTTTTTAAGTTTTTAAATTGTGCCCCTCCCCCTATCAACTTTTTTCTGGCTACGCCACTGCTTCTCTCTAATTTGTATTTAGAGATAAATTAAAAATAATTCTATTTTATCTCATTATAAACTAGTTTTTAGCAGAATATAAGTTCAATATTCTCAGAAACTTTTTTCATGATACCAAAGTTCAGCTATTCAAATTAATCACAGATTTTTGGTAAAAATTAAGTTCCATCAATACACCAAACATTTTGCAAAAAAATGAAAATTTGTTTCTTTTTAAATGAGAGAAAAATAGTTTTCAATCGTTACAATTTTATATCAATGAATATTGTGAGACTCGCGTTAAAAAATTTTTTTTGAACAAAGATCACTTGTACGTTTATAACATTTGAAAACTTTATTTTTTTCAATAGCTATTTGGGAATGAATGTTTTAACTAGCCATTCAGTAAGCAAAAATACTCTATTTGTTTAATATTTGAGCAGAAATATTTTTTATAATGTTCGATTGTTAAATTTTGTAAGTAACACTGTAGATAATTAATTAAATCTTTTTTTTTTAAGAAAATTTGTTGATTATTATAATAAAAATATAATATCGAAACAAAATGTTTCAGTTGTTAAAAATGTACTTGTAGCTGTCAGAATTTTATTTCTCGTATACTTTGATTTATGTTAGTTTAAATAATTTTTTAATGATTTTGTGTTTTTAGACTTAAATAATTATATGAAAAGTGGACTACCATTTTTGTATACTGATTCCTTATATGGGTTAGCTACTTCAACGTTGGCTTTGCTGCTTATAAAAACTTGAAAATATCAAATAAACTCTAATCCTTTGCCTCCTATTATTTTGAAATTATTCTGAGAACAGGCAGTTTCATTTTAAAATAGTGAAAACTGCCTTATTACTTTATTTTGTTTCCTTTCTCTCTTAGTCTCTTATGTTAATTATGTAGCAAATTTTCCAATTTTGAGTAAAAGGTAAGGTGCAGCGGGTGTATTTTCATTGACAAGGCACTGATGTACCGCTTATGTCAAACTATGAACAAATTCGTATCGATGAGGAATCGAATCCAGAGGCTTCCGTGCTATGTCCAACATCTCCACCAACCTGCCATGCCACCCATAGAGTATGCTGTAGGGCAGTGCTCTTCAAACTTTTTTTGTCGCGACCCCTTTTTGGAAAAAAAATTTTTTCGTGACCCACCAAAATTTTTTATAAATAAAAAATAAGTTAATGGAGTGAAAAAGTTTATTCCTTCGAAAAATCAACATAAGCTAAACATGAAATAAAATATATTTTACTTTTTTTATTTATTTATAAAAGAATTCACAGAAATAAGCATATGTACGAAAAAATAAGGGGTTATGAAAGATAATAGCAGTTAAAATCATATATCATTATTAAGATTATATCATTTCATTTGAATCAATGAGATTGATGCGATTGCATTTTTTCGCATAAAAGATCAAATCTAGGCTCTAACTTTGTCAAAGCTGGTCTTAGTACGGTTTCGATACATTTCAAATTTGCTCGATGTTTTGTTTTTAGGTTAGTTAATGCCGAAAAAGCACTTTCGCATAAATAAGTCGATGCAAAAGGTGGAAGAGTGTTTATTGCAAGCTGAGATAAGTTCGAATATTCTGAATCAAGACCAGACCAAAACGATATGAGACTCATTTTAGCGAACGTGATTTTTAAAGAAGAATTAGAAGAAAGTCTGTTTTTTTCACTCACTTTTTCGACATCAACATCAAATGGATTTTGAATCCAAGCAAATTGGCTCATGTCTGATTCTTTGAGAAAATACTTTTTGAAATTTTCTGCTAAACTTACTAAATGAGCGATTATGATGGGTTTAACTTTTTCAAAACTTAGTGCGTTTTTGGTTATGAACTCTTCCAAACATGGAAACATTTCGTATGTGTTTCTTTTCACATTAATCAACCAAACATTAGTTTTTTTAATAAAACCTTGAATTTTCGAAGTTAATGTAAAAATATTTGTGTTTGCACCTTGCAATGATATGTTGAGTTCATTAAGTTTGTCAAGAATATCTGATAAATAACAAAGTTTAGAAACCCAGTCTTTATTGTAAAAGTATCTTACCAAATCCGAGTTATTACTTGATAAAAATAACATGACTTCATTTTTTAATGTCAGTGGCCTTCTTAAAGCTCGACCTCTCGAAAGCCATCTAATATGCGTGTGGAGCAGCAAAGATTCAAATTCTGAGGCCATTTCTTTGCAAAAATTCGTAAAGAGTTGAGTATTAAGAGCACGGGATTTAATGTAATTTATTATTTTCACTGAATCTTGTAGCACTTCACACGATTCTTCGCTAATTTTTTTTGTTGCTAGCACCTCCCGATGAATCATGCAATGAGTGAAGGTTAAAGAAAAAAAAAAAAGTTAAAGGTGAAGTTAGTCTGACTTTACTGTGGAAGCCAACATTCTTTCCTGTCATTGCGGCTGCACCATCTGTGCAAACTCCAACACAGTCAGCCCATTTTAATCCGACTTCTTCAAAAAATTCGTCTACTTTTTGAAACATTGCCCCACCTGTAGCGTGTGCTTCCAATGGCTTGCAAAAAAGTAAATCTTCATGAAGATCATTGTGGTAGCAATACCTTACATACACTAATAATTGTGCCATGTTTGTAATATCCGTTGTCTCATCCAATTGAATTGCGAATTTTGAATTTTCTTTAATTCTTTCTAGTAATTGTTCATGTAAGTCCTCGCTAATTTTCGTAATTCTTCTGCTCACTGTGGTGTCAGCCATAGGAATTTTTTTATTTCGTTTGCATATTTTTGTCCGATGAGAATTTCGTTCATTCTGATGGCTATTGGGAGAGCAAGCTCTTCTCCAATTGTAAACGGTTTTTTAGCCTTTGCAATCAAAAAAGATGCTTCATACGATGCCCGCAAATATTTTAAATTTGTTACAGAATGCGCTTCAATATTTGACTGTTGGTTTCTTCTAGATTGCAACAACCTTTCAAAGTACTCCACGGGTTTATTAACACAAGAAGGATGTTTAGTTTCGAGATGCCTTTTCAATTTTGCAAGCCTCGTGCTTTAGCTTGCTAAGTGCTCACTGCAAACCACACACATTGGGCCTTGCTCATTATTTATTTCAATGAAAGTGAATCCAAATTGTAAATAAGTTTTGTTGTACTTTCTTTTTTTCACATAAAAAAGCTTATTCTCTTTTGCTTCCGCTTTAGGACTTGTTACACCGCTTGCCATCGTGCCGGCATCACTCAAATCATCAGAGGTTTTTCTCTTGTTTATCAGCCACTTATCCATCGTCGATTTATCTTAAAATAAAATAAAAAATAGAAAATTATGGAATTAAAATAAAAATATCATATTATTTTGCTTTCTTGATGAAGTTTAACAATACCATTTAAATTAAAACGATTGTCAATTTATTTGAAAATTTATATGTTTGTTGTTAAATTAGTAAAAAAACAATGTTGAATATTATTTAAAAAATTCCATAGTTATAATTTTGGCGACCCCCTTTCTATGGTTACGCGACTCCCCTGGGGGTCGCGACCCCCACTTTGAAGACCTCTGCTGTAGGGGATACATTAAATTAGTTTTCAAAAAACTTAAGTTATGCTGTAAAATTTTTTAGTTTTTGTTGAAGCTCTATAATTTTTTCTGAGACTTTTTTTCCTTAAAAGTTATTATAAAAGGCAAATCATTGCAAAATGTCAAAAGTTATTATTTTTGTAGCTTGCGCCAATTTAGCTTTTAAACTATTTTTGAATGATGCTGAGAAAAATGAAGTAATGCAATCTTAATTTATTGTTTGATTTTTGTTTGCATAGTTTTATCTTTAATTTATACCCTTTTTTGAGAGTCTAACTAACTTACACTTATTCTTATACACTAAAAAGAATGAAAAAATTCTAATACCAAGTTTTCTAGCTTTAGTTCTATTTTACATTTTTGATAGAAATTACCTCAGAAAAATTATGTAATTTGGATGTGTTTTTTTAATTTATTTTTCTTAATAAAACATTTTTTCATTTTTTAGGAAGAACAAATGGAACAACTGAAAATTAATGAATGATTTTTTTCATTCAATAAAATTTCCAATTTTTTCATTGTTAATTGATATATTTAGCCCTTTTCTACACATAAAATGGTGCGCATCTATTTGAAGGGAGAAAGAAGGAGGTATTTATAAGTCCTCATTCATTGTTGACGTTAAGCTTAATAAGGCGGGGGTTAAAGTTTACATTAAGCTTAATTAAGAATGAAATAGAATAGACAAGAGAGCAGTAGGAATTCAGAAAAATTTGTTTTCTTTTTTGGAAGACGCTTGAAAGTCCGCCCCTCCAATAATTTCAAGGATGTGCGCCCCTGAATCAATGACATTTTTTTACATATAAACATCGCAGGGTGTCTAGTAGACTCTTTTCCTTCAGACTACATTCACTTATATAAAACTCTCCAACCTTCAGCAATTATAATTAAAAAATTATTTAAACTAACGGTCGACAGACATTTCGCCCCATAGACAATTTGCCCCCTGACAAATTGTCTCATAGGCTATTAGTTTCATCCATCTTTGCTTATTATATGTGTAAAATTATTAAAAAAATTTATATTCTTGTTTATTTTATCTCTATTAAATAATTTCAAATTAATCAATTTATCTCTTAATTTTTTAGAATTGTCCATGAGACAAAATGTCTTATGAAAATAACGGGGCGAATTGTCCATGAAATAAAATGTCTTATGAAAATAATGAAGCGAATTGTTCATGGGACGAACTGTCTTATGAAAATAATGGGGCGAATTGTCCATGGGACGAACTGTCTTATGAAAATAATGGGGCGAAATGTCCGAGGACCAAACTAACATAAATCAAAGTATACGAGAAAAGAAAATCATTGCGTTTTTTTTGAATATTTCTGACAGCTGTCATAAATAGATCAAGTACATTTTTAACAACTGAAACATTTTGTTTCGATATTATATTTTTATTATAATAATCAACAAATTTTCTTAAAAAAAGTGATTTGATTATGTACAGTGTTACTTATAAAATTCAACAATCGAACATTATAAAAAATATCTCTGCTCAAATATTAAGCAAATAGAGTATTCTTGCTTTTAAACCGAATAGCTAGTCAAAATATTCATTCCCAAATAGCTATTAAAAAAATTTCTTGACTTGAAAAAATTAAAGTTTTCAAATGTTACAAAATGTAACAAACGTAGTGATAAAGATTAAATGACCTTTGTTGAAAAAATATTCTTAGCGCAAGTCTAACAATATTCATTGATATAAAATTGTAACGATTGGAAACTATTTTAATTAAACTCTAAATGCAAATTAGACAGAAGCAGCGGTGTAGCCAAAAAAAAGTTGATAGAAGGGGCACAATTTAAAAACAAAAAACTTGCGCAACATTATTTATACTTTCTTGATCCTTTCATTGGAGAAATTTTCGAAAACTGATATCGCATAAGATGCATGGGGGCACCATGAGGTACATAGGAGAGTGGGCACGGCCCCAGCCTAGCTACGTCACTGGAGAGAAGAGAGCTAAGAGAAGATGGCTTGAATGAAAGAAGAGAGCTTGAATGCGAGCTTGAGTGAATGATTGAGTTTTAGCAGAGAAAGCGGAAGAGAAAAACAGAGGAGACAGAAAGAGAAATAGAATCACTGTGACAGAAGATGAGAAAATCTAGTGGATTATCAACATGTGTTTGCTCTGTGACCTGTGTGCATATTGAAGCAATGGATTATTATTATATAGCTCTCACACATCGTCTGTAAAATATGTTCGATAGGAATTTAAGAGCAGCTTGGCATGGTGTTTGATTGATTCAAAAGTCTGCATTCCTTCTATGCGATCATACATGTTTTATAAACAAGCCCCCCCGGATGTGCGCCCCTGCATCTGCCGATGAAAAGATTTCAAAGAGAAGGCTTACAAAAATTGAGTTTAATGATACAAAATTTTTTACTTTATTCACAGAGAATTGCGCAAGTTTTTCTGCTAGTTGATCGGGTTAATAATAATTATGAAATTTCAAAAAAAATTTAAAAAACATCTAACCACACTAACGCGTGTTTCAGAAAGAGCATTCACAGGAGAAAAAAACCATGATATATGATGCCTACAAACTTTCATCATAAGTTAGAGCATTTTGATTTATTCAAGAGTCAATGAAGCGCTAATATATCTGTGACTCCGATTCCAAAATTTTTGAAACTTTAGCTCTATGGAGAATCTATTTCCATTTCGCTTATGCTAATTTGGGGTATTTTTCTGTGAATTTAATTTTGAGAAGAAATTGTTGAAAGTAGGATATTCAAAGAATTTTTGAATGAGACTCTATTTTACGTCGTTAGCGCCAAAACATTTGCTCTTGCTCTCTCTCTTATGTTTGATTGATTGCAACGTATGAGTCTGTCACTTTCACAATTTATATCATCTTTTTGCAATATTTCAGGTATAAATTTGTGCAATTTTGTTGGAAAGACAAACGATTTACCACATACAATGCAATATATTTATTCAATTATGTGTGTGTGTGTGCTCATCTATGCATACTCCAATGCTTCGTGATGCGTAAAAGTTATTCTGAAAACCTTTTTCCATAAAATAATTGTCAAAATTCACAACTCATCAGCATCACTTCTTAATCCCATTCTAGTCAGTCTCCTTCTTGATTGCTTCACAAGAATCTTCTAATGAGTGCTGTTTCCTATGCTTTCCTCTGCCCTTGCTTTTCGTGAAAAGTTCGGTTAAAAATGGTGGCTTCACTCCTGAACTTTGATTGGAAGCTGGAAGTCTACGACTACGTTCTCATCGCTTCTTTTTTCGCAATTTCCTTCGTTGTTGGCGTTTACTTTGGCTTTCGAGGTCGGAAGAAGTTTGATCCGAATTTTGCCTTCGTAGGTAACAAAAAGATTTCCGTCTTTCCCGTCACGTGTTCTCTGGTTGTGACACAGCTCTCTGCGATTTTTATTTTCGGCGTGATCTCTCAATTTTACACGAAGGGTATACAATTCTTCATTTACGCTTTCGGTCAAATTTTAGGAATTGTCATTTCGTGTGCCTTCTTCCTCCCAGTTTTCTACTCGGTTTCTTCTCCCTCATCTTTCGTGTATATTCAACAACGATTCCGTTCCTCCGGGCTAACAGTGTATCTCATCATAAGATATTTGGCATGGCAAGTGTTTTATCTGGGCGTTGTCCTCTATTCTCCCTGCTTAGGTCTTTACGATCTGTTAGGAATTCCATTGGAAACGCTGATCATCTTCACTGGACTGTTATGCACCATCTATACTTCTTTCAGCGGGCTTAGAGGCGTGGTTTGGTCAGATGTCTTCCAGTTGTCACTCATTCTCATCAGTTTATCAGTTTTCGTATCCATCGCTATGTCTCACATTGGCGGTGGTTTGAGCGCCGTTCTTCAAACCATGAACTCCTCTGGACGAGGATGGCAAAGTTTTTCTTTCTCTTTTGACTTACGGGAGTACGAGACTTTCTGGTCTCTTATGATCAGTAGCACTGTCTTAACGATCCACGGTTTTGGCGTTTATCCTCCCAGCATCCAACGCTTTGTCTCCATTGGTAGCTTAAGTTCCGCCAGAAAATCTCTTCTCTTTGTGATTCCAATGTATTTGGTGATAATGACTCTTCTTGGAAGCCTGGGCTTGCTCTTCTTCACACTGTACAACGGATGTGATCCTTTGAAAGCGCACTGCATCTCAAGATCGGATCAAATCCTCTCTTACTTCATAATCGACTACACCGATTCCTTGCCTTTGATAAGCTCCATCTTCGTTATCTGCATCTTTTCTGGCTCCCTAAGCACCATGTCTTCATGCATCAACTCTACCTCCGCAATCATCTGGGACAACTTCTTGTCACAGTACTTCTCCAAATCAAAGAAAATCAGCTCTTTTCTTTCAATCGCACTCCCAATCATATTTGGAATCGCTACGATTGCCATTGCCTTTCTGATCAAAAGTATGTCCACGGGCGTTTTGATCATAACTCTCAAAAGTCTCACCTTCTTAGCTGGCCAAAACATCGCCATTTTTGCGTTAGGCATGTTCTTTCAGCGCACAAATTTTATTGGCTCCTTCACAGGCTTAATCATCGGTGACGTAATTTGTGCAATCCTCAATATCGGTAACTACTGGTACGCTATTCCTCCACCGCCATTGCCTTCTTCTGTCCAAAAATGCTCCACTGAATTTTCCTTATCTATGATTGGCTACAATTCATCGAATGAAATCGCTACAAAGTGTATCCTTCGAAAGGATCTTTCCACGAATATTTCAACCGCCTTCCTTCCTTATTCTGTTAACCCACTTGGTGATGGCGCTTTTTACAATGCTCTTTATTACCTCTTTACCATTTCTTTCCATTACCTCTCTTTGATTGGCGTGTTATTGACACTCTTTTTTGGTCTTCTCGCCAGTTATATTGTGAATTTGTGTAGTCAATCTCCATCTAAAAAATATTCTTTAAATAGAGATCCTCTTCCAGCCGAATTAAAAGTTTGAATTCTCAGGATTTTACCATTCTTATTAAAGAAAGTATTTTTCAAAAAATTTTAATTTAGTTTTAAGAAAATTTGCATCATTTACTTTCTTCTTTTCAAACAAATATTAAAGAATAAAAAAAACCTAAATCATATTTCTTATTAATAAATTGACATAATTTGAATTTTTATCTAAAAAAAAGTATAAATCCATTTTGATTGCAATTCATATAACTCATCTTACTACCCAAAGTTGGTTAAAAATTCAAACTCTACGCTTAACCCTATTAGTGCTGGGCAAAATTTGTCCGCTCAAGTGCTGGGGGCGTAAAGTGCCTCCCCCCCCCTATTTTTCTCAGATAATAATAAGTTTTTATAAATATTTTTAATGTTACATATATATTTCAACTATGCTGAATTCAGTGGTGATGTCCATTTTTTATCAAAATCAATCAAACCTGTAAAAAAATTGATTTATATTTGACAGCTCATCTCAAAAAGGAACTTTTTATCTAAATAAGTATATCAAGTTTTTTACACATGTATACCCATTTTCAAATATGCTGAATTCAGTGGTGATATTCATTTTTTATGAAAATCAATCAAACCTGTCAAAAAATTGATCTAAATGTGACAGCTCATCTCAAAAAGGAACTTTTTATCTAAATAAGTATATAAAGTTTTTTACACATGTATACACATTTTCAAATATGCTGAATTCAGTGGTGATATTCATTTTTTATGAAAATCAATCAAACCTGTCGAAAAATTGATCTAAATGTGACAGCTCATCTCAAAAAGGAACTTTTTATCTAAATAAGTATATAAAATTTTTTACACATGTATACCCATTTTCAAATGCTGAATTCAGTGGTGATATTCATTTTTTATGAAAATCAATCAAACCTGTCAAAAAATTGATCTAAATGTGTCAGCTAATCTCAAAAAGGAACTTTTTATCTAAATAAGTATATAAAGTTTTTTACACGTGTATACCCATTTTCAAATATGCTGAATTCAGTGGTGATATTGATTTTTTATGAAAATCAATCCTTTTATATAAAGTATTGGAAGGTTGTTATAGATTTATTATAGCGTTGTCCATTATATCAGGGAAGGGGGTCTTGGCTCCGATTTTTACGTCATATAATACGTGTTCTAGTAGGAACGTTTATAATGCGGGTTCGTAGCGTGGAACCCCTCATACGCGTTATAAATATTCTACTATCTCATGTAAAAAGCCATTTTTTACTGATATTTTCGTTTTTGGTTTTGTTTACTTGATATTCTTGTGCTACATCTTTAAGGGGGTATGATCTTTGATATACATAAGATATATATATAAGTATAACATTTTTACCATTCAAGCTTGTTTTACCTATTCACTATTTTCTTTTTATTGTACAATACTTTCAGTCATTTAAATAAGAAAATGAATTCATCTATTTCTTTTAAAACAAAATTTCTTAGAGCATCTTCAATATTAAGAACATAACACTTAAATAAGGCCAACATTTCTCAAAGAGTTAAAACAACTTTTGGGGAATTTTTTTTATTTTGCACAACTTTTTACAATGCTTTTATTAAGAGGTTACCTAGATGCGCTTATTGAAAAATCACGAGATTATTTGTTGCAAAAAAAATTTTATAGCAATAAAAAATGCTATACTTACCTGTAAAAACCATGACATTTTAGCCGTTCCTCTAATTTTATAGATTATTTTTTGAAATTCCTCAAGCCTTATTTACCAAAGGATTTAAAAATTAATATTTTCAATTGGTTTGTAAATAATTGTTGAATTCAAGTTGACTTCAATACTTGCATATTTGTAGTTAACGATATTTCTTAACATAGAAAGTGCAAATATTTCGCAACATAGAAAGATTCTCGTTAAAGAAAACTAATATATTTTTCAAAAATCCTATAAAATAAGCATTAGAAAATTATGATAATTTTTGTTGAATCACTATGCATTTTATGAAATACGCTAGAAAAATTTATATCCCAAATTGATTAAACATACTAAGAATGAAATTTTAAAGATTCGTAGTTTAAAACTTCACCTTTTAAGATCCAAATGGTTGAAGAACATTGATATAAAATTACGGTTAATATCTTAAATTTTTATACTTAATATTATTTTACAAAATTAATTTAAAATTTTTTGAATAGAAATAAGAATGCAATATGGCTTGACTTTTTACCCAAACTCTTTTCAAAAATTGTTTCTGAACAAAAAAGAAACAAAATAAAAATAAATAGGCTCTAAGTAAAAGATAAAAAAATGAAAATTCTTATCTCTCATAGATTTTTTTCAATATATAGTCAAATGTAAAATATAATTTTTTTAAGTTTTTTGATTTTTATCAATTCCAACAATGGTTCAATATTTTTAATTTCAAAATTTTGCAAAAAATTTCCGATTCTTAGAAATAAACAAAAAAGAGATATTAAAATTAATAATATTTTAATTATAAAAAAAGAAATATTAAAATTTTATTAGTTGAAAAAACTTTGTATACCAAATTTTTGGAAGGTGTTTTAAATTTTCCAATTTTGAAAAGATCTTGTGACTGGAACAAAAGATGCTCCAAAATGGCTTAACTAAAAGTGAAAAATCCAAAAATGGCATATAAAAACTTATATTTCACGAGCTGAAAAATAATTGGAAAAAAAGTGAAAAACGCTTTCAAAATAAACAATCAGTTCAATTATTTTTACTTTTTGAAATAAGTTTGGGTAACTTTGGGTAAAAAGTAATGCCCAATGCAATATGATATGAAGCTTATAAAAATGAAAATTGTAAAAACTGCTTCTCAATTTAGGCAAATAATAGAAAATCTAAATGAAAAATTTTCTTTTAGTAGATAGTATAAATAGAGAAGTGTTTTACATTTTATTTATGTAAAATGTTCCTTTCTAAGTTCTCCCAAAAGTATTGAAAAAGTTGTTCTAATCAATGTGGTTTTTAAAAAAAAACCTAGACCGCTTTCTATACATTATTGTATCTTTTTTTTATTAGTTTTAAATTAATATCATAAATAAACAAATTATTTGAGCAAGTTAAGAAAAAGAAATTTATTCAGACACATTCAATAATTGAGCGTAGCAAAAACAAAAAATAATGCATTACAATAAAGAGTATGTACTAAATGATAAGCTTTCAAAAAAATTATTCGATATAAAAAATTGTTTGATTTGATTAAGCACAAGGCTACTCAAAGCCGCTAAAATAAGAATGAAAGACAAAAAATATCACATTAACGTTTTTACAAACATAAATATCATGCATTGTATTTTTAGGATTAAAAATAGAAATTTTATACAAAAAATATATAAAAAAGGTATAAAAATCGAGTCTATATTAAAAGAGTTATAAGAGATAAAGCAAAACAATTCAAATATGAAGCATACTATTAAAAATTAGCTAGAATCAAATGTATGATAAATATAATTTAATCAGAAAAAACAGTTTTTAATAATTCAAGGTAAAACATATTCTCTTGAAAAAGGCGTATGAGTTTGCTTTTCAAAGAACTTTTTGGAATTAATGCTCATTCAGAAAGATTATTTATTTTAAAATGAAACACTAATATGCAACCGAATTTCTATTCTCGGAATATGATATCTGGTTCTTGCTCTAGTATTATATTGATAAAAATTACTATTCAAGAAAAAAATTTGCATTTCAATATATTCAAGCTTTCCATCATGAATAAACAGTAGCAGCTCATAAAAATTTTTTTATATATGTTGTTAATATATATTATATATCGATATATATACAATATTTCAGTTTTTTTCTCTTTGTGGACACTTTTTCTTTGCAATAAAATTTTTCTTTAATAGCAAAAACTTAAAATCTGTAGGGACATTCTGTTTAAAGTCATCGAACTTCGTAGTATCTTCCTTTGTAGTATGTAAACTCTCTCAAGATTTATGTGTCCCCAGTTGATCAGAGAATATTTCACACGGGTATAACTAAAGTTTTGTATAGTAAGGTTAGGGTATGGATGACGGATCAAAGCTTAAAGTCCAAAAAGTTGGTAATTTATAATGGCAAACATTTAGATTAGAACCATTTTTTAAATATGTTGCAAATAACGAAAAAAATATTTTTATTCAAAGGAAATCTTTCTAATGTGCTAAATAATATGAAATTCCTCGACTACTTAAGGAATAATTTGTAGGAAAATTTTTTAAGAAGTTTAATTATAATATTTTTTATTTTATAATTCCATTCAAATTTTATTTTTTTTTGAATATTTATATTTTAATAAGCTTTTTTTATAGTAAGTAAAATGTTTGTTACATCAAAATTTTCTATAAAAAAATTATGGATATATAATTTCATCTAAAATGCAATGCTAGCGTTATAAACATCAATTATTTTTCACCAATTTAGAAAAAGTGTCTGGGTGCTTCTTGGTATTTTCTATTTAACCCGATAGGAATTTTTGAAAGAAAACATTTATAAATAATTCGATTTCGTCTATTTTCTTTAGTGCGTGATCGAAAAAACGATTATATAGCTTAGTCAAAATTTTCATAAGCTGTTTCATTATTATTTATTTTATCTAACCATTTGGAAAGAATGTTTTACTGTTTTTCTTTTTTAATCACAATTTAATTCATCAAAATTAAATTATATTTTTTAAATTAAATTATTTTGTTCCTAAACTGATTTTCATAAATTAAATTTACTTGTAAAATAGAATTTTTGTTATCTTTCTAACAAGGAGTATGCATATGTTAAAATTACCATTACATTTTCTAGCCAATTTTCTGCTAATTAAGAACTCGGAAATGCTTTGCCACACTCAGATCCTTCCAGAATTTGAATAGAATGTGTTGACTCATACGAGTCATTAGCTCATTTAATTGGAGATAAATTAGATTCACGTAGTAATTTTTAGCTTACACAATTAGGCGCGCAGCATATTAACTTTTCTTTCGTTTCAATTCAACAAGCAATATTGATTTATGTTTTCTTCCATGTAAGTTATAATGTTTATGTTCACTCATCCATTAACCTTTTTTTCCAAGCCGAAATTTTTTTTCAAGTATTTGAAGTCTGATTATGAGTCCCATCTTTGTAGGTGTTTACAATTAGAATCCGTTATTTTCCTCTTTTATCAGCAATACGACCTTTTTGTAACACTAATAGTCCTGGGATCTCTGCCCTTACCCTCTTAAATGTTCGATAATATTTAATGTCTGGAAACCTTCTTCCATGAAAATAATTATTTTTAACTAACAGTGTTAAAAAAAAGTTAGGGAATATATGCCTACCTAAAAAGTCTCATGACCCATAATTTGAGAACACACAATTTACTTCAGGACGGGAAAACGTTTAAAGAGCCGTGTGGTATAGTAAGAAAAAAGTTTTAAAGAACTGAACAGTATGTTTTTTTAATATTTAAAAAATGTTGAAGTTAAATTTTATCGAAGATTTACCGATTCTATCGTTTTAGCAAATATATAGTTTCACTTTTTTTTTTAAATCATGGAAAAATATTGTTAACTTTAAAACCTCTTTTAAAAATAATTACTAGAATCACATTTATTGTACGCTTGAAACAATATATAAATCAAAAGTGACTTCAATCTTTAAAATTTAAAATATGATCTCAAATGTGAAAATTATAATCGGAGAAAAAAGGCAAGCCATTCTGGTGAGAATAATTTGGATGGTATTGTGATCGTGTATAAGATTTTTCAGTCAATCAAAAATTTTAATGATAGCAAACTAACGGTGAATGACCGTCAATAATTTTATGTGAGCCGGCCTCATGAAAATTCTTGAATTTTTGGCCCGCGGCCCATACTATGCTTAACCTTGGTATACGTGCTTCGTTTTGATACTAAAAGTTTTGGGTAGTTTTCCAGAATTATAATTGTTTTGTTTTTTTCATCTTGATGAATTCACTCAGCTGCTGTGTCATTAATTATGTGCCATTTTGTCACTTTTCTATTATTTGGATAAGTAAATATGTAATGATGGTACAAATGAAAATTTGGTATGATTCACAATCATCATTCATATGTCAAGAAAAATCTTCATTACAAAACAAGGCTTTTGTGAGTCAAAGAAACTTTTGATTCACTTCTCTGTTTTAATTAATATGAAATGGTTGTTTTTATTGCAAAAATCGAAAGAAAGTCACACTTACTAACGGAAGCCTCTAATTTTTGTCTAGGCATTTCGATAAATGCACAGCAATTTGTTTTTGCCTACGTCTTAACAGAGTAGAATGATAAAAGATACAACGTATTCTATGCGCATGGCTATTTCCCATATATATTTTGCAGAAATTTTTGCATAGTTGAATATGAATGAAGGCTTTTTTTGGTATGATTGACATTTGTTCTTGTATGGTAGCATGTCACACCAGATTCTCATATCATATACTCAAATTTCTAATATTCTTCCTATGGGGAGCGTGAGTAAGGTTGGTTTTATATTGGGTTTCGATAACTCAAGGTGTTGGATTCGATCCCGCATCAAGCTCATTGTTATGGCGGTGTTAAAATAATTAACTAAAACGCCTCGCGTATCATGTAATGCAATCCTTTTTTAATTTTTCGCCCACTTTTTTGGGATCATGAGATACAGATTTATGTAATTATATATCTACTTTCCGGGAAGCTTTTGGTACCCTTGAACTTTTTGATAAGCTAGCACAGAAGTGAAAATATTTAAATATACAAACTTATACATCCCGAATATTAAATAAATAACCTGGATTAGAAAGTTGTTGATAGTGTAAATAAAAGATACCAAAGTGAAGTTAGAGTAACATAGGGGGGGGCGGAATGATTTTCAGTTACGTGCTGCATTGAAAGGTCTTCCTAGGAGCGATAAAATAAATATCTGAAGATTACAAGAATACTTGGAGAAGATATTTTGGTTTTAGTGAGACTCGCTTTAAATCATCACACTCACCATAGATGAATTGTTGTTACGTGCAAATGCTGTTTGCATCTCCAAGAAATGGAGAAGATGAGTTTTGTTACGTTTCTTCGCATCGCACACTTTCGGGAAAAAAATAAATGAAATTACTATACACAAGAAGATTACAATGTTTATTTCTTTTATGCCAGGAATTATATAATTGGTGCATAAATCCTTCTTCATTAACATATTTTTTGCTTCTTCATTTGTGTTTGCGTTTATATCCAAGCACTTTTTCCTTAATTCCTTCTCTTCAACGCATCAAGTATAACTGATTTCTTACTTTTTCTTTGACAAGATTGTTTAGGCTCTATGAAACTCCATGGTTTTTTGTTACATTCCCTATCAAAAACTGAAGTCCGCCATTTTTCAACGTACTTTTTTATCTGAATATGTAGACGGCAAGACAGTGACCAAAAATTCAAAATCTTGCGCGCCATTTTTGCCTTGTTATAGGTCCTAGACTAGTGGCGTAGCCAGAGGGGGGGGGCAAGGGGGCAGTGCCCCCCCCCCCCCCCCCCCCCAAATAATTTTATTTCCAATATGCATGCCCCCTCAACTTCTATTTTTTGGCTACGCCACTGTTAGAGTAGAATTTTAGCTCGCTATATGGACAAATTTCGTATAGCGTTGCGTACGTACACATATGGCACAATACTCTATGTTTAAATTTTCTTGAAAATTGGAATAATTTCAAATAGGTAAATAATACACTACTAAAAAATATCAAAATAAAGTGCAAATTAGCTAAAGCTCAAAATTTGTAAACTTTTCATGTTTTGTTTAGTGTGTCACTTGAACTTCTATAAACTCTTTCGTATACAGTCATTTTTGGTGTGCTTTATATACGATAAACTATTGAAAAAACTAAATGTCGTGCCTACCATTTGGTTGACTGGCCAAAAATAAATAGCCTTAGATTTATTTTGTTTATAAAACAGATAAAATGTATGCTTCTTTTTATAAGAAGCTTTTGATATAATTTTATTTTTCAGTTGACCCGAGAAAAAGATTAGATTTACTTTTCAAACACTTTTTTAGATTTACCCCTTCTAGAATTCCCCTTTTGCTTGAATAAATGCAATTGGATTGAATTGAATTGAATGCCCTTTTCACGTGTAAAAGTGTTGTCTTTGGATCTCTTTTAGTGGACGAGATCATTTTTATAGTACAATGTGAATTTGTAACGGTGTTGTTATAGCACCCTTCAATTTGGATGTGCTTATTCTTGATAACCCTTCTTATTTGAGTGTATGCTTTTGGGCAGTAGCCCCCAAAATATTCAGAGGGGCAAAGTATTTTTATAGTAAATGACTATTTAATACATTTCTTCTATGAAGTAGGGACATGCACGTCCACTGAAACTGGGCGCAGTTGATATACCTGCTATAAAAAGACAAAATGAGAGTTTACTGAAAATTCAATATCCATTGTTTGGCGTATTATGTAGAATGAAAACGCTTCGCTTATGTAAAAACAATATAAATCATCTTAGCATTGTTCAATAAAAAAAAATAAACGTGTAAATGATAAGAAAACTGAACTAAAATGAGTTATAATATAGAAGATAAATAGTTTGAAAACTTATCTACAGTTATATAGAGTTGACTACATAAGTTAAACAATGGTATTCCTGCAGAGCCGTATCAAGAGGGAGATCAGTGGGGCCACACCTAGGGAGACGCCATTTCATTGCCACTGACGTCACGCAGCAGAGCTTGAGATGGAAATTGAGGATATTCAAATGTTTTTGAAACCTCGGAAGGAAAAACCGGCAAACGCTATGGAGAAACTTGGTTTCCTGTCCGAATCTACAAGTGGCTCTGAGGATCATACTGACAATTGAAACTTCTATTGGATCCTGTGAAAGGTCATTCAGCGAGTTAAAGCTTATTAAATCCTACCTAAGGAGCACTATGGGGCAAGCCCGCCTCCAAAGTCCAGCTCTTATGAGCATTTGGAAAGAAGTTCTCGATTGTTTTGATTTTGACGAAGTCATCGATCATTTTGCTTCTGCTAAAACACGAAAAATGAACATCTAATGGAGACTGTTTTCGACGCAGTCAGTATATATCTGAATTATGTGGCTTAAAATGTGAGGATTTTTTCTCTAAATCACTTTTTAAGCCAGAATGGACTGGGGATGAGTGAGAAAAGAAAGAGCAAGGGGTGAAGGGATCCATTCAGGACATTTGCTCAGGGGCGCCACGATCCCGTGATAAAGCCCTGTATTCTTGACTACAATTAAAATTATGTTAGAAAAAAAATATTTACTGCTCGAATATTTATAATCCAAGGAGGGCTCCTCCTCCATCTACTCAAAAAAGCCCTCTGACTCTAAATTCTTGAAAACTGCAAACTTATTCAGACTTCTTTATTCTGAATAATTTTTTAACCTTTTTTTTCTTTATTTTCAGACACTTCGACTAAAGAACTTTTTTTTTCATTATTAATTAATCTCCTTCTAAAAAACTACTTTGTAATACTTAGAAAAACCGGACTTGGACACCGGACTCCTAAATTCTATTAGATACCGACTACGACTCACACACACACTCTTTTTACATTTCTGAATCCACAACTCTCCACTTCTAGAATCCCAGAGAAAAAGCTCAACTGAGAATCGGCGTAGAGTTTATTGTTGTTCTCTGATTGATAAATTGATGATAATAATAATAGCATTGTCGTATTCGTCGTAATAGTAAATAAGAATGTGATTGAATCGAAAAAAGTGTAGGAGAGAGTTAATTTTCAAGGACATTCATTCATTTATTCATTCATTCCTCTTTTGCAAGCAATCACGCCACAATTATGGAACGCGCTGAAAGTCGATAGAGATGTTTTGATACAATTTTGTGATGAGGATTTTTCTGATATATAAAAAATTGATTTTTTGCTTCATAAAGTATTTTGAAAAGCTTCGAGGTTGATATGTGATGGAGTCGGGAGCACAGCTGGAGTTCTTTTTTGAAGAATCTTCGGAATCTATTGCTTCTGACTGCGATTTTCAAAGCATAATCACATCTAGTGATGAAGATAACTTGCTTTCATCATACTACAATGTAAAAAAGAGTTCAGAACATATAGGTCTCTTAAATAGACTGACTACTACTATCTTGCGTGCCCGGTATCTGGAACCTGGTTCCCAAGGTCCATCCATATTTTTTGTCTCTGAAATATTGTGACTGTCGTTTGAAGGCACTCAGAAATAGCACGAAATCGCCCTGAATTTCTTATATTCTTTTACTTTAGGCAATGGAATAATACACACAGTATGCCACTAAGTAACACATTATAATCAACAGCTTAATTTCAAGGTGATCGAAAGGATACTACTAATTTAATCTTTAGTCCGTAATTTTTCTCTTTTTTTCTCAAACACCGTTCTTCCTTTTTATCATTCTTTTCAAACATAAGCTCCTTCCATTGGATTATCAATTTGAACTAAATTTGGAATGGCATGAGTTCAGCAGTAATACACGTTGCACTCAACAAACAGTTCATACTCTAAGAGTCTGAAATGTACTCTGGCGCGGACTGTTTAGGATTTTAATGGGTTTGGAGTTGGAGTCAGTATCCAATAAAATTTAGCAGTCGAAGTTGGAGTAGGATTTTTGGAAGTTCTAGGTTTCGAAGTTGGATGTTTGCTTTCTGACTTGCTAGCCCAGATTGGGGGGTACCATTTGGCCACCTCAATTTAGATTTGTGACAAACTCAGAATTAATTAGAGCGTGATCGTTATTACTTTTAGTTTGGGCACTTAAAATGTTAGCCCAAAATTTGTGTTTCAAATTTCTAGTTAAAAAAATGTTCCACCTCACGTGGACCCACACTCTTTCGTAGCATTTTTAGCAGCTCGCGAAAATTTATGAAGTTCAGCAAAAAAAGAGAGCAAATCAGAACAACCTGTGTGAGAGCGCGCGTCGACAACTTTTTGAAAATGACGCGCCAAAGTGATAATCTCGCAAACACTTTGTGCGTGCTAATAACCCCATAATTTCCAATCAGTGTATGCCTCTGAAAATACACTCAATAATACACTCATCTAATCCAATAATCTAATCTATAGAAATTCCATCGATTTTATTTTTGTCAAGTCGACATATGTGGTTATCGATAACCAGTCAAGTTTCTATTATTTTCCTTGAAAACATGTCACTACCACTTTTCTTTCTTCCATCCTAACACAAAATTATTTGCCACAAAAAGAGATGAATTTTTAAAAGATTCTTGAAATATGAGTCCATTTTTGAAGAGTCTCCTTCTTTAGACTAACACACACACACACACATGGCAAGGAGAAGGTTAATTACAAAAAAAGCTAAACAAACAACAGATTTCAAAAACAACAAGTTCAATTTTGTATCATTAAGATTATCTTTGTTTACCTGTATTTATTTATGTATACGATGATTATTATGATGTCTCATCTTCAAATGTGGGCACATCCAAAATATGCATATATTTTTTGCTTATACAGGTATGCGTGTCATTTTGAATTGATCCGCTTGACACGCGCTCCATATGTTACTGACGCTTGCTTCACACCATTTTTCAGATGCTCCTTTTTTGAACTGATACGCTGCTACAATTTACTTTGGAGACAACCAATCTTAGAAAAATATTTTTCGGGCGTTGCTCTTCTAAATTTCTTAACACATTTTTAAGAAACCAAAACCCCAGTGATTTTACGTGTTGAAAATGGAGAAACGGAATTACAGAACGCACCCTCTTTAAGGACTTCTAAGGTGCATTACCAATAAAAGAAAAATTCTATTCGCGGCTCCTATTTGCAGTTGTTTGTTTTCCGCGCCTTTTACCGAAGCAGCTCTGTGCTTTAAACACGACTTTCCAACTCCAAGTAAAATTGAGGGTGTTTCGTTTGAGGAAACACTTTTGAAAAAGCGTTTGAGGAAGATGTATTGTATATTATTATATTGCCATATTTTCTTTTCGTGCATAGAAACTCTGTGGATCATGTAAAAAGCGAAGGCCCGCCATTTTGCTTAACACACACCACACAAAGTCCGGGTGCAAAAAATCGCGGATCAATTAATCGCGTCGCAAGCATGAAGTTTTGTCAAAGTTCCTTTTTCCTGAACAAAAGTGATGTTCTAAACGCCAGCCTACCCATCATTCCAAGTTGTCTGGAGTGTAGTGCTTTCGTCATTTTGCCAAATCTCCTTTTGTGCATCTTGGCTTTCGTTCACGTCATCCTGAATATTCAGCCTTCTCACGCCCATCACAGCGTGTTCCCAATTTGTCTCGTCAATATTTTCAAGGTCATATTCACCATTTTGGCCCTTCTGCTTTCTGTGAGTGCGGAAGTTCTTTTAGCTACCTCTTTCCTATCACATCCTCTCGACGTTGTGCACATTCTCACTCCATTAACAGATGTAGCAATATTTGTTCTCTTTCTCGTCATTTTCTTCACAGAAAGATCCGTTTACATTTGGTCTTCAGGGTGGACATTTGTTTTTTGGGTGGTGAACTTCTTTTCCAAATTTTTATTCGCCTTCACTCAATTCTCACATATGGTTCTTCAAAAAAATGTTCTCCCTCCAAATGCCAAACTCGATTTTTCTCATCTACACCTTAATGACTTCGTTGTTGTCATTCTGTTTGCCGCTGCTTCCCTGCTTTGCGTGATACAACTTATTTTGCACAGCTTTGGGCTTGAGAAGTATGTTAAAGCTGCTCTACTCAACAAATTTGAGCTTGAAGACGAGATCCACTTTCCCAAAGATCGCCATCATCCACAAAAAAATGAAATATTCCGGATAAGTAGCGAATTTGTGGTTGACAGTTCGAATAGTGAGGATGCTGTCAAATTCCTACCGACTTCAAATGACAAAGCGCATCGCTCTTCACGAGTTAACGATGACTCCACACCTGTAAGACTTGCTGCAAAAAGCACTTCCCTTCAAAACACGAACCCCGAGGTTTTGGCGTCCTTTTTCAGTAAAATCACGTTTTCCTGGTTTACTCCTTTGATTTCCCTTGGCTACAAAAAAGTCATAAACGCTGAGAACGATTTGTTCGCGCTGGAAAGCAAATACGATACCACAGTTCTTTCTAAAATTTTTCTAAATCATTTGAACGCGAGCAAACCTCGGAAAAAAATTTTCAGAGCGAAAGAGAATGCGACAGAAGGACAGGAAGCCAGGAATCTGGGGGAGCAAGAAAGAGTCTATGAGCAGAAGAAGCGCATCAATCTACAAAGGTCGGTGGCATGGACCCTTGCTTCTGTCTTCAAACGCGACATTTTGTTCAGTGTTGTTTTCAAGTTCATCTTTGACTCCCTCTCTTTTGTGTCGCCAGTGATATTCAATCAAATTTTAACATTTGTTGAAGACTTGACTCAACCTCTGTGGATCGGTCTGACGTACAGTATCAGCCTGCTTCTCTTCAATTTTCTGCAGACCTTCATTCTACACCAGTACTTTCATTTGGTGTTTACTTTGGGGATGCGCTTTTGCACGTGTCTGATGACGGCAGTCTACAACAAAGCCATGTTTCTGTCACCCAAGGAAAGAAATGACCGGAGCATTGGCGAGATCGTGAACATCATGTCGATTGACTGCCAAAAAGTGCTTGAAACGACCTCCTACATCAACATGATTTGGTCTGGTCCTTTTCAAATCATTCTGGCAATTACTCTGTTGTGGAAGTTGCTAGGGCCTTCTGTCATTGTAGGCGTCATGTTTCTCGTTCTCCTCATCCCATTCAACGCCTTCATCTCGAATCGCATTAAACTTTATCAGAGTGAGCAGATGAAGTTGAAGGATGCGCGAATCAAAATCATCACAGAAGTGTTGAATGGCGTCAAGGTTGTTAAATTGTACGCGTGGGAGCTCTCCTTTCACAGTACCATTTCCAAGTTGCGTCAAGCAGAAGTGCACTACCTCAAGAAAATCAACATCATGAATTCGGTGAACTCCTTCGTCTGGAACATTGCCCCCTTCGTACTCTCCCTGCTGACCTTCGCGGTCTACCTCCTCGTAGACCCTTCTCACGTTCTGGATGCGCAAAAGGCGTTCGTGTCTCTTTCCCTCTTCAACCTCTTAAAGTTTCCGCTTCTCATGCTCCCGGTCGCCATATCCTCCATTGTTCAAGCCAAGGTCTCCATCGATCGCATCAACTCCTTTCTCTCAAGTGACGAGATTGATAATGCCTATCTCAGCTACGGAGACAAGGCTAGGAGTGAAGGAGGCGATGACATTCCAGAAGATTATTCGCTTGTCTCTAAGCCAAGTTCTTATTCTTGGAATTCTTATTCACCCACTTCAAATATAACGCTTCCTTCCTTAACTCTGAAGAAAAAAGAGTTGCTAGCGATTGTTGGCTCGGTTGGAAGTGGCAAGTCTTCTTTTATTTCGGCGCTGCTCGGTGAGATGGAGTTGTTTTGGAGTAAGAATTTGGATGAGATGCCCATAACGATTCGCGTCGGCAAGTCTAAGAATGCTTTCTCCTACGTTCCCCAGGTGCCGTGGATCCAGAATGCATCTGTTCGCAACAACGTGACATTTCATAAGGCGTTCCAGCCCAACAAGTATGCTGAGGTTTTGAGTGCTTGTTGCCTCAACTACGACATGGAGATCTTGCCCGCGGGCGATCAAACTGAGATCGGAGAGCGCGGCATCAATTTAAGTGGGGGGCAGAAGCAGCGTCTTTCACTCGCACGAGCTCTATACCACACCGAAGCGGATGTTTTCGTCCTTGACGATCCTTTGAGTGCTGTGGATGCACACGTTGGCGCGCACATTTTCAACGAAGTGATCGGGCCAAACGGTCTCCTAAAGGACAAAACTCGGATCTTCATAACTCATCAAATTCACTACCTCGCTCAGACAGACACTGTCATACTGCTTGAGAATGGGCGTGTTTTGGAGCACGGCAATTACTACGCTCTCTTGAAAAGAAGTGAGCTGTTCAATCAATTCATGAAGCATGAGAGAACTTTTCTCGAGGAATCCAAAGAGGACGACGTCTTTCTAAGCGATAAGGAAAGATCCGTTCCAAAACAGTCAACGCTGGATGAAGTTAAGGAAGAGGAGCAGGAAAGGATGAGCTCGTTCAAGAAAACCAAATCCCTACCCTTTATCAGAAATCGCTCTTTATCAGAGAGTCAGAAGTGTCTTTCCTCGCAAGAACTCTCCACAAATACCCAGGACGATAGAAGTAAGAGTGTTGCGTCAATCACCTTTCAGAAGAGAAAGCTGATTCAAAGCGAGGAATCAAAGAAGGGACAGGTCCAGATGAGGATCTATGCTCTTTTTTTCAAAACAGTCGGTGTTTTCATCATGTCCCTCTCTATTTTTTTCTTCATTCTTTATCAAGCGTGTGCAGTTGGTGCGAATTTTTGGTTGAGCGCGTGGTCAAGCGACTCGCTCAGCTCCAACTTGAGTGCAACAGACCCTGCAAGTATTGCTCTGCGCAACGAGCGTTTGATTGGCTACGGCCTCTTCGGTGTTGGCCAATCAATCTTCATCTTGATCTACCTGGTTCTGCAGACTTACTGCTTCATCCGCTGCTCCAACATCCTTCACAAGGAGATGCTGATGAACATGCTCCGTTCTCCGCTTCGCTTCTTTGACACCACACCGCTCGGCAGAATCGTGAATCGCTTTTCCAAAGACATCGATTCCGTCGACAACCAAATCCCATCGTCATTTCGCTCCTGGATCTCCACCGTCTTGTCTGTGGTGAGCACGATCTTTGTCATCAGCTACAACACACCCCTCTTTCTCGTCATTTTGGTGCCACTCGCTATCCTCTACATTTTCTTCCTCAAGTACTACATCGCTTCGTCGCGTCAGTTCAAGCGCATTCAGTCCGTCAAAAGGTCTCCCATCTTTTCTGCGTTTCAGGAGAATATCTCGGGGACACCCTTGATTCACGCATTCTCCCTGGACTTTTGCTTCACGTCCGTCCTCTACTCCAACGTGGAGAAGTATCAGCAGGCGTATTACCCTAGTATCACTTGCAATCGCTGGTTGGCCATTCGCTTGGAGTTCATTGGAGCATTCATCGTCTTCTTCTCTGCTCTTTTTGCCATCTTGAATCGTTTCAACACCATCACCCCTGGCTTGACTGGCCTGAACATTTCGTATGCAATGTCCATCACACAATCGCTTAACTGGCTTGTTCGCATGACTGGCGAATTGGAAACAAACCTCATCTCTATTGAACGAATCGACGAGTACTGCAAAACGCCCTCTGAGGCTGATTGGTTCAGTGCATCTCCAACACCATCTCCGTCCAATAAAATCAAAGATCTCAACAATCCCTCTGTTTCCCCTTCCTGGATTACCAAGGGGGAAATATCCTTCATAGATTACTCTTTTAAGTACCGACCAGAATTAGATACAGTTCTCAAAGGCATTTCCTTCTCAGTGGCTAGTGGAGAAAAGGTTGGCATCGTGGGAAGAACTGGTGCCGGCAAAAGTTCAATATCTCTCTCCCTTTTTCGAATGTATGATCCTCCGGCAAGTGGAAATATTATGATAGATGGCGTTAGCATTTTTGATTTGGGCCTGCACGATTTACGCACGTATCTTGGAATCATTCCACAAGATCCCACACTTTTCACGGGCAGTCTGCGCTACAATCTTGATCCATTTTCTTTATACTCAGATGCAGACATTTGGCGTGTCTTGCGATATGTGAAGTTGGAAGACTTTTTCAATGAGGGAGCTTCTGGACTCGACTTTGTTTTGTCGGAAGGAGGCGGCAACCTCAGTTCTGGTCAGGGCCAACTTCTGTGCTTGGCCCGCGCCCTGCTCAAAAACCCCAAAGTCCTATTGATGGACGAAGCAACCGCTTCGATTGACTTGCAAACCGACGAGTTCATTCAAAAAACGATTCGCGAGCAATTCAAAAAGTCTACCATCCTAACGATTGCGCATCGCCTCGACACAATCATCGATTACGACAAAGTCTTGGTTCTGGAAAACGGTCAAATCCTTGAATACGCCTCTCCCAAAAGCCTTCTGGAGCAGCCTTCATCCCTCTTCTACGACATGTGCAAGAAAGCTAAACTCATTTAGCCCACCCCTCCCCTGCTCATCCTATTCTTCCTCCGCTCTGGGAGATGATGCTTTTTTGTTTTCCTGTGTCATCGTGTTGTGTGAATCGAATGCGAGCCACTGATGAATTCTCATTTTTTGAAGTTTGCAATCGTCGTTGACAAATATTTTATTATTTATCGATAAACTAAAATAATTAAAATTTATTTTTTAGTTATTCTCTACTATGCTTGTTTGTTTGTTTCAAATAAAGCTTGTTTGCGGAGAAGTTTGTGTTTTTTATAAAAAAAAGTTTGCGCATAACAAATTTGTCGTTTAGATTAATTTAGAGCTAAGATTTTACTCGCAGTTAACTTATTAATTAGATGTTCGATCAATTTTTTCAGATATCATAACTTCCTGTTATTTTAAGCAATGGCTTCATGATTTCATCAAGAAAAAGATTTTTATTGGAAGGGATAATATACCAGTAGATATGCCTACCCTTCTACTAATATATTTTTATGTTCTTCAACATTATAAATTAGATCCATAAATTTTGGTGAGTTAAATCGTTTTATTTACACTATCTTCAATGATATTTGATGCTAATAATTCGACCTTATCTGAAGCAAAAGCTCTAAATTGGCAAGCGAGTCTTTCTAAGCAGACACGAACTTTCCTAGTGAATGGGAGATGCAACTATTTCATTGAAGATTTCAATTTCACACAACAGAAAAGTAAAAATTTTACTTTTTAAACTTTGTTTAATTTATGATTTGAATAAATTTTTGAGTGTTCACAAATAATCGTCAACGCTAATAACGAAGATGCAAAGCTTTTTTGCAAATGTTTGAATCCAAAGATTGGCAACGTTGAAAGGCTTTGATCGTGGTGCAAGTTAAAGAAATTTTAGTCTAGTTGGTTGAATAGAAAATGAAAACAGTCTTGACATCTCTTGTGAACAACATTAACGCGCTGATCTATTTTTTAGTGAATTGATTGATAATAATCAAAATATATTTTAGACAGGCTTTATTGATTGTTGAATATTTAGAATATATATAGATAGAAGCCGCTTATTATAATCACGGATAATGTTTTCACTTGCTTTTAGCTATCAAAAACTAAAATACATAAATATCCTGTTTTAGTGTCATGAAAAAATTCTGTTTAATGTTATCAAATTTTATAATCACTTTTCTTTTCAAGAACTAAAAAATGATACCAAGGCATCAAAAGAAATGCTAACAATTCTTTTTTTGCGTTGGTGTAGCTGGAAGAAAAAGGAAAATCTGCTTTTTAATTGGAAAACAAAAATTCACGTTGTTTCATAGGTGTTCACATTGTTTTGCTTACTTTTCAAATCCTAACTCTGTACTTTTCAGTTTCTTGGTGAGGAGAATAAAACTTAAATTTTCTTTTTTCCAAACTATCGTCTCACGCATTACTCTTCAATTTCTAAGTTCAAATTGTCGTTATTTATTGATTCATGTAAATTTATTTGTTCTCTTTTTGCAGCCTTTCTTTTAACCCTCATAAGAACATCGGGTGATATTTCAACCAATTCATTTTATGAACAGTGATATAATAATGAAAAATAATGATCTTTTGTATTATTTTTTATCGGATATTTTCTTTTTTGCTCCATAAAAAAGATGAATCTAGAAGATTGTAGCGATAAAGAAATCTTTGATTTTATGTCAAGTTAAGAGGAAGATATAATTCAGAGTGATGATGAAATAAGAAGCAGTGACGAACTTGATAATTTTGCATCTGCAAGTTTTCCTTCAAAGGATAATTTACCTTACTGTGGACTTCATCTACACCAGAGTAAAAAGCATTAGCGTTCTGAAAATATTATAAGTATAACGAGATTTGCTGCTTCTCGTATACTAAGTTTTTTGTATTTAGTATTTTAGATTTTCATTTTAGTTGGGGTTCTTCGCTCTCATGCTACGTCTCTTGAAAGTTAAAAATGGGTAGACCGATTTTTAGAACTACGATGTCAAAAATTCTCCAAAATTGGAAAAGTTTTGCTCCTATCAGAAATCTGTGGGACACTTGGGTTGAAAATTTACAGTATTTATATTTGCCTGGAAAAACCATAACAAATTGATGAACAATTGTTAGATGTCAGAGGACGTTGTCCTATGAAGCAATAGTTACCGTCAAGGCATGCAAAGTATGGCATACAAATCTGCATTTTATACGACAGCAAAAGTAATTGTGCTTGGAATCTTCAGGTATATACTTGTTACGTGAGACGTAAAAGAAAAGGTTTTATTATAACGAATATCTTCAACTGATGAAGTAGTTTTAGGATCTCCAGGTACATTAGTTGGTTTGTGGAGACAAGGATCTTTTTGACTGATAAGTCGTTTTGAAGGATCTTTGATTTGTTCCAATACTGCACTTAGTATGAGCAAACAAGACCAAAAATACATTTGGAAGGGCAGGACTGTTGTCTGTGATCATTTTTTCGCCACTCATAAATTTGCAGTCAATTTACTCAAGCTCAAAACGACACTGGTTGGGACTGTTCGTTCAAACAAAAAATTTCAACCAAATGTCAATAAAAAAGCTTCGCTGTTCACAAATTTTTTCCTGCAAGTTTTACTTTATCCCAGGATTCACTACATCCCAGAAAAAATATAAAGTTGTTTCTATTTTGAGTACTCTTCATTGTGATAAAAATGTTTCTTCTATATGAAAAATAGCTTTTGCGATTTGTTTTGCAATCTTATTGACATTTCTTGTTTCAATGCTTTTGTGTTATGGACAGAAGTGCATTCCAATTGGAGCAATGATCAGTTATTTTGGAGGCGACTGTTTCTTGAACGAATCGGATTTAGCCTTGTGAAAAATGAAAGGTTGAGAAGACAATATCCACCTAGAACACCTTCGACACATTCTACAATTCATAATGCTCAAGGAACAAATAATGAAGCGTACAATTCTCCAAGTCCATCAAAAAGAAAATTTTGAAAAGGCGATCGATGTGGAATTTGTCTTGGATAAGGATCAGAAAGCGTACTCCAGGATGTCAAAAGTGTCAAATTTATTCATATGGTGTGAACACAAAAGGCTATATTTTATATTGCTAAAAATGGTTCAAATAATCTTTTTAATAAATTTTTGATTTAAAATTTCAAAATGATAATGTGTGAAATTTAACCGAAGGATATTTTCAGTAAGTTTTTTGGAAGACAGCATGATCTCTTTTTTCTTCTAATATGACATTTTAGCCCCTTTTTCTACCAAGCATAGAATCACAAAATATATTTATTTCAGACTTTTGATCTTCATAAAAATTCTTTTCAAACTTCAGACACTTTAACTGCTTTTCACAGCGCTTTTTCTTTGAGCCACTTCTTAGTTTTAAGTTTCGGCCTTGTTCGAACTAGATTATTGAACTCAAAAACCTTGTTTTGACAAGATTATACGAAATAGCGCATCAATTACATCACATCCAATGACTTTTTAGACCTTTTTAAACAACTCCAACAGCTTAAATTTTTACATTGTTCTTTCCTGCTCTAGGAGGACTCAAATGAAAATTCATAACGTGAATATTAGGGATATAACTTTTTTTATCTTGAAAACCCTGTAGTGTTTTCCGATGAATAATTTTGTTAGAAACTAAAAAATGGCAATTTTAGCGCAAAATGTTCAAAAAACCTGGCGCGCACAGGTAAAATAAACTAATTAAATAGTAGGGTTACTAAGAAATAAATAAAGGTACACAAAAATATAAACAAAAATTGGAATTTATTGATTCAAAACTATATTAAAAACGTATGAAAAGCTAAAAAGCATTAGTAGCTAAAAATTTGGATGTTAGATATTTATCAGAGCGTGAGTTTTTTACTATTTTTTCCATTTTTTAACCCCACGTTTGGCAAAGATGTTTGTTCTAGGAATGTCAATTAATGAATTTTCAGAACTGAAAAATTTCAGGAAAGTGGATATGGCCTTCGTACAATTTTGTTCAACTATAGCTTGTTTTAGTTTACCATAAGTCGAAGCTTCAAATTTTTGGTCAGAAAACCAAAAGTCACACCAAGAAAATGATATAAAACAACAAATTTTTTCGAGCTCTTTTCAGGGAGTAAAAAATAAGACATTAACAGCCATGTCAAATATGCGGCCCAATACAAGCAGATTTGCGGCCCACACAGATTACAGTATTTTTAATTATAATTTTATGTATAAGTGTAGATTTAGACTTCTCAGAGAACTAGGTTGACTGATTTTCACTTATCATCTCTTATAAAAGTTCGCACTGCACAGAAATTTCAGCCAGACATAGCAAAGATTGTCAATAACAAGAGGTGTCAAGCCTCGGGACAAGAACATGTAAAGTATTTGAATAATTAATAATAAATCTTTATTTTGAACTATTGTAATTTATGTGCATTTCATTTGTAGTTCATTCAAATACATGTGGGCCATGTATGTTGCCTTATAAACTTTTTTATATTAAAATAAAGAACAGATTTATATCCTTGCTAATTTTTTAATTAAATTATTTTGTTTAACTATACATGACTTTGTACTTGCATTTTCGAATATAATCAAACCATTACATGTTTCTAAGTTAAAAGTAAAATATTCTGCAATAATTTTTATTGAACAACTTTAAATATAAGTGTAGGAGTGCGGCCCTCATGAGAACACAAACTCACTCCGTTGGCCCTCGTGGGACTCCGAGTTTGACATGCCTGCATTAAGGCATACAAGCCTCGTGAATTCCCTCTGGCGTTGTGAAGAGATGGCAGTTTTTTCCAGCCTATTTTGGGCCATTTGCCAGTTTCTTTATGGAACTTGAATGCCTCGCAGAGTTCAAACAAAAACTTGAAATCATCCCTCCAGCCAGTAATTTTGGAAGTTCCATAATGATGACACTCAGAAATATAATTTGATTTCAAGAATTCATAATTTTGAACTATTATATCAACGAAGAAATAAGTCAAGTGAGGACTTTTGGTCGAACCGCCAAAGCTTGAATCCATGATATGTCTCAAAACCAAGTCCAAAACATGGTGTTGACATGGAATAAATTGTGGCTTGTCGTATCTCTTCTCGTTCATCATTCTCTGAAACCTAACAACAATCTCATTTCCACACACTGCTGTTGAATCGCATATAATCATTTAGTACACTGCCAAGCGTCAAAATCATCCATAAGTTTCACCAATTCTTCAAAAATAGCTTTAGAAGAACCATTTCTGTAAGTTAGTATTGCAAAATTGATTCTCCTTTGGCTATTTTGAAGACACACCTCTTGATACTCTTTCTTTTTAATACTTTTCCCATCAAAATGTAAACAAAACACTTCCGATATCAAAACCTCCATAAGCTTTTCTTTAACACTTTCAGATTCTTTAATAACATTTTTCCACACCCCAACCTGACTCAGTCTTTCAATATCAATTCAATCAAGTTTCAGAGAACTAAATACAACTGAAGCCTTTCTGGTAGACAAACAATACTGTGTTATAAGCTTAGCGGCTGATTTCGTTGAGCTATACTTTTTCTTTGTTTCATTCTTTTCATCCGGGACAAATTCATCATCATTTTTAATTTCAGTGAGACTAGAACTTTCAGAACCAGAGTTTGATTCAGCCGGAACATACGAAGATGTCGATTCAGTATAAGACAATCTCGAAACTTTAACGCGCTTCGAAGGATGTATTGATGTGATGCTTGCCTCAGATCTTGTTGAAAAACCTACTCTACCCGCTGTTGCAATCTGGGTGTGATAAAGGGCTTTATCCTCTGAACTCAGCCAAAAACCGCCAGCTTTAGTCATATCAAACAAACTTTTCATCTCCTCCTCCAATTTTCAGTCTTTCTTTTCCTGTACTTTTCATACAAATCAATAACTTTTCCAACTTTCAACACCACTTGCTGATTCGAAATTTTTAGAAAGTTCAACTCATTCCATAGTTGACTTAATTCTTCTGCTAAAATTTTGATCCTTGCTTTCTTACTCTTCTGGCTCACGAACAAGTTTAAATACCTTCCAATGGTTTGTTTATTGGTTGGCATTTTACAGAAACCAGATAAACATGTAGTTACAAGAGGAATTTCTGGCCTTCTCTTGACAATTTTTATTATTCATTTAATTGAAATAAATTGCTTTATTAATGTGAAAAAAAACATTCAAATTTTATGAAAAAGATTAAAAATATGATTATGAAGAGAAAAAAGCATTACGTGAAAGAAAAAAAGATAAAAACAAATGAATCAATACAATTAAATAAGAGAAGTAATGAATGAATATTCAAACAGCGATGCGCGCCACCTTTTTGGCGCTAAAATGATCAAAAATGACATTTTTGTGAACCAAATGGAAAGTTTCATCATATGGTGTGACAGGGTTTTTGATTTAGAAAAAAAAGTCAAAAAGTTTGAATATCATTCTTTTCTAGGGGTAGAATGCCATTTTCCAATCCAACGCTCTCAAAATATTTAATTCCATCAAACTTTTTATACCAAACTGATTTTAAGTAACGCTAAAACATTCAAACAAAAAATTATATGTATTAAATTAAACATTTTAAACACATTCGCTGAAAACTTACCAGAAAGTGGGGAAGAATAAAAATATTCGTACAAAAACATTAGTTAACATAAGTGTTTTAAAAAGACAAAAGCAAAATTGGAGATTATTGAAAATTTCATATCCTTTATTTATATAAAGTATCCATTTTAAAAACAATTCTGAATAGATCCGAAATGATATTGTGGAAAATAATTTAAAAACCCATCAAAAATTAGATACCAATTTTATTTGACAAGTTTAACCATAATAATTTTAAATATATAATTAAGATTATGTTAGTACACATGATATATGATTTTGAAAAAGAGAAATAGATTATAATAAGATTATATAAAAAATAAGAGTTAGAGGGGAAATAGATAAATAAATTAAATAAATTTTTTTATAGATAACTAATATTTTTAGGAGGGGTAAATGACCAGTTTGACCCCCTAGCGGTCTCCCATTTATCTAAAGGTATATATGTATATGTGTGTGTGTGTGCACTATGTGTATTTTTGGATAAAAGCCTACATGTTACTAATGAAAAACAAGATATATATTGATACTTTCTTTGTAAACAATCTATTTTTTATAGTTAAAAGCATCTATGTAAACGCTAACACCTTTCATATTAATTCCACTCCCTAGTTCACGTCTATCATGCAAGCTTGAAGAATAGCACCTCCCCTCCATAAACAGATCCTGCATGACTAAAAGGTCCAATGTTCCATGCTCCAATTTTGGATTCTTTTTGATCGAATTTAATTTCAACTAGTTCACCACAGTTAATTTTTGAATACGATGACAGATTTTTGACAAAGTTTCGTAATGATGCAGAAAATATTGTTGGCATTTTTGTGCTTCCATCAAAATACTTCAAAACAGCTCTACAAGGTAGTTTGTTTGGCTTGATGTAGAGAACAGCCAATGGTATGCAACTGTAAGAAATTTTGCATGACCACATAGAGATGGTTACGAAGAACATTTTCGAAGGCTATTTTCATTCTTTTAAGCAATTAAGCTTCTTCACTACGACGATTTTTTGAATGGAATGTCTTTGCCTGTAAAAAATATGTTCCTTTTGTTGTTATTTCTTCTTCTACTACAGTCAAAGTTATATTATACTTGGCTTTTTTTTATTTTTCCATTCTCGCCCTTCATTCCTCCATCAGCATGGAATGCTCATTAAGTATTCCAATCAACCTCTATTTCTATCATTACTTTTAACCTCAACTCTATCATTTTCCTGTCAGTTTGAGATTTATGAAACCATCACTAGCTATACGCACGTTGCTCCTATCTATACTCTATATTTCGTCTAAAGGATTAATTTTGATATGTGGAATAATAATTGATTCAAAATAATTTGTTCGATTAATTTGATTGGTTAAAATTTTTTTATCCAATCAGATCAAAGAGTTTCTGCACTCTGCCCCCCCCCCCTGATAAATAAAACACCATTTCATGAAATATTACCTTTTATGACTTTTAAAGCCTTTTTTAAAAAAAACAATCATTGCGAAGAATCACACTTAACCCATTTACGGCCAATGTTCATATTTTGGAACATAAGTAATTTCATCTTCGTCTGCTTTTTTCAATGACTTTGAATATAAATCGTCTGCGTTTTTATAGATATCGTCTGCTTAGCTTGTCCTTAATGGGTTAATCCATTTTATCTGATCGTCAATTTTAATTGACACGTACGAGTTCTTGATCGCAAGGTTTTTTTATATCAAATTATTTAATCTCATCTGTTTTTTGGGATGAAGCGGATTACTTTCATTGTTGTTGTTGTTAGCACTTAGGTTATACTAACTCTATATGAGTATAATCTATCAGTTTTAAACAAAGCTTTGTTTAAATTGAGAAAGTATTTCCATAAAAGCAAGTACTCTCAGGGAAAAGTGTGGAATTTTGTTACACTTTCGCAGCAGCAGCGATAAACCAATGTAATTTTAGCCAACCCGCAAAAATGCACCATAAGGTACTGCTGACTTTTTGCAGGCTTCTACATATGGCTAGAAACAATATATAATAATATGATATATAATACATGTAAATGAGTTGGATCCAAGCTTCTGCTAAACGGTTTCCCCACAAAGTAAGTATGTTAACTATTTTGCATGGCTTTGACCATAAGTGAATGGGTTTGAGTGTCGTGAAAATATGTGGGCAGTTAAATAAATGATGAGTATTGTGTGGGTGTTGATTGCAAACTGGACAGAGTGGATTTGTATGTGTTTTTGGAAGATATTCGCCGAGCAATGGTGACTTGTTGGCTCTAAGTTGAGCAAGTGTATGTCTTAATTTAATTGATAGTGTTTCTTCATATGTGTTCATTTTTGGTGGAGGAATATTTATGAGCTTGTTATGTTTCAGTGTGGAGAGATAGTCGGTTACCGCTTGTAATTTTTTTGATTACTTTCATTGATTTTCTTCAACAACATCTGATTAACTCTTCAACCCGTTCAAAATCATATTGTGAGGAAAGTTTCTGTGTGGTTGTAACTTGCTTAATCGTGGGCATCTGTTTTTGGATTTAAGCATTCCCTTCCCATCATTTGTCAGTTTCTTGACCTACATAACGTAGTTTATGTAAGTCATTTTAAGTTCTAAATGACCTCTTTTAACTTATAAATTGTCCTTTTAAATTTGTTCTCAGCAATTTTAATTAAATAAATCACAATTAATGTTTTTAGCAATTTTGTAATAATCTATGAATCAATCCAAGGCAAAAAAACACCTGAAAAATTTAGGTTAAAGTTTTTACTACAGTCTACAATTCCTTAAAATATTTGTATAAAATTTTACAAATTTCTTGAATGTTTTCTGTAAATAGCAAAAAAATTGGATAATCTTTATTATAGGCTCAAAAAAGCATCTTATTAAAAAACAATTGAAACGAAATTTAACGTTCAAATCAAGTGCTGTAAGAATGTCAGAAAAGCATTTACCTGTGATAGCTGAGAACAAATCTAAAATGGACACTTTAAGACGTAAAAAAGGCAACTTTGAAATTAAGAAAGACAATTTAGAACTTAAAACCCCTGGTACATATTTTTGTTATTTTATCTTTCAAATATTTTCTATCTTCAATTGTGTCATTTTTTTGTCTGTGCTCTTTTTTGCATCTTACAGGCTTATAGTTCGTCAAACGTTGTTAAAACGTTTATTAAATCTCAAAAATTGGATGATAAATTCTCATTTCCAAAAAGAAAGAAAAAAGTTTTGAAAAAGAAGTTAATCATATCAGTCTTTGCAAAAATAAGTTTTTTTAATTATTTTCTTCTTTAATAACTTTTTTTATGCTTTTTTGTGAACTACAAGAAAAAAGTTAAGAAGTAAATTTCAAATATTTATTTTTCCACCAAACCAATACTTTTTACTTACAAGTAAGGAAGATTTTAAAAAATTCGCTGAACCTCAAATTTCTTGAAGCGAGGTACAATTTTTGGAAATAAATCGGAAGCAGGAAAAAGTCTTCTTCTCTTATAGGATTCCGTTTCTTCTCATCTTTTTGCCCATACTTGTTCACTGAAAGCTGCAAACTTGGCATAGATGAAGATTGCACTCGCCAAGATGAGAGAGGTGACAGCGTAAACGTATCTCCAGTACTGACTGCTCCCCCCAAAACGGAGAATGGTAGTTGTGACCATGGGGGAAGCAAATCCCGAAATGGAGGCCACTGTGTTGCCCAAGCCAAAGATGATTCCTAAATGCAAAAATTAGAGGGGTAGAAACGCAGATTCAGGAATAATAGTATTAGAAACATCAGAATTTGGGAACGTGATATTAGTCTAGCACTGAATGCCCAAGGATATGATGAAGACGGATCAAAAAGAGGTGGAAACCATCGTGGAAAATTGACAAGTTGTCAAAAAAGAGATTTGTAGATGGGGAGATGAAAAGTGTTTGCAAATCTAAACTCGAAATAATGATTGGATACTGTTCAAGAGTACCGCGAATTAAAACAAAGTACACTCTTAGAGTCTTATATTTCTAGATGAGGTTGGATTTACAGTATCCTATATATAAGAGCAAAAAGAGGGAAGATCTCAAGTTCGTATTCCTGCAACAACATCTGTTCTAGAATAGAAATATTTCTTTCCTAGCTGCAATGAACATGAACTCTATCTTCAGTAAGCACACACATGTAAAATCGTAGAAATGAAAATACGGACCTGAGAAGCGCGGAGCAATATCCAGTGAATTTGGTATGATTGCGACGTTGTACAAGCCGAGAAACGCGTTATAGAATGCGAGCATGAGTGTTGTGGTAGATACACTGTGCTCAAAGCACGCACTCAAGATCAAGAATACTGACATCCCGCCAAAACCTTAAAAATAAGATTTGTTCAGAGAGTGGGAAAAAATATAGAAATGGTTTTAAATGTCTTCGATACACTAAGCGCATTTAAAAGAATTTTAGGATATATTTTTACATGGAACCTTCAAAGTTGCATCATCCACGAGACCAAATGTAATGCATGCCCCTTCGCCCTCTGCCCCAAACAGTCAAAGAAAAAAAATTTGAAGAAGAAGCAAGATAGGATTCCCTTTCCTATATATGCTTACTAATATTTTTTGTCCATTTTGAATATTCAAAATTTTTAATTTCAGGCACATTTTTGGAAAGGCCATCTCAAAAATAACGCCTTTTTATCTAGCGTTTGTAACACACATGATAGAAACAGCCAATCAGATGCCTAGTTTAAACTTATTGACATTAGAATCAGTTTTGGCATAAATCTTTATAGTCGCTAAGCTAAATCATTAATTTGCTTATACGGCTTTAAATTTCACGAAACATTACTTAGCTCTCTTGAATACAACTTCCCATCTATTGTTTTAAACAATTTCAACTTGAAATCATTGAATTACGTTTGATTATCAATTTTTTCCAAATATCGTGATAAAAAAGGTAAGCTTATTATAATGTCATGTCCTATCATATCAAGGACACACATCCTCAAAATTTGATATAAAAAAAAGTAATTTAACATCACCTCACCCCCCCCCCCCCCCGTTGATGTATATCTGAGCTGAGACCTCTCTATAACAAATGATGATACAACTCTTTTTCATGTTTCAAAAAAGTGATCCAATGTTTGAAGTGTGTCATTTCTACAAAACGATGAATTTTCACAACACAAATTATTTTTTACTTCTTTTCCCCAAGTTTTTGGTGTGCTTGTATCTACCCCGCAAAGCTGAGTTTGTTTCGTTGTATGCATGCAGTTGTATACACTTATTATTTTTTAGATGCATCAATGAAATAACTAAAACTATCACTTAAGATGGAATAACTTATGTGGCTTAGCATTAGTGTTACTTTCGCGGTTGCTCGCGATCTCACATCAATTTTTGACAATTAAAGCTCACCGGAATGTATTTGCTTCTAGCGATATTTATCAATTAGTTATTTGAATATATTTGATCTTTTTACTTAAAAGTACTGTTTTCCACATCTGTTAATACCTTCTTTTTCAATACTTAGAATATCTATAAAGAAATCAGTAGCATAGGGGAAAACTTTCATAGTATTTATGCTAATAAAAATTCTTTCAATCAAAAAAAATTTCGAAAAAAATAGCTTCAATCTATTTCCACGTCAAAACTGTCAGAATTTCTTTCATAAGACAAAAAAAATGAAAAGACCTATACATAAAATAAAAGTTTATAAAGATCAAATCTTTCAGATTGATATTCATTTATTTAGATTTTGGATAATCTGCAATCATCATCATAATAACATTTTTTATTGGCAATTTACTTTCTTATTCTTGTATACTCAAATTTTTGAAGCAAATAATTGATTTCCGAGTATTTAGCGTAAATTCTTCGGATATCAAAAAGACAAAAAGTCTGAAACACTACATTCAAATTTGAAATATATTTGAAAGGCATGTTAAAACACAATAATTTATAAATTGAAAATTATAAAGTTACAAGCAAAATGTTTATTTTAAAAACAACACAAATTTTCGTCTCCAAGAGTCTTTCTCAAGTGCGTGTAAATGTATAAATGAAGGATAGAAGGATATATAGCTCCTTCTATATATAGAAGGATATATAGCTTCTTTTATTATTTTATTCCAAGAATGACCCTTCAGCAGTTTTCTTATATTTACAATAATTTATATTTGTTACAATGGGCATTCGCATTAGAAGAACACACCTTTTTTTGTATATTATTATAATATACGCTATGTAAGTAATGCCAAACCAAATCCTTCTTGTTGATGAATCAAATTTCATTGGCATCAATTTATGCCACAAAAATGCTCAGTCTCTTTACTCACTTATACAACGCAGTGTATTTTCACAGTCAGAAAATCCTTTATTTTATAATGTTGTATTGGAACGTGACTGCGTTGTATGATAAAGATGTCAAAGCTGTAAATACTGGAAATTCGGTCCAGGAGGTGATTTGAGCTTGGCGCCCTCGCTGAACAGGATGTAATCAATCAAGCAATGACGTAAGACAAAGCAAAAAAATACGAGAAAGATATATAACGGGAAATCAATTCTGAAAAAAAGAAAAGTTCAATCGTTGAGTTGATTTTTTTTTTTTCATACACCATAGTATTCTTTTTTCTTTTTGGTTTCAGTGAAAGGCAACATCTTTGCGTCTTACTGAGACAATGTCACCAACTACTTATGGTCGGTTGAGCTGCCCAGCGGGTTTGAGGATTAATAGGTTTTAATGTATATTTAGAGAAGTAATCACCGTTATTCTTTCCGTTATGAAACAAGAGAGAGAGATTGGAGGAAAGGAAAGGATTTGTAGTACAAAAGACAGATTAAAAAATAGAGTGTAGAATTAATAGACAGAGTATTTCAGTTATGTTACATCAGCAAAAAGATAAAAATGAACATAGTCGTAGATTTTTTCCCATTCTTATGATCATAAATCAGAACACAAATTTAGATGCATAGGATACACTCCATGATATATAAAAGGAAAAGTTTTCATCGAGAAGGTACAATTGCGCCGCTTGTATCGAACTACTAGGAAAGCAGGCTTGATGCGGGATCGAACCCAAGACCTTGAGTTATCGAATCCAGCATCTAACCAACCCTACTCACGCAAAAAAAACAATTAATTTCGGTGTAAACTAACACACCGTTTTCGAGTTCTAAAATAAAAATTTTAAGAATTCAAAAATAACAAATTTTTAAAACTTTTACCAAAGAGAGATATGGAAATAGAAGTATTGACAATTAAAGCTATGATTAAATGTAGACAATTTTTAATTAACAAGAAAAATTTTCTATTTTGAAAGGTCCCCTAGACTAGACGACATAACTTCAAGAAAACACCCCCTAATTATAAGATATATTTCTCTCAGAATAAATAAGAAATAGATTCCTATTACAACCTTAAGTTTGTTGTTTATCTTCAAAATTTAATTGGTTCGAATGGAAAATGTATGTTCAACCTGCAAATACTTATTTGCTAATATATTTTTGGCTAATATATTCTTCGAATGCATCATACAACAAGAAAGTAAAGAGAAAGGAAGAATTACATGTGGTGAGTAGGAAGATACGGATGGATGAAATTTTAAATTTTTGACTTTTCACAACTTTATCCGTTACAAAGCCGGAAAGCAGGGAAGATAAGCACCAACAAATCTTTGGAATCGAAGAAAAGAGGCCATTTGATGAAATGCTGACTCCAATAACGTCTTGATAATATTTGGGGATGTACGCAAGTGTGTTGTAAATGCTCCACGTCAAGGAGGTAAGGGTGTAGGTGAAGGCCCAGAATGGAACCGACTTCAGAATCTTCTTCCAAGGTATTGTTGCTACTTCCTGAAAAATAGGGAAGTATTGATTGCGATTTTTTTCTAATTTATTTTATAAAATGATTTTAAAAAATCTAAGACTTACAAATAAAATTTAGAAACAAAATCTTTGACAGATATGCCTATTGAAGTGAAATAATTATAACAAATATAAAAGATTGTAAAAACTGGACACTTTATTGCTGCTTTTGCTAACTAGTTTCGGAGTATAAACTCCTTTTTCAAAGCAAATATATAAATGATAAAATAGTGAAAATGAGATGTAATGGGAATGAGGATGTTGAGGATATCCTCACATCCTCATGAAAAAGAAGTTTATACTCCGAAACTAGTTTAAAAAATTAGCAATAAAGTGTCCAGTTTTTACAATTTTTTATATTTGTTATAATTAAAAATAAAAGTTGGTAGTTTATTTTTTTTAAAAAATGGACAAAAAGTACTTAAAATATTTTTTATATTTTTTTTTATTTTTTATGATTTCTTTTCTTAGCTGAAAAATAAAATATCAAAATTGATACTTTTACTCTTTAAATAAGAGATTCTTACCCAAAATGTAATTAAATGAAAAAAATTATTCAGTAATAAATATTTGTTTACTGAAGCTTGAATGCAGTTAAAAAGTAAAAAAAAAAAGCAATAAAAATCTAGAAAATTCATACAAAAAATAGAGATTGCTAAATCTCTTTTTGCCGCAATTTTGGCGCCAAAATTTGCAATATTATTTCTAGAGCTTTTTTATTCTAGTTAATTTTTTTTAAAAAGTATAAATCAAATTTTTATAAATTGAAAACGTTGAATAAATCTTTTATTTAACAAAATACTAGCAATAATATTTCGGTCACTATGACCTTCTTCAGATATATATGGCGTAAAATGAAAGCGTGGAGTGTCTTGCTTGCTGAGTGTTGAGAAGGGATTATTGGTGCTGATCGTAAAGAGATTACTTTAGGTTAATCACATATATAGTATGTATATTTACAGTGTTATAATGAAGATGTCTTGATAAATGTTCAAGAAAATATGTATGAGCAATTTACTCGCGAGATGCAGCTATCACAATAGTCCTATTCAAACTCCCGGAAACTATACGGAGGGTGTGGTAGAACAAGTGTGAATGTTTATAGATATATGATCAAGGTGAAAATGTATGAAAAGTCTTTAGGATGGTTCTCTTAAAGAAAATTGTCGGTTTATAATGGGGTTTCTGTCTTTAATTAGAATTTGCTCTTTTATTCGTTCGTTGTCACTTTTACACTGGACTAAGATGGGAAGTTCAATGTTCTCAGTTGTGAACACTTTTTCTTTATGATAACTGTAAAAATGTAAGCCAAAAGGGGTTTCAGGTTTGAAATTTTTAATATCACTTATGTGTTCACGTAATCTAAATATAATTGACCTAAATTTTACAACTTTTATTTATTTATGAAGACTCAGCGCCATTTTATCTACAAATTTTTATATTATCCTTGAAACACAGCATCCTAATCAAGTGTATATTATTTTGTGATTCATTTAATGTTATAACAACTTTTGTTACTTGATTCTCCACATTAGATCCCTTTGAAAGGCCATTTTCTTGTGTCATCCTTTGAATTTGATAAAATATGAATATCTTATACTATTTTTAAATGGAGAAGATATGAATCTTTGAAATTATTTTTAACTGAAATATTTGTTGGTACATGACTAGTAGAAAAAAAAGGCAGAAGTTTCAAGAGGAAACTCGGGAACACAAAAATTTCGTGAACTTAAAAACTTTCAGAGTTTTAAGTTTTTTTATACGGATTTTAAGTCAAAAAAAGCTTCTTCTTTTATGCCATTTGAAATAATGAATGCTTGCAGGAAGGACTTCGGAGCCGCCTCAAAATTGTTTGGCTCCGACTACCGAGCAAATATTTTTTTCCATGACTCCGGCTCCAGCACTGCTCTCTTTCACCACCCTGGTGTAAATACTAAATACATCCGTAATATATATAATAAGTATATACTATATCACTAACAGAAGAATGACAGGGGTGGAAGATATAGAGCAGTATTTGGAAGAGCATAGACTCCTTTGGCTAGGACCACTTAGAGAGAATGGATCCACAAAGACTAATGAAGAGACTATGGGATGAAAACATCACTGGACAAGCGAGGAGAGGGAGACCGAAAAAAAGATGGGAAGATGCTGTTAAAGAAGACATGGAGAAAAGGAACCTGAAGATTGAAGATGCTGAAATGAAAGGAAGATGGAGACGTCGCTGCAAATTCAAGGTCGACCTTGGCTCGCCAACACAAAGACCTGCTCATTAGAGCGAATATCATAGTTTTAAATTAAATTTTTTTAATTCATGTATTTATGTAAATTTTTTATGGATAAAATGTTTTTAAAATTTAGATTTATACAAGTTTGATGTTAAAAATAGATTCATTGCTTCAACAATATCTTCTTTCATACTAGCGCGTAGATCGGATTTTAAAATTTTCAGAGCCAAACTGTGAGACTTTGGATACATCATAAAATGGCTTGGAGCCAGATATGGGGAGCCGCATTTTGTTATTTGTGACTCTGACGTTGTGCGGCTTCAACTCCGGCTCCGAGTGTAAAAATAATTAAAACGAAAATTTTAGAAATGGATATTCACAAATTTGCTTCTGGAAACATAAATCAAGGAATATTGTTCTCGTGAAATCAAAGTTCTTTACACAGCATATATATTTTCTGCCAATCATAGCGATGCATTGAAAAGACTGAAAGAAAATAAAAAAAGGCCTTAGTGGATGATAAATGCCTGACTTACAGTGGAGGTTGGCTCGCCTTCTCTTTTAATTGGAGTTCCTTGAATCAACTTCAGTTCGCATTTGGAAAGCAAAAAGTGTGCATCAGGCGCATTCGTCATTAAGAAGCACGCGACCAGTACCCAGAGCATTGAAACTCCTCCTAAAGTCATAAATAAAAAAATCATAAATAAAAAAATCATAAATAAAAAAATCTTCATAAGATTCATTCATTGAATTTTTTTTATGATTCAATTCGCGATTTATTTTAACAAATTTCAAGGACATCTTCATTTCACAAAATCCTTACATCTTCACTACAAAAAGCCTTTCCTCCGGCTTTCGGCTTGACTTGCGTTGAAAATGAGAGATAGAGTCGAAATATTCTTTTTTGATAAAAGTTTTTCATACTAACTCGCTACATTCCTTGTTCATATGTTAGTTTATACTTTCACCCACTTTTTCATACTCCTTGCAAATTGTTACTTTTGACCAAATAAAATTTTCGTTCTTTCTTTGCTATACCTTTACATGACACTTCAAAATCACTTTGTTAATCATTTAGAAGATATGTTCATTCCCTTGTTTCAGTAATAATTTCCCCAGCCCTAGCAAGAGGGACCAGGCGTAGTGGTTTGCCAGTACACTGCCATTTTATTCATATCTTTAGCGGTTTAATCTTTTCAATTAAAATGACAAAATAATAAAATTTGGTTGTTTACTATCATTTAAAATTTTTAAAATGAATTAGTATAACGTAATCCTTCTTCTTCATCTTATCCCCTTATTGGGGGTCGATGGCTTTGATCCGTTCTACTATTAGCAATCTGCTTAATTTATAACGTGATCCCAAAACTTGCAGAGAACAAAATTTCCTGTATAAAGTTGATTCATCTGAAAAATAGAATTATAAACCCTAAAAAGCGGGAAAAAAATTTTTTGGGCATATATTTTTAATGCATACGCAAAAATCAATTATATTATACTATAACACATATAATCGTTTGTTCAAAATTTTCCTTCAACTGAACTTGGTTTTGAAAAATTTCAAAATTTCACGTTTTTGTCACAACTAAATGCGGTCGGCCTCTAACGCTAACTAATTAAGCAATATCAAAAAATGGAAAAAAGGGAGGCGTGAGTAAGGTTGGTAGCATACTGGGTTTCGATAACTCAAGGTCTTGGCTTCGATCCCGCATCAAGCCTACTTTCTTCATATTTCGATATATATAAGTGGAGCAAAGGGAGCCTTCCCGATGAAAACATTCCACGGTATAACCATCCCTCTTAACTATTTAAATGGTAAAAATTGAAATATAGAATTTAAAGAATATAAATTTTTACGTGAAGTTTACTTTTTTTTTACTTTAGTTTAGTTTTTTTGTTCAAGTTACTTTTTTACTTGCATCGAACAGTGAAGAAGGGAGGCTGGGAATTGAACACGAGAGCTTTCAGAATTAGAGCCAAATTCCAAAAATCTTGTCTACTAACAACTTCAAGTTTGGGACTTGTTATATATTGTAAAAAAAGTTATTTTTAACTTCGTTTAGTAAATTAAGGTTTGGCTGGGGGGTACCAGATATCTCGGTTTTCCAGTATTCTATCGCTTTTACTGTCGTTTATCAACGGAATCCGGGCTTTCATTTAATCTCATATGTAAAAAAGGAGTTTAGAAAAAATTAGCTCACCAAAATTTAAGTCTTTATCTCTTTTTTTAGTATATAAAAACTCATCTTTTACTGTTCATTATTTTTTGTTAAAAATGGGGAAATTTTGACCTTGATTTTTTCAATACCTAAGAAACCTGGATGAGATCCCTTGCAAAATGATGTTCAAAAAGATCCCCCATGCAGACTCTAAAATGTTGGCAAGTATGAAATGTAGATAGCTCAAAAAAACTAATTTTAAAATGGTTTTTTTGGTCCGTCTCATCATCAGTTAGAGCACTATTTTGTGCAAGTCTTTCTTTCCTCTACACTGCCATGTTTAAGCATGAAAAAGATTTTAATTAAAAAAAATACCTGTAAAGTAAAAGACGGATGGCCAACCTCCAAAGGAACCGTATTCACAGAGATACCTAAAGTTTTGTGCAAAAAAAGAGTAGTAATTCTTATTTTTTTAAATCATTTCTTATCAAATGTGTCAATTGTGTTCTTCAACCCAAAAATTTATCAAGTTTATCGAGAGACGCGATTGTCAAAATAAATTTAGTGAATATGAAGAGTAAGGCATTTAAAATCTAAAAGTTTTATTTCAACGAAAAGTAGTAAAATCAAGTTTTACCATTTGTATAGTAATATTACTGCATCAATGTCTGCAAATTGAGAGGTTTTACTCAATTTTTAGAATAAATATATATTTACAATATTTTTCTGTTACGTCAGCAATACCAATGATTGGCTAATATGCTAATGATATAGAAAACTTAAAAATCTTTCGTTTTTAAAATAATTTTTCAGCCAGATGATTAACCAAGTCAATTACTAACATGCTATTTTAATTACCAAGAATAATAAAGGTATGCATTGTAACAGAAATCATTTAAAGTAGTTAGTGGAACCACTTTTTGTTTTCAGTGGATATCATAGATACTTTTAAGAGTCACGTGTTTAATTTTTTTAAAAAAAAAATAGACAAAATATAGAGTTAATAATTGTGTGAATAAATAGAAATTTTCCCACCCAAAATTTGAATTGAGCTTACTCCAAAAAAAATACAACTAAACTATGATGAGATCAGTAAAGTTTGGCAAAAATCAAAAAGATATAAAACATGAAGAAAAAAGTCTTTTATTTGATCTCTCAAAACAACTACAAGCTAATCAACGCGTAATATTTTTTAGGAATCACAAATTTAAATAATAAAGGTATTTTACCATATGGGCTATTCGCCTTCTACCCCCGAGAGCTCATTAATTATTAATTGAACTAACTAACTTACATTTCAGCACATTCAACATTCTTGGTTTATCTAAATTTAAATTTTCTGTAATTCATTCAAGAATATCACAAGTAGGTTTTCGTTCCACCATTTTTTAAACATTTTTCTTTCTTATTTTTAAAATTGTTTTTCGTTCAAACTTTTAAAATGATCATTTTTAAAGTACGTTTATCGCTTTGATGGCCAGTTTTACACGAGTGTTCGGAAGTGAAAATTGAGAGCTTTAAACATATGAAGTTAAAACAGGCATTAGTGTTCAAAATTCTGAGCCTCAAAGGGTTAAAAAAATTTAATAAGATTTTGCGCAAATTTAACCCTAAAAATGGTATAAAAAAGCAGTCATAATCGACGAATCTAAACTTTTTCACATTCCTGACTTCGTCAGTTTATCAAAGAACTAGCAAAAAGTTTACTCTTAATCTTGGCATTGTGGATGATTTTTGGAAAAATAATCTTGGATTTATGGAAGATTTTGAAAAAGTTAAAATTCCTGAAAGTATCAAAATCGTATACCTGAAGTGAGAAAGTATATATCCATCGCGGAAAAATACTCACAGGGAAAAATATAGAAATGTGCTGCACTTTCGAGGCAAACCTCCATGAAAGCCACCGTTAGCTACAGCTGACTTTATGTGTGGGGGAAAGTGTAACTAACTTTTTCCACACATGGATATACTTTCTCAGTTCAAATAAAAAATGTTTGTTTTTTGAACAGATGGATTACACTAATAACGAGATAGTGCAATCTTGGAGCTAACAACAACAGTAACAACAAAAGCATGTTAAAGCTTGCAAACAATTCTTAATGTCAACTTCATTTTAACCCTTATTCTCCCATGTAAAGCGTATCAAGGCCTCACCACAATTATGTTATTTAAAAAGCCTTTCGATGTATCAAATAGAGCGTAATTTATATTTCATATGGCAAACATATGGTATATGTAGAAGTTTCATATAGTTTACATTGATACCCCTTCAAAGAATAAATATCAAATCTTAGTAAATATAGGTTTCGCATAAAAGTTAGGATAAGTGGGAGTCTGTTTTTTTAAGTGTTTTAAATAAAAAAATAATAATTTTTGTATTAGCAAAAATCATAAAAAAATTACTCTCATTTTGGGGGTGGACTTATCTGTAAGTCGACTTATACACCGAAATATATGGTAATTAATTAG